>CM051234.1:304277588-304970946 GCA_027917425.1 Gastrophryne carolinensis | reverse complement strand
ACAGATTTGTATTTTTTTAGCCTTAATTTCTTGCTGTATAAATTGTTTCTATATTTAGCAAAATTCAGAGAACTTTTATTGCCCATTCATTCATATAATATTTTGTTCCTCTTTCAGGCACCTAACAGAACCTTATCAGACGTTAGAGGCCATGCTAAGGCCGAAGGTCACTACTCTGCCAGGACACATACAGGCAGTTTATGTACAGAATGTGGTCAAGTTATACTCTTCTATCCTTCAGCACAAAGAGCAGGAAGGAGATCAGCAAGCAGCACAGGACATAACACAACTTATGAATGACAGGCTTCCCCAGTTTGTGCAAAGTGCTGACTTGGAAGTTCAGGAACGGGTAATGCAATTTTTTTTTTTTTTATTGGTTATGACTAGAGAGTTGCATTTTAAAAGTTACTACATGTTCCTGTAGTGAGGCACTTTTTAAATATTGTGTCCCTCCTATAAACCTGATAATTACAATTATTCTAAGTGTGCCATACACTCCACTTCGATCTTCATGACATGTGGGTAATCTCCAGTAGAGGGCGAACTTCTGCAGAGATAAATATGCAAAAAAGAAAGCCCCTCCCGATCCATATATACCTGGGACCTCCCAGCAAATTCCAGTTCCTTCTCTGCAGGGAAGGCGACAAGACAGAAGAGGAAGACTTCTTTACTTACAGGTAAGCCGGGCCCGTGCCCGTCCGTTTATTGTCCATATTACTGCCAGGACCCTTTCTAAATTGCCCCTATTTGAGCCTCCCAGCTTAGGCTGCGGGTCCTGGTGAAGGTAGGCAGCACCCTATGGGTGCGGAAGGAGCACTGTTCCACCGTGAGACCTCACTATGGGGTAGGCGGTTATCCAGGTGCTGAGGGTCTTCACCAAGGTCTTGGCGGGAATAATTGCTCTGCTCAGAGCTCAGGGCATTCGCATTGTGCCTTATCTGGACGACCTGTTGATCTCAGCTTCTTCCCTCCGTCAGGCGGAGCTGGACACCCATCAGGTGGTGTCGACCTTGGAGAGGTTCGGGTGGGTGATCAACCGCACCAAGTCTTCTCTCTCCCTGTCTCGTGTGATTTCATTTCTGGGCATGAATCTGGATACCATTCTGGCCAGAGTGTTTCTGCCCCAGACCAAGGTGCAGGGGATTCAGGGTCTGATCCGTCTTGTTCTGGCCAATCCTTGTCCCTCTATCCGACAGGGGATGAAACTGGTGGGCTTGATGGTATCCTCCTTCGAGGCGGTACCGTTTGCACAGTTTCACATGAGATCGCTTCAACTTCACCTATTGATGCATTGGGACAGGTGTCCGCAGTCATTGGATCAACCTTTCAGGATGTCTCCCAGGGTTCGGCAGTCCCTTCGGTGGTGGCTGGAATCGAGCAACCTGTTGAAGGGCAGATCCTTTCTGGTCCCTTGTTGGGAGACGGTTACCACGGATGCCAGCCTGTCGGGCTGGGGAGGTTATTGGAAGAGTCATCAGTTCAGCGGGGTGTGGGGTCCTCAGGAGGCTCACACCCCCATCAATGTCTTGGAGCTCAGAGCCATCCGACTGGTTCTGTCTCGGCTGACCTCACATTTTCGGGGTCTACCGGTTCAGGCTCGTTCAGACAACCGAACAGCGGTAGCTTAAATCAATCGCCAAGGAGGGACTCGCAGCAGGAGTGCCCTCAGGGAAGTCTCTCTGATCCTGCACTGGGCGGAGAGCAATGTTCCTTGCCTTTCGGCAGTCTACATTCCGGGAGTGGAGAACACGGAGGCGGATTCCCTGAGCAGGGGATCCTCTCGCCAAGGAGAGTGGTCTCTCAACCCCGAGGTTTTTCTGGATCTTTGCCGCAAGTGGGGGACTCCGGAGTTGGATCTTTTTGCCTCAAGGCGCAATCACAAACTTCCGGCCTTTGTGTCTTTCTCAGGATCCTCTAACTCTGGCAGTAGATTCCCTGTCCCTTGCTTGGAAGGATCTGGGTTTTCTGTACATGTTTCCACCCGTCTCCATGCTGGGCAAGGTAGTTCGCAAACTGGTTCTAGAAGGGACACCTGCAATTCTGGTGGCTCCAAGGTGGCCAAGAAGGGTTTGGTACGCAGACGTAAGGCTGGCCGTAGATCAGTACCGGCTTCCCATGTTGCCGGATCTGTTATCTCAGGGTCTACTACTTTGACGGCTTGGCTGCTGAAACCTTCATTCTGAAGGAGGAAGGTTTGTCTGCGGCCGTTGTTCAGACCTTGATTAGAGCTAGGAAGCGGTCCTCTTCTGGCATTTACTATAGGACTTGGAGGTCCTATATTGATTGGTGTGAGGCTAAGGCCTTGCCTTGCAGGGTTTTTTCTATACCTAGGATTTTGGAGTTTCTTCAGCATAATCTGGTTCTTGGGTTCCAGCTTAGTACTTTGAAAGGACAGGTTTCTGCTCTGTCGGTTTTCTTCCAGAGGTCTTTTGCCTTACACCCGCTGGTTAAGACCTTTTTCCAAGGGGTCGCGCTTGTTCCCCTCGGAAGGCTGTGGTTCCTGTTTGGGATTTGAATTTGGTTCTTTTGGCTTTCCAGGGTCCTCCTTTTGAGCCGTTAGAGCAGTGGTCCCCAACCCTGTCCTCAAGGCCCACCAACAGGCCAGGTTTTGCAGATCTCCACAAAGATGCACAGGTGGAGTAATTAGTGCAGCTGCAGAGCAATAGAGCTGGCTTTTTGGAGATCAAAAAAACATGACATGTTGGTGGGCCTTGAGGACAGGGTTGAGGACCACTGCGTTAGAGGATATTGCTCTTTCGGTTCTCACTCAGAAGGTTGCTTTCTTGGTGGCTATTACCTCTGTTCGGCGTGTCTCTGAGTTGGCTGCTCTGTCGATTCAGGCCCCTTACTTTGAGAGACACCAGGATAAGGTGGTTTTTTGTTTTAAACCAGATTTCCTTCCTAAGGTGGTGTCTGCTCTCCACCTCAATCAGGATATTGTTCTCCCTTCCTTGTGTCCTAAGCCTAACAATGACAAGGAGAGGGTTCTGCACAATTTGGATGTTGTTCGCTGTGTGAAGTACTATTTGGTGACTACTTCTTCCTTCCGAAAAACGGACGCTTTTTTTGTGGTGCCCTGCGGGCCAGGAAAGGTTTGGCGCCTGCTAAGTCTGCGATTAGCAAATGGATTCGTCAGGCCATTGTTGGGGCCTATTCTGCTAAGGGGAGGACTCCCCCCCCCCCCCCCCCCCCCCCTTTTAGGGTCACTGTGCACTCTACTCGTGCTGTTGGTGCATCCTGGGCTTTTCAGCACCAGGCTTCTGTTTAACAAGTTTGTAAGGCTGCTACTTGGTCTTCCGTTCATACTTTTTCCAAGTTTTCCAAGGTTGATGTGCGGGATTCAGCGGATGCTGTTTTTGGCCGCAAGGTTCTGCAAGCTGCAGTGGTCTGCTATTGGATGTCCCACATGTCATGAAGATCGAAGTGGAGTGTATGGCACACTTAGAATAATACCGTTTTGTGAGTACTCACCTTTAAAACGGGTATTATGAGTGTGCCATACACTCCACTTCACCCCACCCTTGTTTTGTTCATGTATTCTGGGGCTTTTATATGGTGAACCATTGGTTTTGATTGTTATGATTATAATTGGTTCTTCCTGGTCCCCTTACTGCTTTTTTACACTGGGAAATTGGTGGGAGGTCCCAGGTATATATGGACCGGGAGGGGCTTTCTTTTTTGCATATTCATCTCTGCAGAGGTTCGCCCTCTACTGCAGGTTACCCACATGTCATGAAGATCGAAGTGGAGTGTATGGCACACTCATAATACCCGTTTTACAGGTGAGTACTCACAAAACGGTATTTTTATAAGGTAGACATAAGTGCCTCTTTTGGTCGAAGGGTATTACAAGCGGTGGTAAACTCTTCTGCTGAGGTTTAATTTTTTTTTTGGCAAGGCTTGCTCCTCAGGATAGTGGAATAAGGTTGACACGGATTCTCACCCTGTAAGAAGAGCACTGCTTTGGGATGTCCCATTCATATCTGATTCGGTGACACCCTGTAGAGGAACATGAGAGAAAATACAGTTCTGTGACTCTCGCTTGTAGAATTGATTTTCCTCTTCCTCCACTCCAGGGCGTCATACCCGCCCTATCTGCTGGGCTAATATATTTATATCTGAGATGCCTTTGTCATAGTGGAGCCTTGTATACATGTAAATATTTTTGTGTGTTTTAGCATAAAAAAAAGCTAAGAAAATAAGAAAGAGAGGATATTCCCAGTATGTCACACACCCTACTTCCGAATATTCATTACACTTGGGTAACTGTCCTGTAGAAGGCGATCTTGCAGAGATTACATGAAAACAAGGAGCCCCTCCCGGCCCATAAATACCTGGGACCTCCCACCATTCCCCAGTCTTTCGTCTCTGCAGTCAGCGAGCAAGTCAGAAGATAGCTGTCTCCCCCTTGCAAGTAGCCGGGGTAACCCCCCAACCTTTTTGTTTCTATTGCTGCCTGATCCTTTTTTAATTTAAGCTATAGCAGTATGCCTCCCAGCCTAGGCTGAAGGTCCAGGCAATGGTAGGCTGCACCATGTGGTGTATATGGGAGCTATCTCCCCCGTGAGGCCCCATACAAAGGGGTAGGCGGTGTCTGGGTTGGTGATCCCGGCTTGGGATGCCCCGTCCCTCTTGCCCTTTCACCTATTGGTGGGGGTTCTCCCCCCTACCGTGTCCCTTTTCTCCCGTGGGTTGTTTGACTTTATTTGGGGGAAAAGGTGTGTGTATGTTTGTGTGTACATGTGGTGTGTTTGGGTGGCCGTTGTTTGCGGCTGGGCCGGCTGCTTCTCTCAGGTGCTGTTAAGGAGGGGGCGGGGCCGGGCACTCGGCGTGCTCGTCGTGGGCCGTCCGACCCCCGCTCCCCCCCCCCGAGAGGTCGACTCCACTGAGGCGCTCTGTTGCTGGCTGAGGCCGGGCCCTGCGTGAGGGGAGGGGGCGGGGCCGGAGCCAGGCGCGCCGCGCACTGGCCCCCCCCCTCTTCTTCCGGCCTCGCTGCTCTCTCTCTTCTCCTTCCCTCGCTGCTGTGAGGGTTGACGGTCGCCGTTTGCTGTGGTGTAATTTCTGTCTTATAGTTTATTTCCCCATTTTTCCTTTTTATATATTTTGTTGTTGGGTGATGTGCATGTTGACACTTATGTACTCCTTGTTCTCATGTCTTCCAGGTGGGATCCCTTCTTTTGATGTTTAAAAAGGGGGTTCTCCTGGTCCTATGGTCCCTTAGAATTTAATTTAGGGTTCCTAAAAATAAAAAAAAATAAAAATCCTCCCACTTGGGACTTATAAGGGCATCCCGGGTAGCTTTAACAGCGTAATTCCCTCTGGTCATTGCTACTACATTAAAAATCACCATATGGAGGCTTCTCAAGATACCGGGCTTGGGCTCCCCTCGGGGAAACCCCGGCAGTGTGTGGGTTGTGGGGCATCCCTTGCGGGGGATAATGTACTTGTTTGCATACCTTGTGCTCAGCGGGCTATAACGCAGCAGTCGGGGGCCCAGACGTCTGGGTCTGGGGTCCCGGCCTTTTCTCCTTCCCCACCCTGCCTTATCCGTGCCCCTAGTGATGTTGTCACAGGCGGGGAGTCGCAATCTGATGTGTGTGCCAGATTGGCTAATATTGAGAAATGTATTTCCGGCTCTGTTGCCAGAAAGGCCTCGGCTAAGAGAAAGCATTTGTCTCCAGCCGTGCCTGCCTTTGAGTTTGCTGATTATGATTTCCTTGACTGGTCTGATTATTCCCCGCTAGAAGAGGGGGAATTATTTGAGGATTCTGAGGGTTCTGACAATCAGCAGTTTGTTGGTGCTGATACTGAACAAGGGCAGGGGGATGCTGTGGATACCCCGAAGGTCCTGGCTCACCTTTTTGAGGTTCTGGCGATTTCTCCTCCAGAGGAGGCCGCTCCGCAAAAGGGGGAATTCTTTGGGACTTCTAAGCCGCGCCTGGAATTCCCAAATCAAAAGCATTTTGATGGAATTTTTCTTAAGGAATGGGAGAAGCCTACTCGGCTTCCAGGTATTCCTCAGGGTTGGGATAAGAAGTATCCCTTTCCGGAGTTTTGGCCTTCTCTACCCTCAGAGGTGATTCCTGGAGTAGAGGCAGAGGTCGTGCCCGTCCACGTCACAATTGGAGTTCCAGACCCAAGCCCGCTGCCAAGCCAGCTCAGTAATGAGGGGGCGCCCTCACCCTTGCGGGTGGGGGGACGGCTGCGACACCTCTTTCAGGTCTGGGACCAGGAGGTCTCAGACAAATGGATTCTGGAAGTGGCGTCTTCCGGTTACAAGCTGGAATTCGAGATCCGGCCTCCTCCCAGATTCTTCAGGTCTGTTTACTGCTCCGGGCGGCAGTAAGTTATCTGCTGGACATGGCTGTCATTTGCCCAGTGCCTTCCGCGGAAAGGGGCTTGGGATTCTATTACCATCTATTCACGGTGCCCAAGAAGGACGGCTCAGTTCGACCCATTTTGGATCTGAAGCTCTTCAATCGGTTTATCCGCTTCAGGAAGTTTCGCATGGAAACCTTGCGGTCAGCCATCGATTCTCTTCGTCAGGGGGACTTCATGACATCCATAGTCATCAAGGATGCGTATCTGCATGTCCCTATCTTCCCGGCACACCAGAGATTCCTCAGGTTTGTGGTGAAAGATCAGCATTTTTAGTTTGTGGACCTTCCATTCGGGCTTGCCTCGGCTCCTGGCGGGGGTGATGGCCCTTCTCAGGTTCCAGGGCATTCGCATTGTACCATATCTGGACGACCTTCTCATTTTGGCTTCCTCTCTCAGCCAAGCGGAGCTAGACACCAGAGTTGTGGTATCCACGCTGGAGAGGTTCGGTTGGGTGATCAACCTTCCCAAGTCCTCCCTCTCCCCGTCCAGGGAGGTTTCGTTTCTGAGCATGACTCTGGATGCCTTTCAGGCCAGGGTGTTCCTTCCTCAGCCCAAGATTCTTCTGATCCAAGATTTGGTTCGGCTTCTGCTTTCCAATCTTTGCCCGTCTATCCGGCTAGGGATGAGATTGGTAGGTCTGATTGTGGCTTCCTTCGAGGCAGTCCCTTTTGCCCAAGTTTTACATGAGGACGCTTCAGCTCCATCTTCTGGCGACTTGGGACAAGTGTCCGCTGTCATTAGATCAGTCTTGTCTGCTGTCTCCCCGGGCTCAGCAGTCCCTTCAGTGGTGGCTAGTGTCAAGCAATCTGTTGAAGGGCAGATCCTTTCTGGCCCCTTGTTGGGAAACGGTCACCACGGATGCCAGCCTGTCGGGCTGGGGGGGCTTCTGGAGGGAACATCAGTTCCAGGGGTTATGGGGGCCTCAGGAGGCTCTTACCCCCATCAACGTTTTGGAGCTGTGGACCATTTCGTTGGTTCTGTCTTGCTTGACTCTTCTCTTGCAGGGGTTGCCAGTTCAAGTCCTATCAGACAATCGGACGGCGGGCGCTTACATCAATCACCAACGAGGGACTCGCAGCAGGAGTGCCCTCAGGGAGGTATCTCTGATCCTTGTTTGGGCAGAGAGCAATGTCCCATGCATCTCAGCCATTTTCATCCCGGGAGTGAAGAAGACGAAGGCGGACTCCCTGAGCAGGAGATCCTCTCGCTGAGGAGAATGGTCTCTCAGTTCCAAGGTATACCAGTCCCTTTGTCACGAGTGAGGGACTCCGAAGGTGGATCTCTTTGCCTCACGTCACAATCACAAGCTTCCCGCCTTTGTGTCTCTGTCTCAGGATCCTCTGGCCCTGGCTTGGAGGGAACTGGGGTTTCTGTACCTGTTCCCCCCCCCCCCCTTCTCCATGGTGGGCAAGGTGGTGCGCAAGCTAACTCTAGAAGGGGCACCAGCAATTCTGGAGGCTCCAAGGTGGCCAAGACGAGTGTGGTTCGCAAACGTCGTGCGGCTGGCAGTAGATCAGTTATTCCTAGTATGTCACACCCCCCACTTCCCGATATTCATGACACTTGGGAAACGGCCTGTAAAGGGCGATCTTGCAGAGATGACATGGAAAAAAGGAGCCCCTCCTGGTCCATAAGTACTGGGTTCCTCCCACTATTCCTCAGTCTTTTCATCTCTGCAGTCGGCGAAGCATTCAGAAGATGACTCTTCTTCAAGCTGCAGGTAGCCGGGTTTGCTCTGCTCCCGGCCCCTTTTTTTTCTCTATTTCTGTCTGAAACTCTTTAAACCTGTTTGGCTTTGTATGCCTCCCAGCCCTGGCTGTGTGGTTCAGGCAAAGGTAGATACCTACACCTTCTGGTGTATACAGGAGTATTACTCCTCCGTGAGACCTAAATGTGGGTAGGCGGCTTCCGGGTTGGTTATCCCGGCATGGGATGCCCCTGTCCCTTTATAATCCCCTTGTTCCTTATGGGTGCATTTCTATCCTCTCCCCTTAGTCTCCTTTAACCCTGCTGGGTAAAAAGGAGGGGGGAAGGGGGGGGGGGCGTTATCTGGGCTTATTTGTCACCATGCACAAAAAAAAAGAGATATTTAAAATAAGTCTTTATTTCTTATTTTTATTATGTATGTTTTACTATACTATTTAATAGGAAGATCTAAATAAAACATTTCCTATCTCTGTCTAGGCAGCATTTTTTGCTTACCTATTAAAGCTCTTTGTTTTCTGTCTGTGTTCAGATTTGAATTTTCCCTCCATTTTTGGCCATGTGTTCCTGGAAGTGGGTGGGGCTTAGGCATGCTTTTATTCAGAGAGCACCTGTATACTCTGTTTGACTTACTGTTTCCTGCTTCCATGTGGCCTTACCTCATGATGTGAGCTTATTGCATGGGCTGTGAGTACCCTTCAGCTTGGCTGATGGGAGTTTTTTTTCTGTCATTTTTTTATATTGTGTGCATTTGGTGACTGTTTTTTTTTTTTTTTCTCTGTAGGTAGAAACTCCTTTTTAAAAAGGGGTTTCTCCTGGTCCTTATATAAAAAAAAAGCCCTTAAGCCTTATTTGGGGGTCCATTTGTGTTTCAATCCTCCTACTTGGGACTATTTAAAGGGGCATCCCGGGTAGCAATTGCGTAAATCCCATATATACTTCGCGACTATAATCAATTATAGTATAATACTAAACACCATATGGAGGCATCCCAGGATAACGGACATGCAATTCCCTCTGCACAGACTCGGCAATGTTTGGGGCATCCCTTGTTGGGGACAACGCAATTCTTTGCGTCCCTTGTGCACAATTAACTATTATGCAGCAAACTGAGGCCCAGGCTTCAGGGCCTGCGGCTAATGCTTCATCTCCTACTCCGCCATGTCTTGTCCGTACCCCCAATGATATTGTCATGGGTGGTGAGTCACATGCTGATTTATGTGCCAGATTGGCTCATCCTCAAAGATTAATGCCTACCTCTGTGCCTAAGAAGGCCTCAGTTAAAAGAAAGCACTTGACTCATGCCGCTCCGGCAAGGGAGTCGGACAATTGTGAATTGCTTGATTGGTCTGATCCTTCTCAGTTAGAAGAAGGAGAATTATATGAGGAATCAGATGTTTTTGATGAACAGCAATTTGTTGGTACTGAGATTGAGCAGGGTGAAGCAAGTGTTGTGGATACCCCAAGAGCTCTTGCTCAGTTATTTGAGGTTTTGGTTATTACTTCTCCTGAAGAAGTCCCTCCTCAAAAAGGGGAATTCTTTGGAGTCTCTAAACCTCATTTAGAATTTCCAAATCAAAAGCATTTTGATGAAGTTATTCTTAAAGAATGGCATTCCCTTGGGCTGGGACAAGAAATATCCCTTCCCAGCTGATACTGTTAAGCGTTGGTCATCACCACCTGTGCCCACCGCTCTGGGCATGTGTACACTCACTGCACGGATGGGTTAAATGTGGAGGACAAATTCCTATGTGTGCGCAAGCATACAATGGCCATCTATGCATTCATATTTAATTAATTTATAGAGAGACTGGATTTTTAAAAGATACTCTGCTCATGGGTGGATGCCCCTGTGCTTAATGCCCCTGTGCTTAATTTATCCAAATTTTCTGTGTTGTATTCTCCTGACTCCACTACACTTAAAGATGGAGAGGATAAGCATATTGATCAAATGGCGTGCCACGCTTTTTCCAGTGTGGGCTCGGCCTTGCTGCCTGTTAGTGCTTCAGCACTCATGACAGTGGCTATTAGGTCTGTTGTGAGAGACCTAATGAATTACTCAGGGCTTGATCCGGCCTCTGATGAGTACGCCGCTCTTAAGCGATGTGAGATGTTTGCATCTTTTGTATTTTCTGCCTTAGATGATACTCTGCTCATGTGCAGCAGAACCTCTGCCTTGTTAGTCGCCATACGGCGGTCAGTATGGTTGCGGCAGTTGGCAGCTGATATTGTAGCCAAGAAATCGCTTACAGCGCTCCCTTTTGTGGGATTGCGCCTCTTTGGAGAAAAATTGGATTCTGTCACTAAGGGAGGTAAATTACCTCAGCGTAAGAAACAACGTCTTTCCTTTCGTGGAGTGGCCTCTTTTAACTCTTCCTTTCGGGGGTCTAGATCCGGTAGAGGATCAGCCTTTTCAGCCCCTAGAGGGAATGCATGGAATAGAGGAAAGGGATGTGGCCGTCCAAGTCAACAATGAGGGGACGCCCTCACCCTTATGGGTGGAGGGACGGCTTTGGTTCTTCTTCCAGGTCTGGGTTCAGGAGGTATCAGACAATTGGGGTAAGTAGTCTCTTCCGGTTACAAACTGGAAATCGAGTTCCGGCCTCCTCCCAGATTTTTCATGTCCCGGATGCCGTCAGATCCGGCAATTGCGCAGGGACTGCGGGCAGCAGTAGCGAATCTGTTAAACATGGCTGTTATCGGCCTAGTGCCTCCAGCGGAAAGGGGTTTGGGGTTTTACTCCAACCTATTCACGGTCCCCAAAAAGGACGTCTCTGTTCGGCCTATCCTAGACCTAAGGAGATTCAATCAATTTATCCGTTTCAGAACATTCCGCATGGAGTCTCTGCGATCAACGATCGATGCTCTCCATCAGTGGGACTTCATGACATCCATAGACATCAAGGATGCTTATTTGCACATTCCTATTTTCCGGGTCACCAGAGATTTCTCAGGTTCTCGATAGAAGACCAGCATTATCAATTTGTGGCCCTGCCATTCGGCCTTACCTCGGCCCCAAGAGTCTTTACCAAGAAGGAGGGATGGCTATATTCAGGGTCCAGGGCATCCGCATTGTGCCTTTTCTTCTTATCGTGGCCTCCTCCCTCGAACAATCAGAGTTGGACACCAGGATGGTGGTCTCTATGCTAGAGAGGTTTGGATGGATAATAAGTTACCCCAAATCCTCTCTCTGTCCGTCCAGGGAAATTCCCTTCCTGGGCCTGATTCTGGAATGGTTCTGATTCAGGACTTGATTCGTCTATTCTTGTCCAACCCTCGTCAGTCTATCTGTCTAGGGATGAGACTAGTGGGATTGATGGTAGCTGCATTCGAGGCAGTCCCGTTTGCCCAGTTTCACATAAGGACGCTTCAGCTCTTCCTCTTGGCAAAGTGGGACAGGTGCCCACTATCATTAAATCAGGCTTGTCTATTGTCTCCCCGCGTTTTGCAGTCCCTTCAGTGGTGGTTAATATCGCACAACCTCCAGAAGGGCAAGTCATTTCTGACTCCGCGTTGGGAACTGGTTACCACGGATACCAGCCTGGTAGACTGGGGGGGGGGGGGGCTTCTGAAGCATCAGTTCCAAGGATTGTGGGGGCCTCAGGAGGCTCATTCTCCAATCTATGTATTAGAGCTTCGGGCCATACGTCTTGTCTACTTCGACTGACCCATTTCTTACAGGGTCTGCCAGTTCAGATTCGGTCAGACAACCGAACAGCTGTTGCATATATCAATCACCAGGGAGGGACTCGCAGTTGGGGTGCCCTCCGGGAAGTGTCTCTGATCCTTCAGTGGGCAGAGATCAATGTTCCCTGCATATCAGCAGTTTACATTCCGGGGATAGAGAATGTGGAGGCAGACTCCCTGAGCAGGGGATGTTCTCGCCAGGGAGAATGGTTTCTCAATCCAAGGGTCTTTCAGGTCCTCTGTCACAATTGGGGGACTCCACGGTTGGACCGGTTTGCTTCTCGTCACAAGCTGCCAGCTTTTGTGTCTCTATCCCAGGATCCGCTGGCAGTGGCAGTGGATGCCATGTCTCTGGCCTGGAAGGCTCTGGGGTTCCTATATCTGTTTCCCCCATTCTCCTTGATCAGCAAGGTGGTGCGCAAGCTAGCCCTGGAGGAGGTGCCAGCAATTCTGGTGGCGCCAAGGTGGCCAAGACGTCTGTGATACGCAGACGTCATATGGCTGGCGGTGGATCGTGTCCATCTGCCTCTTCTTCCAGATCTCATCACTCAGGGTCAACTTTGTTACCCCAATTTACAAACGCTGGCTTTGACGGCATGGCTTGCTGAAGTCTCCTCCTTGAAAGAAGAAGGT
Source organism: Gastrophryne carolinensis (assembly GCA_027917425.1). Lineage (NCBI taxonomy): Eukaryota > Metazoa > Chordata > Amphibia > Anura > Microhylidae > Gastrophryne > Gastrophryne carolinensis. Next base: position 304,958,541 of record CM051234.1, on the reverse strand, counting down.
CTGGAGGTCCTATATTGATTGGTGTGAATCCAGGGCTTTGCCCTGTAGAGTATTTTCTATTCCTAGAATTCTGGAATATCTGCAACGAGGTCTGGATATGGGATTCCAGATTAGTACTTTGAAAGGGCAAGATCGTTTGCTCTTCATCCTTTTCTAAGGAGTTGCGCATGTGCGGCCTCCCAGAAAGCCTTTACTTCCTGTTTGGGATCTTAATTTGGTGCTTTGGGCTATGCAAGCTGCTCCCTTTGAGCCATTGCAGGATATTCCTCTTCCTATTCTTATTCAGAAGGTTGCCCTTTTGGTTGCTATTACTTCTGTCCGCCGAGTTTCTGAACTGGCGGCTTTGTCTATTCAAGCCCCTTATTTTGAGAGGCATCAAGATAAGGTTGTTTTTCCGTTTTAAACCGGATTTCCTTCCTAAGGTGGTGTCTGCTTTCCGCCTAAATCAGGATATACCGTATTTTTCGCCCTAAGACGCACTTGTTTTTCCCCAAAAGTGGGGGAAAAATGTCCGTGTGCCTTATCGGGCGAATGTAAAAAAAAAAAAAACCTCACCCATTACCGGCGCTCCCGCGTTGCCTGTCACACTGCGGGAGCCCAGAGGAGCGCCGCTCCTCCATCTGCTGCTTCTTCCGCCTGGGGCACATGCGAGCACCCAGGTCAGGGCAGCGGGTGGGCGTGGCCTGCACCAAGTCTATTGCAGCGGCCGGGCCGGGACAGAGCCTGCCGCTGCTTCTTACGGCCAGCTCCGTGAATGGGGTGGGCGTGGCCTGTGCTGACGCGGCGCAGGCTACGCCCACCCCATTCACGGAGCCGACCGCTCAGCGGAGCGGTGTCAGTGGAGAGGTGAGTTTAACTTTTTTTTTTTTTACTTAAGCTGACTGGGGGGAAAGGGGGGTGCCACACAGCCTATGGGAATTGGGGGGAGGGGGGTGCCATACAGCCTATGGGAATTAGGGGGAGTGGAGGATGCCACACTGCCTATGAGGGGAGAGGGGGATGCCACACAGCCTATGGGAATTGGGGGGAGGGGGGGATGCCACACAGCCTATGAGGGGAGAGGGGGATGCCACACAGCCTATGAGGGGAGAGGGGGATGCCACACAGCCTATGAGGGGAGAGGGGGATGCCACACAGCCTATGGGGGGGGAGAGGGGGATGCCACACAGCCTATACTAATGGGGGGAGGGGGAATGCCACGCAGCATATGGGGGGAGAGGGGGATGCCATACAGCCTATGGCGGAGCAGGGGATGCCACACAGCCTATGGGGGAGAGGGGGATGCTACACAGCCTATGGGGGGAGAGGGGGATGCCACACAGCCTATACAAATGGGGGGAGATGGGGATGCCACACAGCCTATGAGGGGAGAGGGGGATGCCACACAGCCTATGGGGGGGGGGAGAGGGGGATGCCACACAGCCTATACTAATGGGGGGAGGGGCAATGCCACGCAGCATATGGGGGAGAGGGGGATGCCACACAGCCTATGGCGGAGAGGGGGATGCCACACAGCCTATGGCGGAGAGGGGGATGCCACACAGCCTATGGGGGAGAGGGGGATGCTACACAGCCTATGGGGGAGAGGGGGATGACACACAGCCTATACAAATGGGGGGATGCCACACAGCCTATGAGGGGAGAGGGGGATGCCACACAGCCTATGAGGGGAGAGGGGGATGACACACAGCCTATACAAATGGGGGGAGAGGGGATGCCACACAGCCTATGGGGGGAGAGAGGGATGCCACTCAGCCTATACAAATGGGGGAGAGGGGGATGCCACGCAGCCTATACAAATGGGGGAGAGGGGGATGCCACACAGCCTATGGGGGGAGAGGGGGATGCCACACAGCCTATGGGGGGAGAGGGGGATGCCACACAGCCTATACAAATGGGGGAGAGGGGGATGCCACACAGCCTATGGGGGGAGAGGGGGATGCCACACAGCCTATACAAATGGGGGGAGAGGGGATGCCACACAGCCTATGGGGGGAGAGGGGGATGCCACACAGCCTATACTAATGGGGGGGATGCCACACAGCCAATGGGAATGAGGGGGCACACTGCCTATATGGAGAATTGGAGGGGGGAATGCCACACTGCTTATGGTAATGGGGTACACTGCCTATATGGGAATGGGAGGGGGGAGAATGCCACACTGCCTATATAGGGAATGGGAGGGGGATGCCACGCTGGGTATACAAGGAATGGGATGGGGGCATGCTACACTGTCTATGGAATGGGGGCATCCCACACGGCCAATGGGAAAGGGGAATGCCACACTGTCTGTAATGGTGCGTTTTTGGTTTAAAATATTTTTTTTCTTATTTTTCTCCCCCAAATCCTAGGTGCGTCTTATGGGCAGGTGCGTCTTATAGGGCGAAAAATACGGTCGTTCTTCCTTCCTTGTGTACTAAACCTAGTAACGACAAGGAAAGGGTCTTACATTCTTTGGATGTAGTTCGTTGTGTTAAGTATTATTTCGTTACTACCTCGGCCTTCCGCAAGACGGATGCCTTTTTTGTTGTGCCTTCTGGGCCCAAGAAGGGTTTTGCTCCTGCCAAATCTTCCCTTAGTAAGTGGATACGTCAGGCTATCATTGGGGCCTATATGGCGAAGGGGAAGGTTCCCCCTTTTCGTGTCACCGCTCATTCTACTCGTGCTATTGGAGCCTCTTGGGCTTTTCAGCACCAAGCTTCTGTTGAACAAGTCTGCAAGGCTGCGACTTGGTCTTCTGTGCATACTTTTTCTAAGTTTTACAAGGTTGATGTGCGGTCTAAGTGGATGCTGTTTTTGGCCGCAAAGTTCTGCAAGCTGCAGTAATTTAAGTTATGCATTATTCCTTTGGGATCCCCACCCATTATAGACACTGCTATTGGATGTCCCAAGTGTCATGAATATCGGGAAGTGGGGTGTGTGACATACTAGGAATAATACCATTTTGTGAGATACTCACCTGTAAAATGGTTATTACGAGTATGTCACACCCCCCACTTCCCCCGCCCTTTTTTGTTCGAGGGATCCTTTATAGGGTGATTTTTATTATTATTTCAAATAATTTTACAATTATTGAATATAATTGGCTCTTTTTGCTCTAAGGGATCCTTTATTTGGTATTATTATTTCAAATAATTTTACAATTATTGAATATAATTGGCTCTTTTTGCTCTAAGGGATCCTTTATTTGGTATTATTATTTCAAATAATTTTACAATTATTGAATATAATTGGCTCTTTTTGCTCTAAGGGATCCTTTATTTGGTATTATTCTCATATAATTTTACAACTATTGAATATAATTGGCGCTTCCTGGTTCTTCACTGCTGTTTAAAAAGACTGAGGAATAGTGGGAGGAACCCAGTACTTATGGACCAGGAGGGGCTCCTTTTTTCCATGTCATCTCTGCAATTTCGCCCTCTACAGGCCTGGTTCCCAAGTGCCATGAATATCGGGAAGTGGGGGGTGTGACATACTCGTAATAACCATTTTACAGGTGAGTATCTCACAAAATGGTATTTTATCTGCCTCTTCTTCCGGATCTTATCACCCAGGTTCAGCTACGCTACCCCAATTTACCAACGCTGGCTTTGACGGCGTGGCTGCTGAAACCTCCATCTTAAAGGAGGAAGGTCTTTCTGATGCGGTGGTTCAGACTCTTGTTAGAGCTAGAAAGAGATCTTCCTCTAACGTCTACTATAGGACTTGGAGGTCTTATATTAACTGGTGTGAGGCTAGGGCCTTGCCTTGTAGGGTGTTTTCTATTCCCAGAATTCTGGAGTTTCTTCAACATGGTCTGGACTCGGGGTTCCAGCTTAGTACTTTGAAGGGGCAGGTTTCTGCCCTGGCTGTTTTCTTTTGCCCTTCATCCCCTAGACATCCCCAAGACATTTTTCCAGGGGGTTACTCATGTGCGGCCTCCTAGCAAGCCCTTGCTGCCGGTTTGGGATTTAAACTTGGTTCTGTCGGCTCTCCAGGGGCCTCCTTTTGAGCCGGTGCATGATATTGCTCTTTCTCAGCCTTTTTGGTAAAAGGCAACTTTCTGAGTGAGCAATTACCTCTGTTCGGCGTGTCTCTGAGTTGGTGGCCTTGTCTATTCAGGCTCCTTACTTTGAGAGGCACCTGGACAAGGTAGTTTTCCGCTTTAAGCTGGATTTCCTTCCCAAGGTGGTTTCGGCCTTCCACCTCAATCAGAATGTAGTTCTCCCTTCCTTGTGTCCTAAGCCTAGCAATGACAAGGAGAGGACCTTACATTCTTTGGACGTGGTTCGATGTGTGAAATATTATTTGGTGGCTACTTCTGTTCGTGGTGCCCTCCGGGCCCAAGAAAGGTTTGGCGCCCGCTAAGTCCTCCATTAGTAAATGGATTCGACAGGCCATTGTTGGGGCCAATTCTGCCAAGGGGAAGGTTCCCCCTTTTCGTGTTACTGCTCATTCTACTCATGCTGTTGGAGCATCTTGGGCTTTTCAGCATTAGGCTTCTGTTGAACAAGTTTGCAAGGCTGCTACTTGGTCTTCCGTTCATACTTTTTCTAAGTTTTATAAGGTTGATGTGCGGGCCTCAGCGTATGCTGTTTTTGGCCGCAAAGTTCTGCAAGCTGCAGTAGTTTGTTTGCATTATTGCCTTTTTGGGATCCCCACCCATTATGGGCACTGCTATTGGATGTCCCAAGTGTAATGAATATTCGGAAGAGGGGTGTGTGACATACTGGGAATAATACCATTTTGTGATTACTCACCTATAAAATGGTTATTACAAGTATGCCACACACCCCGCTTCATCCCGCCCTTTTTTGGTTTCTTGGATCCTTTATATGGTTAACCTTTTTCTTTGCTGTTTACATTTGGCTCTTCCTGGTCCCTTTTCTGCTGTCTTATACTGGGGAATGGTGGGAGGTCCCAGGTATGTATGGGCGGGGAGGAGCTCCTTTTTTCATGTCATCTCTGCAAGATCGCCCTCTACAGGACAGTTACCCAAGTGTAATGAGTATTCGGAAGCGGTGTGTGTGTGACATACTTGTAATAACCGTTTTACAGGTGAGTAATCACAAAATTGTATTTTCTTACATGTCTTTTTCTTCCAGCTGAACATGGAGTCTCTTAAGCATTCCTTCCTCCTCCCGGGCAGTTGTCCCTACTGCTTTTCAATTACTGACCCACTCTTCTATTCCTAGTATGTCACACACCCCGCTTCAAACATTCATGACACTTGGGATACCGGCCTGTAGAGGGTGATCTTGCAGAGATGACATGAGAAAAAGGAGCCCCTCCTGGTCCATAAATACCCGGGACCTCCCACTATTCCCCAGTCTTTTCGTCTCTGCAGTCGGCGAAGCATTCAGAAGATGACTCTCCTTCCTGCAGGTAGCCGGGTTACGCCCCGCCCTTTTCTATTTCTGCCTGAAGCCACATTTTTGTATTGTGATATGTATGTTATGCCTCCCAGCCTTGGCTGATGGGCTCGGGCAAAGGTAGATACACCCTTGGGTGTATATGGGAGCTTGCTCCCTCCGTGAGACCTCAAATAAGGGGTAGGCGGAATCCGGGTTGGTGTCCCCCGGCATGGGATGCCCCGTCCCTTTAAATCTCCTTGTGCCTATTGGGTGCTTATGGTTTTCCCCCCTTTTGGCCCTCCTGGACCCTGCTGGGGTGAAGGAGGGGGGAATCTTTATTTAGGGAGTATCTTTTGGCCTATGAATTTGTTTTTTTTTTTTTTTTTTTAAAAGGGAAAAGATTAGAAAGTGACATACCTGTTTTGGGTTTTTTAAATTTCCCTTTTTTTTTTTTTTTTTTTTGTTCGGCCCCGTTCTATGATGTCATGCTATTGTCTTTGGCTGACCCGCTCTCTGAGCAGTGCTAGGTGGTGGGTGGGGCTTCGAGTCGGCGTCGCATTTCTGCTTCCTCTTCCTGTTTGACATGTGGTTTGCTGGTTCCTGTTCTGGTGCTGGTCTCCATTGGTCCTGGCTGCTGCGTTGGTGCCGCTGCTGGGCTTTTCTTATATCGATTGGTTGCAGGGCTGTCGCTGGGCCATTGTGGTCCCTGTCAGTACTTTTTAGTTATATTAAAGGGAAATCTTTTTTATTTACTGTCATTTCTTTCTTGCATATGCATAAGGCTCATTGTGTTTTCTCTATCTTCCAGGGCGAAACTCTGTTAATAGGGGTTTCTCCTGATCCTTGTTTAAAATCCTCCCACCTAGGGACTATTAAGGGGCATCCCGGGCTGCTTCGGCTGTAAAAATCCCATATACTTGGCGACTATAAAAAAAATTAAGTATTTTAATAATCACCATATGGAGGCATCTCGGGATACTGGCTTTTCAGTACCTGCGGGACAGACTCGGCAGTGTTTGCGATGTGGGGCATCCCTTGTTGGGGATAACGCATTTTTTTTTTTGTGTATCTTGTGTTCAATTGGTTATAATGCAGCAGTAAGGGGCCCAAGCCTCAGGGTAGGTGGCTCCTGCCTCTTCCCCCACACCGCCTTGTCTTGTTCATACCCCCAGTGATATTGTCATGGGTAGAGAGTCGCTTTCTGATGTATGTGCCTGATTGGCTCACATTGAAAAAATAAATGTCTAGCTCTGTGGCCAAGAGAAAACATTTAGCTCTGGCCGTTGAGGCAAATGAGCTTGATTGTAGCGAGCGTCTTGATTGGTCAGATTGTTCTCCGTTTGAAGAAGGAGAATTCTTTGAAGAATCTGATGTTTCAGATGTTCAGCAATTGTGGGTATTGACGCTGAACAAGGTGAAGGGGAGAATCTTGACACCCCTAAAGCTCTTGCTCAATTATATGAGGTCTTGGCTATTGATTTTCCAGAAGCAGTCCCTCCTCAGAAAGGGGAGTTCTTTGGAGCCTCCAAGCCTGCGCGGCTTCCTGGCATTCCTTTGGGCTGGGATATATAAAAAAAAAAATATCCCTTTCCCGCAGACACTGTAAGCGTTGGTCATCCACCCTGTGGTGGATTCACCTGTGCTCAGTTTGTCCAATTCCTCTGTTTTGCATTCTCCGGAATCTACTTCCCTTAAAGGATGGGGAGGACAAACGTATTGAACAAATGGCTTGCCATGCGTTTGCTAGCGTTGGCTCGGCCTTGCGGCCTGTGGGTGCCTCGGCACTTATGGCAGTCGCTATTAGGTCTGTTATTAGAGACCTATTGAATACCTCAGGGCTTGATCCAGCCTCTGATGAGCTTTCCGCTCTCAAGCGATGTGATTTATTTGTGTCTTTTGTACTTTCTGCTTTAGATTACTCCATGGTCTTGTGTAGCAGAACTTCTGCCTCGCTTGTTGCGATTCAGCAGTCTATTTGGCCACGCCAGTGGGCGGCTGACATGGTGGCAAAGAAGTCGCTTACAGCGCTTCCCTTTGGGGGATTACCCCTCTTTGGTGAGAAGTTGGATTCTGTCATTAAAGGAGGCAAATTGCCTCAGCGTAAGAAGCAACATCGTTCCTTGCGGGGATCGGCTTCCTTTTGACCCTTCCTTTCGTGGTTCCAGAACGGGCAGAGGATCGGCCCTTTTCAGCCCCAAGGGGGACTGCATGGAACAGAGGAAGAGGACGTGGCCATCCAGGTCAGAGTTGGGGATCTAAGCCCGAGTCCACTTCCAAGCCTGCCCAGCAATGAGGAGGTGCCCTCACCCGTACGGGTGGGGGGACGGCTGCAATTCTTTTTTCCAGGCTTGGGTCAAGAGGTATCGGACAGATGGATTCTGGAAGTTGTGTCCTCCGATTACAAGCTGGAATTCGAGGTTCGGCCTCCTCCCAGATTTTTCAGGTCTCGGATGCCCGCAGATCCGGTGATCGCACAGGGGCTCCGGGCAGCTGTGGGGAACTTTTTAAACATGGATGTTATCCGCCAGGTTCCTCCAGCGGAAAGAGGTCTGGGGTTTTACTCCAACCTATTTACGGTTCCCAAGAAAGGGACGGCTCTGTTCGGCCTATTCTAGATTTGAGACGACTCAATCAGTTTATGGGTTTCCGAAGGTTCCACATGGAGTCGTTGCGTTCAATGATCGACGCTCTCCACCAGGGGAACTTTATGACGTCCATAGAGATCAAGGATGCTTATTTGCACATTCCTATTTTTGCCGCTCACCAAAGGTTTCTCAGATTCACAGTAGAAGACCACCATTTTCAGTTTGCGGCTCTTCCATTCAGTCTCACTCCATCCCCAAGAGTGTTTACCAGGGTCCTGGCAGGAGTAATGGCTATTCTCAGGGTCCAGGGCATTCGCATCGTGCCATTGCTGGACGACTTGCTCATCACAGTGTCATCTTTTAATCAGACGGAACTGGACACCAGAACAGTGGTGACTACACTAGAGAGGTTTGGTTGGGTGATAAACCATGGCAAATCCTCTCTTTGTTCCGTAAGGGAGATTCCCTTTCTGGGCTTGATTCTGGATACCCTTTAGGCCAGGGTATTTCTTCCTCAGTCCAAGATTGTTCTGATTCAGGATTTAATTCATCTGTTCCTGTCCAATCCTCATCAGCCTATCCGCTTGGGGATGAGATTAGTGGGGTTGATGGTGGCCACGCTCGAAGCGGTTCCTTTTGCTCAGTTCCACATGAGGACGCTTCAGCTCAGCTCCAGCTTCTCCTGGCGAAGTATGACAAGCGCCTGTTGTCTTTGAATCGGACTTGTCTGTTGTCTCCCCTCGTCCTGCAGTCCCTCCAGTGGTGGCTGATTTCGAGCAATCTCAGGGACGGCAAATCATTTCTGACCCCTTGTTGGGAGTTGGTCACCACAGATGCCAGCCTTACGGGCTGGAGGGGTTGTCTGGAGGAGACACCAGTTTCAGGGGTTGTGGGGGCCTCTGGAGGCTCATTCTTCAATCAATTTATTGGAACTTCGGGCCATTCGTCTTGTGCTGCTCCGACTGACTCATCTTTTGCAGGGTTTGCCGGTTCAGATTCGGTCAGACAACTGAACAGCAGTTGCATACATCAATCACCAGGGAGGGACTCGCAGTTGGGGTGCCCTCCGGGAAGCGTCTCTGATCCTTCAGTGGGCAGAGATCAATGTTCCCTGCATAGCGGCAGTTTACATTCCGGGGATAGAGAAGGTGGAGGCAGACTCCCTGAGCAGAGCATGCGCTCGCCAGGGAGAATGGTCTCTCAACCCCGAGGTCTTTCAGTGCCTTTGTCACAAGTGGGGGACACCGCGGTTGGACCTGTTTGCGTCTCGCCACAATCACAAGATTCCAGCCTTTGTGTCTCTATACCAGGACCCTCTGGCAGTGGCAGTGGATGCCATGTCTCTTGCCTGGAAAAGGATCTAGGGTTCCTGTATCCTTTTCCCCCATTATCCATGATAAGCAAGGTGGTGCGCAAGTTGGTTCTGGAAGGGGCACCAGCAATTCTGGTGGCTCCAAAGTGGCCAAGACGCCTGTGGTTCGCAGAAGTCACAAGGCTGGCAGAGGATCTGTTGCCTCTGCCTCTTCTTCCAGATCTCTTAAACTAGGGGTGAACTTTGTTACCCCAATTTACCAACGCTGGCTTTGACTGCGTGGCTGCTGAAATCTCCATCTTAAAGGAGGAAGGCCTTTCTGATGCTGTCATTCTGACTCTTGTTAGAGCTAGAAAGAAGCCTTTCTCTGTGGTTTATTACAGGACTTGGAGGTCCTATATTGACTGGTGTGAGTCTAGGTCCCTGCCTTGCAGGGTATTTTCTATCCCTAGGATTTTGGAGTTTCTGCAACGGGGTCTGGATTTGGGCTTCCAGATTAGTACTTTGAAAGGGCAGGTTTCTGCTTTGGCTATTTTCTTTCAAAGGTCATTTGCTCTTCACCCTTTGGTTAAGATTTTTTTCCAGGGGGTCACGCATGTGCGGCCTCCTAGAAAGCTCCTACTTCCAGTTTGGGATCTTAGTCTGGTGCTCTCTGCTATGCAGGCGGCTCCTTTTGAACCTTTACAGGAGGTTCCTCTTCATATTCTCACTCAGAAAGTTGCCCTTTTTGCTATTACCTCTGTCCGTCGGGTATCTGAATTGGCGGCCCTGTCAGTACAGGCTCCTTACTATGAGAGGCATCAGGATAAGGTGGTTTTCCGTTTTAAATCAGATTTTCTTCCTAAACTGGTGTCTGCCTTCCACTTAAATTAGGATATAGTTCTTCCTTCATTGTGCCCTAATCCTAGTAATAACAAGGAAAGGGTTTTACATTCTTTGGATGTTGTTCGTTGTGTTGTGCCTTCTGGGCCTAGAAAGGGTTTGGCACCTGCCAAATCTTCCATTAGTAAATGGATTCGTCAGGCCTTTGTTGGGGCCTATTCTGCTAAGGGGAAGGTTCCCCCTTTTCGTGTTACTGCTCATTCTACTCGTGCTGTTGGTGAGTCCTGGGCTTTTCAGCACCAGGCTTCTGTTGAACAAGTTTGCAAGGCTGCTACTTGGTTTTCGGTTCACACTTTTACAAGGTTGATGTGCGGGCCTCAGCGGTTGCTGCTTTTGGTCGCAAGGTTCTACAAGCTGCAGTAATTTAAGTTATGCCTTATTTTCATTGTGGGATCCCCGCCCTTTATAGACACCGCTATTGGATGTCCCAAGTGTCATGAATGTTGGAAGTGGGATGTGTGACATACTAGGAATAATACCATTTTGTGAGTACTCACCTGTAAAATGGGTATTACGGGTATGTCACACACCCCACTTCCCCCGCCCTTTTTTGTTCTGGGATCCTTTATATGGTGTTTCTTATTATTTTTCACTATATAATTTGCTCTTCCTGGTTCTTCACTGCTTTTTTAAAAGACTGAGGAATAGTGGGAGGTCCCGGGTATTTATGGACCAGGAGGGGCTCCTTTTTCTTATGTCATCTCTGCAAGATCGCCCTCTACAGGCCGGTATCCCAAGTGTCATGAATGTTGGAAGCGAGGTGTGTGACATATTCGTAATACCCATTTTACAGGTGAGTGCTCACAAAATGGTATTTTTTATCTTTGTCTTTTTAACTTCTTACTTTCTGGCTTTTATGGCTATTTTAATAATTTTTTAAGTAAAGAAGTGTGCGCATCTCCTTATTCTATCACAAACTGCAATGATATGCTCCTGGCCATTCGGTCCACTCAACCTATGTGCTAATTGAGGCAGGTGCCGAATATCCCTCCTCTGCCTTTGACAAAAGATTAAGCTGAGGTCTTTGAAAACTTTTTATCTTCCCTTTTTGTTTAAACTTGATGTGTGTTGTGAGTAGTGTTATCCAGTCTGTGGTTTTGTTTTATATGATTTGTTTAAACTATACTACTTTGTGTTTTTGCAGGCTTCTTGTATTCTGCAACTCATGAAATACATACTAAAACTGCTATCAAAGGAGGTCCCAGTTGCGGAGGAAGTTATGGCTCTCTTTGCTGGGGAACTGAATCCTGTTGCTCCAAAAGCCCAGAAGAAGGTTCCTGTTCCAGAAGGGTATGCAATGACAATGTTTACAATATACTATGGAACCCTGTTAGGGTACGATACAAAATGTACTGTTTGCCAAAACATTGTATGGTTTGGGCTAGAGTAGAGCAGCATTATAAACGATGTAAGATCTGTGGCCCTAATTGGGAGATTTTTTTCCTTGTGTTATTGTCCTTCATGACTTAAGTTAGATTAAAGATGGGTCTGTACTCCTGTTGCCAGCCCTGCTGCCCATGTTGACTGCAGGGCATGTGCCTTACCTGCAGGTGCAGCTTAAAGCAATCTCCAACTCCTTGCCTTTTAACTTGCAGTAATTTTGTGTCTTTAACTAGAAAAGCAATGTGGCTGTGTGGCAAAGGTTCCCCATGTTTGGCAGGTGAACTTGCTTTTTTTGCTGACCAAACATTAATCTGCTCTCTGAGTCACTTTATGGTCTAATCTTGTCCGTCTTATTCTAAAGCAAAATAGCTTTTTGTTACACTTGGGTAACTGTCCTGTAGAGGGCGATCTTGCAGAGATGACATGAAAAAAAGGAGCCCCTCCTGGCCCATAAATACCTGGGACCTCCCACTATTCCCCAGTCTTTCGTCTCTGCAGTCGGCGAGCAAGTCAGAAGATGGTTGTCTCCTCCTTGCAGGTAGCCGGGGTAACCCCCCGACCTTTTGTTTCTATTGCTGCCTGAACCTTTTTTAATTTAAACTATAGCAGTATGCCTCCCAGCCTAGGCTGAAGGTCCAGGCAATGGTAGGCTGCACCTTGTGGTGTATATGGGAGCTAGCTCCCTCGTGAGACCCCATACAAAGGGGTAGGCGGTGTCCGGGTTGGTGATCCCAGCTTGGGATGCCCTGTCCCTCTTACCCTTTCACCTATTGGTGTGGGTTCTCCCCCCTACCGTGTTCCTCTGTGCCCCTTGGGGAGGGGGGGTGGGAGGCCTTTTCTCCTGTGGGTTGTTTTACTTTATTTGGGGGAAAAGGTGTATGGAGTGTGTGTGTGTGTGTGTGTGTGTGTGTGTGTGTGTGTGTGTGTGTGTGTGTTTGTATGTTTGTATGTGTTTTTGCGGCCGTTGTTGCTGGGCCGGTTTTACTTTTCAACAGGTGCTCCACCCCGACCCCCCCCCCCCCCCGAGGCCGGCTTCTCTCAAGCATTCTTTCCGGCCTCGCTGCCTGCTTTGCTGCTCTCCTTCTCATTCCCTTGCTGCTGTGAGGGTTGACGGTTGCTGCTTTGCTGCGGTGAGTGGATTTTATTTATTTCACCATTTTTTGTCTTATATGGTGTGTGATGTGCATGTCTGTTCTCATGTCTTCTAGTTGGGATCCCTTCTTTTGAAGTTTAAAGAGGGAGTTCTCCCGGTCCTAGGGTCCCTTAGATTTTAATTTTGGGTTCCCAAAAAAAAAAAAATCCTCCCACTTGGGACCTGAAGGGGCATCCCGGGTAGCTTAATAGCGTAAATCCCTCTGGTCATTGCGACTACATTAAAATCACCATATGGAGGCTTCTCAGGATACCGGGCTTGGGCTCCCCTCGGGTCAACCCCGGCAGTGTGTGGGTTGTGGGGAATCCCTTGCGGGGGATAATGTACTTGTTTGCATACCTTGACCTTACCTCAGCGGGCCATAACGCAGCAGTCGGGGGCCCAGGCATCTGAGTCCGGGGTCCCGGCCTCATCTCCTTCCCCATCCTGCCTTATCCGTACCCCTAATGATGTTGTCAACGGTGGGGAGTCGCAATCTGATGTATGTGCCAGACTGGCTAATATTGAGAAATTTATTTCTGGCTCTGGGTCCAGAAAGGCCTCGGCTAAGCGAAAGCATTTGTCTCCAGCCGCGCTGGCCTTTGAGTTTGATGATTATGATTTCCTTGACTGGTCTGATTATTCCCCACTAGAAGAGGGGTAATTATTTGAGGATTCTGAGGGTTCTGACAATCAGCAGTTTGTTGGTGCTGATACTGAGCAAGGGCAGGGGGATGCTGTAGATACCCCGAAGGTCTAGGCTCACCTTTTTGAGGTTCTGGCAATTTCTCCTCCTGAGGAGGCCGCTCCGCAAAGGGGAGAATTCTTTGTGACTTCCAAGCCGTGCCTGGAGTTCCCAAATCAAAAGCATTTTGATGGCATTATTAAGGAATGGGAGAAGCCTACTTGGCTTCCAGGTATTCCTCAAGGTTGGGATAAAAAGTATCCCTTTCTGGTGGACGTGGTAAAACGATGGCCGTCCCCTCCCGAGGTGGATGCCCCGGTGCTCGGGTTGTCCAATACTTCTATTTTGCATTCTTCTGACTCCACCACTCTCAAAGATGGTGAGGATAAACACATTGATCAGATGGCTTGCCACACGTTTGCTAGTGTCGGTTCAGCCTTGCGGCCTGTTTGTGCTTTGGCGCTTTTGGCAGTGGCTACCAGGTCTGTGGTTAGAGACCTGTTGAGTACCTCCAGGCTTGACCCTGCTGGTGATGAGTTCGCCGCCCTTAAGCGGTGTGAATTGTTCATGTCCTTTGTGCTTGCTGCCTTGGATGACACCATGGTCATGTGTGGTAGAACCTCGACCTTGCTTGTAGCTATTCAGCGGTCGGTATGGTTGCGCCAGTGGGCGGCTGATTTTGTGGCCAAAAAGTCGCTTACAGCACTTCCCTTTGTGGGATTGCGGCTCTTCTGTCACGAAAGGAGGGAAGTTACCTCAGCATAAGAGGCAACGTCGTCCCTTTTGGGGGGCAGCCTCCTTTAACCCTTCCTTTCGTGGTGCCAGAACTGGCAGAGTTTTGGCCTTCTCTACCCTCAGAGGTGATTCCTGGAGTAGAGGCAGAGTTCGTGCCCGTCCAGGTCACAATTGGAGTTCCAAACCCAAGCCCGCTGCTAAACCAGCTCGGCAATGAGGGGGCGCCCTCACCCTTGCGGGTGGGGGGACGGCTGCGGCACTTCTTCCAGGTCTGGGACCAGGAGGTCTGACAAATGGATTCTGAAAGTGGTGTCTTCCAGTTACAAGCTGGAATTCGAGATCCGGCCTCCTCCCAGATTCTTCAGGTCTCGAGTTCCTTCAGATCCACTGGCCGCACAGGGGCTCCGGGCGGCAGTAAGTTATCTGCTGGACATGGCTGTCATTTGCCCAGTGCCTTTCGCGGAAAGGGGCTTGGGATTCTATTCCAATCTATTCACGGTGCCCAAGAAGGACGGCTCCATTCGACCCATTTTGGATCTGAAGCTCCTCAATCGGTTTATCCGCTTCAGGAAGTTTCGCATGGAAACCTTGCGGTCAGCCGTTGATTCTCTTTGTCAGGGGGACTTCATGACGTCCATAGACATCAGGGATGCTTATCTGCATGTACCTATCTTCCTGGCACACCAGAGATTCCTCAGGTTCGTGGTGGAAGATCAGCATTTTCAGTTTGTGGCCCTTCCATTCGGGCTTACCTCGGATCCGAGGGTGTTCACCAAGGTATTGGCGGGGGTGATGGCCGTCCTCAGAGTCCAGGGCATTCGCATTGTACCATACCTGGACGACCTTCTCATTTTGGCTTCCTCTCTCAGCCAAGCGGAGCTAGACACCAGAGTGGTGGTATCCACGCTGGAGAGGTTCGGTTGGGCGATCAACTATCCCAAGTCCTCCCTGTCCAGGGAGGTTTCGTTTCTGGGCATGACTCTGGATGCCTTTCAGGCCAGGGTGTTCCTTCCTCAGCCCAAGATTCTTCTGATTCTGGTTCGTCTTCTGCTTTCCAATCCTCGCCCGTCTATCCGGCTAGGGATGAGATTGGTAGGTCTGATAGTGGCTTCCTTCGAGGCAGTCCCTTTTGCCCAAGTTTTACATGAGGACGCTTCAGCTCCATCTTCTAGCGACTTGGGACAAGTGTCCGCTGTCATTGGATCAGTCTTGTCTGCTGTCTCCCCGGGCTCAGCAGTCCCTTCAGTGGTGGCTAGTGTCAAGCAATCTGTTGAAGGGCAGATCCTTTCTGACCCCTTGTTGGGAAACGGTCATCACGGACGCCAGCCTGTCGGGTTGGGGGGGCTTCTGGAGGGAACATCAGTTCCAGGGGTTATGGGGGCCTCGGGAGGCTCATACCCCTATCAACGTTTTGGAGCTACGGACAATTTGGTTGGTTCTGTCTCGCTTGACTGACCTTGCAGGGATTGCCAGTTCAAGTCCAATCGGACAGCGGTCGCTTACCTCAATCACCAAGGAGGGACTCGCAGCAGGAGTGCCCTCAGGGAGGTATCTCTGATCCTTGTTTGGGCAGAGAGCAATGTCCCATGCATCTCAGCCATTTACATCCCGGGAGTGGAGAAGACGAAGGCGGACTCCCTGAGCAGGAGATCCTCTCGCTGAGGAGAATGGTTTCTCAGTTCCAAGGTATACCAGTCCCTTTGTCACGAGTGAGGGACTCCGAAGGTGGATCTCTTTGCCTCACGTCACAATCACAAGCTTCCCGCCTTTGTGTCTCTGTCTCAGGATCCTCTGGCCCTGGCAGTGGATGCCATGTCCCTGGCTTGGAGGGAACTGGGGTTTCTGTACCTGCCCCCCCCCCCCTTTCTCCATGGTGGGCAAAGTGGTGCGCAAGCTGACTCTAGAAGGGGCACCAGCAATTCTGGTGGCTCCAAGGTGGCCAAGACGAGTGTGGTTCGCAGACGTCGTGCGGCTGGCAGTAGATCAGTTTTATCTGCCTCTTCTTCCGGATCTTATCACCCAGGTTCAGCTACGCTACCCCAATTTACCAACTATGGCTTTGACGGCGTGGCTGCTGAAACCTCCATCTTAAAGGAGGAAGGTCTTTCTGATGCGGTGGCTCAGACTCTTGTTAGAGCTAGAAAGAGATCTTTCTCGAACGTCTACTATAGGACTTGGAGGTCTTATATTAACTGGTGCGAGGCTAGGGCCTTGCCTTGTAGGGTTTTTTTCTATGCCCAGAATTCTGGAGTTTCTTCAACGTGGTTTGGACTTGGGGTTCCAGCTTAGTACTTTGAAGGGGCAGGTTTCTGTCCTAGCAATTTTCTTTCAAATGTCTTTTGCCCTTCATCCCCTGGTTAAGAAATTTTTCAGGGGGTTACTCATGTGCGGCCTCCTAGAAAGCCCTTGCTGCCGGTTTGGGATTTAAACTTGGTTCTGTCGGCTCTCCAGGGACCTCCTTTCGAGCCGGTGCATGATATTGCTCTTTCTCTGCTCACTCAGAAAGTTGCCTTTTTGGTAGCTATTACCTCTGTTCGGCGTGTCTCTGAGTTGGCGGCCTTGTTTATTAAGGCTCCTTACTTTGAGAGGCACCTGGACAAGGTAGTTTTCTGCTTTAAGCCGGATTTCCTTCCTAAGGTGGTTTCAGCCTTCCACCTCAATCAGGATGTAGTTCTCCCTTCCTTGTGTCCTAAGCCTAGCAATGATGAGGAGAGGACCTTACATTCTTTGGATGTGGTTCGATGCGTGAAATATTATTTGGTGGCTACTTCTCCTTTTCGTAAGACAGACGCCTTTTTCGTGGTGCCCTCTGGGCTCTAAGTCTTCCATTAGTAAATGGATTCGACAGGCCATTGTTGGGGCCTATTCTGCGAAGGGTAAGGTTCCCCCTTTTCGTGTTACTGCTCATTCTACTCGTGCTTCTGGAGCATCTTGGGCTTTTCAGCATTAGGCTTCTGTTGAACAAGTTTGCAAGGCTGCTACTTGGTCCTCTGTTCATACTTTTTCTAAGTTTTATAAGGTTAATGTGCGGGCCTCAGCGGATGCCGGCGTCATCCCCTTCCCACCCCGTCTTGGCCCGTGTCCCGTGTGACGTTGTCACGGGTGGGCAGTCGCAATCTGATGTGTGTGCTAGATTGACTAATACTGAAAAATGTATTTCTTCTGCGGTTGCCAAGAAGGCTCCAGCTAAGAGAAAGCATTTGTCACCGGTCCCACCGACATTTGAATATGACGATGAGGATCGCCTGGATTGGTCAGATTACTCCCCTCTGGAGGAAGGGGAGCTATTTGACGAATCGGATTATTCGGACGACCAGCTATTTGTTGGCGCGGACTCTGAGAAGGGGTTAGGGAGTTCTTTGGATACTCCTAACGTCCTTGCTCAGATGTTTGAGGTTCTGGCTATTTCTCCTCCAGAGGTTGCTCCTCATCAACAAGGGTTTTTTTTATGAGGAATCCAAGCCGCGCTTGGAATTCCCTAATCAAAGGCATTTTGATAAGATTATTTCTAAGGAATGGGAGAGGCCTGCTCGGCTCCCAAGCATTCCTCAGAGTTGGGATAAAAGATATCCTTTCCCTTCGGACACGGTTAAGCGCTGGACGTCCCCCCCTGAGGTGGATGCACCAATTCTGGGGTTATCCAATTCAGCCGTTTTTGAATAACTCCGATTGCTCTTCTCTTAAAGATGGAGGGGATAAACGAATTGACCAGATGGCTTGTCATGGTTTCGCCAGTATTGGGCCAGCCATACGGCCCTTTTTGCGCTTCGTCTCTGCTGGTGGTGGCTACCAGGTCGGTGGTCAGAGACTTGTTGTCATCCTCCGGTTTGCACCCGGACAATGACGAATTTCTGGGACTTAAACGTTGTGAGTTATTCTTGTCTTTCATGTTAGCCGCCTTGGAGAGCTTCTGCTCTGATGGTGACTATAAGGCGTTCAGTTTGGTTGCGCCAGTGGGCGGCCGACTTTGGGCCATAAAAGTCGCTGACGTCTCTCCCATTCGTGGGGCTACGGCTTTTTGTAGAAAAATTGGATTCAGTAGCTAAGGGGGGTAAGTTACCTCAACGCAAGAAGCAACGACATCCCTTTCGCGGGGCGGCTTCTTTCAATCATTCCTTTCGCGGATCCAGAGCAGGAAGAGGTTTCGCCTTCCCTTCCACTAGAGGAGATTCCTGGAATAGGGGCAGAGGACGTGCCCGCTCAGGGTACAACTGGGGTTCAAAACCCAAAACCTGCGAACAAGCCTGCTCAGCAATGAGGGGGCACCCTCACCCGTGCGGGTGGGGGGACGGCTGCAACACTTCTCTCTGATCTGGATTCGGGAGGTTTCGGACAAACGGATCCGGGAAGTCGTGTCTTCCGGCTACAAGCTGGAGTTCGAGTCCCGTCCTCCTCCGTTTTTCTTCAGGTCTAGGGTGCCCCCGGACGCACCTGGCGCACAGGGGCTTCGGGAGGCGTTTTCAAGTCTTCTGGAGATAGGGGCACTGGCGAGATGACCTCTATCAGATCAGGGTCAGGGATTTTACTCAAATCTGTTCACGGTCCCCAAAAAGGATGGCTCTATCCGGCCCATCCTGGATCTGAAGATCCTCAACAGGTTTATCAGGCTGCGAAAATTTCGCATGGAATCGCTTCATTCAGCTATCCGCGCTTTCCGTCAGGGGGACTTCATGACGTCCATAGACATCAAGGACGCTTTCCTCCATGTTCCGATTTTTTCCCGCGCACCAGAGATTCCTCAGGTTTGTGGTGGAAGATCGGCACTTTCAGTTTGTAGCTCTTCCTGTTGGTCTCACCACAGCTCCAAGGGTTTTTCACCAAGGTGCTCGCTGGGGTGATGGCTCTTCTTAGAGCGCAGGGAATTCGCATAGTGCCATATCTGGACGATCTCCTCATCATGGCATCATCATTCAGTCAAGCGGAATTGGACACCAGGACGGTAATATCCACTCTGGAGAGGTTCTGCTGGGTGATCAACTACCCCAAGTCCTCCTTTTACCCGTCCAGGATAGTATCCTTTCTGGGAATGTCTCTGGATACAGATCAGGCCAGAGTGTTCCTTCTTCAATCCAAGGTTCTTTTGATTCAGGAATTGATTCGGTCGCTCATGTCCATTCCTCGTCCGACCATTCGACTAGGAATGAGACTGGTGGGGTTGATGGTGGCTTCCTTCGATGCAGTCCCCTTTGCCCAGTTTCACACGAGGACGCTACAACTCCATCTATTGTCTGTCTGGGACAGATCTCCTCTGTCGCTGGATCAATTCTTTCTGATGTCTCCCCGGGTTCGCTGACCACTCAGGTGGTGGCTGAACTCAACCAATCTGTTGAAGGGCAGGTCTTTTCAGACTCCTCGTTGGGAGGTGGTCACCACGGATGCCAGCCTCTCAGGATGGGGGGGCTTCTGGAATGATCTGCAATTTCAGGGGTAGTGGGGACCCCTGGAAGCCCACGAGCCTATCAACATTCTGGAATTGAGAGCCATCAGAATGGTTCTTTTTCGTTTGACTCATCTCCTGCAGGGCTTGCCGGTCCAGGTTCGGTCGGTCAATCGGACGGCGGTTGCCTACATCAATCACCAGGGAGGGACTCGCAGCAGGAGTGCCCTCAGGGAAGTGTCGTTGATTCTGGACTGGGCGGAGAGCCACGTCCCGTGCATCTCGGCAGTTCACATTCCGGGAGTAGAGAACTCGGAGGCGGGCTCTCTGAGTAGGTGGTCAGCCCGCAAGGGGGAGTGGCCTCTCAGTCCCAAGGTGTTTCGTTCGATTTGTCTCAGGTGGGGTTCACCAGTGGTGGACCTCTTTGCCCCCCGTCACAATCACAAACTTCCGGCATCTGTGTCTCTGGCGAAGGATCCGCTAGCCTTCGCGACGGACGCCATGTCCCTGAACTGGAGGGATCTGGGGTTTCTGTATCTGTTCCCTCCGTTTCCCATGGTAGCCAGAGTAGTGCGCAAGCTGGCTCTGGAAGGAGCGTCAGCAATTCTGGTGGCTCCAAGGTGGCTAAGACAGGTTTGGTTCGCAGACGTGGTAAGGTTAGCAGAAGATCAGTTCGTTCTGCCCCTGCTGCCGGATATGCACACACAGGGTCATCTACGTTGCCCCAATTTACCAACGCTGGCTTTGACGGCGTGGCTGCGGAAACCTCCATCTTGAAGGAGGAAGGTCTTTCTGATGCGGTTATTCAGACTCTTATTAGCGCTAGGAAGAGGTCTTCTTCTTCCGTTTATTATAGGACTTGGAGGTCTTATATTGATTGGTGTGAGACTAGGGCTTTCCCTTGCAGGGAATTCTCTATTTCTAGAATACTGCAGTCCCTGCAACACGGTTTGGATCTAGGGCTCCAACTTAATACTCTGAAGGGGCAGGTGTCTGCCCTGGCGGTGTTTTTCCAAAGATCTTTTGCGCTTCATCCGCTGGTTAAGACTTTTTTCCAGGGGGTTACGCACGTGCGGCCCCCTAGGAAGGCTCTGATTCCGGTTTGGGATTTGAATTTGGTTCTTTCTGCTCTTCAGGGTCCTCCCTTTGAGCCCTTGCATGATATTGCCTTGTCTTCCCTTACTCAGAAGGTGGCCTTTTTTGGTAGCTATCACCTCTGTTCGGCGTGTTTCTGGTTGGCGGCTCTGTCCATTCAGGTCCCGTATTTTGAAAGACATCAGGACAAGGTGGTTTTCCGTTTGAACCCGGATTTCCTTCCTAAGGTGGTTTCTGCCTTTTTCACTTAAATCAAGACATTGTTTTGCCCTCTCTGTGTCCTAATCCCAGCAACGACAAGGAGAGGGTCCTGCATTCCCTGGATGTGGTTCGAGTTGTGAAGTACTATTTGGTGGTAACGTCTGCCTTTCGTAAGACTGATGCCTTCTTTGTGGTACCCTCTGGGCCCAAGAAAGGTTTGGCGCCCGCTAAGTCTTCCATCAGTAAGTGGATTCGTCAGGCCATTGTCGGGGCCTTTTCTGCTAAGGGGAGAAATCCTCCCCTTCGTGTTACAGCTCATTCTACTCGTGTGGTTGGGGCTTCCTGGGCTTTTCAGCACCGGGCCTCTGTTGAGCAAGTTTGCAAGGCCGCTACCTGGTCTTCTGTTCACACTTTTTCAAAGTTTTTACAAGGGTGATGTTTGGGCCTCAGTGGATGCTGTTTTTGGCCGCAAAGTTCTGCAGGCTGCAGTAGTTTAAGTTGTGCTTTATGCCTTGTTTTGGATCCCCACCCTTTATGGACACTGCTTTTGGATGTCCCACATGTAATGATTATCTTGAAGCGGGGTGTGTGACATACTTAGAATAATACCATTTTGTGAATACTCACCTTGTAAAATGGGTATTATAAGTATGTCACACACCCGCTTCAACCCTCCCTTTTGTATTCTGGATCCATAGTTTTGTGAACTTTGCGTTGTTATGACTAATATTTGGCTCTTCCTGGTCCCTTACCTTACTGCTTTCTTTATACTGGGTAATGAGTGGGAGGTCCCAGGTATTTATGGACTGGGAGGGGCTTTCTTTCCTCCAATCATCTCTGCAGATCGCCCTCTTCAGACCATACTACCCACATGTAATGATTATCTTGAAGCGGGGTGTGTGACATACTAATAATACCCATTTTACAAGGTGAGTATTCACAAAATGGTATTTTTACAGGTGAGTAATCACAAAATGGTATTTTCTTAGACATTACATACAAGCTTTTCGTGTATTGTACAGGAGATGGTGCCACTAGAGGTAGAAAAAAAATCTTTCACATAGCTTAGCCTATTTTTTTTTGGGATGACTCAATGCCTATGGCTTACCTCACTGATCGTGTGGCACATGTAGCAGGGTTGTTATGGAGTAGGAGTTGCAGGTCCTCCTTTGGACAGTGTGCCTTTCGTGTAGGTAACCATTATTTCAGGGGTTGCTCCTCATTGGCCAAGAGGTACCTAGCATCTCGCTCCCGTGTCCCGATCTTGCTACACCCCGCAGTATGTATATATTTCACAATCCTCCCGGGTGCAGCCTTTGACCCTCCTGACGAGCCGGCCCCTCACAGAGAACAGATGGCTTTTTCAACACCGGGAGAAGTGGCGTCACGACATCAGTCCACTGTGTGGCTGCAGGAACATCCGGACCTGCATCAGAAAGGTGAGTGAGTCCTCTTGGCTTTTTTTCTTTTTGACTGTTTGATCCACTTTAAACAGTCCTGTCTCTGCAACAGGATTTTTGTTGCAATTGTCTTTGCAGCATGCCGGTTTACAGATGTTTGCTTTGAGGCCATGGCTTTTGAAAAGGAGGTAAAGGAGTGCTCATTGACCAGGGTGCAACACAGGCAAATTGAGAACCTTATTCCTTACTGTGGTTTTCAGTTTTTTTTTACATTCACCGTCCCAAGGATATTGGCTTTTCTACAGTCAGGCCTATTTGTCAATACCATTAAGAAGCATCTGCTCAGGCTATCATTAGAGGTATTTGGCCTCTAAATTTCTTGTGGTCTTGTTTTTCATCAAAATCACTTTTATGAACGAGTGTCTCTAAACTGGCGGCTTTGTCTCGTAAGGCACTGGGGCTTAGATCAAGGTGTGTTTTGGGTTTCTATCTAAGGTGGCTTCCACATTTAATATTAGGTTCTTACTGTCATATTGTGCTTCACATATGCTCCAAAGAGGGCTTTGCACATGCTAGATTTGGTGAGGCTAGTACAGTTTCACTTGGATCAAACTAAAAAGATCAGAAAGACTGGAGGATGGTATTTTTTTTATCTGTTTCAAACAATGATATTTCTGATTTTACCCAGAGAACTGTAAAATGTATATAAACTTGTACAGTTAACTATATTATAATCTAGAATTCTCTGCAGACTGGAAAGATTGGTTATTATAGTTATTATTTATTTCTGCAGTTTAGACTTGGATGCTTGGATCAATGAGCCACCATCGGATAGTGAATCAGAGGATGAAAGACCTAAAGCTATTTTCCAGGATGAAAAACAGTCACATGGAAAGTCTTCTCGTCCTGAGGTTGATGAGGAAGAATTGGCAAAGGTAGGGGAAAATTATTCTCTGACATTCACCATGTTTACACAGGTATTGAATTTGTTGAATGTTAAAATGATCATATACCCTCATATGCTTCCCCAGCCCTCCCCTTCTTACAGAGGCAATCATTTAGGCGATGGGAATTCTTTACAATGTGCCGCTTGCGTAAAGCTGGTAACATCATTATATACTTGCTGGAATGGTGGCCATATCCACACCAAGACAGGTCTCACAATATTACCGCTTGTACTGCTGATATCAGGATGGCCTGGTTTGTAACACACACAATCGCTCTGTTGGGCAATATTTTTATTTTCCCCCCATGCTGATGAATAATACACTCAGGGCTGCAGACTGTGTAAATACTGAGGGAGAGAACGTTCTAGTGTGAAAATTGTCTTTTTTTGATATTTTTTGCATACTTAAAAAAGCATTCAGAAGTTTTACCTTCGCCATCAGTTGATACGAAACTTGGCATGCTATTGTATAATTGTAATAAAGGCTATTTAACTGTGCGCCATCTTATCTGGTTTCAAGAATACTATTTTGTTTTCTCTCAACATTTTGCAGAGGCGTGCTGCACGAAAGGAAGAACAGGCTAATAACCCTTTCTACATTAAAAGCTCACCCTCTCCACAGAAGGTAAAATAGAGGACTTATCCGCATTTTCCATGCAAATAATACTGCATCTGTGAAAAAATGTTCCTGCTAGATGTGCCCATTTAACATAAAGCACTTGCACTCTCTTACCATCTGCAAATTGCTTTTCTGTATACTACTATATATGGTGCAATTTATATGCAGCTTGTATTTGTGTTTTAACATTCACCTTCCTTTTTTCAGCTCTATCAGGACTCCCCTGGTGTTGATCATATTCCTGTGGTACAAATTGACCTATCTGTGCCTCTCAAAGTGCCAGGTATTTAATATATTTTATATTTTATGTGCACCTATACTCAAAGGGATGTTAATGTCATCACCTTACATCCCCAGCCCAGTGCCCCAAAACAGCCTTTTTTTTATTTTTTTTTTATACTAAGGTCTTTGCCCAGTTGGCCATGTTGCTCCTGGCCGAGCAGCTTCGAACCCATCGATGATGCTTTCAGTCATGGTGCACACTACTCAGCATTGGGGAACATTTCAACCTACCTGCCATTAGGGCTGATTCAGCATCGTGAGATTTTTTTTTTACTCATGTTTTTTGTGGGAAAAAAATGTATATTATATAAATGTTATAGAAATGTTTTTCTCACTGAAAAATGTGGAGAAAAAAAGTCTCACTGTGTTGAATTAGTCCTAATGTGACAGTTTAGTTGTAAATGAACTAATTAGCATATGGTTGCCATTCACCATAATATTACTTCCTGTCTTTTAGTCAATATTGCGCGTTGGTGTTTTGAGGCACTAGGCTAGGGATGGAAGGTGAGTACATATACTTCCTTTCTGAGTATCGGTGCACTTTAAGATAGCTGCATGTTAGTTTTTTAAAATACATGTGGCTACTATTGCTAGTTCCCACCAGAATGTGACCCTTTTCCACTGTACTGCACGGCCTGTTTCATTTCAATCATTACTTCTGGGTATTCCGCCACACATAGACCCCCAGTGTTTCTCTGCAGTCATACTGCGAAGACCAGAAGATGGCTCTCTATGTATCGCAGGCGAGCGGGGAAACCAAGCCTGCGGCCCTGCAAGCCTGTTTCCATCCGCTTCCGCACCCTCTTGCCTCCCAGCCTTGGCTGTCGGATCGGGTGATGGTAGGGGAGCACCTGGGTCGTGTGCTCGGTGCGCTTTGCTCCGGGCCGCAGACCCTGTGCACTGAAGGGTGGCCGGCCATAGGTGTTTGGTGAGCCTACAGAGGGATGGGAGAGACCCTACTGACTCGTGTCACTGTGATGGGGTGAGTGTGTATTCCTAGTATATCACACCCCCCACTTCTCGATATTCATGACACTTGGGAAACCGGCCTGTAGAGGGCGATCTTGCAGAGATGACATGGAAAAAAGGAGCCCCTCCTGGTACATAAGTACTGGGTTCCTCCAACTATTCCTTAGTCTTTTCCTCTCTGCAGTCGGCGAAGCATTCAGAAGATGACTCTCCTTAAAGCTGCAGGTAGCCGGGTTTGCCCCGGCCCTTTTTTTTCTCTATTTCTGTCTGACACTCTTTAAACCTGTTTGGTTATATTGTATGCCTCCCAGCCCTGGCTGTGTGGTTCAGGCAAAGGTAGATACATACACCTTCTGGTGTATACAGGAGTATTACTCCTCCGTGAGACCCAAATGTGGGTAGGCGGCTTCCGGGTTGGTGTTCCCGGCATGGGATGCCCCTGTCCCTTTATAATCCCCTTGTGCCTTATGGGTGCATTTTTATCCTCTCCCCTTAGTTCTCCTTTAACCCTGCTGGGTAAAAAGGAGGGGGAAGGGGGGCGTTATCTGGGATTATTTGTCACCATGCACACAAAAAAAAAATAAAATAGAAAAAAGAGATATATAAAATAAGTCTTTATTTCTTATTTTTATTTTGTATGTTTTACTATACTATTTAATAGGAAATGTTTTATTTAGATTTTCCTATCTGTCTAGGCAGCATTTTTTGCTTACCTATTAAAGCTCTTTGTGTTCAGATTTGAATTTTCCCTCCATTTTTGGCCATGTGATCCTGGAAGTGGGCGGGGCTTAGGCATGCTTTTATTCAGAGAGCACCTGGTATGCTCTGTTTGACTTCCTGTTTCCTGCTTCCATGTGGCCTTACCTCATGATGTGAGCTTATTGCATGGGCTGTGAGTACCCTTCAGCTTGGCTGAAGGGAGTTTTTTTCTGTCATTTATTTATATTGTGTGCATTTGGTGACTGTTTTATTCTGAGTGTGTCACACACCCCGCTTCCCCTTTAATTCTTGCGATCGGGTTACTCCACCAGCAGGCGGCGACGTTGCAGAGAGAAGTCTTGAAAACGAGCCCCCTTCCGGCCTATATATACCTGGGACCTCCCACTTAACACCCAGTATTTTCTCTCTGCATGAGGCGACAAGACAGAAGAAAGAAGTCTCCTGCTTGCAGGTAGCCGGGGTTAATCCCCGGCACCCCTTTTGGTCTATTTCTGCCCAGTCTATTGTGTTTTTTATGCCTAGTTAGATAACGGAAGCCTCCCAGCCTAGGCTGCTGGCTGGGCAAAGGTAGATGGCACTTTAGGTGCCTAGGAGCTTATCTCCTCCGCGCGACCCCACGCGTGGGGCAATGCGGCTATCTGGCATGGTGATCCGGATTTGGGATGCCCCTGTCCCGAGGTTCCCCTTTGCCACCTTCTCCCGCTCGGTCACTTCTCCTTTCGCTTTGGGGGGGGGGGGGCTTGTTTGCATGGGGTGCTTTTACACTTGTTGTGTATATGTGTGTGTGAGGAAAGAGCTAGCAGACGCAGGGTCAGTGCCGCGGTGGCGGCGCGTGGCCTGAGCTGCTGGGGCTCTTTCATTTTACTTGTATCTTTCAAATTTCCCCCATGTCTGCATACGGCGCCGCCATTGGGCGAGCCACGTCACTGGAGTCTTGGGGGCGGGGCCGCGCTCTCTGCGGCCTCGCTCGGTGACTCACTGGCAGGGGGCGTGGCCGGGCGCGCTGTGTCCGGGCCCGCCTCACTTCCTCTGTCTCATTACTGAGACAGGTGTGCTGGAGCTGGCTGGGGGAAAAGGTGCGCGTCCAGGAGTGCGGCTGCAGCGGTAACAGGTAACGGTCCCCACTTCGCGCACGTGGGGCCGTCTTTTGTGCTGTCTGTTATTTGTGTTTAATGGCCTGGCATTTTTTAGCATTATTCCTGGGGGCACTTATCTTTTTGAGGGATATAGTGACATTCATGCAGGTCTGATAGTAGAAGACAGGTATATTTCTCCCAGGTTCCGTTCCTATGTGAGGTAATAGCTGAGCCTCTCACCTGTCAGGTAATTAGGGGGAATGAGAGGCTGACAAAAGGAGGAAGTCAGGGGGCAGATCTCTCTCTCTGGCTGAGGACACAGCCCAGGTCTGTGGAGAGATTCATGTGAGTAAAGGTTGCTGGAAGTGTTTTTTGTAGCTGGCAGAGAGAAGCTCTCCAGCTAGTAGTGAGGGTTTTCACTTGTCTAGTTAGTGCCGGACAGGCAAGGATTTTCTTTTGTTGCTGTGTTATCTTTATTTTGCTTTTGCAACCTTTACCAATAAAGCTGACCAAGAGTCAGATTGAATGAACTTTCTGCTGTTTGCCTGATTGGACAAAGACAAATACGTGTCCCTTGACATCAGAAAAGGGCGATCCCTGACACATCTCACTATATATATATATATATATATATATATATATATATATATATATATATATTTATTTATATATATATATATATATTTATTTATATATATATATATATTTATTTATATATATATATATATTTATTTATATATATATATATATATATTTATTTATATATATATATATATATTTATTTATATATATATATATATATTTATTTATATATATATATATATATTTATTTATATATATATATATATATTTATTTATATATATATATATATATTTATTTATATATATATATATATATATTTATTTATATATATATATATATATTTATTTATATATATATATATATATTTATTTATATATATATATATATATTTATTTATATATATATATATATTTATATATATATATATTTATATATATATATATATATATATATATATATATATATATATATATATATTTATATATATATATATATATATATATATATATATTTATATATATATATATATATATATATATATATATATTTATATATATATATATATATATATTTATATATATATATATATATATATATTGTTACCTCTCTGGCTTCCGTTGGCCCTAAGCAGCATGTGTCATGTATAATTGTATCCATGATGTAGATACTGTTCATGTATGGTTTACCATGATTGTTTTATGTATGAGTGTGGTGCATACTGGTTCATTTCCCTGGAGGACTGACTGTGGTCTCTTTTCCCCACAGATCCTGGGATCCCCTCACTGCAGTGGCTCTCCCGGTCTGTTACACCTGGCTAGTCTTAGTCTCTAAATTGGGATTATTCTCAGTGTGCCACACACCCCGCTTCCCCTTTAATTCTTAAGATCGGTTACTCCACCGCCAGGTGGCGACGCTGCAGAGAGAAGTCTTGAAAACGAGCCCCCTTCCGGCCTATATATACCTGGGACCTCCCACTTAACACCAGTGTTTTTCTCTCTGCATGAGGCGACAAGACAGAAGAAAGAAGTCTCCTGCTTGCAGGTAGCCGGGGTCTTACCCCGGCACCCCCTTTGGGTCTATTTCTGCCCAGTTTTGATTGTTTACCTAGATGGTTAATGGAAGCCTCCCAGCCCAGGCTGCTCACTGGGCAACGGTAGATGGCACTA
Source organism: Gastrophryne carolinensis (assembly GCA_027917425.1). Lineage (NCBI taxonomy): Eukaryota > Metazoa > Chordata > Amphibia > Anura > Microhylidae > Gastrophryne > Gastrophryne carolinensis. The sequence goes on along the minus strand of CM051234.1, from coordinate 304,930,060 downwards.
TAGGTGCCTAGGAGCTAATCTCCTCCGCTCAACCTCACACGTGGGGGAATGCAGCTATCCGGCATGGTGATCCGGATTTGGGATGCCCCTGTCCCGTGGTTCCCCTTTGGCCATTTCTCTCCTGTTACGGTCCCTTCACTATGGGGGGGGGGGGGGGGGGTTGGGGGGGTTCTTATACTGTGTGCATGTTGTGTTTAACGTTACTGTGCATATTGAAGAGTGATGGCAGTCTCAGGCTCAGCGCCGCGGGTAGCGCTCACGTGGCCTGAACTGCTAGGGCTGTGTATATTTGTGGCATGTTTCCCCCCTCCCCCCCCAGTGACTCCGAGGGCGTCGGGGCGCCCTCTCTGCATGCGGCACCGCCATTTGGCGGGCCGCGCTGTTTGAATTGGAGGGGGCGGGGCCTCGGCCCGCGTTACGATGACGCGATGGCGGGGGCGTGGCTTGAGCTGGTTGTCTCGCAGCTCGGCCCCGCCGCACTTCCTCCTTCTATTCAAAGAGTCAGGTGCGGGGGACTCAGCTGCAGGTTGCTGTCTAGCTGGCGGCTGCTGCTGCTCTTTGTGCTTGTTCAGGTAAACGGTCCCCACCTCGTGTGTGGGGCCGTCCTTTTTACTATTAGTTTGCTTCAGCATGTTTTTAAAAAAAAAAAAAAAAAAAAAAAAGTGTATGTTTGCTGGCTTCAGTTTAACTCTTAAGCCACTTTGGGGCTTTGCTATTGATATTTATGCTGCCTTTTATTCTGTAATGAATGACTATGCTGCATGCTGCCTTTTCTTCTGGGGGTCTGACTGTTGTCTCTTTTCCCCCACAGATTCTGGGATCCCCTCACTGCAGTGGCTCTCCCGGTTCTGATATACCTGGCTTGTCTTAGTACTCTAAATTGGGTTTTGTCCTAAGGTTTTTTTTTGAAAAAATAAAAAAAAATTTTTTTTTTTAAATAAATAATCCCTTTCCCGGGACATTAATTATAAAGGGGCATCCCGGGTGGCTTAGTGCGTAAAACCCTGGGTTGTTGCGAATACCATAAATTCACCATATGGAGGCTTCCGACAATACCGGAAACGGCTCTTCGGGGCCTTCCAGGCTGTGTGGGGGTTGCGGGGTTCCGCTCCCTGGCGATGTCATATTATGCATTCCATGTGCAAAGCAGAACATTGCGCGCCAGTCTGTCGCTCCGGCTTCTGGCTGCTCGCAACTTCCGTCATCTCCTACCCCCCCTCCCTTATTCCGGTCCCCATGTGGAATTGTCAAGGGTGGGGATTCGCAAGCCGAGGTGTGTGCACGATTGGCCAACCTCGAGAAAATAATTTCCGCCAAAGTAGCTCAGAAGGCTACAGCGAAGCGGAAACACCTTTCTCCAGCAGCACCTGCTTCGGAGGATGAGACGTGTGAAATGGTGTATTGGTCCGATTGTCCCCCTGATGAGGAGGGGGAACTCCTTGAGGAGTCGGATGAGCCTGCAGACCAGCTAGGGATTGACGCTGTTGGCGATCAGGCTACGGGGGTGTCCCTTGACACCCCTTCCATTTTGGCTCAAATGTTTGAAATATTCTTGGTGTGCCACACACCCCGCTTCACCTTTAATATTCTTCACGATTGGGTTAACTCACCGCCAGGTGACGCTGTGCAGAGAGGAAGTCTTGTAACGAGCCCCCTTCCGGTCTTGTAACGAGCCCCCTTCCGGTCTTGTAACGAGCCCCCTTCCGGTCTTGTAACGAGCCCCCTTCCGGTCTTGTAACGAGCCCCCTTCCGGTCTTGTAACGAGCCCCCTTCCGGTCTTGTAACGAGCCCCCTTCCGGTCTTGTAACGAGCCCCCTTCCGGTCTTGTAACGAGCCCCCTTCCGGTCTTGTAACGAGCCCCCTTCCGGTCTTGTAACGAGCCCCCTTCCGGTCTTGTAACGAGCCCCCTTCCGGTCTTGTAACGAGCCCCCTTCCGGTCTTGTAACGAGCCCCCTTCCGGTCTTGTAACGAGCCCCCTTCCGGTCTTGTAACGAGCCCCCTTCCGGTCTTGTAACGAGCCCCCTTCCGGTCTTGTAACGAGCCCCCTTCCGGTCTTGTAACGAGCCCCCTTCCGGTCTTGTAACGAGCCCCCTTCCGGTCTTGTAACGAGCCCCCTTCCGGTCTTGTAACGAGCCCCCTTCCGGTCTTGTAACGAGCCCCCTTCCGGTCTTGTAACGAGCCCCCTTCCGGTCTTGTAACGAGCCCCCTTCCGGTCTTGTAACGAGCCCCCTTCCGGTCTTGTAACGAGCCCCCTTCCGGTCTTGTAACGAGCCCCCTTCCGGTCTTGTAACGAGCCCCCTTCCGGTCTTGTAACGAGCCCCCTTCCGGTCTTGTAACGAGCCCCCTTCCGGTCTTGTAACGAGCCCCCTTCCGGTCTTGTAACGAGCCCCCTTCCGGTCTTGTAACGAGCCCCCTTCCGGTCTTGTAACGAGCCCCCTTCCGGTCTTGTAACGAGCCCCCTTCCGGTCTTGTAACGAGCCCCCTTCCGGTCTTGTAACGAGCCCCCTTCCGGTCTTGTAACGAGCCCCCTTCCGGTCTTGTAACGAGCCCCCTTCCGGTCTTGTAACGAGCCCCCTTCCGGTCTTGTAACGAGCCCCCTTCCGGTCTTGTAACGAGCCCCCTTCCGGTCTTGTAACGAGCCCCCTTCCGGTCTTGTAACGAGCCCCCTTCCGGTCTTGTAACGAGCCCCCTTCCGGTCTTGTAACGAGCCCCCTTCCGGTCTTGTAACGAGCCCCCTTCCGGTCTTGTAACGAGCCCCCTTCCGGTCTTGTAACGAGCCCCCTTCCGGTCTTGTAACGAGCCCCCTTCCGGTCTTGTAACGAGCCCCCTTCCGGTCTTGTAACGAGCCCCCTTCCGGTCTTGTAACGAGCCCCCTTCCGGTCTTGTAACGAGCCCCCTTCCGGTCTTGTAACGAGCCCCCTTCCGGTCTTGTAACGAGCCCCCTTCCGGTCTTGTAACGAGCCCCCTTCCGGTCTTGTAACGAGCCCCCTTCCGGTCTTGTAACGAGCCCCCTTCCGGTCTACATATACCTGGTACCTCCCATTTATCACCAGTGTTTTTCTCTCTGCTTGACGACAAGACAGAAGATTGAAGTCTCCTGCTTACAGGTAGCCGGGGTCTTACCTGCTCACTGGGCAATTGGTAGACGGCACTATAGGTGCCTAGGAGCTTATCTCCTCCGCTCGACCCCCTCTTTTGGGGGCAATGCGGCTATCCGGCATGGTGATCCGGAAATGGGATGCCCCTGTCCCGAGGGTCCTTTTAGCCCCTTACTCTCCCGTTACGGTCCCTTCTCCCTTCACTATGGGGGGGGGGGGTTAGAGGGTTGTGTATTGCATGTGTGTTTCACTGTGTGTTTTTTATTGCATTTGTGTTTTTACTTATGTACACTGGTCAGACTGCACCGCAAGAGTGCATTTGGCCTGACTAATCCTCCTCATAGAGCTATCCTCGGGCAGGTCTTTTTAAGCAGCTGCTGGCCGGCATGGCCAGAATTTGGGTGGGGGCGGGCTGCGCTGTGGCAGGCTGGCTTATAGCTGCCTGAGCCTTTGTGGGTTACAGCTCCCCTCCCCCCTGGTCTCCTCTCTGTACGGCCGCCGTTTGGCGGCCCGCATTTTCAGCTTGGACTGCGCTGCTAGTTTCCCCCCCCTCCCCCTTCCTTTACTGTGGTTGCCTGTTTTGCGACCACCGTCTGGTGGGCCGCACTGTTCGGGCTTGAAGGGGGCGGGCCTCGGTGACGTGGGAACGGGGGCGTGGTAGCGGCGGTGGCGTCATGCGGCCGCACTTCCTTCCTTCCTTTCTTAAGGAAGACACGTGGGGGGGGGGGGGCTCGCTGCCGCATATGTGTCTGTTTACTTTTGCTGCGCCTCCTATTGCTGCTGCTGCGTTTTTTGTTTCATGCTGATGCTGCTGCATTTCTGATCATTGCTCAGGTAAGCGGCCTCACCTTGTGTGGGGCCGTCTAGTTTTTGTTAAAAGGTTATAATAATAATAATATTATAAGATAAAAGGGGGAAAATATTTAAGAGGATGTTTTTTTATTAAATGGATTAAATAAAGGAGGAATTACAGAGGGCAAAGTTTTTCCTTTGCTTATTTAAAAGCACCTTGGTGCTGTGCATAAGTATTGTTGCATGTTGCCACATGTTGTCTGGGGGTCTGACTGTTGGTTTTCTTCCCCTACAGATCCTGGGAATCCCTGAATAAAGTGGCCTCCCGGTTCTATATTACCTAGCTAGTCCTTCTTTTCTAAAATTGGGATATATATATATATATATATAATATATATATATATATATATATATATATATATATATAATTATTAAAAAAAAAATATATATACAAAGATTATTAAGGGGATCTTTATTATAAATTAAATCCTCCCATCCGGGACATCTACAATAAGGGGGCATCCTGGGTGGCTTATGCCTTAAACCCAAAATTTTGCGAATACCATAAATCACCATATGGAGGCTTCCGATATTACCGGAAATGGTTCTTCTGGGCCATCTAGGGTGTGCGCAGGATGTGGGACTCCGCTCCCAGCTGATGATGATTTTGTATGCATTCCTTGTGCAAAGCAGAGTATTGCGCGTCAGTCCGTTGCTCCGGCTGCTGACCCGTCGCAACTTCCATCATCTCCTACCTCTCCCTCCCTGTTCCGGACCCCGCGTGACACTGTCAAGAGTGGGGATTCGCAATCCGAGGTGACGGCACGGTTGGCCAACCTCGAGAAAATAGTGTCCGTTAAAGCAGGGTCAAAAGCCACTGCGAAACGAAAGCACCTGACTCCGATACCTCCGGCTTCACAGGATGAGGTATGTGAGCCTGTGTAATGGTCCGGTTGCTCCCTGGACGAGGAGGGAGAATTCCTGCTGGAGTCAGATGAGCCTGCAGATCAGCTTGAGGCTGATGCTATTGGCGATTTGTCGGCGGGGGTTTCCCTTGACACCCCCTCCATTCTGGCTCAAATGTTTGAAATTTTGAATTTAGATCCGCCTGAGGCTGTCACCCTGCCAAAGGGTCAGTTGTTTAAAGAGCCTCAACCGCGTTGGGTTTTTCCCAGACAACATCACTTTGAGAGGGTGGTGCTTAAGGAATGGGAACATCCCACACGGTTAACTGGAATCCCTTCCAGTTGGGAAAAGCGTTATCCTTTTCCGCCAGAATTGGTGAAGCTTTGGTCCGTCCCTCCTGACGTCGATACTCCTGTTCTAGGGCTCTACAGCACGGCTATGGTGCAGTCTGCTGAGACCACTGCCCCTAAGGATGGGGAGGATCGTCGGATTGACCAGTACGCTCGCCATGGTTTTATTTATGCTGGGTCAACGATGCGCCCGGTGTGTGCTTCGGCGCTTCTTCTATTGGCGGTTAGATCTGTAATTCAGGAGCTGTGTGTGGATCTCGATCCCACTTGTAAAGAGTTTACTGCTCTCAGGCAGTGTGAGTCTTTTGTTTCCTATGTTCTATCCGCTCAGGACGATGCGCTGGCTATGAGTAGCAAGACAGCGGCAATGCTGGTGCTATGAGTAGCAAGACTGCGGCAATATTTGTCGGTCAGTGTGGCTGCGCCAGTGGTCGGCGGACTCAGCTTCTAAAAAGGTGCTCACAGCTCTCCCCTTTTTGGGCTTGCGACTGTTTGGTGAAAAAATTGATTCAGTCGCAAAAGGTGGTAAAATGCCGCAACGCAAGAGGCCTCGTCGTCCCTTTAGGGGGGCAAGTTCTGGTAGGCCTTCATTTCGGGGATTCAGAGCGGGTAGGGGGGCTTCCTTTCCCGCTACCAGAGTTGCAGGTTGGACTCGGGGGAGGGACCGTGGCCGTCCCGCTCAGTCCTGGGGCCCCAAGCCTGCCGGTAAGCCCGCTCAGCAATGAGGGGCTGCCCTCACCCGTGCGGGTGGGGGGACGATTACGACACTTCTCCCAGGTTTGGGACCAGGAGATTCCGGACAGATGGATCCGAGAGGTAGTGTCGTCCGGTTACAAGCTGGAATTCGACTCTCGCCCTCCTTCACGGTTCTTTCGGTCTCGGGTGCCCATTGATCCTTTGGCCGCACAGGGGCTCCTGGCGTCGGTAAAGAATCTGTTAGAGATGGCGGTCATCCGGCCGGTACCGCGCTTAGAGATGGGCCTCGGTTTTTATTCCAATCTTTTCGCAGTCCCCAAAAAGGACGGGTCGGTTCGTCCCATCCTGGACCTGAAATTACTCAACAAGTTCATCCGTATTCGGAAGTTTCGCATGGAAACTTTGCGTACGGCCGTCGGTTCCCTTCGGCAGGGGGACTTCATGACGTCCATAGACATCAAGGATGCTTATCTTCATGTTCCCATCTGCCAGGCTCATCAACGTTTTCTTCGATTCGTAATGAAAGATCAGCATTTTTAATTTGTGGCACTTCCGTTTGGCCTTACCTCGGCCCCAAGAGTGTTCACCAAGGTGCTGGCAGGGGTGATGGCCATTTTCAGATCTCGGGGCATTCGTGTCATACCTTATCTGGACGACCTTCTCATCATGGCTCCGTCACTCAGTCAATCGGAGACAGATACCAGGTTGGTGGTCTCCACGCTGGAAAGCTTTGGTTGGGTGATCAACTTCCCCAAGTCCTCCCTCGCTCCGGCCAGGGTGGTGTCTTTTCTGGGGATGCAGTTGGACTCTTGTCAACACAGGGTGTTTCTCCCCCAGTCCAAAATTCATCTGATCCAGGACTTGGCTCGGGTCCTACTTGCGAATCCTCGGCCGTCCATCCGTCTGGGGATGAGGCTGGTAGGGTTGATGGTTGCCTCCTTCGAGGCAGTTCCTTTTGCTCAATTGCACACGAGGACGCTTCAGCTTTATCTGTTGGCGTCCTGGGACCGGCAGCCCCGGTCGCTGGATCAGTCCTTCCAGTTGTCCTCCCGGGTCCGGCAGTCCCTCCAGTGGTGGTTGGTCTCGGCCAATCTCGTGAAGGGCAGGTCTTTCCTGACCCCTCTTTGGGAAATTGTCACCACGACGCCAGTCTTTCGGGATGGGTGGGGATTCTGGAAGGAGCTTCAGTTCCAGGGGCAGTGGGGACCTCAAGAGGCCCACTTACCCATCAATATTCTGGAACTGAGAGCCATCCGTCGGGTTCTTGCCTTTCTGACTCAACACGTTCTGGGCCTTCCGGTCCAGGTTCGTTCGGACAATCGAACAGCGGTTGCTTACATCAATCATCAGGGGAAGGTTCCCCCTTTTCATGTTACTGCTCATTCTACTTGTGCTGTTGGGGCTTCTTGGGCTTTTCAGCACCAGGCTTCTAGTTTTACAAGGTTGATGTGTGGGCCTCAGCGGATGCTGCTTTTGGCAAGCTGCAGTAATTTAAGTTATGCCTTATTTTTCTTCTTGGGTCCCCACCCATTATTGACACTGTTTTTGGATGTCCCAAGTGTCATGGATGTTGGAAGTGGGGTGTGTGACCTACTAGGAATAATACCATTTTGTGAGTACTCACCTGTAAAATGGGTATTACGAGTATGTCACAAACCCCACTTCCCCCGCCCTTTTTTGTTCTGGGGTCCTTTATATGGTGTTTCTTATATTATATAATTTGCTCTTTCTGGTTTCTCACTGCTTTTTTAAAAGACTGGGGAATAGTGGGAGGTCCCAGGTAGTTATGGACCAGGAGGGGCTCCTTTTTTCCTTGTCATCTCTGCAAGATCGCCCTCTACAGGCCGGGTTCCGAAGTGTCATGGATGTTGGAAGCGGGGTGTGTGACATACTCGTAATACCCATTTTACAGGTGAGTACTCACAAAATGGTATTTTCTCCTTCTCCTCCTAATATCTCTCTTTTTGGATTTTTCAATGCCCTGTGTATAAAATACAGATTGTAATAATCTTTGAAATATTAAGCGCCATATTCACTTTAACCCTTTCGCTGCCAGCCTACCTGCAGCATTGCCACTCCCTGTTGCCAGACCATGTTTCACTGTTTTGCGCTACACATGTTCAACTGTCATTTTTGAAAGGATTTCCCAGGAAAATGATATATTGTTTTTTCCAGCAGAGTCTGGGCTTTAACATGAAATGTCTTGTTTGTAATTTTTAGGTGTATTCTCAATATTTTTGGGTGAAATATGTGAAAAAAAATTAAAAATTATTTTTTTCCATTTGTAGTGGTTTTTTTTGTAATAAAAAAATGTAATTTTGTCAATAAAATCTTATTGCGTGTGAAATCCCAATTTCTCTCGGTTACAGCGATACCACATATGTATAGGTAGACACCCTTTCCTGCCCAGGAGACTCCCCCAAACTGAAATAGCGCTTTAGGGGATTTTCAGAAAAAATACAACTGTGATATGCGCTATGCGCACCTTGCAGTTTTACCAGAAAAACAACCCTTTACATTTGAAATACCCCCAACAAACTATATATTCTCTGGAAGTACACACCTCAAGCTTTCTAGGTGTGCCAGGCTTGTTGATGTGCCCATAGTTTTCTGGAAGTAATTCCTCAATGTATTCTTTGGTTGCAAAGAGTTTCCCAAAAAAAAAGGATAAAAAAGCAGAATCAAAGCCACATTTTCCTAAAAAAACTATATACAAACAAGAAAAAACAAGTTTAATCTGAAAAAGCAACATTCCCCGAACAGAACACCACCCAACATGCATAGGTTCTGTCAAGGGAAGAGTTGCCAAACACCCCAAAGTAAAGCATGTGCGTAACGGTAATTTTACTTGAAAATTTCAGTTCTGCAGACAAAGTGCGCACCTTGCGATTTTTCAACCAAAACAACCCTTTACATTTGGAATATCCCCCATAAACCATATATTCCCTGAAAGTACACGTTAAGCTTTCTAAGCGTACCCAGCTTGTTGTAGTGGGCTCATCTTTCTGGAATTAATTCCTAAAAGAATTCTTTGGTTGCGCAGGGTTTCCCTAAAAAATGTATAAAAAAGTTGAATAAAAAACACATTTTCCTAAAATATAAATATGCAAACCAGAAAAAACAAGCTAAGTCTGAAAGCGCAAGGTCTCCCGAACAGAACAATACCCAACATGCATAGCTACTTTTAACCCTTTTAATTGCCAGCCTACTTGAGATTTTGTCACCCTCTGTTGACAGGTCATTTTTCTCCATTTTGCACCATGTTTTGTGCCAGTTTTCAGGAAAATTATATTTATATTTTTTTGCAGCAGAGTTTAGGCTTTCACATGAAATGTCTTGTTTGTAAATTTTATTTTGTTTTTTACAATATTAAAAAAAAAAAGAAAATTGACTCCTTTATTTTAAATAAAAAATGTATTTTATTAAGGAAAAGCATGTGAAAGTCCCATTTCTACTGATTAGAACGGTAGCACATATTTATCGGTAGCCCCCCGTTCCTGCCCAGGAGACCCCCCCCTAAATGAAACAAGTACTTTATAACATTTTATAACATTTACAAATAAAATACAACTACCATCCACACTACAAAGGGTTAAATCGAGAAAAAAAGACATAGGGTCCCCCTTCTGTGGGGGAGCATTTTTTGGGGGGGATTTTTAAGGGTTAAAAACCCTTAAAAATCCCCCCAAAAAAATTGACATGGGGTCCCCCTTACACAAAGTAACCAGCCCGGGACCAGCTATGCAGGGCTTGTAGAAACAGGGCACAGGGGCCAGCTTTTGTGGCCCCTGGCCCTGCAGGCTACAAGCCCGCATAGCCCGTGGGCCCGGGCTCTTCTGCCCCCCCTGGGCTTTGGGGAGGCAGGTAATGGGGGTGCCGGGGGTTAATGACAAGTCACCCGCTAGTCACAGGTGACTTGCCACCTCCCCCAGCCTTGTGAACTGGTATAGGGGTCATGGACCCCTTACCAGTTCACAAGGGGTTAAATGTAAAAAAAAAAACACACACAGAGAAAAAAATATTTTATTTTTTTTTAATACTTACCTCCCATCCATCCTGGAGCACTGTGTTCCTCGGCGATCACTGGCTTCTGCTCACCTGCTGGAAGCCTTTTATAGCTGCTGGATGACAGAACACAAAGGGTTAATTAAAAAAAAAAAAATGACATAGGGTTCCCCTTCCCGGGGGCGGGGCTAGCAGTCGCGATGCAGGAAGTGGGGGGAGAGGGCATTTTCTGCCCACTCCTCGCCACCGAAGAGGCTGGGGGGGCGATCGGAGGCCCCCCCAGTGAAGAGAAGACCCGGCGGGAGGCAGCGCGGCCACAGGTAAGCAAATGTCATTTTTTTTTTTTTTTTTTTTACAGTTAGCAGCTGCTGCTGCCGAATCTGCGGCCTATTCTGGGGGCTCTCCTGGGGCCATCCGACCCCCCACGGGGGATCGGATGGCATCAAATTAAAAAGGAGACCCGGCCGGATCCAACGAGGGGTCAGGTGAGTATTTCATTTTTATTTTTTTAACTAGCAGCGGGGAAATTCGAGCACGTAACACCTACGGGCTTGGCACTTAAGGCCCAGCCAAGCCAGCCCGTAGGTGTTACGTGCTTGGCAACAAAAGGGTTAAAAACTGTATATATACATACATACATACATACATACATACATACATACATACATACACGCAGGTGTATTCTATATTCATCCCAAGGGAAAACATACTTGCGGGTGACCCTTGCTTAAAAAGGGCCCGCCAGCCCTTTAAGAACCTGCAAGACAGGAAATCACTAATTTTTCTTTGCAGAAAATGTAATTTTAATTGTATAAATATATCTCCATATATAGATAACCAATTCCTTATAGTATTACATTTGTTTATTTGTGTACTGTTGTGGATGCAGAAGGGTGAATTACCATCCATTCTATTTTTCTGGCCCAACTGGCCTCATGCTGAAAGATATTCTTGATAGGCTCGCTCACTATCAGGAAATAAATAGCGATCCTTCAATCGCTGCGGTCCCGGAGCGTAAATACAGCCTTCCGGTCTGTTTCAGCGTGTGGGGAATCCTTATATGCGTTACAAATTATGGAATGCATTTTTCTGGTTCTCAGCCGGAGGTGACGCTGCACCACACTGGTCCGGATCTAAGTGTTATCAACCTCTGTGCCCAATTAGCACCATTTTGACAAGTGGCACTATCGGCTGATAAAAAGACCAAGACGATTTTGTATAAAAAAAATCTTACTTAAATAGCGTCCTTTTGTCAGTATAATATTTCATTGTTAAAGCATATTATTATGAACGCTATATGTATGCTAGAGCAAGTTCTTATTTAGTGCATTGATTATATAGAAATATTTGATTATATTTATCAATAAAAAGTGTGATTTTACCCTAAAAATTTGGTGAGGTCATGTACAAAGGCTATGGAATTGGGAAGTGCCTAGTCCCAAACTAGAGGGATAGTTTTTTTAAATACCTTGCTTCCTAATTAATTTGACTGGTACTGTATGAAGACCCTGGAAGAAAGCATTCTTGATGCTACTACAAACAGGTGTACTTGGCCAGTTCACTTTTTAGTAAAATACTACAGAAATCAATGTTTCTCTCCCTTCTTTGTATAGGAAATATTATGCCCAGTGTTAACCTCAAATAAGTGTAGCTTATTTGTATTTTAACTAAACAAATGTGTGTGTGTAATTTACTAGGGCTTCCACTGTCTGATCAGTATGTGAAACTGGAGGAGGAAAGAAGGACCAAACAGCGTCAGGAGAAGGATAAAAAAAGGAAAAAAATTAAAGAAAAGAAAAGTGGTAAGGCAAGAAGACATGAATCCTTTCACACTGAAAGTGACGAAGACATTGCCCCTGCACATCAAGTCGACATTATCACTGAGGAAATGCCTGAGGTAAGAAAAATAAAAAGTAAAATAAAGATTTGTATAGTGTATGTGGCACTAGCCTACATTCTCTGCAACAATATTCTTAGTATACAGTACGTCCTGCTCCAGATAAGAATCATTTCACTTGGGTATTACTCCGCCAGATGGCGCTGGACTGCAGAGACCGCGAAATTGGCTCCTCCCGGCCTCTCAAATACCCGAGACCTCCCACAAATCCCCAGAATTTTTTCTGCAGTCTGGACTGCGAAGTATAACTATTGCGAGCTAGACACGCACAGCCTAATAGTGTAACAAATGGGGGTGCCAGACCAGTCTGTGCCCATCTAAGCACCTAACAATTTTAATTAGAGGGGGGCTTTCTGGAAACCCCACACAGGCCCTCAGATAGTCTGCACTCTACCCACAAAAATGTAAAAATGTAGCAAAACCACAATATGCTATAGTAAAAATCTAATTTTATTAATAGTAAAAAAGACTCCTATAAGGGATTATACACACATAGACATAACAATTAACATGCTAAAAAACATATACACAATAACACAACAGAAGGGGGATGCCCCTATATAGGCTTTGAATTTATATGCATGTCTCACAATAGAATGTCTTCCTGATAATGGAAATACCCAATGTAAACAGGTAGCTGATATTAAGGGCCAGTGCCAGATCAGGCACTTAATCTATAAAAAGTGCTATATACAATAAACAATCAATGTAAAGAGAAAATTGTAAAAATATACAATGAAAACACTGTGTGAAAGTGTCTGCGCAAAGCAGACCACAAGACACTGGCCACACAGTATACTGATGACAATATAAAATCAGGAAGAAATCACATTACCATGTTAACAACGTCTAACGCCTGAGGTCCCCCGTGTAACAGCCCGCTGACGCGTTCCGTGGATTCACCACTTCACCAGGGCAGAAATGGTCATGGACTGCGAAGGACAAGAAGATGGCTCTCTCTTCTCGCAAGTGAGCGGGGCTATTAGCCTGCAGCCCTGTAGGACTATTCCCACCCGTTCCATTATTAATGTGCCTCTCAGCCTTGGCTGCGCTGGTCCGGGTGATGGTAGGCAGCACCGCTGTCAGTTGCTTAGGAGCGCTGATCCACCGCAATTCCCCACCAAAGGGTAGGCAGTATAGGCATATGGTGAGCCTCTGTGGGATGCCCCTCCCACCCTATTGCCCCTTGCCCCTGTCTTCGGTGGGCCCTATTTTAAGTGGCCGCTGCCCTCCCTCGCTCTCCCTTGTAGCTCTCGGGGGAGGGGTGGTGTGTATATGCCTTGGTGCTTCACTGTATTATGTGCTTCTGGTTGGTGTCAGTCTCTGTGGTGACTTGGTTGCACTGGTTGCATTTTTTTTTTAGATGCCACCGCGCGCGCTTCCACTGTGTGTCGCGGTTGGCGGCGGCGGCATTACCTCAGGCGCTGGTGCGCGGTTATTGGCTGCTTGTCACGCGTGCTGCGTCGCGCTCTTCGGGGGCGGGGCCTGCGAATGGCACGTTCCACGTCACTGTCTCCGCGGCCCGCCCCTCGAGGTATACCCGGTGCCTTTTTTCTCTGGATTCGGCTGCTGCGTGGCGGGCATTTACCGCGGTCCGTGAGTGCTCTCTTCACTTACATCTTTCAGACGGGTCGAACTCTATTGGTTTCTCCCGGCCCTACTCCCTCTATTTAGTTATTAAACTTGTGAGGCCTAGTTTGTAATTTACTCCCACTTCCCTAGCGGGCTATTGGGGCATCCCGGGTTGCTTTTATAGCGTGAATCCCTATTGGCCTATTGTGCCGCTATAATCACCATATAGAGGCGTCTCAGGATAATGTGCTCGGGGTTCCTTCGGGACAAGCCCGGCTGTGTGTAGCTTGTGGAGTGTCCCCTATTAGTGCTGACAATGTGCGGGTCTGTATACCTTGTGCCCAGCAGGTGCTTGCGCTGCATACTGGTTTACCAGTAGCTGGGCCTGCGCCACATAAGGCTTCACCTACTCCCCCAAGCTTAAATTTGACTCCCATTGAGTTGCATACCAGTGGGGATTCTCAGCCTGATGTGTCTTCCAGACTGGCTAGTGTTGAGAAGTTGCTTGCTAATACCTTGGCGCGTAAGGCCTCCGCTAAGAAGTGGCACTTGACGCCTGATGTCACTCTTTTCCCTATGGAGGCTGATAATTTCTTGGAACTGTCTGGTTATACCCCTTTGGAAGAATGGGAGTTATTCTCTGACTCGGAGTCATCTGATGAGAGGCCCAGGGGTCATGATGATTCTGGCTCTGACCCCTGGGCCCCAGATGATACTGATAGGCTGTTGGCTCAGATTTTTTGAGGTACTATCTATCTCTCCCCCGGTTGCGGCCCCCAGGCAGCAGGGAGAATTGTTTCATACTGCTAAGCCACGTTTAGAGTTTCCTGAGCAAGCCCATTTTAATAATCTCGTGCTCAAGGAATGGGAGCGTCCCAGCAGGCTTCCCGGTGTTCCCAAGCGTTTGGATAAGAGGTATCCCTTTCCTGCTGATGTGGTGAAGCGTTGGTCATCCCCTCCAGAGGTGGATGCCCCGGTCCTAGGGTTATCTAACACCTCTGTCATGCATTCCCCTGACTCTACTACGCTGCGGGATGGTGAGGACCGGCGTATTGATCAGCTGGCGTCCCATGCCTTTGCCTGTGTGGGGACGGCGCTTTGCCCGGTTTGTGCCTCTGCCATTACGGGTGGCTATTAGGACCCTGCTTAGAAGTGTCCTAGATGGTGCTCCTGATGATGTGTCTAGTGAAGAGTTTAATGCACTCTCTCGTTGTGAGGTTTTTGTGACTTATGTCCTCTCTGCCTTGGATGATACCATTAGGATGTGTGGCAGAACCTCTGCCCTTGTGGTGGCTATACGCCGCTCGGTTTGGCTGCGCCAGTGGGCTGCTGACAACACTGCCAAGAAAGTTCTCACTGGGTTTCCCTTCAAAGGACTACGGCTGTTTGGGGACCGCCTGGACCTGTTTGCTAAGGGAGGCAGGTTACCCCAGTGCAGGCGGCAGTCTCGGCCCTTTCGGGGACAGGGCTCTTTTTCTTCTCCCTACCGTGGAGCCAGACAGGGGAGGGGGTCTCCCTTACCGGGGCTCGAGGAGATTTCTGGGGTAGGGGCAGAGGACGTGGATGCCCTGGCTCATCCTGGGGCTCCAAGCCTAAGTCTTCTCCCAAGCCCCCTCAGGCATGAAGGGGCGCCCTCACCCATCTGTCTGGAGGCTTCATGTTTCAGACCGGTAGATTCAGGAGGTAGTGTCCTCCGGTTACAAGATAGAGTTTGCTGCCTGCTGCCCCCAAGATTCATCAGATCCCGTCTCAGGACCCTATGTCAGCTCAGGCTCTAGTTCTGGCGGTGCAAATTCTTCTGGCGCTGGGGGTCATCTGTCAGGTCCCCTTACGAGAAAGGGGCAAGGGTTTCTATTCCAACCTTTTCACCGTGCCCAAAAGAGATGGGTCAGTCAGGCCCATCCTGGACTTGAAGATCCTCAACAAATTTGTCAGGTGCAGGCGCTTTCGCATGGAAACTTTGCACTCTGCCATCAGTTCCCTGCATCCAGGGGACTTCAAAGATGCTTACCTTCATATTCCCGTGTTTCCAGGTCATCAAAGGTTCCTCAGGTTCGCTCTGGAGGATCAGCACTACCAATTTGTGGCATTGCCCTTCGGTCTCTATTTGGACGACATTCTCATCACTTATCAGTCCCTACAACAGGCAGAACTGGATACTCAGCTAGTAGTGTCCACTGGAGTCATTTGGCTGGGTGATCAACCATCCCAAATCTTCCCCCGTCTCCCTTCCTGGGAATGCATCTGGATACAGTTCAGGCAAGGATTTTTCTTCCTCAGCAGAAGGTGGACAGTCTGCTAGCGCAGGTTCAGTTCCTGCTATCTTGCCCTCATCCCTCCATCAGGAAGGGAATGCAGCTGGTGGGCCTGATGGTATCGTGCTTCGAGGCGGTCCCGTATGCCCAGTTTTACATGAGGCCTCTGCAACTCCACCTCTTGTCAGTATGGGACAAGGATCCTGCGTCCCTGGACCAGGTCCTTGTGCTGTCCCCCCTAGTCAGGTGGTCCATCTCGTGGTGGCTGGACTCAAGGAACCTGTTGGTGGACAGATCCTTTCTGGTCCCCTGCTGGGAGACGGTCACCATGGATGCCAGTCTGACAGGTTTGGGGGGGTGGGATTCTGGAAGTCCCTGCAGTTCCAAGGGCGGTGGGGCCCTCAGGAGGCCCACACACCTAGCAACATTCTGGAACTGAGGGCGATCAGGTTGGTTCTGGCTCACTTGACCCAACACCTTCGGGGCCGGCCTGTTCAGGTACGCGCGGACAACCAGACGGCGGTTTCCTACATCAATCAATTATTGATAAAAACTTTTAGAGTTTCTTCAGAGTTATGTAGTATTTAGTAAAAAAGCAAGACTACAAACAATTTGTATACATTTGCTTTTTGTTCATCATGGTCGTACATTTAGTAGTGTATATGATCTTTATATGGCTAAATAAGCTTTTAACATTAAAGCTTAAAAAAAAAATAATAACATGATCAATGGTTTACGAAGAAAATCTACAGCACATAACTGGATGCAGGCAGACTCTCTGAGCAGGGGGACCTCTCGCCTGGGAGAATGGTCCCTCTGCGACAGGGTGTTTCAATCTCTGTGTCACCGTTGGGGCCAACCAGATGTGGATCTGTTTGCATCCCTTCACAATCACAAGCTCCCGGCCTTTGTCTCCCTGTCCCAGGATCCTCTGGCCTTGGCCACGGATGCCCTAGCAATGTCATGGCAGGACTTTCAGCTCCTGTGTGTCTTTACTCCATTCCCCCTGTTGGGCAGGGTTCTGCGCAAGATAGCTCAGGAGGGGGTGCCAGCAATTCTGGTGGCCCCCAGGTGGCCAAGAGTGTGGTTTGCAGACGTGGGGCAGCTGGCAGTAGATCAGTACGCTCTGCCCAGGGTGCCAGACCTGCTCACTCAGGGTCACTTACACCATCCCAATTTACAAACTCTGGCTTTGACGGCCTGGCTGCTGAAACCTCCATCTTGATGGAGAAGGGGCTGTTTGCCTCTGTTGTTGTTACCATGATAAAGGCTAGGAAAAAGTCTTCTTCCATTTACTACAGGGTTTGGTGTGCCTACATTGACTGGGTGTGAGTCTAGGTCTCTTCCCTGTCGTGTGTTCTTTATTCCCAGGATACTGGAGTTCCTGCAGCATGGGTTGGAGCTGGGGCTCCAACTCAGTACACTGAAAGGTCATGTCTCTGCCCTGTCTTTTTTCTTCCAGAGGTCCTTTGCCCAGCATTCTCTGATCAGGACTTTTTTCCAGGGGGTTACTCATGTGCGTCCCCCACGGAAGCCTATGTTGCCTGTTTGGGATTTGAACTTGGTCTTGTCTGCTTTGCAGGGTGCTCCCTTTGAACCTGTGCAGGAGGCTGCCCTGGCCATTCTTACTCTCAAGGTTGTCTTATTCTAAGTATGTCTCACACCCTGCTTCGGAAGTAGTCATTACACTTGGGTTATGTCCAGTAGAGGGCGAACTTCTGCAGAGATGACTAGAAAAAAAGAAGCTCCTCCCGGCCCATAAATACCTGGGACCTCCCAAGCACCTCCCAGATAAGTCTCTGCAGACAGCGAGCAAGTCAGAAGATGATGTCTCCTCCTTGCACAGGGGGATTTCAGGTAGCCGGGATGAGTCCCGGCCCTTTATTTTCTCTATTACCACCCGGATCTCTGTTTTGTATTACCCTGCCTCCCTGCCTAGGCTGCTGGTCCGGGGCGAGGGTAGATGGCACCCTAGGTGCTTAGGAGCTAACGCTCCACCGTGAGACCCTATACTAGAGGGTAGGCGGCTTCAGGTTGGTGATCCTGACATGGGATGCCCCGTCCGTTACTAGCCCTCTTTACTTGGCAAGCACATGTAACCATGGGCTTATTCCTCCCTGCTTCCCTATTCCCGATTAGCTGGGGTGGCCTGTATATGTATATATATTTTTAATTGTGTATGTGTGCTGTTTTACGGTTTCTGTGTAGTGTGTTGTTACTACTGGCGATGGCCAGCGCTTCTTTCTTTTCCACACGCTGAGTTCCTCAGCCCGCTCGCGCTTCTTCCATGGCGGCGGCAGGCCGGTGACGTCGCAGCCGGCTCCTGCATTGGCAGGGAGCTTGGCTGGGTTGTGATTCCCTGCTTGGGGAGGGGGCGTGGCCTAGCGCTCGGCGCACTACCCAGGCGGCCCGCCTCCTTCGCTCCCTCTAGCTCCGGTCACCGGCGGAGGACCGGTGATGCTTTGGTCGGCTCCCGCGTTGGCTGGGGAGCTCGGCGGTTTGTGATCCTTGAGTTGGGAGGGGGCGTGGCCTAGCGCTCGGCGCGCTACCCAGGCGGCCCGCCCCTTCGCTCCCTCTAGCTCCGGGCTCCGGCGGAGGGCCAGTGATGTCTCGGTCGACGTCCGGCTGTTTGTGGTCCCGGTGTTGGGAGGGGGCGCGACCTAGCGTTTGGCGCGCTACACAGGCGGCCCGCCCCCTTTGCTCTCTCTTCCATCTCTAGACGCCATCTTGGTTCACGTGCAGTCGGTGAGTGCCCCCCCCCCGTGTGGGCTGAGGACTGTTTTTTTTCTACAGATATGTATATTTATTTTTATTGTTTTTCATGTAAATGACAAGTATTGATCATCTTGGGCATCTACTGTGGACCTTGGGGGTTGCATCTTTATATGAATGTAGTGTATATATATATATGTATATGTTTGGTGGGGTCCGGTATGCGGGTGATTGCTTATGGTTACCCTATTATGTCTTCCGGGGGACGTCCTAATTTAGTTTTCCCCCGGTCCTGTGGCCCTATCCTTCAAAACTAAGGGGGTATATTGCCATCAACATGTATTATCCTATATTAAATCCTCCCACTAACGGACATTTAAGGGGCATCCCGGGTAGCTCAACAGCGTAATTCCCATTGGTCATTGCGACTACCAAAATCACCTTATGGAGGCTTCCCAGGATGCTGTGCTCGGGGTCACCTCCGGGCAAGCCCGGCTGTGTGTGGTATGTGGGGCATCCCTTGTGGGTAATAATGTGCAGAGTTGTGTACCAAGTGCGCAGTGTGTGCTTGCGCGGTAATCTGGGCCTGTGTGGCTGGATCAGCTCTGCTGGTCTTGTTCCCCACACCCCCGCACCTGGATATGACCCATAGTGACACTGACCCTAGTGTAAGAGTCGCAATTTATGTTTGCGCTAGACGAGCAACATTGTGATATTGATTGCTAGCCTTGCGGCCCGGAAGGCTCCGGCTACAAATCGGCCCCCCTAGTCATTGTGTCCTGGGGCCCCTTGGGTTGCAAATCCTCCCTCTGACGGACTTGAGGTGCATCCCGGGTTGCTTCTAGCATAATTCCTGCGGGTTAGTGCGACTACCATACGTATCACAGTTTGGAGGCTCCCCTGGATCCGGGCTCTGGCTCCTTCGGGGCAGTCCCGGCAGTGTGTGGGTTGGGGGGTATCCCCTGTTGGGGATACTGTGCTGGGGCATACTATGTGTTCAGCAGGCCATAACGCGGCAGTCGGGGGCCCGGACGTCTGGGTCAGTGCCGCCGGCCTCATCGCCTACTCCACCTTAAATTATCTGTACCCCAGGTGACATGGTCACTAGTGGGGAGTCGCAATCTGATGTTTGTGCTGGATGCAACTCCGGGAAATTTGTTTTCTAGCTCTGTGGCCAGGGTGGCCTCGGCTAAGAGAAGACATCTGTCAATGGCAGTGCCGTTTCTTGATGTTTATGATTCTCTTTAATGGTCTGTTTATTTTCCGCTTGCGGAAGGACCTGGTTGCGGAATCTGATGGCTCTGAGGATTAGCAGTTTGGGATGCTGATGCCGGGCAGGGGCTTGGGGATGCTGTTGTTACCCCCAAGTTCCTGGGCCATTTCTTTGAGGTGTCTGCTTTTCCTCAATTGGCGGAGTCCCCTCCGCAGTTAAAAAAAAAAAAAAAAAAATATATATATATATTTTGCTTGAGACCTCTGTGCCTCGTAAGGAGTGCCCGACTCAGTTTCTTTTCTAATCCCGGTTTTCTTCAGGAACGGGATAGGAGGTATCCTTGTCCGGTGGACGCGGTGATGCGCTGGTCATCTCCTCCCGAGGTCGATGCGTCCGGTACTGGGATTGTCCAGCGCCTCTGTGGTGCACTCTCTAGACGCCTCCACGATTAACGATCGTGAGGACCGTTGTTTTGATCAGATGGCTTGACATGCCCTTGCCGGCATGGGTTTTACCTTGCCACCTGTTTTTTTTGTACTCATGGTTGTGGTTATCAGGTCTGTGGTTTGGAGCCTGTTGAGGGGTCCCAGCTGGACCCAGCCAGCGCTGATTTGGCAGCGTTTCTGCGGTGTGTATAGTTCCTGACCATGGTCTTGTCTGCCTGGATGACACTATATGTCTGTATGGCGGAACCTCAGCTTTGCTTGTGGTTATACGACGCTCTGTCTGGTTGCGCCGGTGGCGGCTAACATTGGCTACCCTTCGGGGTATGCGGATTTTTGAGGTCATATTGGAGTCAGTGGCATAAGGAGGTAGGATTCTACCACACTAGAAGCGACGTTGCTCCTTTCGGGGGGCAGGCTCCTCTATTCTTCCTTTCACGGTGCCAGAGCCTGCAGAGGTGCTGTCTTCTCTATCTTCAGTGGTGATTCCTCTGTTTTCGGGTTTCCTCGGACACCTGGGCTGTGCAGGGGCCAGGGCTATTGTTCCAACCCTTGTGGTCCCTTAACGGGATGGATCTATCAGAACCATTCGGGTTTTTGAGGCCTTTCTGCAGGTTCATCAGATCCCAGAAGTTCCGCAGTCATCTATTCCCTTCATCAGGGGGATTTCTGACATTTATAGACATCGCGGTTGTTTACCTTTATGTGCCATCCTACCCCGCTTGCCTGAGATTTCTCGGTTTTGGGGTGGAAGATCGACATTTTCAGTTGTGGTCCTCCCTTTCTGGTTGTCTTCGGTGCCAAGGGTGTTCCCCATGGGGCTGGCGGACATAATTGCCCTTCTCGGAGCCCGAGGCGTTTACATTGTGCCGTATCTGGATGACCTTCTCATTACAGCATCTTTTCTATGCCGGGTGAAGATGGACTTCAGGGTGGTGACGCCGCTGGAACGTTTCGGTTGGGTGATCACCCACCCCATGTTCTCTGGCATAAATCGGTCAGGCCAGAGTGTTCCTTCCTCACCCTAAGGTGCAGAGGGTTCAGGACCTGATATTTGTTCTCCTGGACAATCCTCGCCTCTCTTTCTGGCTAGGGATGAAACTGGTGGGATTGATGGTGGTTTTCCTTCTAGGCAGTCCCCTTTGTTCTGGTCTTCATGAGGTCGCTCTAACTCCGTCTATTGCGGACTTGGGACGGCTGTTCCTGGTGCTTGGCTCGGTCCTTTCTGCTGTTTCCCAAGGTCCGGCATTCCTTCAGTGGTGGCTGGAGCTTAGCGGTCTGATGGGCAGATCCTTTTTGGCCCTGGTTGGGTGACTGTTACCACGAATGCCAGCCTGTTGGGCTAGGGAGTTTTTCTGGACGGACTTTCGGTTCCAGGTGCTGGGGAGTCTTCAGGAGGCTCCCGCTCCCATCTCTGTTTTTGGAGTTCAGAGCTATTTGTTTTATTCTGTCATGCTGGGTGCATCATTTACAGGTTTTGCCGGTTCAGGTTCAGTTGGACGATTGAACTGCGGTCGCTTACGTCGATCACCAAGGAGGGACTCGCAGCTAGAGTGCCCTCAGGGACGTTTCGCTGTTCTTGCATGGGCGGAGAGCTGTTCCATGCATCTCAGCGGCATTCATTCCGGGAGTGGATAACACTGAGTTTTTTCTTTTTACCGCAAGGTATTACGGTCCTTCTGTTGCAAGTGGGGGATTCCGGAGGTGGTTCTCCTTGCCTCACGTTGCAATCACTAGCTCCCAACGTTTGGTTTTTGGTCTTAGGTTCCTCGGCCTCTGGCAGTGGTCGCCATGTCTTTTGCCTGGAGGGGTCTGGGGTTCCTGTACCTGTTTCCTTCCTTCGCCGTGGTGGGCAAGGTGGTGCGCTAGCTGGCTCCTGAGGGTGCGTCAGCAATGCTGGTGGCTCCAGGGTGGCCAAGCTAGGTTTGGTTCGTTCTGCAGTTTGCAAACGCTGGCTTTGGCGGCGTGGCTGCTGCAACCTCCTCCATCTTCGTAGAGGAAGTTTGTCTGATGTTGTGCTTCGGACCCTTGTTTGGGCTGGGAAGTGGTCTTCCTTTAACTTCGTCTACAGGACTTGGTCCTATATTGATGGGTGTGAGGCTAGGGCCTTGCCTTGCAAGGTGTTTTTTGGTTCACTAGGTTTTGGACTTTCATCAGTACGGTCTCGGGCTCCAGCTTAAGTGCTTTGCTGGGGCAGGCCTCTGTCCTGGTGGTCTTCTTCTAGGGCATTTTGTCCTCAGAAAAAGCCTTGCGTCTGTTTGGGTTCTGCATTTTCTATGCTTACACAACAGATTGCCTTTGGGTGGCTATTGCTTCTGTTCGCTGTGTTTCCATCTTTTTAAGGATGTGGTTCCTCTTCCCTTTGTCCTTTGTCTAGCTTTGACGAGGAGAGGGCCCTGCTGAGTGCCCTGTTGACGTTTTATTTCTTGGCTACTTCGTTTTTCTGTAGGAAGGAAGCCTTGTTTGGTGTGCCCTCTGGCCCCTGACGGGTTTGGCGCCGTCATAGTTGCCTTTTTTAATAGATATGTCTGGTCCTTGTTGGGCCTATATTGCCAAGGGGAGGGTTCCCCTTTTCCTTTTAGTGGAATAATTTGTGCGGCTGCTACTTGGCCTTCTGTTCATACCTTTTTACAAGTTTTTGTAAGATTGATGTGCGGGCCTTAGCGGATGCTTTTTTTGGCCGCAAAGTTCTACAAGCGGCAGGGGTTTTCATTTGTGCATTTTTGCCTATTGGGATCCCCACCCTTTTTGGACACTGCTATTGGATGTCCCAAGTGTAATGACTACTTCCGAAGCAGGGTGTGAGACATACTTAGAATAATACCATTTTGTGAATACTCACCTTGTAAAATGGGTATTGTAAGTATGTCTCACACCCTGCTTCGCCCCGCCCTGATTTTATCTTGGATCCTTTTGGTGTTACTGTGTTTCTTGTAAAATTTTTTAGTTGCTCTTCCTGGTCCCTTTACTGCTTTCTTATACTGGGAGGTGCTTGGGAGGTCCCAGGTATTTATGGGCCGGGAGGAGCTTCTTTTTTTCTAGTCATCTCTGCAGAAGTTCGCCCTCCACTGGACATAACCCAAGTGTAATGACTACTTCCGAAGCAGGGTGTGAGACATACTTACAATACCCATTTTACAAGGTGAGTATTCACAAAATGGTATTTTTGGTGGCTATCACCGCTGTTAGGCGTGTGTCTGAGTTGGCGGCTCTTTCCAACCAGCCCCCCTACTTTGAGAGACACCAGGACAAGGTGGTGTTTAGCTTCAAGCCAAATTTTCTGCCTAAGGCCGTGTCTGTCTTTCATCTGAATCAGGACATTGTTCTTCCTTCCTTGTGCCCTAATCCTAGTAATGTTAAGGAGAGGGTCTTGCGTTCCTTGGATGTGGTTAGGTGTCTGAAGTACTATCTGGTGGCTACTGCACCATTCAGAAAAAACGGATGCTCTTATTCTTAGTATACAGTACGTCCTGCTCCAGATAATATGCTTACATTTAGGTACTACTCCGCCAGATGGCGCTGGACTGCAGATACATTGAAAATAGGCTCCTCCCGGCTCCTCAAATTCCTAGGGACCTCCCACAATCCCCAGATTTTCTCTGCAGTCTGGATTGTGAAGGACAAGAATATGGCTCTCTCTACTCGCAGGTGAGCGGGGCTATTGCCCTGCGGCCCTGTAGGACTATTCCCAGCCTTGGCTGTGCTGGTCGGGTGATGGTAGGCAGCACCACTGTTAGGTGCTTAGGAGTGCTGCTTCACCGCAATCCCCCACCAAAGGGTAGTCGGTACAGGCATATGGTGAGCCTCTATGGGATGCCCCTCCTGCAGTATTGCCCCTTTCCCCTGTCTATCGGTGGGCCCTTTGTTAAATGGCCGCTGCCCTCCCTCATTCTCCTTGTAGCATTCGGGGAAAAAGGGTGTGTGTGTGTGTATATATGTATATATATATATATATATATATATATATATATATATATATATATATATGCATTGGCTTATGCTTCATTACATTATGCCTTGTGTCTTGTATGACTTTTATTATACTTGAAATTGCCGCCGCGCATGTTTTTTTCCAGTGTTCCGCGCTTGGCGGCGTTACCTCAGGCGCCGGTGTGTGTCTTTCAGACGGGCGAACCCATTGGCTTCTCCCGGCCCTCTTAGTTGGTTAACTTGTGAGGCCTAGTGTAATTACTCCCACTTCCCTAGCGGGCTATTGGGGCATCCCGGGTTGCTGTATAGCAGTAATCCCTATCGGCCTATTGTGCCGCTATAATCACCATATGGAGGCATCTCAGGATAATGTGTCCGGGGTTCCTTCGGGACAAGCCCGGATGTGTGTAGCTTGTGGCGAGCCTCATGTTGACGCTGACAAGGCGCGGGTCTGTTTACCTTGGGCCAAACAGGTGCTTGAACTGCAATCTGGTCTTCCAGTGGATGACTCTGCGATTCGTTTTGCCTCACCTACTCCCCCAAGCTTAAATCTCACTCCCATGGAATTGCATACAAGTGGGGATTCGCAGCCTGATGTGTCTTCTAGACTGGCTAGTGTTGAGAAGTTAATTGCTAATACCTTGCCGCGTAAGGCCCCTGCCAAAAAGCGGCACTTGACGCCTGATGTCACTCTTTTCCCTTTGGAAACTGAGTTTTTGCATCTTTGTGGCTATACCCCTTTGGAGGAGGGGGAGCTATTATCCGACTCTGGGTCATCTGATGAAAGGCCCAGGGGTCATGATGATTCTGGCTCTGACCCCTGGGCCCCAGATGATACGGATTGATTGCTGGCCCAGATTTTTGAGGTTCTGTCCATTTCTCCGCCTGTTGCGGCTCCCAGGCAAAGGGGGGAACTTTTTCATACTGCTAAGTCACGCTTGGAATTTCCTGAGCAAGCACATTTCAATAACCTTGTGCTCAAGGAATGGGAACGTCCCAGTAGACTTCCCGGTGTCCCTAAGAGTTGGGATAGGAAGTATCCCTTTCCTGCTGATGTGGTGAAGTGTTGGTCATCCCCTCCCGAAGTGGATGCCCCGGTCCTAGGGTTATCTAACACCTCTGTCATGCACTCCCCTGACTCTACTACCCTGCGGGATGCTGAGGACCAGCGCATTGACCAGCTGGCGTCCCATGCCTTTGCATGTGTGGGGACGGCGCTTTGCCCGGTCTGTGCTATGCCCGGTCTGTGCCTCGGCCATTACGGCTGTGGCTATTCGGACCCTGCTCAGAAGTATCGTTGATAGTGCCCCTGATGATTTGCCTTGTGAGGAGTTTAATGCACTCTCCAGTTGTGATGTTTTTGTGAATTTTGTCCTCTCTGCCTTGGATGACACCATTAGAATGTGTGCCAGAACATCTGCCCTTGTGGTGGCTATACGCCGCTCGGTTTGGCTGCGCCAGTGGGCTGCTGACAACGCTGCCAAGAAGGCCCTCACTGGTTTTCCCTTCAAAGGACTACGCCTGTTTGGGGACAGCCTGGACCTTTTTGCTAAGGGAGGCAGGTTACCCCAGCGCAGGCGGCAGTCTCGGCCCTTTCGGGGTCATTGCTCCCTTTCCTCCCCCTACCGTGGTGCTAGACAAGGGAGGGGGGGTTCCTTTACTGGGGCCCGGGGAGACTTCTGGGGTAGGGGCAGAGGACGTGGACGTCCTGGCTCCTCCTGGGGCCCCAAGCTTAAGTCCTCTCCCAAGCCCCCTCAGGCATGATGGGGCACCCTCACCCATCCGGGTGGGGGGGGACGGCTTCAGCACTTTGCTCACGTCTGGAGGTTTCATGTCTCAGACCGGTGGATTCAGGAGGTAGTGTCCTCCGGTTACAAGATAGTTTGCTGCCTGGCCGCCCTCAAGATTCATCAGATCCCGGATTCCTCAGGACCCTGTGTCAGCTCAGGACCTAGTGCAGGCAGTGCAAAGCCTCCTGCAGCTGGGGGTCATCTGCAAGGTCCCTTTAAGAGAAAAGGGCAAGGGCTTCTATTCCAACCTCTTCACAGTGCCCAAAAGAGATGCGTCAGTCAGGCCCATCCTGGACTTGAAGATCCTCAACAAATTTGTCAGGAGCAGGAGCTTTCGCATGTAAACTCTGCGCTCTGCCATCAGTTCCCTGCGCCCAGGGGATTTCATGACCTCTGTGGACATCAAAGATGCTTACCTTCATATTCCTGTATTTCCAGGTCATCAAGGGTTCCTCAGGTTCGCTCTAGAGCAGTGATCCCCAACCCTGTCCTCAAGGCCCATCAACAGGCCAGGTTTTGCAGATCTCCACAAAGATGCACAGGTGGAGTAATTAGTGCAGCTGCAGAGCAATAGAGCTGGCTATTTGGAGATCCAAAAAACATGACATGTTGGTGGGCCTTGAGGACAGGGTTGAGGACCACTGCTCTAGAGGATCAACACTACCAATTTGCGGCATTGCCCTTTGGTCTCACTTCAGCTCCCAGGGTGTTCACCAAGGTGCTGGCTGGAGTGATGTCTCTGCTCAGGTTTCAGGGCATCCGCCTGCTGCCTTATCTGGACGACATTCTCATCACCTCCCAGTCTCTACATCAGGCAGAATTGGATATTCAGCTGGTGGTGTCCACCCTGGAGTCATTTGGATGGGTGATCAACCACCCCAAGTCTTCACTGTCCCCCTCATTGGTGACTCCCTTCCTAGGAATGAATCTGAATACAGTTCAGGCAAGGACTTTCCTTCCTCAACAGAAGGTGGACAGTCTGATTGCACAGGTCCAGTTCCTGCTATCTTGTCGTCATCCTTCCATCAGGCAGGGAATGCAGCTGGTGGGCCTGATGGTGGCGTGCTTCGAGGCGGTGCCTTATGCTCAGTTCCACTTGAGGCCTCTGCAACTCCACCTCTTGTCAGTATGGGACAAGGCATGTTTGTCATAACCACGAAGGAAGATCTGATTGCATACGATCATAGAACGGGTCTTGACAAATGTAAGAGGAGGTGACCCTTGGCAAATATTACTAAGAGCAGAAGCCAAATGGATTCTACTATTGGGCACACGTTTCCCACAGGGTTTAAATGACATGTTAGATATATCTCTTTTTACCAACAACCAATTGTTAGATGCCTCTGTCAAATGAACAACCAAGTATTCATGGTTGATACAATAATTTTTCCTCTCCAACATATTTTTTGTATGTGGTTTTAGATTTTAGTGTTTTTAACTGTAGTGTGGTTTTTTTGCAATATTTTTAAATCTTTGTCATCAGAGTTATGTAATGAGGCAGCTATAAACTCCAAAAAACTGCTTAGGACAGTAGTGCAATCCTTATAGTTTTTAAATTGATTATGTCTTTGTGATCATGGGATCTATCTGATGGTGCTATTTTTCAATATGCTGCTTTGGGGATCAGTGCAATATTCATAAATTACTTATAACATATATATTTGCCTTAAAATTGATGAGATGCTGCTATTGTGGATATGGTCAGTTAAATCTTTGGTGAACACAGCGCGATGTGCCAACAGACATTAGCTTGAAATCAACAATGTCTGAATGTCGTTCCAATATTAGATATCAAGTCAATTTCAATCTACATTAATTTCTATTTATCTTCTATTAACTTGGTACAATTTTGTAGTTTCCCCAACTATCAACTTATATGGAAATGTTCTCTGTGATTGTCACCACTCGTGTCTTTTATACCCGCTGGCCACCATTAAAGGCTGTCATTTGCGCTTACTTCGCCCGCAGAGCATTGCTTTTATAAACCCCAGGGGGTGTTAAACCCATTAGAATCGATATAGATGGCGACCTGGTGAGCGGGTACTTTTTACTTTCTACATCACCCTTTTTGTAGATCAGCACAACATAATGTATATATTGATATAAGATTTATGCGATGCTGCTACTTTCAATAATTTAATATTAATATGTTTTAAAAGATCTATTGGATGCGGTTATTTTTGATAGAGTGAAATTATATATACCGGTATTCCTTTGTGGATATATGGTGACATGCCGTCAGACATTATCCCATGATCAGCTATACCTGAGCGCTGCTCTAACACAATATATCAATATTGGTAATTTTTGTAGCTTGCCTTATTTTCATAATAATTCTTTCCAAGGCCACCACATGTGTCTACTGTACCCGGTGGGCGTTATGAAATGCTATTATTCGCGCTTTTTAGCCCGCTGGGCATCTGTCATATTACTGCAGCCGGGTGCGCTCTAATCCTCCTCTCGTGTTGGAGGGGGATAGGCCTATTATCTTTAACATTGGTGGAGGCTTGGCTCTGAGATCATCGAATGGGAGGGGCCAACACTTTCCCTGGTTCTGCTGCGAGCGCCGGCCGCCGGAGTGACGTCAATTGGCGGTGACGGGCGGCTTGCGGTCTCGGGCGGGACAGGTAAGTGTGTGGCTTCCCCATATAAACCAGTTGTTTAGACACATACATTGTATGATTAAGGGCTGAAACGCTTCACGGTGTTGGTGAGGGATGGGGGTGACACTGTGTTGCCTGACACTTTGTTTTGCTTTGTATTTTTCTTATGGACTATATTTTATATACAAAGTTTCTATGGTTCCAGCCCACCACAGACACAGTTACTTAGGAGGCACCACTCCAACCCAAAAGTAAATTAATCAATAATACCAACTGATCTTAATATTCATTTTAATTAGTCAATTCATCAATAATTAAAAGACATACAACAAATCTATACAACACCATAACATACATTTAAAAACATTTATACACAACGTATCTACAACACATAGCACCAGCAGGAGCGAGCCATATATCCCATATTAACCATATGTACCCAAATATCCCCCTACAATTGAAAACCTATCCCTAGTTAAAGTGCCAATCTCCAAAGTGACCAGTGCAAAAGGTTTCTCAAGGATGGCACCTTGAGAAAGTAGCACGGAGCTACGGAACGCGTGGGTGTTTTGATCGGCCCAGCAGGGGATGTTTGCCGCACACATAGAGGTGAATCATTATTGACTTAACAATTTGTCTATATTGGCTTAAAGTGGACCAACACCCAGGGGTGATCGGCCCGGAAATCTATAAGATTCCCGGGCCGATCACCCCCCACCCCGCGGGACATCCGAGATCGGGATGTCCCGCGGGGTGAAACCCCCCAGAAACCCCAAAAACACCTTACCTGATCCGCCGCTGCTTCCGCCGCCGCCGCCTCCCGCGCACCCCTCCAGACGTGCGCGCGCCCGCGCCGGCCCTCCGTGAATGGCCGGCGGGGGCGCGCGCGCGCCGAGAGTGACGCGCGGGAGGCGGCGGCGGCGGAAGCGGCCTGGACGTTCCTGATCCCCGCCTGGACGTTGGCGGGGATTGGCTGCGGCGCTCACGTGGGAGCGTTGAGAGGTGAGTTTTTTGGGGTTTCTGGGGGGTTTCACACAGCGGGGCACCCCCGATCGGGGTGCCCCGCCGAAGTGGACCAAAACCCAGGATAGTCAAAATCCTGGGTGTTGGTCCACTTTAAGGATCATATTTTGCTCTGGTCACTTTGGAGATTGGCACTTTAACTAGGGATAGGTTTTCAATTGTAGGGGGATATTTGGGTACATATGGTTAATAAGGGATATATGGCTTGCACCTCCTGGTGCTATGTGTTGTAGATACGTTGTGTATATATGTTTTTAATTGTATGTTATGGTGTTGTATAGATTTGTTGTATGTCTTTTAATTATTGATGAATTGACTAATTAAAATTAATATTAAGATCAGTTGGTATTATTGATTCATTTACTTTTGGGTTGGAGTGGTGCCTCCTAAGTAACTGTGTCTGTGGTGGGCTGGAACCATAGAAACTTTGTATGTGTATTGCAGTAGCAATTTGGGTTACAGATTTGGCACACCACCAACCCCTTTATTAATGATCTAAGGTGGTGCTTAATAGGGTGTCCCTCTTGCTTGACTATATTTTATATCTTATCAGTAAAAGTGAAGTTTTATCCCGGGAGCTGGATTTATCCTTTGTCTCAGTATGGGACAAGGACCCAGCGTCCCTGGACCGGGTTTGTGCGCTTTCCCCCCTGGTCAGGCGTCCCTCTCGTGGTGGCTGGACTCCAGGAACCTGCTGGGGGGCAGATCATTTCTGACCCCCCTCCTGGAAGACTGTCACCGCGGATGCCATTCTGTCAGGTTGGGGGGGGGGGTTTCTGGAAGTCCCTGCGGTTCCAGGGGAGGTGGGGCCCTCAGGAGGCCCACACACCTATCAACGTCTTGGAGCTGCGGGCAATCAGGTTAGTTCTGGCTCAGTTGACTCCTCACCTTCGGGGCCTGCCTGTTGAGGTGCGCTCGGACAACCAGACGGCAGTTGCCTACATCAATCATCAATGAGGGACCCGGAGCAAGAGGGCCCTCCAGGAAGTGTCTCTGATCCTGACCTGGGCAGAGGCCAATGTTCCCTGCATATCAGCTGTGTACATCCCGGGGGCGGGAAATCTCCTAACAGATTCTCTGAGCAGGGGGACCTCTCGCCAGGGAGAATGGTCCCTCTGCAACAGGGTTTTCCAATCTCTGTGTCACCGTTGGGGTCAACCAGATGTGGATCTGTTTGCGTCCCGGCCTTTGTCTCCCTGTCCCAGGATCCTCTGGCCTTGGCCACGGATTCCCTAGCAATGTCATGGCAGGACTTTCAGTTCCTGTATGTCTTTCCTCCATTCCCCCTGCTGGGCAGGGTTCTGTGCAAGATTGCTCTGGAAGGGGTGCCAGCAACTCTGGTGGCCCCCAGGTGGTCAAGAAGAGTGTGGTTCACAGACGTGGTGCAGCTGGCAGTAGATCAGTACGTTCTGCCCATGGTGCCAGATCTGCTCACTCAGGGCCCCTTACGCCATCCCAATTTACAAACTCTGGCTTTGACGACCTGGCTGCTGAAACCTCAATCTTGGAGAAGGGGCTTTCTACCTCGGTTGTTGATACCATGAGAAAGGCTAGGAAGAAGTCTTCTTCTTCCATTTATTACAGGGTTTGTCGTGCCTACATTGACTGGTGTGAGTCCAAGTCTCTTCCCTGTCGTGTGTTCTCTATTCCCAGGATTCTGGAGTTCCTGCAGCATGGGTTGGGGATGGGGCTCCAATTCAGTACTCTGAAGGGTCAGGTTTCAGCCCTGGCTGTTTTCTTCCAAGTCCTTGGCTCAGCATTCTCTGATCAGGACTTTTTTCCAGGGGAGTTCTAGTGCAATATAACATGTTAAGGCCTTTGATTTTTATTATACTTGGGTGTCAGTGTCGCGCTCCTTGCTCTACAGTTGCAAGCCTGTTTGTCCTTTCATTAACATTAGCTGTACTGCCAAGACGGCAGCATAATTTTCCAGCGTGACAGCATTTTTATGCATGCGCTTTCTATCCAATACTGTCCTTCTTCTTTCCGTTGGTTAGAGCTTCGCGCTCTTTGGGGGAGGCGGGGACTCTGCATGACGCGCTCCGTGTCACAGCCTGGTCAGGCCCGCCCCTCGAGGTTCGCTTGCCGCCATTTTGACAATCTGCGCGCGCGTGTTGCGATCCCCCTCCTCCCTTGGTCATGTAAGTGCCCTCCGGGGCGGCATTGTTCTATGTGTTATTCGGCTGCGCATGGCACTGACACCACCCCTCTTGTCCCATTATGTCCACATAACAAATTCTCCCACTTCCTAGCGGGTCTTGGGGCATCCAGGGTTGCCTATTGCGTAAATCCCTGCGGGCATACTGCTCAGATAATCACCATATGGAGGCATCTCAGAATTATGTACCCGGGGTCCCTCTGGGACATGACCGGCTGTGTGCGGTGTGTGGTCAGCCCCATGCTGATGCTGACAGAGCACGGGTCTGCGGACCGTGTGCTGAACAGGCACTGACCCTGCAATCAGGTTTGCCAGTTGCTGCACCTCCCTTCAATACACCCGTCTCCCCGACCTAAACCTCATTCCTGATGAGTCCCACTCGAGCGGGGATGACCTGCAAGCTGTGCTGCCTACGGCGGAGCAGGTGCTGTCTGGATTGGCGGAGCGTATGGGCCCTGGTAAGAAGGGATCCCTGACGCCTCCTGGCTCTCCAGTTCCTAACGATACCGATGACTGCTGATATGCAGGACCTTGATCCTTCTGAGGAAGTTGAGTTATTCTCAGATTCGGGCTCCTCGTATGAGGTGCCCGGGAGCTGTGATGATTCTAGGCCTGGTTCTTGGGGCCTGTGGGACACAGATGAAATTCTTATTAAGATCTTTGAGGTTTTGTCAATCTCCCCTCATGGAGAGACTCCCAAGCCTAAGAAGGAGAGTTTCCACACAGCGCTGCCGCGCTTGGAGTTCCTGGAACAGGATCATTTCCAGAATCTTATATCCCAAGAATGGGAATCGCCTTGTAAACTTAAAGGGGTCCCAGGGGCCTGGGATTGGAAGTACCCTTTCCCTCCTGATGTGGTTAATTTTTGGTCAGCACCTCTTGTGGTGGATGCACCGATTATAGGGGTTACTAACCCCCCCTTCATGACGGCTCCTTATTACCATACCCTTCGGGATGCTGAGGACCGGCGCATTGACAGACTGGCTTCCCACGCCTTCTCGTGTGCAGGGACGGCTCTGCGCCCAGTCTGTGCCGCGGCCATCACTGCGGTGGCCGCCAGGACTCTTGTCAGAAAAATACTTGACCACCATCCTGAGGACCTCCCTTGGAGGGTGTTTAATGCGCTATCAGACTGTGATGTGTTTGTGAAGTTTATCCTCTCAGCGCTGGATGACACCATTAAGATGTGTGCTAGAACCTCTGCCCTTGTGGTAGCTATTCGCCGCCTGGTCTGGCTGCGACAGTGGGGTGCTGACGATGCTACGAAAAAGGCTCTCACTTGTCTTCCCTTCAGAGGACGGCGACTATTTGGGGCCTGTTTGGACCTTTTTGGGAAAAAGGGTAAGGCACCCCTGCGCAGAAGGCCGCTCCGGCCTCCCCGGGGCAGGGCCACCCCTCCACCTCCCTACGTTAGTGTCAAACGCGAACCTGAGGTGTGCTTCCAACTGTTTGGTGTGGATTTCCACCATGGGGTGGGCAGGCAACGCCCTGGGCCCTCTGGCAGGACTAAGTCCAAATCTGCCAAGACCTCCCAAGCATGAAGGGACGCCCTTGCCCTTCTGGGCGAGGGTACTGCTGCAGCAGCTGTCTCCCATCTAGGAATGTACCTTCTCCTTCGGGTGGTTCCAGGAGGTAGTTCCCCTGGAAACAGGATAGCATTTGCTGGGCGGTCCCTCTCAGTGGTTGTCAGGGTGCTTCTAGCCCCTGTTTTTCACTCAGGAATTGGTGCAGGCCGTACTGGACTTACAGAGTTTGGGCTTGCTTACAGGTTGTCCTTAACAGTATGGGGCTATGGCCTCTATATTACCCTTCCTCCTTCCCTCAACAGCATGAGGCAGTCTGGGCCACGCTGGCCTATGGTAGGCCTGGCAATTCTACTCTCACAGGTAGTCCCTATATGACATACCTGTCTTGGGACACAGGCACCCTAAATCTTATTAGTTTCCCCTGTGTCTGCTGGACACCAAGACCGTTACTAGGTGGCGTGGCAGGACCAACCCTGCGGCTTGAGGCAGTGTTGGTGACCTCTTTTGCTCCCAGGCTACTCGCCATGGCGCGAATGGGGGTGATGTCTCGGACATGCCTGGGGAGGGGGGGGGGGGGCGTCCGCATTAGGACCTACCGGGTCGTCTTTCCTTACTCCCCAGTCTCTACGTCAGGCTGAGTGGATTGGTCGGCCGGCGGTGTCCCCTGGGAGTTACTGGATGGGTGCTCAGTCACCTCAATCCCTCTTGGTCCCTTATCTGCTATCTCCATTCCTTGGATTCGGTTCAGGCTTGAGCCTACTTCCTTGGCAACAAGTGGATTCCTGGTTACGGGGGCTCTGCCCCCCTTTGCTGACTTCTTACTTTCACCAGGCAGAATTGCAGCTGGTGGGCCCGTTGCTGGTGTATCAGATGATGTCCCTTATATACCGAACCCTTGGGCTCTTCGGCACAGTAGGTTAGTGATCCTACATGGGGTTACAGCACCCCTGGTGCTTGGTCTGTGCTCATTCCCCCTTGGTAAGGTTCTCTTGAGCTGATCATATTCAAGGTCCCTGTCAGGGGGCACCCCCTTCTTTGCTTGCATCTTCCTGTGAATGGTCACCTTGGTTACCAAGTCTCGCAGGTAGGCGGGGGTAGGGACTTTCTTCCAAAGCCCCCCGTGGTTCCTAGGTAGGGTCTCTTAAGGGTCCATCTTTCCTACTGGTTGTTGCAACAGTGAGCCTTCCGTTGACTCTATACGGCTGGACTTCTCCTCTTTTAGGACCTGTCTATTTGGGGACTCTTGGTCCGTTGGAAGACAACGGTCTGTTTTATTATTGGTCTGGAGCTTGAAGCAGGATGATCCCTCTGGAGGGTTCCTGATCCCGATCTGGGCAGGGGTCTACGCCCCCTGCCCCTCAGCGGTATTCGCTCCAATAGATGCCTTTCAGTGGCAGGTTATGCTATCCTGGTGGCGCTCTGAGAGCCAACTAGGGTGGCTCTGTTGGGTCTCGCTTATACCACAAGGGCTCCGCCCTTGTTTTTACTGTCCCAGAATATTCTGACTCTGCTCAGGGGGGCTTAGTAAAATTATGCATAGACTTTCTATCTTATAGGCCTTCTCTTCGCTCACCCTTCTATGTGGGGTTCTGCGCACAGTTATGCTGATAGAGAGACCCGTGAGATTGATGGCCTGGGTGGCCTTGTGAACTGTGGTTCACTGATGCTTCTGCTGAGGTCTGCTGACCTGTACGCTCTCTCAGGAGTGCGGTTCTGCCCTTGTCAGGCCCCTTCTTTTGTCGTCTCAATCTACAGACTCTGGTCTGGGGCTTGACAGCTGATTCATTCACCCCTTGGAGACGGGCTTATGTTCTGGGTGACTTGGTATATGGGGGGCTAGGAGCAAGCGTCCTTGGCTTCCTCTTCCTCCGTCTATTGTGGTTCATGGTGTACCCATACTGATTGGCACGAGTTTTGGTCTCTTACCTGTTGGACGTTCTTGGTTCCCCGGGTTCTAGAGTCCTTACAGCATAGGTTGGGGTTGGCTCCCCATCTAGGTACTCTGAAGGTCCAGGCCCTGTCCTGGCTGTCTTCCTGTAGGAGTCTGGTTCTGTCTTTCTTGTGAGGCATTCTCTTGGGGTTTTACTCATGAGCATCTCCCAAGTAGTTTCTGCGGTTCCTGTTGGGATCCATTTTCATTCTGTTTTGCCCTGCGGATTTTTCCCTTGGGACTTATGCTGGATGCTGTCTGAGCTGCCTTGTAGTCCAAGTCGCTTCTCTGGGGGCTCCTGCCTCAGTCAGACGTGTGCCTGAGAAGGTGGATCTTATGCCGGACCTCTTTGCCCAAGTGGTGTTTTATGATCATTGTTTAAGTCCTTTTAGTCTAACTACGGACCTTATTCTTTATAATAATGAAGTAAAGGGTCTACATTCCCTCAAGAGGTGTTGCAATTTTTCCTGGTGGTTTCTTGTCCCTTAGGGGGACTTATGCCCTTGGGGTCTGCGGGCACCTCCTTATGTATGCGCCTGATATCCCTTGCTTCCAGGGCCACTGCGCCCTTTGGACTGATCTTGCTTGGATGCTTTCCTGGTCCTGAGTAAAGGTTTCGGCTTCTTGCTAATGAAGGGGTCAGTATTCCCGCCTGTCTGACGGGAGACCAGTTCTCATTCCCCTTAGGGAGAGTTCTAAGTTTTCCACGAGGCTTCTGTTGCCTGTGGGCTGGTTGGGCCGTTACACTGGCCTATTCCTTTACGGGGGAAGAATTTCCATTTTTCATTTTATTCCGTTATATTGGTGTTTGGGTACCATTGGCCCTTCAACACCAGGTTTTTTCTGTTGAATAAGTTACTAGACCGTTGCTTGTCTCTGTTCATACCTTCTAAGGTTTTGTTATGAGATTGACGTTAGAGCTTCTGCTCATGTCGTACCTGGTTGCAAAGTTTTGCAGGTGACAGCGCCTTTACTGTCTGCTGTGCCTTGTTTTTGGGGGATCCCACCCTACTTTATGGACACTGCTATTGGATGTCCCATGTGTAAGTATTATAGATGGAGCAGGACGTGCTGTATGCTTAGAATAATACAATTCTGCGAGATACTCGCCTGTAGAATTGGTATTGTATGCATACAGCACGTCCTGCTCCACCCCACCCTGGTTGTACGTTTTTCTGGATCCCCTGCTCTCCCGGCTTCTTTTCTCACTGCTTTTCAATACTGGGGATTTGTGGGAGGTCCCTGGGTATATGAAGGGCCGGGAGGAGACTGTTTTTGCATGTCTGCAGTGAACAGCGCCCTCTGGCGGAGGATTACCCATGTGTAAGTATTATAGATGGAGCAGGACGTGCTGTATGCATATAATACCAATTCTACAGGTGAGTATCTCACAGAATTGTATTTTTTCCCCCGCTTCCGCTACTGAGCCGTGTATTAGGAAAGATAGCTCAGGAGGGGGTACCTACTATTCTAGTAGCTCCTCACTGGCCAAGAAGAAGTTGGTTTTCAGACATAACAAGGAGGTCGGTAGACCATCGGCGCCTACCGGTCCAGCCCGTATTTACAGATGCTGGCTTTAATGGCTTGGCTAATGAAACCTCGATTTTAGCAGAGAAGGGTTTATCGGCCAAGGTTATTCATACCATGATTCAGGCCCGGAAGAAGTCTTCTTCCATGATTTACTACATGATTCAGGCCCGGAAGAAGTCTTCTTCCATGATTTACTACAGGGTCTGGCGGTCGTATCCTGGTGTGAGGCTAGGAATTTTTCGTGCAGAAAGTATTCAGTTTCTAGAATTCTAGAATTCCTACAAGATGGCTTAGAAATGGGCCTACAGTTAAGGGCATGTATCGGCCTTGTCTATTTTTTCCAGAAGTCTATCGCTAGTAAGAGGCTCATTAAGACTTTTTTTCAGGGGGTCACTCATGTCCGACCACCGCGCAAGTCTATGTTACCAGTGTAGGACTTAATTTTTAATTTTTCAATTTTTAATGCATAGAAGGCCATTGTATGCTTGCACACACATAGGAATTCAACCTCTGCATTTGACCCATCCGTGCAGTGAGTGTGCACAAGCTCGGAGCGGTGGGCCGCCCTATTTGTGGCGCCCGGGGAGCAGTTGCGGGGTTGGGTGCCTTGCTCAAGAGCACTTCGGTCTTGTCCCAGGACCGGGATTCGAACCTGCAGCCTTCCGGTCGCAAGTGCGCTCCCCTTGCC
Organism: Gastrophryne carolinensis; assembly: GCA_027917425.1. NCBI lineage: Eukaryota > Metazoa > Chordata > Amphibia > Anura > Microhylidae > Gastrophryne > Gastrophryne carolinensis. Next base: position 304,892,943 of record CM051234.1, on the reverse strand, counting down.
TCTAGGCCACAACTACCCCCTAATCTGGTGTTGGATCTGGTGTTGACGGCTCTGCAGGGTGCTTCCCTTGATCCTATGATTGACGCTCCATTGGGCATTTTGACGCTTAAGGGGTTATTTTTGGTGGCAATTACCTCTGTGCGGCGTGTTTCTGAGTTAGCCGCCTCATGTATGAAGTCTCCTTATTTTGAGTTACACAGAGACAAAGTAGTTTTTCGGTTTAAGCCTGATTTTTTACCTAAGGTCGTCTCTCCCTTTCACCTTTAATCAAGAGGTTACTTACCTTCTTTATGCCCAGTTCCGGCTAATGCTAAGGAAAGGGCGCTTCGTTCTTTAGATGTAGTCAGAGCCGTAAGATATTACTTGGCAGCTACAGATTCCCTCCGCAAAACGGATTTCCTTTTTTGTTATATCGGAAGGGCCGAGAAAGGGGCTTCCACCAGCTAAAGCCACTGTCAGTAAGTGGATTAGGCAGGCAGTAGGAAGAGCCTACTCGGCCAACGGGAAGGAACCCCCTTTTCGGGTCACGGCCCATTCCACTAGGGCCATTGGTGCTTCTTGGGCTTTTCAGCATCAGGCTTCGGTGGAACAGGTTGCAAAACTGCCACCTGGTCTTCGGTTCATACATTTACTAAATTTTACAAGGTGGATGTTAGAGCCTCAGCTGACGCTGTGGTTGGTCGAAAGATTCTTCAGGCAGTAGTGAAATGAACTACCTGCTGTTCTGCGTTAGGGGATCCCGCCCATAGATGGCACTGCTTTTGGAGATCCAAAGTGTAAAGAGTGCCTGGAATGGATTGGAAGAAAAAACACAATTCTGTGAGGTACTCACCTGTAGAATTGTTTTTTCTGGGAATCCATTCCAGGCACTCCGGCCCACCCGTTTTGGGTCATGATCTATCTTTTGATGCTTTTTTTGATGGTGTTTAGTCCATTTATTTCATTAGCATTAAAAAAAAAAGAGAAAATAGAAAAAGTGTAATAGAAAGTGAAAAGAACAAAACTTAATTTCTGAGAGTATTCTCACGGAGTTCGGTGTAAAGTAACATGGACTCCTATATAGGCCCTCCCGCCTGCCTCTGTTTTTCTGTTTTTTACTGCTTTTTAAGTAAACTGATCTTGGTGAGGAGGCAGCTGCTACTTATGGGCCGGGAGGGGCCACACCTGTTTTCTTTCTTGCAGTCACGTGATCAGCAAGGAGGTAATCCCAAGCGTAAGGAGTGCCTGGAATGGATTCCCAGAAAAAACAATTCTACAGGTTAGTACCTCACAGAATTGTGTTTTGTGCATTGCATTTTGCACTTAATTTAGAATATTGTATAAATCTTCCAGGTTTTTTTTTTTTTACTGCAGACACCGCTTGACTTAATTTAAAATCTAATTTTATTGTAAAAACATATTCTCATTCTATGTTTTTGTAACTCTCTTAGAACGCTCTCCCCAGTGATGATGATGACAAAGATCCTAATGACCCCTATAGAGCACTGGACATAGACTTGGATAAGTATGTGTTTGTTTCTTTTGTTTTATATAACACAATGAATAAACAATAAAGTGGACCCCCGGCCAATCTAATATTTAAGTCTTCTTAATTAAACAATATTATATTAAAATATTATTGTTTAATTAAGAAGACTTAATACTTAAATTTCTGTATTCATATGTTAATAATATATAAGAAATGCAAACACACTTTTTTAGTTCAATAAAAAGGTTTAACCCTTTAAGTGCCAGCCTACCTGGAGTTTTTGTCACACTCTGTTGCCAGACCATTTTGTACTATTTTGCACTCCCCATGTTCAAATGTGATTTTTGAAGGGATTTCCAGGGATTTCCCAGGAAAATGATATATTGTTTTTTTCAGCAGAGCTTTAACATGACATGTCTTGTTTGTCATTTTTTAGGTGTATTCTCAATATTTTTTGGCGAAATATGTGCAAAAAAATAAAAAAAATCAATTTTTTACAATTTGTAGTGTTTTTTTGTAATAAAAAATTTAATTTTGTCAATAAAATCTTATTGCGTGTGAAATCCCAATTTCTCCCGGTTACAGCGGTACCACATATATACACATGTATAGGTAGACACCCTTTCCTGCCCAAGAGACTCCCCCAAACTGAAACAGAGCTTTAGGGGATTTTCAGAAAAAATACAACTGTGATATGCGCTATGCGCACCTTGCAGTTTTTCCAGAAAAACAACCCTTTACATTTGAAATACCCCCCACAAACTATATATTCTCTGGAAGTACACACCTCAGGCTTTCTATTTGTACCAGGCTTGTTAATGTGGCCACAGTTTTCTAGAAGTAATCCCTCAATGTATTCTTTGGTTGCAAAGAGTTTCCCTAAAAAAAGGATAAAAAAGCAGAATCAAAGCCACATTTTCCTAAAAAAAACTATATACAAACAAGAAAAAAACAAGTATAATCTGAAAAAGCAACATCCCCCGAACAGAACGATACCCAACATGCATAGGTTCTGTCAAGGGAAGAGTTGCCAAACACGATGCATGAGCATAACGGTAATTTTTCTTGAAAATTTCAGCTCTGCAGACCTCTGCGCACCTTGCGATTTTTCAACCAAAACAACCCTTTACATTTGGAATATCCCCCATAAACCATATATTCCCTGAAAGTACATGTTAAGCTTTCTAAGCGTACCCAGCTTGTTGTAGTGGGCTCATCTTTCTGGAATTAATCCCTCAAAGAACTCTTTGGTTGCGCAGGGTTTCCCTAAAAAATGTATAAAAAAGCTGACTAAAAAACACCTTTTCCTAAAATATAAATATGCAAACAAGAAAAAACAAGTCTGAAAGTGCAAGGTCCCCCGAACAGAACGATACCCAACATGCAGAGGTACTATTAACCCTTTTAATTGCCAGCCTACTTGAGATTTTGTCACCCTCTGTTGACAGGTCATTTTTCCCCATTTTGCGCCATGTTTTGCGACATTTTTGCTGGAATTTTCAGGAAAATTATATATAAATATTCTAAGTATGTCACACATCCCGCTTCAGGTTACTAAATCATTATACATGGGTTATACCTACCGCTAGGTGGCACTCTTGCAGAGAAGTCCAAAAAACAACAAGCCCCTCCCGGTCTATACATACCTGGTACCTCCTAACAAATCCCCAGTCTTCTTCTCTGCAAGGTGGCGACAAGACAGAAGAAAGAAGTCTCCTGCTTGCAGGTAGCCGGGGTCACACACCCCCCCCCCCCCCATGGTCTATTGCTGCCCGGTTTTAGTTCATTTACCCCTGACTGATTGGTAGCCTCCCAGCTTAGGCTGGTGGCCGGGCAATGGTAGATGGCACTTAGCAATGCCCAGGAGATTAGCTCCTCCACTCGTCCCCATATTATGGGGCATAGTGGTAGTCCGGCCGTGGTGATCCGGATGTGGGATGCCCCTGTGTTAGGTAGGATAGGTCCCCCTTTTGTCATTCTCCCCGTCGGTTTTATTGTTGTGGTGTGTGTGTGTGTGTGTTTTTTTGTGCAACTGTATGCCTGTTTGGCGAGGACGGGTGCCTGGAGCCGGCCCGTCGGCTCGCCTGGTCTCTCTGGTCAGGGGAGGGCCTCCTTAGCCCCGGGATGGCGTTTCTGTCGATATTGGGGGGGAGGGGGGCGGGTCGGGCGGCGCATTGCCACCGGCCCGCCGTTCTCCTCTGGGGACAGGCGCCATTCCTCGGCGCCCGCCTCGCGGCCTGTTCCTCTGGACCGGCGGTGGGCGGGGCCGGCCGGCGCGAGGCGTCAGGCTGGCTGTCGGGGCGCCGAGTGTCACCGCTCGGCGCCCGCTGGCGGTGTTTTTTTTGTGTTACAGGCGGGTCCGGGAGGCATGCGTGCCGACGGCCCTTGGCGCGATCCTGGAGGGGTGGGCGGGGCCGCGCGGCCCGCGCCGTGTCCTTCTGGCTAGGTGAGGGGCGGGGCCACAGCGTTCCCCGCTTCTTGCTGGGCCCGCCCCTCTTCTCCTTCGTTCCTCCGTGGCGCAGCCACCATTGCTGTTGGATCAGGTAGGCGGTTTTCTTCTTTTTGGGGTTCCGCTGGACAGAGGGGTTGGCAGCCTCGGTTTGGGCCCCCTTCCTCGCCGTTCAGGGGGGGGGGCGTCCTTCCCTTTTGTTGGCAGGGATCCTCCTGCGTCCTGGTCCACATTAGCCTTGTATATGCATCTATATGTGCCTTTACATTTACATATATATATATATATATATATATATATATATATATATATAGATATATAGATTGCCCACATATATATGTTCCTCCCATCGGTATATATATATATATATATATATATATATATATATATATATATATATTTTTATAATTGTTTTATGTAGACTGCATTGGTCTCATCATTGTTATGTAATTATCCAGGTGTTATGGTGTGTTTGTTTGACGGCTGTCCTTTGTTTTTCAGATCCTGGGATCCCACGCTGCGGGGCTCTCCCGGTCTTATATACCTGGCTAGTTGGGGGGGTCATTGTTGAATTAAAAAATTTTTTGTGTCTAAATTCCAAAATTTTTGGGGATAGCTATTAAGTCAGTACTGAAGGGGCATCCCGGGTCGCGTTAGGCGTAAATCCCTGGTTACTGCATATACCATAATTTCACCATATGGAGGCTACCAAAGATACCGGAAATGGCTCTTCGGGGCAGTCCAGGCTATGTGGGGGGTGTGGGTCTCTGCTCCCAGATGATGTCATTTTATGTATTCCATGTGCACGGCGGAACATTGAGCGCCAGTCCGGCACCCCGGTGCCTGGTACGTCCTCGGCCGCACCATCTCCCTCCCCTCCCCGCCTGTTCCAGACCCCGGGTGACGTTGTCGTTGGGGGTGATTCTCAGTCCGAGGTGTGCGCATGATTGGCCAGCCTCGAGAAAATGTTTTCCGCTGTTGTCGCTCAGAAGGCCCCGGCTAAGCGGAGACATCTGTCCCCGCCCCCACCGGACTCAGATGAGGAGGTTATTGAGGATCTGGATTGGCCGGATCGGCCCCTTGAAGAGGGCGAGCTTGTTGATGAATTTGAGGATCCCGAGGGCCAGCAGTTGCTGGGTGCTGAGGGTGATCAGTCTGAAGGGTCTGTCCTGGATACTCCTTCCATTCTGACCCAAATGTTTGAGGTTTTGGATCCGCCTGAAGCTGCTCCTCGGCCTAAGGGTCAGCTTTTTGGGGTGTCCAAGCCGCGCTTGGAGTTTCCCAGTCAACAGCATTTTGAGGACATTGTCCTTAAGCAATGGGAGCAACCTACGCGTCTCGTCGGGGTGCCGCCTAGTTGGGATAGGAAGTATCCCTTTCCGGCGGACTTGGTCAAGCGTTGGTCTGTCCCTCCCGAGGTTGATGCTCCGGTCCTGGGACTATCTAACACGGCGGTTGTTCATTCACCTGACACTACTTCTCTCAAGGACGGCGAGGATCGCCGGATTGATCAACTGGCCCGGCATGGTTTTGTTTGTGCGGGTTCAGTTCTGAGGCCAGTCTGTGCTTCGGCACTATTGTTGATGGCGGTTAGGTCTATCATCAGGGATTTATGTTCAGACCTTAATCCCACTTGTGCTGAGTTTCTGGCTCTTAAGCGTTGATTCTTTTTTGTCTTTCATTCTGGCAGCCCAGGATGATGCCATGTTGATGTCAGGCAGGGCTACGGCTCTGTTGGTTGCCATTCGCCATTCAGTTTGGTTGCGGCAGTGGACGGCTGACTTTAATTCTAAGAGATCTCTCACGTCTCTTCCCTTTATGGGTCTGAGGCTTTTCGGTGAAAAGCTGGACTCTGTTGCTAAGGGAGGTAAGTTGCCTCAGCGCAAAAGTTTTCGTCGTTCCTTTCGGGGGGCGGCCCACTTCAATTCCTCCTTTCAGGGAGCCAGAGCTGGCAGGGCTGCGGGCTTCTCGGCTTCCAGGGGTTCTAGCTGGAACAGGGAAAGAGGCCGTGGTCGCCCTGTTCACGCCTGGGGCGCCAAGCCCAAGCCAGCTGCCAAACCCACTCAGCAATGAGGGGGCGCCCTCACCCTTACGGGTGGGGGGACGGTTGCGACTCTTCTCCCGGGTGTGGGACCAGGAGGTCTCGGACAGGTGGATCCGGGAGGTGGTGTCAGCCGGCTACAGGCTGGAGTTCGAGTCCCGCCCTCCTCCAAGGTTTTTCAGGTCCCGTGTTCCTTCAGATCCTTTGGCTGCGCAGGGGCTCCTGGCGGCAGTAAGGAATCTGCTGGAGTTGGCGGTCATCTGTCCGGTCCCGCCTTCGGAGGTGGGGCACGGGTTTTATTCCAATCTCTTCATTGTTCCCAAAAAGGATGGGTCGTTTCGTCCCATTCTGGACTTGAAGCTTCTCAACCGGTTTATTCGTCCCCGGAAGTTTCGCATGGAAACACTTCGGTCTGCGATCGCCTCGCTTCGGCAAGGGGATTTTATGACGTCCATAGACATCAAGGATGCTTATCTTCACATTCCGATTTTTCCGGCTCATCAGAGGTTCCTTCGCTTCGTGGTGGAGGGCCGGAATTTTCAGTTTGTAGCCCTTCCGTTCGGCCTCACCTCGGCTCCGAGAGTGTTCACCAAGGTGTTGGCGGGAGTTATGGTCTTGCTCAGAGTTCGGGGGATTCGGATTGTGCCCTACCTGGACGATCTTCTCATCTTGGCGCCTTCCTTCAGTCAGGCGGCAGAGGACACCAACATGGTGGTGTCTGTGCTGGAGAGGTTCGGCTGGGTGATCAACTACTCCAAGTCCTCCCTGGTTCCGGCCAGGGTGGTGACCTTTCTGGGAATGTCCGTGGACTCTTACCAGCACAGGGTGTTTCTTCCTCAGGCCAAGGTTCTTTTGATTCAGGAATTGGCTCAGCTTCTTCTTTCCAATCCTCGTCCGTCCATCCGTCTAGGGATGAGACTGGTGGGGTTGATGGTTGCTTCGTTCGAGGCAGTTCCCTTTGCGCAGTTTCACACGCGGACGCTTCAGCTTCATCTGTTGGCATCTTGGGACCGGCGGCCGGGATCGTTGGATCGGTCCTTCTGGATGTCTCCCCGGGTTCGGCAGTCTCTACGGTGGTGGTTGGTTCCGGACAATCTCTCGAGGGGCAGGTCATTTCTGACCCCGCTTTGGGAAACTGTCACCACGGACGCCAGTTTGTCAGGCTGGGGGGGCTTTTGGAAGGATCTTCGGTTCCGGGGCCGGTGGGGTCCTCAGGAGGCTCACTTACCCATCAATGTTCTGGAGCTGAGAGCCATCAGGTTGGTTCTGTCTCACTTGACACAGCATCTACAGGGTCTACCGGTTCAGGTTCGTTCGGACAATCGGACGGCGGTTGCTTACATCAATCACCAAGGAGGGACTCGCAGTCGGGGTGCCCACAGGGAGGGGTGTCTGATCCTGGTTTGGGCAGAGACTCATGTGCCGTGCATCTCGGCGGTGTACATTCCAGGAGTGGAAAACACGGAGGCGGATTCTCTGAGTCGGTGTTCGTCCCGCCGGGGGGAGTGGTCTCTCCACCCCCAGGTGTTTCGATCTTTGTCTTCGTGGGGGACGCCGGAGGTGGATCTGTTTGCCTCTCGTCACAATCGCAAGCTTCCGACGTTCGTGTCGTTATCCCAGGATCCTCTGGCTCTGGCGGCGGATGCCATGGTTCTGAGCTGGAGGGACCTGGGGTTCCTTTATCTGTTTCCTCCGATTCCCATGCTAGGCAGGGTTCTGCGAAAGCTGGTTCTGGAAGGAGTTCCCGCCATTCTCGTGGCTCCAAGGTGGCTAAGGCGGGTGTGGTTCGCAGACATCGTTCGTCTGGCGGTGGATCAGTTCGAGCTGCCTCTGCGGCCGGATCTTCTCACTCAGGGTCTACTGTGTTACCCCAGTTTACCAACGCTGGCTTTGACGGCTTGGCTGCTGAAACCTCCATCTTGAAGGAGGAGGGCCTTTCGGATTCGGTCATTCGGACTCTTATCAGTGCCAGGAAGAGATCCTCCTCTTCCAACTATTATAGGGCTTGGAGATCTTATATTGACTGGTGTGAGGCGAGATCGTTGCCCTGCCGGGTCTTTTCTATCTCTAGGATTTTGGAATTTCTTCAGTCTGGGCTGGACTCTGGTCTGCAGCTTAGTACGTTGAAGGGGCAGGTTTCTGCCATGTCTATCTTTTTTTCAGAAGTCTTTTGCCCTCCATTCTTTGGTCAAGACTTTTTTCCAGGGGATTTCGCATCTGCGGCCTCCTAGGAAGCCTTTGCTTCCTGTTTGGGATTTGAATTTGGTCCTTTCTGCTCTTCAGGCTCCTCCTTTTGAGCCTTTGCAGGATATTTCTCTTTCTGTGTTGACTCAGAAGGTTGTCTTTTTGATGGCCATCACTTCGGTTCGGCGTGTTTCGGAGTTGGCAGCTTTGTCCATTCAGGCTCCTTATTTTGAGAAACATCAGGACAAAGTGGTTTTTCGCTTCAAGCCAGACTTTCTTCCTAAGGTGGTCTCTGCTTTTCATCTGAATCAGGACATTGTTCTTCCCTCCTTGTGTCCTAGGCCTGGGAACGACAAGGAGAGGGTGTTGCATTGTTTGGATGTGGTACGTTGTGTCAGGTACTACTTGCGTATTACGTCTGCTTTTCGTAAGACTGATGCCTTTTTCGTGGTGCCCTGTGGTGCTAGGAAGGGCTTGGCTCCGGCTAAGTCTTCCATTAGTAAATGGATTCGTCAGGCGATTGTTGGGGCCTACTCTGCCAAGGGGAAGGATCCCCCTTTTCATGTTACCGCTCATTCGACTCGTGCGGTTGGAGCGTCCTGGGCTTTTCAGCACCAGGCTTCTGTTGAACAAGTTTGTAAGGCTGCTACTTGGTCTTCGGTTCACACTTTTTCCAAGTTTTACAAGGTTGATGTGCGGGCTTCAGCGGATGCTGTTTTTGGCCGCAAGGTTCTGCAGGCTGCAGTGGTTTGAGTTTCTGCATTATTGCCTGGTTGGATACCCGCCCTGTTTTGGACACTGCTGTTGGATGTCCCATGTATAATGATTTAGTAACCTGAAGCGGGGTGTGTGACATACTTAGAATAATACCATTTTGTGAAATACTCACCTGTAAAATGGGTATTATAAGTATGTCACACACCCCGCTTCACCCGCCCTTTTTGGTATCCTGGTTCTTTATATGGTGAAGCTTTTTTGTTATACTTGAGGGTTACCGTTGGTTTTTTCCTGGTACCTTGTCTTATTGCTGTTTGAATTGCTGGGGATTTGTTAGGAGGTACCAGGTATGTATAGACCGGGAGGGGCTTGTTGTTTTTTGGACTTCTCTGCAAGAGTGCCACCTAGCGGTAGGTATAACCCATGTATAATGATTTAGTAACCTGAAGCGGGGTGTGTGACATACTTATAATACCCATTTTACAGGTGAGTATTTCACAAAATGGTATTTTTTTGGAGCAGAGTTTAGGCTTTAACATGAAATGTCTTGTTTGTAAATTTTATTTATTATTAATTTTATTTATTATTAAGTAAAAAAAAAAAACATTTTTTTTTTAGAAAATTGCCTCCTTTATTTTAAATAAAAAATGTATTTGATTAGGGAAAACCATATTGCATGTGAAAGCCCCATTTCTACCGATTAGAACGGTACCACATATTTATCGGTAGCCCCCTGTTCCTGCCCAGGAGACCCCCCTAACTGAAACAAGTAATTTTTAACATTTACAAATAAAATACAACTACCATCCACACTGCAAAGGGTTAAATCGAGAAAAAAAATGACATAGGGTCCCCCCTCCCAGGAGAGGGGGGGGGGGGCATTTTTGGGGGGGATTTTTAAGGGTTAAAAACCCTTAAAAAAAAAAAAAAATATGACATGGCCCCCCCCTTACCCAAAGTAACCAGCCCGGGACCAGCTATGCAGGGCTTGGAGGAACAGGGCGCAGGGGCCAGCTTTTGAGGCCCCTGGCCCTGCAGGCTACAAGCCCGCATAGCCCGTGGGCCCAGGCTCTTCTGCTCCCCCCCCCCCCCCCCCTGGGCTTTGGGGAGGCAGGTAATGGGGGTGCCAGGGGTTAATGGCAAGTCACCGGCTAGCGCAGGTGACTTGCCATCCCCCCAGCCTTGAGAACTGGTATAGGGGTCTCATGGACCCCTTACCAGTTCACAAGGGGTTAAATGTAAAAAAAACAGACACACAAAGAGAAAAAATATTTTATTATTTTTTTTTAATACTTACCTCCCATCCATACTGGAGCACTCAAGCCAGGCAATCACTGGCTTCTGCTCACTTGCTGACATAGGGTCCCCCCTCCCAGGAGAGGGGGGGGGGGCATTTTTTGGGGGAATTTTAAGGGTTAAAAACCCTTAAAAATCCCCCCCAAAAATGACGTAGGGTCCCCCCTACCCAGCATTACTGACCCGGGCCAGCTATGGGGGCTTGTAGAACAGGGCACAGGGGCCAGCGTTGGTGGCCCCTGGCCCTGCAGGCTACTAGCCCACATAGCCACTAAGTGGCCCGGGCCCTTCTGCCGCCCCTGGCCGTTGGGGAGGCAGGTAATGGGGGGGCTGGGGCTTAATGGCAAGTCACCAACTAGCCGCAGGTGACTTGCCAGACCCATAGCCTTGTGAACTGGTATAAGGGGTCTCATGGACCCCTTACCAGTTCACAAAGGGTTAACTGAAAAAAAAACACCACACAATAAAAGTATTTTATTAAAAAAAAAAAAAAAAAAAAAAAATTACTGTACTTACCTACGATTGTAAGCTCCTTTGTCCCGCGCCGCTCTGATGACAGATGCCGGTGATCGGCATCCAGAGAAGGGGGAGGCAGGAGATCAGAGGATCTCCTGCCAGCTCCTTCCCCGGGCACCGATCACCGGCATCTGGCAGCTGAGAGAGCTGACGCCGGTGATCGGGACCGGGATGGCGTCATAGCCCCGCCCCCAAAAGGGGTGGGGTGACGGACCATTGTGACGTCATAGCCCCGCCCCCAAGGGCGGGAGCCAGCGCACACACAGGTACGCGAATGTCATTTTTATTTATTTTTATTTTTTTACAGTTAGCAGCTGCTGCTGCTGCAGAAGCGGGGGGGGGGCGGCCTATTCCGGGGGCTCACCTGGAGCCATCCGACCCCCCACGGGGGATCGGATGGCACCAAATTAAAGAGGAGACCCGGCCGGATCCAACGAGGGGTCAGGTGAGTATTTTTTTTTTTTTGCCCACTAGCAGAGGTAAATGCCAGGCACGTAAATTTTACGTGGCTGGCACTTAAGTGACGGAGAGGCAACCACTTAAATTTTACGTGGCTGGCATTTAAAGGGTTAAATGTTGATGCCTTTTTCTGGGTCCTTGCAGACTTCATACTAGGATACTTCTCTGTAAGGAAAATGGCCCATCCTCGCCACTTACAGTAATGTACATTTCCTCTATTGTGAAGGAGTGGGCATGCCAAGGTAGTGTCTGGTGCGCCCCTTCCATAGCAATAAATAGAGAGGGCTGAACACAGGAGGGGAGTGGCGTGGGCCTTCCCCACACGAACATTAGTGCATAGCCCAAAGAATTCTGGGGTGCTAGCTGCGCCCCCTCATTCTTAGAAACCAGTAGTGACGAACCGTCCGGGAACAGCTGCAGGTGAGAGAAGGTAAGTGTCTGTCCTTTTTAGAGGTTTACCACTAGCCTCTTTATTTATTTATTACAGAATATGGTTCATTCATCGCCGGTGAGATTTTCTCATTTCCCAGCTGAACCCAACTCGTATACATGAATTTGCCCTATCTCTCCTGATTCAGGGACACATGCAAGACAATCCAGCATATGGGATAGCTGTGAGAGAATTCTCACGCCCATACAAGATTTTACAACTTGCATGACAGTTTACTGAATCAGTGCCTGCAAGTTGTAAAAGATTTCATTGATAGGCACCATGCCACTATGACCGGTGTTGTTTTTTAACAGTGAAAATGACAGCTGGCTTTTTTTTTTCTAGACTATTTAAAAAAAATGCATGTACCACCCCATGAGCAAACTAGCCTGGGCACCAGGCATAGGGTCTGGTACCCCAGGATTCTGAGTCTTTGCTGGCCAGCCACTGGCCCTGTGGATTTACCAGCCCTTATGCCCTTAAGTGTGTGTTTGATATTTGGGGCTCTTCCGCATCCCTGGTGTCCAAAATAGGGGTGTGGGTAATGCTGGCAAGTGCCTGTGAACTGGTATGGGGTTCCCCTGGACCCTTTACCAGTTCACCCTAAAAATAGTTTAAAAAGCACAACACACACCGGTGTATTAATCTCACATTGGTGCATATTATGTTGCATGTAAGTGGTTTCCTTGAGATGTGGAGATACTGCATTTTACAGCGAGTTGCCTATTTATTTATTTATTTATTTATTTATTTTCAAAGGCCTTTGACTGACACGGAAAAGCTTCCAGTTCAGCGACACAGAAACTCAGAAACTCTGAAATCTCCTGAAAATGAGGTTGCCCTTATGGATTCTAAGGTCAAAAAGCATAGCAAGAAAGACAAGAAGCAGGCTGACAAAGTTAAGAAAAAAGAAAAGGTGTGTTTTGAGTAAAAAGCAAATCTACATATATATATTTCTTTTCTTGCTAAAAAGAATCAATTGCTTAATGTATCAATATCATGCCTTTTAAATTGCAAATATATTATCAAATATGAAAAAATAAATATAGATACAATTTAGCCAAAACATAGTGTTCTACACCCCCCCCCCCCGGGCATCCCAATGTCAGATAAACCTTTGGTGTTCAATCCTGCGGTTTGCCCACTATGCTTATGTAGCTATACATAGTAATAGGTGGCTAGGAAACCTTGATTTGCTGACCGTGCCAACCTGCTGGTGTCTTCCCTCTCCCGACATATGCTATTGGCTAGGATGTGTGTATAAAGCTGCTAAAGGGGTTGAATGTAGCAGTTCACGCATGCACAGTTGGGTTCCCAATGTGGATGAACAGCGGGGCTTCACAAAGCTGGGCATTCGAAATCTGGCTGCCCTGGGAAAAGGCTCTTTTAACGTATCATAATTGCTTGAACATGCACCCAATGTAACTCCCAAACAATGACAACTTAATTTTGTAGAGTAAAAAACTAACTTTGGCAGCTCACTGCCCATGTTTTATTAAACTACTTGACAGCTACCTTTTTCTGACATTTTGTTTTCTTTGTCTGCATATTTGTAAACGTAAGGGGCTAGGCAGTTTTCTTTGTATCTCAAATATCTTTCTAGATAAAGATCTAGGTAACATGGCAGGATTGATTTTATATGTTGCCAACAGACACAAATGTTCGACAACCCTGTTCACTTCAACATATTGGGGCTGATTCAGAGCCAGGTGAAAATTCACACCCCATAGACAATGAGTCAATGACAGTTTTCTCTCATAGAAAAGGAGTGAGAATTCTCACCTGGCTCTGAATCAACCCCATAGTTAGATTCCCAATTATTCCCCGAGCAGCAGTTAATGGTTTAGATCTGATCCGGTTCCTTACACTTGGCTTCCTTCAATGTGGTCTCCTTATACTGCAATCCTAACATGTGACTCCACTTCTAGATGCCTGATTCATTATCAGACTTATTTAGTTTAGTTCTCTCAAAACCTGGTAAGACCTGGAAACAGGTCTCCATGGAGGAGGGAGAGTTGTTTAGGGACTCCGCTTCCTCAGGGGATCATAGAAACATAGAAGGTTGACGGCAGAAGGAGACAAATACGGTCCATCTAGTCTGCCCTTATGTGTATACTGTATGTACTCTTTATCTTAGGATAGATGTGTGCTTATCCCAGGCATGTTTAAATTCAGTGACTGATGATTTTTCAACTACCTCTGCTGGAAGTTTGTTCCAAGCATCTACTACTCTTTCTGTAAAATAATATTTTCTAACATTGCTCCTGATCTTCCCCCCAATTAGCTTCAGGTTGTGCCCCCTTGTTCTATCATTAAGCTTCTTCTTAAAAACACTTCCCTCCTGAACCTTATTCAATCCTTTCACATATTTAAAGGTCTCAATCATGTCCCCCTCTCCCTTCTTTCCTCCAGACTGTACAAATTAAGTTCTTTAAGTCTCTCCTGATAAGTTTTAAGTTTAAGTCCTTCCACCATTTTCGTTGCCCGCCTTTGGACACGTTCTATTTGAATAATGTATTTTTGCAGGTAAGGTCTCCAGAACTGCACACAGTATTCTAGCTGTGGCCTTACCAGGGCTCTATACAGCTGCATCACAACCTCCCTCTTCCTACTGGTGATGCCTCGAGCTATGCAGCCAAGCATCCTGCTTGCTTTTCCCACTGCCTGGCTACACTGTCCACTCATCTTGCAGCTATCAGTAATCAGTACCCCTAAATCTCTCTCCTCCGAGGTCCTGGCTAACACAGTACTGCCCATACGGTACTCAGAGCAGGGATTCCTTCTACCCAAGTGCATGATTTTACATTTAGAGACATTACACTCTAGTTTCCACAGTTTTGACCATCTATCCAGTAAAGCTAAATCATTTTCCATGTTGCAGACACCTCCAGGAATTTCCACCCTATTACTAACCTTTGTATCATCAGCAAACAGACAAACTTTTCCTACCAAGCCTTCTCCTATGTCACTTACAAATATATTAAAAAGAATGGGGCCCAGGACAGAGCCTTGCGGCACACCACTTGTAACTCTCCTTTGTTCAGATTGCACACCATTTACAACAACACTCTGATACCGATCCCTCAGCCAACTGGAAATCCACTGAACTATCCAGGGATTGAGTCCTATCTTCAATAACTTATCTATGAGCTCCTTATGTGGTACAGTGTCAAAGGCTTTGCTAAAATCCAGATACCTTCATCTAACACTTTAGTGACATTGTCAAAGAAATCAATAAGATTGGTCTGGCATGATCTGCCCTCAGGAAAGATGTGCTGTTTTGGGTCCAATAGGTCATTAATTTTTAGATGGGAAATTATCTGTTTTTTTAAGAGTGTTTCCATTAATTTGACCACTATAGATGTTAAACTAACTGGCCTGTAACTACTGGCTTCTTCTACTCCCCTTTTTATGGATTGGTACAACATTGGCCATTCTCCAATCATCTGGAACCTCACCAGTTGAAAGGGAATGGTTAAGTAAATCAGTCAGAGGGGCTGCAATCACAAACCTAAGTTCCCTTAGAACTCTGGGGTGGATTCCATCTGGACCCATCGCCTTACTTACCTTTAGATGTGCCAGCTCGGATAGGACATCAGCCTTCAGAAACTCTGGAGCTGTGCCCTCCCAGCTGGATGCTGTGCTATGGCCATGCCTGCTACTATCTGAAAATACCGAACAAAAGTAGCTATTCAGATGGTCAGCCACAGCCTTATCTCCGTCAATATATTTATTTTCCCTATTTCTAATTTTTGAGACTGCATTGTTTTTCTTCTTTCTGTCACCAATATATCGGAAAAAGGTTTTATCTCCCCTCTTCATAGATTTGGCCATTTCTTCCTCCTTTTGCCCTTTAGCAGTCCTTATAATCAGTTTTGCTTCCCTCTGTTTAATTTTATACGCCTCTCTGTCAGCTACACTTCCACTTACTTTATACTTCTTATAGGCAGACTTCTTATCTTTTATGATAGTGCTGACTTCCCTAGTAAACCATAATGGTTTCTTCTTCCTTTTATTCTTGCTAGTTTGTTTCACATATTGCTTAGTTGCCTTTAAGATGGCCATTTTTAATAGTGACCACTGGGCACTCACTTCTGCTACTCTGTTCCACTCACCTAATTTTCTTTCTACATACTCTGCCATTTCCTTGAAGTTTGTCTTCCTAAAGTCTAGTACTTTGGTTCTGGTGTGTGATTGCACAATGTCTTTATATGTTTATATTCTGAACCATAAGCATTGATGGTCACTGGAACCCAGATTTTCTTCAACCCTGACCTCGGACACCAGATCCCCATTGGTCAGAACTAAGTCCAGAATGTTATCTCCTTTAGTTGGCAATGTTACAAGTTGTTTTAGAGACACTCCATTAAGTGCCTCTAATATAGTCCTGCTCTTGCATGTCGATGCACTTGGGATATTCCAGTCCACATCAGGCATGTTGAAGTCACCTGTAATTACAATGTCCCCCCTCTCTGCCATTCCACTGATTTCATCTATTAACAGGTTATCTAGATCCTCAGATTGTCCAGGGGGCCTATGTATCACACCAATTCTGACCACAGCTCCCTCCTTTGTCTGCATGGTAACCCAGAGAGTTTCTAGTTCATTATGTGTATGCTGAATTATTGTTGATAGAAGTGTAGTCTTGACATAAATGGCTACTCCACCGCCCTTTCTATCCAATCTGTCTTTTCTGTACAATGTGTAACCTGGTATGGCTATCTCCCAGTCATTGTGATCCTTGAACCAAGTCTCTGTTATTGCAACAAGATCCAATTCATCTCTGGATATGATAGCCATTAATTCACAGAGCTTGTTGCTCAAGCTGCGAGCATTGGTACACATCATGTGGATGTTGTTGGTATTGTATTTTAGTGTGTCCTTGATCTTTTCCACCTCTAGCCTACCACTGACCAGGCTTCCTGCTTCAATGTCCTGCTTCATCCTAAATGGTAGGGGACAGAAATCACCCTTACAAGTTACATCTCTGTCCCCTTCCTCTAGTTTAAATCAAAAAATGCTCTGAGTTCCACTCCAAGTTCTTCTGTGCCTTTCTGTGAAGGATGCAAGCCATCCCTCTTAAACAACTCATTGTTCGACCACCTTCTAACATCATGACTAATACATCCAAAGCCTTTGTCTTCACACCACTGACGTAACCACAAATTTAACTTGGCGATGTTGAGTGCCTTTTTTCCCTGATTACATACTGGCAAAACTTCAGAAAAGGTGATGGAACCTGTTATTTTGCAAAGTTCCTGACTAAAATTTTGGAAGTCCCTCTGTACAACAAACAAATCTTTTTGGGATAAGTCATTTGTGCCAAGATGTAGCACAATGTCCACTCAGTTATGTTTGCTTGCAGACTTCACAATATTTATAATACGTTTATTATCCCTATTAACCGTGGCACCTGAGAAACACCTCACTTCCTTTAGCTCATCTTTATCCTGTCCAAAGTCCACACCTCTAATTGTTGAGTCACCAACCAGAATATGCCTTTTCCTATTGGTTGGCTTGGTAACTGTTCCTTGCTGCCCTTTTGTACTCATTTTATATGGTCCCTTACTTAAGTCCACTTCCTTTGATCTTACCAAATCCTGCCCAGACTGATCATTAGCAGATACATCCACATCAAGCTCAGAAAGAACAGCAAATGGGTTATATTGGCTTAGTCCAAAATGTTGATGTTTTTGTTCTACATTGCGCAATCTTCCAGAGCCAACAGTCTTCCACTATGCCCCTCTCTTGTGAAGTCTTTGTGGGAGTGGTGGCTGTATACCAAGCTGCTTTACTGGCTGGGATAGCTTCATAACTTCAGACTGAAGAGTAGAAACTAAAGACTGTAATTTTGAAATCTTGTCATACAACCCCTTCACTTGCATACAAATTGGACAGCATCGCAAGTTCCACAGAGTACTACGAAACACAACGGCCAGGCAAGAGTTACACTGCACCAAACCAGACATTCTAGATAAGAATAGGTACGGCTAAAAAATAAATGCTGTATTCACCACTATTTCTTGTGTACAACCCCTGCTGTTTTCAAACTACTGCAGTTTTTAAAACTACACACTTCTGTCCTGCTGCACTTATGTCAAGCTGCTCTCACACAGGCTGAAACTCCACAGAGTGGAGGTTATGACCGCTCGGTTGGTTATGACAGCGAGCTTGGTTCCTCCCCTGACGAGGATATGTGGCTCCCTGACGACAAGGAAAAATTGCTGTCTTCTGTGTTTGAGACCCTGCATATTGTCCCTCCTAAGGCGGCTAAGAAGAAGCAGGGGGATTTATTCCGGCCTGAGAGACGGAGGATGGTCTTCCCTGAACAGGCACACTTTTCCAATATGGTGTTTAAAGAATGGGAAAGGCCTAATAAATTGCCATCGGTGCCTATGAGTCTGGACAGGCGGTATCCCTTCCCTGAGGAACTGATTCGCCTTTGGTCCCATCCCCCCGATGTGGATGCCCCTGTCTCTGGGTTATCCAACACCACGGTTATGCCGTCACCCGACACTGCTTCCTTGCGCGACCCTGCTGACAGGCGCATGGATCAGCTGGTTTGTCATGCGTTCACTTTTGTGAGGGCTGAGCTTCGTCCTGTCTGTGCTGCGGCCATTGTATCTTAGGTCATCAGGAAGGTGGTCTAAGGGTGGCCATTCAGAGCCTTCTGTCATCGGTGTGATTTGTCCTGTGCCTCGCCAGGAACGGTTTCTACTCCAATCTGTTCACGGTGCCCAAGAAGGATGGAACGCTGCGACCCATCTTGGATCTGAAGGGCCTCAACAAGTTTGAGTCAGACATTTCCGTATGGAGACCTTATGGTCCGTGGTGAGCTCGCTGCAGCCTGGCGACTTCATGACCATGGATGCCTATCTGCACATCCCGATTTTTCAGGGGCATCAGAAGTTTGAGGTTTGCGCTGGAGGATCAGCATTACCAGTTTGTGGCACTACCGTTGGGGATAGCTTCGGCTTTCCGTGTGTTCACCAAGGTGCTGGCAGGCGTCATGGCCATTCTGAGGAACCGGGGAATTCATGTTCTTCCGTATCTGGACGATTTGCTGATTGCGGCTCAGTCCCTTCAGCAGGCCGAGAGCGACACCCGGACAGTGTTATCCACTCTTCAGGTCTTCTATCACTCCCTCAATGGTGAGGTCCTTCCTGGGCATGACGTTGGACACCTCTCAGGTCAAGGTATTCCTCCCCCAGCAGAAGGTGGAGGGCTTCCAGACGCAGGTAGAGGCCTTGCTGGCTTGTCGTCGACCATCGATCTGTCTGGGGATGAAACTGGTGGGCCTCATGGTGTCCTGCTTCGAAGCAGTGCCCTTCGCCTAGTTCCACATGAGACCTCTTCAATTGAATCTGTTGTCTGGTTGGGACCGGACGCAGGAGTCCCTAGATCATGATATCCTCAGTGTGTCACACACCCCGCTTCCCCTTTAATTCTGACGATAGGGTTATCCTCCAGCAGGAGGCGACGTTGCAGAGAGAAGTCTTGAAAAATGAGCCCCTCCCGGCCTACATATACCTGGGACCTCCCACTTAACACCCAGTGTTTTCTCTCTGCAAGATGCGACAAGACAGAAGAAAGAAGTCTCCTGCTTGCAGGTAGCCGGGGTCAAACCCCTGCACCCCCCTCTTGGTCTATTTCTGCCCAGTCATTGTTTGTATGCCTAGATAGATAACGGAAGCCTCCCAGCCTAGGCTGCTGGCTGGACAATGGTAGACGGCACCTCATTGTGCCTAGGAGCTTATCTCCTCCGCTCGACCAACGCGGTTATCCGGCACGGTGATGCGGATTTGGGATGCCCCCGTCCCGATGTTCCCCTTGGTCCCTTCTCCCTTCGCGTTGGGGGGTGGCTTGTGTGGGGTGCTTTACACTTTTGGGTGTGTTCACTGTGTGCGAGTGCTGGCAGCTGGCGGGGTCGGCGCCGCGGTGTGTGGGCTCGTGTTCTGAGCTGCTGTGGCTCCGTTTAGCTATTTGTATTTAGCTTCACGCGGCACGGCCATTTGGCGGGCCACGGTGCTCGTGGTTTAGTGGGCGGGGCCGCGCTCCTTCGCAGCCCGCGCCGTATGGATCTCCGGCTGGGCCGGAGCGCTTTGCACGCTGAGCACGGCCCGCCTTCCTTCCCCCTCACTCCGGAGTTGTCGCGGCTCTGTTGGTTGCCTGACACGGGTCCCTGGCTCGGCTGAGGAGGGCGCCGTCATTACAAGTATTGGTTTGCTTGTTGCCTGGCTTGTGAGACTGTGCAGTGTGTGCTGGTGGTCAGTCGCTTGCGCAGTTATCCCTGTTATATATATATATATATATATATATATATATATATATATATATATATATAGCTCCTTGTCTCCCCTCCTGGATGTACATATAATTATACATGTATATTTATATATTTTTATTGGCTGTATATACTTCTCTTGCTCTTGTATATATTGTATATATATTTTTCCTTTACGTTCTGAGTGGTTGTGTTGGTGTGTGTGTGTGTGCGCATGCCTGCAAACTCTTTTTATAGTTTCTTCGGGCCTTGTTTTCACTGGGACTGATTGTGGTCTCTTCCCCTTACAGATCCTGGGATCCCCTCGATGCGGTGGGTCTCCCGGTCTGATATACCTGGCTAGTCTTATTTTCCAATTGGGATTCTCCTAGGCTTAAAATCCTCCCACTCCCGGGATTTAATTATAAGGGGGCATCCCGGGTTGCATACTGCGTAATTCCCTGGGTTGTTGCGAATACCACAATTTCACCATATGGAGGTTTCCGACATTACCAGAAATGGCTCTTCGGGGCTATCTAGGCTGTGTGGGGGTTGTGGGGCTCCGCTCCCAGGCGATGATGTCATAATATGTATTCCATGTGCACAGCGGAATATTGCGCGCCAGTCCGGTACTCTGGCTTCTGACTCTTCGCAACCTCCGTCATCTCCTGCCCCCCCCCCCCACCTATTCCGGACCCCGTGTGACGTTGTCAAAGGTGGGGATTCGCAATCCGAGGTGTGTGCACGGTTGGCCAGCCTCGAGAAAATGTTTTCCGCCGCGGTGGCTCAGAAGGCTACGGCTAAGCGGAGGCACCTTTCTCCGGTGTCGCCTGTTCCGGAGGATGAGTTGTTGGTAGAGTTGGATTGGTCCGATGGTCCCCCGGCTGAGGAGGGGGAGCTCCTAGAGGAGTCGGACGAGCCTGCAGACCAGCAATTGTTTGGTACCGCTGGTGATCAGGCTGTGGGGGTGTTCCTTGACACTCCTTCCATTTTGGCTCAAATGTTTGAGATTTTGGCTTTGGATCCGCCTGAGGCGGCCCCCCCGCCAAAGGGAGTTGTTTGATGTGCCCAAGCCGCGTTTGGTGTTTCCTAGACAACAACACTTTGTGAGGGCTGTCCTTAAGGAATGGGAACAACCTACGCGCCTTGTTGGAGTTCCTCCTAGTTGGGATAAGCGTTATCCCTTTCCAGAGGATTTGGTGAAGCTTTGGTCTGTTCCCCCTGACGTCGATGCCCCCGTGTTGGGGCTGTCTAACACGGCTGTGTTGCACTCCCCTGACACTACTACCATTAAGGATGGTGAGGATCGTCGGATTGATCAATTGGCTCGCCATGGTTTTTTTAGTGCTGGATCGGCACTGCGGCCGGTTTGTGCTTCGGCGCTTCTTTTGATGGCTGTCAGGTCCATTGTGAGATATCTGTGCGCAGATCTTGATCCCACTTGTGATGAGTTCATTTCTCTCAAGCAGTGTGAGTCGTTTATTTCCTTTGTCATGACTGCCCAGGATGATGCGCTTGCGATGTGTAGCAGGACTGCGGCCCTGTTGGTTGCTATTCGTCGGTCGGTGTGGCTGCGTCAGTGGACGGCAGACTTTAGCTCTAAGAAGTCGCTTACAGCTCTTCCTTTTGTGGGTTTGCGCCTGTTTGGCGACAAATTGGATTCAGTTACCAAGGGTGGTAAGTTGCCTCAATGCAAGAGGCCGCGTCGTTCCTTTCGGGGAGTGGCTTCTTTTAGCCCCTCCTTTCGGGGTGCCAGAGCGGGCAGAGGGGCCTCCTTTCCCACTACCACGGGTGCAGGTTGGACCCGGGGGAGGGGCCGTGGCCGTCCCGGTCAGTCCTGGGGCATCAAGCCCAAGCCTGCTGGCAAGCCCGCTCAGCAATGAGGGGGTGCCCTCACCCGTGCGGGTGGGGGGGGGCGATTGCGACACTTCGCCCAGGTTTGGGACCAAGCGGTTCCGGACAGATGGATCCGGGAGGTGGTGTCGTCCGGTTACAAGCTGGAGTTCGAGTCTCGCCCTCCTTCACGGTTTTTCCGATCTCGGGTGCCCACCGACCCTTTGGCCGCGCAGGGGCTCCTGGCGTCGGTGAAGAATCTTCTGGAAATGGCGGTCATCCGGCCGGTGCCGCATTTGGAAGTGGGCCTCAGGTATTACTCCAATCTCTTCACAGTCCCCAAGAAGGACGGGTCGGTTCGCCCCATTCTGGATCTGAAGTTCCTCAACAGGTTCATCCGTACACGGAAGTTTCGCATGGAAACTCTGCGATCAGCCATCAGTTCTCTTCGGCAGGGGGACTTCATGACGTCCATAGACATAAAGGATGCTTATCTCATGTTCCCATCTGCCAGGCTCATCAACGTTTTCTTCGGTTCGTGATGGAGGATCGGCATTTTCAATTCGTAGCACTTCCGTTTGGCCTTACCTCGGCTCCAAGAGTGTTCACCAAGGTGCTGGCAGGGGTAATGGCCATTCTCAGAACTCAAGGCATTCACATCGTACCTTATCTGGACGACCTTCTCATCATGGCTCCTTCTCTCAATCAATCGGAGACGGACACCAGGACGGTGGTCTCCACGCTGGAAAGCTTCGGTTGGGTGATCAACTATCCCAAGTCCCCCCTCGCCCCGGCCAGGGTGGTGTCCTTTCTTTGAATGCGGTTGGATTCTTGTCAACACAGGGTATTTCTGCCTCAATCCAAGATTTTTCTGATTCAGGAATTGGCTCGGTTCCTTCTTTCCAATCCTCGACCGTCCATCCGTCTGGGGATGAGACTGGTAGGGTTGATGGTTGCTTCTTTCGAGGCAGTTCCTTTTGCTCAATTTCACACAAGGACGCTTCAGCTTCATCTGTTGGCGTCTTGGGACCGGCGACCACGGTCGTTGGATCGGCTCTTCCAGTTGTCCTCCCGGGTCCAGCAGTCCCTTCAATGGTGGTTGGTCTCGACCAATCTCTTGAGGGGCAGGTCCTTTCTGACTCCTCTTTGGGAAATCGTCACCATGGACGCCAGTCTTTCGGGATGGGGGGGATTCTGGAAGGATCTTCAGTTTCGGGGGCAGTGGGGGCCTCGAGAGGCCCACTTGCCCATCAATGTTCTGGAACTGAGAGCCATCCGCCTGGTTCTTGTTCATTTGACTCAGCATGTTCTGGGCCTTCCGGTTCAGGTTCGCTCGGACAATCGGACAGCGGTTGCTTACATCAATCATCAGGGAGGGACTCGCAGTCTGGGTGCCCTCAGAGAGGTGTCCCTGATGCTGACCTGGGCGGAGGCCCATGTTCCCTGTCTCTCGGCAGTTTACATTCCGGGTGTGGAAAACGGGGAAGCGGATCTGTTGAGCAGGTGCTCTTCCCGTCTGGGGGAATGGGCTCTCCATCCTCAAGTTTTTCGGTCTCTGTGTCTCCGGTGGGGGACACCGGAGTGGACCTGTTTGCCTCTCGTCACAATTGCAGGCTTCCGGCCTTCGGGTCGCTCTCTCAGGATCCTCTGGCGGTGGACTCCATGTCCCTGAGCTGGGGGGATCTGGGGTTTCTGTACCTTTTTCCTCCGATACCCATGCTAGGCAGGGTGGTACCGAAGCTGGCTCTGGAAAAGGTGTCCGCCATTCTCTTGGCGCCAAAGTGGCCAAGGAGAGTATGGTTTGCAGATATCGTTTGGCTGGCGGTGGATCAGGTCGTTCTGCCTCTTCGGCCCGATCTGCTCACTCAGGGTCGGCTGTGTTACCCCAATTTACCAACGCTGGGTTTGATGGCTTGGCTGCTGAAACCTTCATCTTGAAGGAGGAGGGTCTTTATGACTCGGTTGTTAAGACTCTGATCTGTGCCCGGAAGAGGTCGTCTTCTACCATCTACTATAGGACTTGGAGAGCTTATATCATTTGGTGTGAGATTAGATCTTTGCCTTGTAGGGTCTTTTCAGTTTCCAGGATTTTGGATTTTCTACAATCAGGGCTGGATTCTGGTCTCCAGCTGAGTACTTTGAAAGGGCAGGTTTCTGCCTTGTCTATCTTTTTTCAGAAGCCTTTTGCGCTTCATCCTTTTTTTTTTTCCAGGGGGTTACGCATGTGCCGCCTCCCAGGAAGCCATTGCTCCCTATTTGGGATTTGAATTTAGTTCTTTCTGCTCTTCAGGCTCCTCCCTTTGAGCCCTTGCAGGATGTTGCTCTTTCTACCCTGACTCAGAAGATTGCCTTCTTGGTGGCTATCACTTCGGTTCGGCGTGTCTCGGAGTTGGCGGCCTTGTCGATTCAGGCGCCCTACTTTGAGAGGCATCAGGACAAGGTGGTCTTTCGTTTCAAACCAGACTTTCTTCCTAAGGTTGTTTCTGCTTTCATTTGAATCAGGATATTGTTCTTCCCTCCTTGTGTCTTAAGCCTAAGAATGACAAGGAGAGGGTTTTGCATTGTTTGTATGTGGTACGCTGTGTTAAGTACTACTTACTTACTACTTCTCCTTTTCGTAAGACTGATGCCTTTTTTTGTTGTGCCCTGTGGGCCTAGGAAGGGTTTGGCTCCGGCTAAGTCTTCCATTAGCAAATGGATTCGTCGGGCGGTTGTTGGGGCCTATTCGGCCAAGGGGAAGGTTCCCCCTTTTCGTATCACTGCTCATTCTACTCGTGCTGTTGGTGCGTCCTGGGCTTTTCAGGCTTCTGTTGAACATGTTTGTAAGGCTGCCACTTGGTCTTCTGTTCATACTTTTTCTAAGTTTTACAAGGTTGATGTGCGGGCTTCAGCGGATGCTGTGTTTGGCCGCAAGGTTCTGCAGACTGCAGTCGTTTAAGTTATGCTTCATTTTGCTGTCGGATACCCACCCCTTGTGGACACTGCTTTTGGATGTCCCTATCGTCAAAATTAAAGGGGAAGCGGGGTGTGTGACACACTGAGAATAATACCATTTTGTGAGAACTCACCTGTAAAATGGATATTGTCAGTGTGTCACACACCCCGCTTCACCCGTCTTTTTTTGGTATCTTGGATCCTCTATATGGTGAAGCTTTCCTTTATTTTATTTTGAGGTTACCGTTGGATTTCCTGGTACCTTGTCTTACTGCTGTTTGAATTCACTGGGTGTTAAGTGGGAGGTCCCAGGTGTATGTAGGCCGGGAGGGGCTCGTTTTTCAAGACTTCTCTCTGCAACGTTGCCTCCTGCTGGAGGATAACCCTATCGTCAGAATTAAAGGGGAAGCGGGCTGTGTGACACACTGACAATATCCATTTTACAGGTGAGTACTCACAAAATGGTATTTTTTCTCTGTTCCCCTTGGTCAGACAGTCCCTATTGTGGTGGTTGGACTCCAGCAACCTGTTGGTGGGCAAGTCTTTTCTGACTCCCCTGTGGGAGATAGTTACCACCAACGCCAGTCTGACCGGAAGTTCCAGGGGCAGTGCGGGCCACAGGAGGCCCACTTGCCCATCAATCTCCTGTAGCTGAGGGCGATTTGGTTGGTACTTTTTCAATTAACTCCTCATCTAAGGGGTCGTGCTGTCCAGGTTCGCTCGGACAATCAGACGGCTGTCGCCTACATCAATCACCATGGCGGGACTCGGAGCAAGCGAGTCCTTCAGGAAGTGTCCCAGATTCTGACTTGGGCGGAGGAGAATGTTCCCTGCATCTCGGCGGTTTACATCCGCAGGGTAGAGAACCAGGAGGCAGACTCCCTGAGCAGGGGGACTTCTTGTCTGGGGGAGTGGTCTCTCAGCAACAAGATCTTTCACACTCTTGGAGCTGTTTGCGTCCAGACACAATCACAAGCTTCCAAGGTTTGTCTCCCTGTCAAGAGATCCTCTGGCCTTCGCCACAGACGCTCTGACAATTCTGTGGAAGTTCCGGCTCCCTTATGCGTTCCCTCCGTTTCCACTCCTGGGCCGAGTGCTGCGCAAGATAGCCCAGGAGGGGGTGCGAACCATCCTGGTGGCTCCTCGCTGAGCGAGGCGGAGTTGGTTCGCGGACATTGTTCAGATGTCGGTCGATCGTTACGTCATGCTTGACGACCCAGGGCTTCTCACTCAGGTGTCGCTGTGGCACCCCAATTTACAGAATATCCTCAATCCTAACGGAGAAGGGGATGTGGGGCACGGTTGTTCAGACCATGATTCGGGCATGGAATAAGTCTTCTTCCATGATTTACTACAGAGTTTGGCGTGCCTACATTTCTTGGTGTGAATCCAAGAGATTTCTTTGTCACACTTTTTCTATTTCTAGGATTTTGGAATTTTTACAGCACGGCTTAGACCTGGGTCTACAGCTGGGTACCCTCAAGGGTCAGGTCTCTGCTTTTACTATCTTTTTCCAAAGATCCTTTGCCAAACATAGGCTGATCAGGACTTTATTCCTAGTATGTCACACACCCCACTTCCAAAGATACATGACACTTGGGAAACCGGCCTGTAGAGGTCGATCTTGCAGAGATGACATAGAAAAAGGAGCCCCTTCTGGTCCATAAGTACCGGGTTCTTCCCACTATTCCTCAGTCTTTTGTCTCTGCAGTCTGCGAAGCAAGTCAGAAGATGACTCTCTCCTCCTTGCAGGATTTTTTTATGTCTATTTCTGCCCGGACTTTTTTCTTTTAAAAATTAAGCTATAACAATATGCCTCCCAGCTTAGGCTGCAGGCTCGGGCAATGGTAGCAGCACCTCTGGGTGCATAGGGGAGCTTGCTCCCCCCGTGAGGCCCCATACTAAGGGGTAGGCGGTGTCCGGGTTGGTGATCCCCGGCTTGGGATGCCCTGTCCCTCTTACCCTTTCACCTATTGGTGTGGGTTCCCCCCCCCCCCCTGCAGTGTCTCTCCTTGCCCCTTGGGGGGAGGAGGGGGGTGGCCTTTCTCCCTTAATGAAGCTAAAAAATCACATGGAAAAAGTGTATGTGTGTCTGTGTGTGTTTTAGCACTGTTCAACAGCACAAGTATCGCAGGAAGCTCCGCTTGTGGCAAGTCTTTGCTTTTATAATAGATGGTGTAATCTTCAAATTCGGCCACTTGTGTTATATATTCTTATGTATATATTTACTCTGTGATTCACTCAATGGTATTTTTCAGTAGCTAGCTCCAGCTCTGTCTAGAGAGACAACACTTTGATTGCACAGGCTGGAGTTTCTTTGTAAACACTCCCCTGTGCTGAGCTGCCTCACCTACGCTTGTGTGCAAGCCTAACTGCTGCTAAAGCCATTACTTGTGGCTGGAGCAGCTGACCTGTTGTCCAGCCTTCTTGGAGCCTTGACTCTGGATATGCTGGGTTTTGACTACTGAAGAAAATCTGTCTTATAGATACACAGATATATCTATTTGGTTTGAGTGATGTGTATGTTTGGCTTAGGTCCTCCTGCCCTTATGTTCAGGTTTTGTATTCCACTTTAAGGTGGACCTGGATTCATGTTACCTGGCTCTATGTGTTGAAGACCAACAACATAGAAACATAGAAGGTTGACGGCAGAAGGAGACCTTATGCTCCATCTAGTCTGCCCTTAAATAGTCCTAAAGGATTAAAAAAAAAAAAAAAAATCCTCCCACTTGGGACTTGAAGGGGCATCCCGGGTAGCTTTAACAGCGTAATTCCCTCTGGTCATTGCGACTACCTTAAAGATCACCATATGGAGGATTCCCAGGACACCAGGCTTAGGCTCCCCTCGGGGAAGTCCTGGCAGTGTGTGGATTGTGGGGTATCCCTCGTGGGGGATAATGTACTTGTTTGCATACCTTGTGCTCAGCAGGCCATAATGCAGCAGTTGGGGGCCCAGGCCTCTGGGTCTGTGGCCCTGGCCTTTTCTCCTACCCCACCCCACCTTACCCGTACCCCAGATGATGTTGTCACAGTTGGGGAGTCGCAATCTGATATGTGTGCCAGATGGCTAATATTCAGAAAGTTATTTCTAGCTCTGTGGCCAGAAGAGCCTCTGCTAAAAAAAAAAAAAAAAAAAAAAAAAAAACTCCCACTTGGGACTTGAAGGGGCATCCCGGGTAGCAATTGCGTAAAACCCAGATATACTTGGTGACTATAATCAATTATAAGTATAATACTAAAGCATCATATGGAGGCATTTCAGGTTAATGGGCTTGCAATTCCCTTGGCACAGACTCGGCAATGTTTTGGATGTGGGGCATCCCTTGTTTGGGATACCGCAGTTCTTGCGTCCCTTGTGCATAATGAACCATTATGCAGCAAACTGGGGCCTAGGCTTCATGGTCTGCGGCTACTGCCTCTTCTCCTACTCCGCCGTGTCTTGTCCGTACCCCCAGTGATATTGTCATTGGTGGTGAGTCACATTCTGATTTATGTGCCAGATTGGCTCATCTTGAAGGTTTTATGTCTACCTCTGTGGCTAAGAATGCCTCAGCTAAAAGGAAGCATTTGACTCATGCCGTCTTGGCAAGTGAGTTGGACAATTGCGAATTGCTTGATTGGTCTGACCCTTCTCAGTTAGAAGAAGGGGAATTATATGAGGATTCAGATGTTTCTGACGAACAGCAATTTGTTGGTACTGAAAGTGAGCAGGGTGAAGAGAGTGTTGTGGATACCCCAAAAGCTCTTGCCCAGTTATTTGAGGTTTTTGTTGTTACTCCTCCTGAAGTAGTCCCTCTCAAGAGAGGGGAATTCTTTGGAGCCTCTAAACCTTGTTTGGAATTTCCAAATCAAAAGCATTTTGATTATATTATTTTTAAAGAATGGGAGAAGCCTGCGCGGCTTCATGGTATTCCCTTGGGCTGGGACAAAAAATATCCCTTTCCAGCTGATATGGTTAAACGTTGGTCATCACCTCCTGAGGTGGATGCCCCTGTACTTCCTGACTCCACTACACTCAAGGATGGAGAGGACAAACGTATTGATCAAATGGCGTGCCACACTTTTTCCAGTGTAGGCTCGGCCTTGCGGCCTGTTGGCACTTCGACGCTTATGTCGGTGGCTATTAGGTCTGTTGTGAGAGACCTAATGAATAACTCAGGGCTTGATCTGGCCTCTGATGAGTACACCGCTCTTAAGCGTTGTGAGATGTTTATACTTTAGACGATACTCTGCTCATGTGCAGCAGAACCTCTGCCTTGTTAATCGCCATTCAGCGGTCAGTATGGTTGCTGCAGTGGGCGGCGGATGTTGTAGCCAAGAAATCGCTTACAGCGCTTCCGTTTGTGGGATTACGCCTATTTGGAGAAAAATTGGGTTCTGGAAGTAGTTTGTTCCGGTTACAAGCTGGAATTCGAGTCCCGGCCTCCTCCCAGATTTTTCATGTCCTGGATGCAGTCAGATACGGCAATTGCGCAGGGACTGCGGGCAGCAGTAGCGAATCTGTTAAACATGGCATGTCATCTGCCTAGTGCCTCCGGCGGAAAGGGGTTTGGGGTTTTACTCCGACCTATTCACGGTACCCAAGAAGGACGGCTCTGTTTGGCCTATCCTAGACCTAAGGAGACTCAATCAATTTATCAGTTTCAGAAGATTCCGCATGGAGTCTCTGCGATCAACGATCGATGCTCTCCGTCAGGGGGACTTCATGACATCCATAGACATCAAGGATGCTTATCTGCACATTCCTATTTTCCGGGTCACCAGAGATTTCTCAGGTTCTCGATAGAAGTCCAGCATTATCAATTTGTGGCCTTACCTCAGCCCCAAGAGTCTTTACCAAGATGCTGGCAGGAGTGATGGCTATATTCAGGGTCCAGGGCATCCGCATTGTGCCTTTTCTGGACAATCTTCTTATTGCGGCCTCCTCCCTCGAACAATCAGAGTTGGATACCAGGACGGTGGTCTCTACGCTACAGAGGTTCAGATGGGTAATAAGTTACCCCAAATCCTCTCTCTGCCGTCCAGGGAAATTCCCTTCCTGGACCTGATTCGGGAATGGTTCTGATTCAGGACTTGATTCGTCTATTCTTGTCCAACCCTCGTCAGTCTATCTGTCTAGGGATGAGACTAGTGGGATTGATGGTAGCTGCATTCGAGGCAGTCCCGTTTGCCCAGTTTCACATAAGGACGCTTCAGCTCTTCCTCTTGGCAAAGTGGTACAGGTGCCCACTATCATTAAATCAGACTTGTCTATTGTCTCCCCACGTTTTGCAGTCCCTTCAGTGGTGGTTAATATCGCACAACCTCCAGAAGGGCAAGTCATTTCTGACTCCGCGTTGGGAACTGGTTACCACGGATACCAGCCTGGTAGGCTGGGGGGACTTCTGGAAGAAACATCAGTTCCAAGGATTGTGGGGGCCTCAGGAGGCTCATTCTCCAATCTATGTATTAGAGCTTCGGGCCATCTTGTTCTACTTCGACTGACCCATTTCTTACAGGGTCTGCCAGTTTAGATTCGGTCAGACAACCGAACAGCTGTTGCATGCATCAATCACCAGGGAGGGACTCGCAGTTGGGGTGCCCTCCGGGAAGTGTCTCTGATCCTTTAGTGGGCAGAGATCAATGTTCCCTGCATATCAGCAGTTTACATTCCGGGAATAGAGAATGTGGAGGCGGACTCCCTGACCTGGGGATGTTCTCGCCAGGGAGAATGGTCTCTTAATCCAAGGGTCTTTCAGTTCCTCTGTCACAAGTGGGGGACTCCACGGTTGGGCCCGTTGGCTTCTCGTCACAAGCTGCCAGCTTTTGTGTCTCTATCCCAGAATCCTCTGGCAGTGGCAGCGGATGCCATGTCTCTGGCCTGGAAGGATCTGGGGTTCCTATATCTGTTTCCCCCATTCTCCATGATCAGCGAAGATGGTGCGCAAGTTAGCACTGGAGGAGGCGCCAGCAATTATGGTGGCGCCAAGGTGGCCAAGACGTCTGTGGTACACAGACGTCGCAAGGCTGGCAGTGGATCGGTTCCATCTGCCACTTCTTCCAGATCTCATCACTCGGGACAACTTTGTTACCCCAATTTACAAACGCCGGCTTTGACGGCATGGCTGCTGAAGTCTCCATCTTGAAAGAAGAAGGTCTTTCTGATGCAGTTATTCAGACTCTTATTAGAGCTAGGAAGAAGTCTTCCTCTGTCATTTATTACAGGACTTGGAGGTCCTATATTGATCGGTGTGAATCCAGGGCTTTGCCCTGTACAGTATTTTCTATTCCTAGAATTCTGGAATATCTGCAACGAGGTCTGGGTATGGGATTCCAGATTAGTACTTTGAAAGGGCAGGTCTCTACCTTGGCTATTTTCTTTCAAAGGTCGTTCGCTCTTCATCCTTTGGTTAAGACCTTTTTCCAAGGAGTCGCGCATGTGCGGCTTCCCAGAAAGCCTATACTTGCTGTTAGGGACCTTAATCTGGTGCTTTCAGCTATGCAGGCCGCTCCTTTTGAGCCTTTGCAGGATATTCCTCTTCCTATTCTTACTCAGAAGGTTGCCTTTTTGGTTGCTATTACTTCTGTCCGCCGAGTTTCTGAACTGGCGGCTTTGTCTGTTCTAGCCCCTTATTTTGAGAGGCATCAAGATAAGGTTGTTTTCCGTTTTAAACCGGATTTCCTTCCTAAGGTGGTGTCTGCTTTCCACCTAAATCAGGATATAGTTCTTCCTTCCTTGGGTCCTAAACCTGCTAACGACAAGGAAAGGGTCTTACATTCTTTGGATGTAGTTTGTTGTGTTAAGTATTATTTAGTTACTACCTCGGCCTTCCGCAAGACGGATGCCTTTTTTGTTGTGCCTTCTGGGCCCAAGAACGGTTTTGCTCCTGCCAAATCTTCTCTTAGTAGGTGGATACGTCAGGCAATCATTGGGGCCTATATGGCTAAGGGGAAGGTTCCCCCTTTTCGTGTCACCGCTCATTCTACTCGTGCTATTGGAGATTCTTGGGCTTTTCAGCACCAGGCTATTGTTGAACAAGTTTGCAAGGCTGCAACTTGGTCTTCTGTGCATACTTTTTCTAAGTTTTACAAGGTTGATGTGCGGACCTCAGCGGATGCTGCTTTTGGCCGCAAAATTCTGCAAGCTGCAGTAATTTAAGTTATGCATTATTCCTTGGGGATCCCCACCCATTATAGACACTGCTATTGGATGTCCCAAGTGTCATGTATCTTTGGAAGTGGGGTGTGTGACATACTAGGAATAATACCATTTTGTGAGTACTCACCTGTAAAATGGTTATTACGAGTATGTCACACACCCCACTTCCCCCGCCCTTTTTGTTCTAGGGATCCTTTATATGGTGATTATTATTGAATATAATTGGCTCTTCCTGGTTCTCACTGCTTTTTAATAAGACTGAGGAATAGTGGGAGGAACCCGGTACTTATGGACCAGGAGGGGCTCCTTTTTTCCATGTCATCTCTGCAAGATCGTCCTCTACAGGCCGTTTTCCCAAGTGTCATGTATCTTTGGAAGTGGGGTGTGTGACATACTCGTAATATCCATTTTACAGGTGAGTACTCACAAAATGGTATTTTTCCAAGGAGTTACCCATGTTCGTCCTCCGCATAAGCCTGTATTACCGGTGTGGGATTTGAATTTGGTGCTTTCTGCGCTCCAGGGTCCCCCCTTTGAGCCTTTGTGCCATGCTGCTTTTTCTATCTTGACCCTAAAGGTATTCTTTTTGGTTGCCATCACCTCGGTGCGCCGGGTGTCAGAACTGGCCGCTCTTTGTATGAAGCCTCCCTACTTTGAGCGGCATAAGGATAAGGTAGTTATTCCTAGTATGTCACACACCCCGCTTCCAACATCCATGACACTTGGGATACCGGCCTGTAGAGGGCGATCTTGCAGAGATGACATGGAAAAAAGGAGCCCCTCCTGGTCCATAAGTACCTGGGACCTCCCACTAATCCCCAGTCTTTTCGTCTCTGCAGATCGGCTTAGCAAGTCAGAAGATGACTCTCTCCTCCTTGCAGGTAGCCGGGGTAACTCCCCGCCTTTCTCTATTTCTGCCTGAACCTAATTTTTTACTGTTATGCTTACGATATGCCTCCCAGCCTTGGCTGAAGGGCTCGGGCAAGGGTAGATACACCCTTGGGTGTATATGGGAGCTTCTCCCCCGTGAGACCTCAAATAAGGGGTAGGCGGTGTCCCCCGGCATGGGATGCCCTGTCCCTATAAAACTCCCTGTGCCTTAGGGTGCTTCCTTGTGCCTTCCCCCTTTGCTCTACTGGGCCCTACAGGGTTGATAAGGAGGGGGGGGTCTTTATTGGAAGGGAGTGTTGTTGTCCTATGTACTTTTGAAAATATATGTGAAAAGAGTAAAGTAGAGAGGATAAGATCTGGTAGATTTTCCTTTTGTTCTCTGGCCTACCTGTGTTTTTTTCCTGGTGAGGGATTTAAATTTCCCTCTCTTTTTGCAGCGTGTACCTGGATGTGGGCGGGGCTTGGTGCGCGGCGTCTGGCCCCGTTCTATTGCGTCCTGGCAGTCGTTTCTTTTTGGCCCGCCCTCCGTTCTATTGCGTCCTTGCCGTTCTGCGTGGTAGGTGGGGCTTCTCGACGGCGCCGCATATGGATGGCATTTTCTCTCTGTGTACATGCGGTTTTGCCTGCTGGTGCGCTGGTCCCGGTTGCCTGGTCCCGGTTGCCTGTGCTGTGAGTACCCTTTAGCCCTGCTAAACGGATGTTTTTGTCAGTCTCTTTACTCTTTATGTGCATAAGGTTGATTATTGTATCTTCTTCTAGGTGGAAACTCTTCATTAGGGGTTTCTCCTGGTCCTTTATTTAAATCCTCCCACTTGGGATTATTTAGGGGCATCCCGGGTAGCTTTTTGCGTAAATCCCACATACTTGGCGACTGTAAATAATTAAGTATTCTTAATAAACACCATATGGAGGCATCTCAGGATACTGGGCTTTCAGTGCCATCGGGACAGACTCGGCAGTGTTTACGCTGTGGGCATCCCTTGTTGGGGATAATGCATTTCTTTGTGTATCTTGTGCTCATTTGGTTATAATGCAGCAGTCAGGGGCCCAAGCCTCAGGGTCGGTGGTTACTGCATCTTCCCCCACTCCACCTTGTCTTGTCCATACCCCCAGTGATAGTGTCATGGGTGGAGAGTCGCTTTCTGATGTATGTGCCAGATTGGCTCACATTGAAAAATTAATGCCTAGCTCTGTGGCCAAGAAGGCCTCAGCTAAGAAAAAACATTAACTCCTGCTGCTTCGGCTAGTGAATTTGATAGTTGCGAGCGCCTTGCTTGGTCGGACCTTTCTCCATTGGAGGAAGGAGAATTTTTTGAGGAAACTGATATTTCTAATGGTCAGCAATTTGTGGGTATTGACGCTGAACTAGGAGAAGGGGAGTTTTTTTACACCCCTAAGGCTCTTGCTCAATTGTATGAGGTATTGGCAATCGCTCCTCCTGAAGCAGTCCCTCCTCAGAAAGGGGAGTTCTTTAGAGCCTCCAAGCCTCGTTTAGAATTTCCTAATCAAAAGCATTTTGAGAAGCCTACGCTGCTTCCTGGCGTTCCTTTAGGCTGGGATAAGAAATATCCCTTTCCAGCAGACACTGTTAAGCGTTGGTCATCCCCCCTTGAAGTGGATGCTCCTGTGCTCAGTTTGTCCAATTCCTCTATTTTACATTCCCTGGAATCTACTACTCTTAAGGATGGGGAAGACAAACGTATTGATCAAATGGCTTATCACGCTTTTGCTAGCGTTGGCGCGGCCTGTGGCTGCTTCGGCACTTATGGCAGTTGCTATTAGGTCTGTTGTTAGAAACCTATTGTATACCTCAGGGCTCGATCCAGCCTCTGATGAGTTTGTCACTCTCAAGCGTTGTGAATTGTTTGTGTCTTTTGTACTTTCTGCTTTGGATGATTCCTTGGCCATGTGCAGCAGAACTTCCGCCTTGCTAGTTGCTATTCGGCGGTCTATATGGTTGCGCCAGTGGGCGGCTGATACTGTGGCTAAGAAGTCACTTACCGCACTTCCCTTTGGGGGATTGCGCCTTTTTGGTGAAAAGTTGGATTCTGTCATTAAAGGAGGTAAATTGCCTCAGTGTAAGAGGCAGCGTTGTTCCTTTCAGGGATTGGCCTCCTTTAACCCTTCCTTTCGTGGTTCCAGATCTGGTAGAGGATCGGCCTTTTCAGCCCCAAGGGGGACTGCATGGAACAGAGGTAGAGGACGTGGGCGTCCAGGTCAGAGTTGGGAGTCTAAGTCTACTTCCAAGCCTGCCCAGCAATGAGGAGGTTTTTCTTCCAGGCTTGGGTCAAGGAGGTATCAGACAGATGGATTCTGGAAGTTGTGTCCTCCGGTTACAAGCTGGAATTCGAGTTCAGGCCTCCTCCCAGATTTTTCAGGTCCCGGATGCCCGCGGATCCGTTGATCGCGCAAGGGCTCTGGGCGGCGGTGGCGAACCTCCAGCGGAAAAGGGTCTGGGCTTTTATTCCAACCTTTTTACGGTACCCAAAAAGCTGCTCGGCCTATTCTATATCTAAGACGACTCAATCTATTTATCCGTTTCAGAAAGTTCCGCATGGAATCATTGCGTTCAACGGTCGACGCTCTCCGTCAGGGAGACTTTATGACGTCTATAGACATCAAGGATGCTTATCTGCACATTCCCATCAGTTCCCCTCACCAGAGATTTCTCAGGTTCACAGTAGAAGACAAGCATTTTCAGTTTGTGGCCCTTCCATTCGGTCTTACTTCGTCCCCAAGAGTGTTTACCAAGGTGTTGGCAGGAGTAATGGCTATTCTCAGGGTCCAAGGCATTCGCATTGTGCCATTTTTGGACGACCTTCTAATCACAGCCTCGTCCTTCAGGCGGAATTGGACACCAGAACGGTGGTGGTGACACTAGAGAGATTCGGTTGGGTGATAAACCATGCCAAATCTTCTCTTTGCCCTGTCAGGGAGATTCCCTTTCTTGGTCTGATACTGGATACCCTTCAGGCCAGGGTATTTCTTCCTCAGTCCAAAGTTGTTCTTCAGGATTTAATTCGTCTGTTCTTGTCCAATCCTCGTGAGCCTATCCGCCTGGGGATGAGGCTAGTGGGGCTGATGGTGGCCACATTCGAAGCGGTCCCCTCTGCACAGTTTCACATGAGGTCTCTTCAGCTCTTTCTCTTGGCAAGGTGGGACAAGCGACCGCTGTCTTTGAATCGGGTTTGTCTGTTGTCTCCCTGTGTTCTGCAGTCCCTTCACTGGTGGCTGACTTCGAGCAATCTCAGAAGCGGCAAGTCATTTCTGACCCCCTGTTGGGAATTGGTCACCACAGATGCCAGCCTCATGGGTTGGGGGAGCATCTGGAGGGAACATCGGTTTCAGGGTTTGTGGGGGCCGCAGGAGGCTCACTCTCCAATCAATTTATTGGAGCTTCGGGCCATTCGTTTAGTCCTACTTCGATAAACTCATTTCTTGCAGGGTCTGCCGGTTCAGATTCGGTCAGACAACCGAACAGCGGTTGCATACATCAATCACCAAGGAGGGACCCGCAGTTGGGGTGCTCTCTCCGGGAAGTGTCTCTGATCCTCCATTGGGCGGAGAACAATGTTCCCAGCATATCAGCAGTTTACATTCCGGGGATAGATAATGTGAAAGCAGACTCCCTGAGCAGAGCATGCGCTCGACAGGGAGAGTGGTCTCTCAATCCCAGGGTCTTTCAGTTTCTTTGTCACAAGTGGGGGACTCCACGGTTGGACCTGTTTGCTTCTCGTCACAACCACAAACTTCCAGTGTTTGTGTCTCTATCCCAGGATCCTCTGGCAGTGGCAGTGGATGCCATGTCTCTGGCCTGGAAGGATCTGGGGTTCCTGTATCTGTTTCCCCCATTCTCCATGATAAGCTGGGCGGTGCGCAAGCTAGTTCTGGAAGGGGCGCCAGCAATCCTGGTGGCTCCAAGATGCCCAAGACGTCTGTGGTTCGCAGACATCACAAGGCTGGCAGAGGATCAGTTGCATCTGCCTCTTCTTCCAGATCTCATCACCCAGGGTCAACTCTGTTACCCCAATTTACCAACGCTGGCTTTGACGGCGTGGCTGCTGAAATCTCCATCTTAAAGGAGGAAGGTCTTTCTGACGCGGTCATTCAGACTCTTGTTAGTGCTAGGAAGAAGTCTTCCTCTGTTGTTTACTACAGGACTTGGAGGTCCTATATTGATTGGTGTGAGTCTAGGGTCTTGCCCTGTAGGGTATTTTCTATCCCTAGGATTTTGGAGTTTTTGCAACATGGTCTGGATTTGGGTTTCCAGATTTGTACTTTGAAGGGGCAGGTTTCTGCTTTGGATATTTTCTTTCAAAGATCTTTTGCTCTTCATCCTTTGGTTAAGACTTTTTTCCAGGGGGTCACGCATGTGCGGCCTCCTAGAATGCTCCTACTTCCAGTTTGGGATCTTAACTTGGTGCTTTCTGCCATGCAGGCTGCTCCTTTTGAGCCATTGACGGATGTTCCTCTTCATATTCTTACTCAGAAGGTTGCTTTTTTGGTTGCTATTACCTCTGTCCGTCGGGTTTCTGAATTGGCGGCCCGTCAATCCAGGCCCCTCATTTTTGAAAGGCATCAGGATAAGATGGTTTTCCATTTTAAACCGGATTTCCTTCCTAAGGTGTTGTCTGCCTTTAACCTTAATCAGGATATAGTTCTTCCTTCACTTTGCCCTAATCCTAGTAATAACAAGGAAAGGGTTTTGCATTCTTTGGATGTGGTTCGTTGTGTTCAGTATTTGGTGACTACTTCTGCTTTCCGTAAGATGGATGCTTTTTTTGTTGTGCCCTCTGGGCATAGGAAGGGTTTTGCACCCGCCAAGTCTTTCATTTTTAAATGGATATGTCAGGCCATTGTTGGGGCCTATTCTGCAAAGGGGAAGGTTCCCCCTTTTCGGGTTACTGCTCATTCTACTCGTGCTGTTGGGGCTTCTTGGGCTTTTCAGCACCAGGCTTCTGTTGAGCAGGTTTGTAAGGCTGCTACTTGGTCTTCGGTGCATACTTTTTCTAAGTTTTACAAGGTTGATGTGCGGGCCTCAGCGGATGCTGCTTTTGGCCGCAGAGTTCTGCAAGCTGCAGTAATTTAAGTTATGCCTTATTTTTCTTCTTGGGTCCCCACCCATTATTGACACTGCTTTTGGATGTCCCAAGTGTCATGGATGTTGGAAGCGGGGTGTGTGACATACTAGGAATACTACCATTTTGTGAGTACTCACCTGTAAAATGGGTATTACGAGTATGTCACACACCCCGCTTCCCCCGCCCTTTTTTGTTCTGGGGTCCTTTTATATGGTGTTTCTTATATTATATAATTTTCTCTTTCTGGTTTCTCACTGCTTTTTTAAAAGACTGGGGATTAGTGGGAAGTCCCAGGTACTTATGGACCAGGAGGGGCTCCTTTTTTCCATGTCATCTCTGCAAGATCGCCCTCTACCGGCCGGTATCCCAAGTGTCATGGATGTTAGAAGCGGGGTGTGTGACATACTCGTAATACCCATTTTACAGGTGAGTACTCACAAAATGGTATTTTTCGCTTTAGGCCTGATTTTTTTCCTAAGGTGGTTTCTCCTTTTCATCTTAATGAGGAAGTTGTTTTGCCTTCTCTGTGTCCGGAGCCGTCTAATTCTAAGGAAAGGACTCTCCATGCCTTGGGTGTGGGCAGAGCCATTAAGTACTACCTGGTTGCGGCTGAGTCCTTCAGGAAGTCAGATTCGCTCTTTGTTCTCTCTGAAGGTGCTAGAAATGGTTTGCCTCCGGCCAAGTCCACTCTCAGTAAGTGGATTAGACAGGCGGTGGTGCAAGTCTACTCTGCCAAGGGGTAGGATCCCCCTTTTCGTGTTATCGCTCATTCTACTAGAGCTATTGGTGCTTCTTGGGCTTTTCAGCACCAGGCCTCTGAACAAGTTTGTAAGGCCGCTACCTGGTCTTCTGTTCATACCTTTACTAAGTTTTACAATGTTGATGTTAGGGCCTCAGCTGACGCTGCTTTTGGCCGAAAGGTGCTTCAGGCGGTAGTGAAATTAACTACGTGCTATTCTGCTCTGGGGATCCCGCCCTATATATGGACACTGCTTTTGGATGTCCCACACGTATATGGATTGGGACGGCCCGGACTGGACATAGGGAAAAATTAAATTCTGTGAGTACTCACCTGTAGAATTGGTTTTGCCTATGTCCAGTCCGGGCCGTCCCACCCCGCCCTTAGTTCATTTCCTCTGTTGCCTGAAATGGTGATTATCTTTTTGTATTGGACCGTTGTCCTTAGCTTTGTTTGGAGAGAGTGCATGCTGTAGCATGTTAGTTAACATGTTTTCTTGGCCTCCCGGCCTGTCTCATTTACTGCTTTTTGACATTCTGGGAACTCTATTGAGACAGCTCTTTTTATAGGGGGCCGGGAGGAGTTACAGCTCTGGATCTTGCAGTAACTGCGCACTACCCACAAGTATATGGATTGGGACAGCCCGGACTGGACATAGGCAAAACCAATTCTACAGGTGAGTACTCACAGAATTGTATTTTTAGTGACACCCATCAGGAACATGGAGTGACAAGAGAGAACAAATGTAGATTGTTTATGGAAAAATAAGACATCCCCTGAAAATATGCCCTAGAGCAGACATACTCAACTGACGGACCGGGGTCCGAATGCGGACCTTGGCGCCAGATTTCCGGACCTCTGCCCTGACAGCCCTGCAATCAGTTGCTTCTGTGTTGCTGTGCTCAGAGCTGCCCCCTTTACTTGATCAGCAATGCAGTGCTTAGTCTCTCTGCCAGTGGCATCTGGCATTGCTATATGAAGTAGTGCACGGTCGGGAAATAGCATTGCTAGATACAGACAAACTTAGTTTGTCTCTTTGCCCTAAACCCACAGCTCTGCCCCATCCATCCCCATCCCCTAAGCTCTGCCCCATCCATCTCCGTCCCCTAAGCTCTGCCCCATCCATCTCCGTCCCTTAAGCTCTGCCCCATTCATCCCTGTCCCCTTAGATCTTCCCCATTCAGCCCAGTCTGTCTGCCCCATTCATACCTGTCCTCCCAGCTTTGCCTATCCAATCCCTGTCCACACAGCTCTGGCCCATCCATTCCTGTCCACACAGCTCTGGCCCATCCATTCCTGTCCCCTCAGCTCTGGCCCATCCATTCCTGTCCCCTCAGCTCTGGCCCATCCATTCCTGTCCCCTCAGCTCTGGCCCATCCATTCCTGTCCCCTCAGCTCTGGCCCATCCATTCCTGTCCCCTCAGCTCTGGCCCATCCATTCCTGTCCCCTCAGCTCTGGCCCATCCATTCCTGTCCCCTCAGCTCTGGCCCATCCATTCCTGTCCCCTCAGCTCTGGCCCATCCATTCCTGTCCTCCCAGCTTTGCCAATCCATTACCCTTTCTTCCAGCTATGGCCATCCCCCCTGCTCTGCCCATCTGTTCTTGTCCTAGTTCTTCCAATCAATCCTTTCTCCCAGCTCTCTCCATCCCTCCCTGCCCTTCCTGTTCTGTCTATTCATTCCTCTTCCATACAGATTCTCTCCCATTCAAACCTCTCCCCTGAGCTCTATCTATCCATCCTTGTTACCAGACCTTATTGCAAGTAACATATTCTTAGTATACAGTACGTCCTGCTCCAGATAGATTACTTACACTTGGGCTATCCTCCGCCAGATGGCGCTGCCCTGCAGAGACATGTAAAACAGGCTCCTCCCAGCCCCTCAAATACCCGGGGTCCTCCCACAAATCCCCAGATTTCTCTGCAGTGCTGACTGCGAAGACATGAAATTATCACTCTGTCGCAGGTGAGCGGGGCTATTAAAGCCTGCGGCCCTGTTGGACTATTCCCACCCGTCCTTGATGTGATGTGCCTCCCAGCCTGGGCTGCGCTGGTCGGGTGAAGGTAGGCAGCACCATGTGTGCTTAAGGAGCGTTGCTCCACCGCTGTCCCCCACCAAAGGGTAGGCGGTGTAGGCTGATGGTGAGCCTTATGGAATGCCCCTCCCGCATTATTGTCCCATGCCCCGGTAGCGGTGCGCCCTGTGTAAAGGGCCGCCATCCTCCCTCGTTCTCCAAGTAGCCCTTGGGAGGAAGAGAAGGGGGGGGGGTGTGTGTGTGTGTGTTTGCGTGTGGATGTCCGTGTACTGTGATTACACGCTTATGGTCCTCTTTGTAATGTCTGCTTGGACTGGTGTATGTGGTGTCAACCGCCGCGCGCGCATTTTCCTTAATTTGGATGTTCCGCGCCGGGCGGCTGCGTCACCTCAGACGCTTCTGCGTCCTCATTGGCTGCTTGTCTGTGGACTTCGCGCCCTTCGGGGAGGCGGGGCCTGGCATGGCGCGCCTCGTGTCACGGCTCGCGCTGGGCCGCCCTTCGAGGTTCTCGCCGCCATATTGTCTGGTCGCGCATGTGTGGGTGTGACATTCTTACTTCCATGGTCCGTAAGTGCCCTCGCGGGCGGCTTTATAATTCACTGTAGTGTGTTTCGGTGCCGACACCCTTCTTCTCATTGTGTCTTTCAGAGGGTGAATCCATTGGCTTCTCCCGGCCTGGTGTGATTGAGTAGCGGGCCTTGTAAATTTACTCCCACTCCCTAGCGGGTCATTGGGGCATCCAGGGTTGCTTTATAGCGTCAATCCCTACTGGCATATTGTGCCTAATAATCACCATATGGAGGCATCTAAGGATAATGTGACTGGGGTCCTTCTGGGACCGGTGGTGCGTGTGGACAACCCCATGCTGATGCTGACAAGATGCGGATCTGCGTACCTTGTGCTGAGCAAGTGCTGGCTTTGCAATCAGGCCTGCCAGTGGCTGTACCTCGCCTTGCTTCACCAAATCCCCCTGGCTTAAATCTCACTCTTGCTGAGTCGCACACAAGTGGGGATTCTCAGCCTGAATTGGAGTCTAGCCTGCCTACGGCTGAACAGATTTTTGCGAGGTCTTTAGCGCGTAAGGGCCCGGGAAAGAAGCGGCTCTTGACGCCTTATGATACTGTTTTCCCTATGGGATCTCAGGAGTTTATGACTCTGTGTGGCTATACCCCTTCTGATGGAGAGCTCTTTTCTTACTCAGGCTCATCTGATGAGAGACCTGAGGATCATGAAGACGCTGACCCTGACCTCTGGATTCAGGATGACACTGACAGATTATTGATCAAGATCTTTGAGGTTCTGTCTATCTCTCCCCCTGGTGAGGCTCCCAGACCAGGAGGGGAGCGTTTC
Source organism: Gastrophryne carolinensis (assembly GCA_027917425.1). Classification (NCBI taxonomy): domain Eukaryota; kingdom Metazoa; phylum Chordata; class Amphibia; order Anura; family Microhylidae; genus Gastrophryne; species Gastrophryne carolinensis. Next base: position 304,851,119 of record CM051234.1, on the reverse strand, counting down.
CATACAGCATCACCAAACTGGGAATTTCTAGAGCAGACACATTTCCATACCCTTGTGCTCAAGGAATGGGAGTGCCCCAGTAAACTTCCAGGGATTCCAGGAGATTGGGATAGTAAGTACCCTTTTCCCCCTGACGTGGTTAAATGCTGGTCTTTCCCCCCTGAGGTGGATGTCCCGATCATAGGGCCATCTAACACCCCTTTCTTGCTTCCCCCCGACTATACTACCCTTCGGGATGCTGAGGGCCGGCGCATTGACCTGCTGGCCTCCCACTCCTTTGCATGTGCGGGGATGGCTCTCCGCCCGGTCTGTGCCTCTGCCATTACTGCTGTGGCCACTAGAACCCTCATCGGGAAAATGCTCGATCGTGCCCCTGATGATCTCCCTTGGGATGTGTTTAATGCACTCTCCAATTGTGATGTGTTTGTAAAATGTATCCATTTAGCATTGGATGACACCATTAGAATGTGTGCAAGAACTTCTGCCTTTGTGGTGGCTATACGTCGCTTACTCTGGCTGCGACAGTGGGGTGCTGACAATGCTGCGAAGAAGACCCTTACCGGGCTCCCCTTTAAAGGGCTGCGTCTGTTCGGGGCCCGCCTAGACCTGTTTGGCAGGAGAGGTAAGTTACCCCAGCGTAGACGGCTGTCTCGGGCTCTTTGGGGCCAGGGCCCCCCTTCCACCCCCCACTATGGTGTTAAACAGGAACCAGGGGCGTCCTTCGTGGGGGCTCCCGCAACTCCCTGTCCCAAGAGCAGAAGACAACACCCCTGCTCCTCTGGGGGGGCTATGCCCAAATTCTCTCCCAAGTCCCCTCAAGCATGATGGGGCGCCCTCACTAGCCTGGGTGAGGGGACGGTTGCGGCACCTTGCTTAAGTCTGGAGGCACCACGCCTCAGATCGGTGGATTTAGGAGGATTTAGGAGGTAGTGTCCTCCGGCTACAAGATGGTGTTTGCTGTGCGCCCCCACCTTTGATTACCGGGCTCCGGGTACTCCTGGTCCCTGCTTCTGCTCAGATGCTGGCGCAGGCCGTGCAACGTCTGCTGGGTATGTGGGTCATTTGCAGATTTCCATTACCAGACAGAGGCAAGGGACCCTACTCCGACCTTCCCACTGTTCCCCAAAGAGATGGGTCAGTCTGGCCCATTCTGGATGCACAGATCCTCAGCAATTTGTCAAGTGCAGGCGCCTTCCTCATGGGAACTCTGCGCTCGGCCATTTGCTCCTTGCGTACCGTGGGCTTCATGCCGTTTGTGGATATCAAAGATGCTTACTTTTCACATCCTTGTGTTTTCAGGACACCAAGATTCCTTAGATCCGCGTTGGAGGATCAACACTGCCAATTGTAGCCTTGCCATCTGGCCTCTCTTCAGTTCCCAGAGTGCTCACCAAGGTGCTGGCGGGGGTGATGTCTCTGATGAGGCCAAGGGGCGTCCGCGTGCTGCACTACCTGGACGTCCTTATCACTTCCCAGCCTCTACATCGGGCTTGGTTGGATACTCAGCTGGGGGTGTCCATCCTGGAGTCACCTGGATGGGCGATCAGCCACCACCAGGTTCTAGCTGTCCCCTTCTTTGGTAATTCATTCCTGGGAATGAATCTGGACACTGTTCAGGCAAGGATACTTCCTTCCTCAGCAGAGGGTGGACATCTGCTTGCACAAGTTCAGCTTCTTCTAGCTATCCCCGTTCCTCCACCAAGGCAGGGGATACAGCTGATGGTGGCGTGCTTCGCAGCGGCCCTTCGTGCTGAGTCCCTCTTGAGGCTTCGGCAACTTCCCCTATTGTCTGTATGGGACAAGGACCCAGCGTCCCTGTTGTTGGGATTTGGAATTGGTTTTGCCTGCTTTGCAGGGTGCTCCCTTTGAACCTGTGCAGGTTGCTGCCTTGGCTATTCTTACACTCCAGGTCGTGTTTCTAGTAGCTGCCACTACTGTCAGGCGTGTGTCTGAGTTGGCGGCGCTGTCCATTCAGCCCCCCTACTTTGAGAGGCACCAGGACAAGGTGTTGTTTTGTTCAATCCAGAATTTCTGCCTAAAGGTAGTGTCTGCCTTTCATTTGAATCAGGATATTGTTCTTTCTTCTTTGTGCCCTAACCCTAGCAATGTTAAGGAGAGAGGTTTGCACTCTTTTGATGTGGTTAGGTGTCGGAAGTACTATCTGGTGGCTTCTGCACCTTTCAAGTACACTGATGCTCTTCTTGTGGTCCCTTCTGGTCCTAGGAAGGGTTTTTGGCTTCTGCCAAGTCTACTATCAGCATGTGGATTCATCAGGTTGTGATTCAGGCCTGCGCTGCTAAGGGGAAGAATCCTCCCTTCGCTTTATTGCTCTTGCTTCTCGTGCTATTGGTGACCCCTTGGGCCTTGCAGCACCAGGCTTCTATTGCACCAGTGTGCAGGGCCGCTACTTGGTCTTTTGTTCATACCTTTTCAAGTTTTACAAGGTTGATGTTAAGGCCTCAGCTGTTGCTGTTTTTTGGCCACAAGGTTTTGCAGGCGGCAGTGGTTTAAACTGTCTGCGGTTACCTTTTTATTGGGGATCCCACCCTACCTTACGGACACTGCTATTGGATGTCCCAAGTGTAAGTAATCTATCTGGAGCAGGACGTACTGTATACTAAGAATAATACAATTCTGTGAGATGCTCACCTGTAGAATTGGTATTGTAAGTATACAGTACATCCTGCTCCACCCCACCCTGTTGTTGCATTATTCTGGATCCCCTGTATGGTGATTATCTTCATTGTTATAGTTACCAGTTTTTGGTTGTTAAATTCTCCCGGCTTCTTTTTCACTGCTTTTCAATGCTGGGGATTTGTGGGAGGTCCCCGGGTATTTGAGGGGCCGGGAGGAGCCTGTTTTACATGTCTCTGCAGTGCAGCGCCATCTGGCGGAGGATAACCCAAGTGTAAGTAATCTATCTGGAGCAGGACGTACTGTATACAAATAATACCAATTCTACAGGTGAGCATCTCACAGAATTGTATTTTTGGGCCCTAGTCCACCCCTGTGCACGGCCTGCACAGAATACAAGGAGGTTAAAAGCAGTGTGCAGAGCTGTAGGTTCTATGGGGCCCCCAAAAAGCTGTATTCTTAGTATACAGTACGTCCTGCTCCAGATAAGATTCTTTACTCTTGGGTATTACTCCGCCAGATGGCGCTGGACTGCAGAGACTTCAAAATTGGCTCTTCACGGGACCTCCCACAAATCCCCAGATTTTCTCTGCAGTCTGGACTGCGAAGGACAAGAAGATGGCTCTCCTCGCAGGTGAGCGGGGCTATTAGCATGCAGCCCTGTAGGACTATTCCCACCCTTTCCATTGTTTATGTGCCTCCCAGCTTTGGCTGCGCTGGTGCCGGTGACGGTAGGCAGCACCGCTGTCAGGTGCTTAGGAGCGCTGCTCCACCGCAATCCCCCACCAAAGGGTAGGCGGTATAGGCATATGGTGAGCCTTATGGGATGCCCCTCCCGCAATATTGCCCCTTGCCCCTGTCTGTCGGTGGGGTCCTACATTAGGTGGCCGCTGCCGGTCAAACTCAATTGGTTTCTCCCGGCCCTACCCTCTCTATTTAGTTATTAAACTTTTTGAGGCCCAGTGTGCTAATTCCTCCCATTTCTCTAGCGGGCTACTGGGGCATCCCGGGTTGCCTTTATAGCGTGAATCCCTATCGGCCTATTGTGCCGCTATAATCACCATATGGAGGCTTCTCAGGATAATGTGCTCGGGGTTCCTTCGGGACAAGCCTGGCTGTGTGTGCCGTGTCGGGTGTCTCCTGCAAGTGTTGACAATGTGCGGGTTTGTGTACCTTGTGCCCAACAGGTGCTTGCGCTGCAGCCTGGTTTACCAGCAGCTGGGCCTGCGCCACGTATGGCTTCGCCTACTCCCCCAAGCTTAAATTTGACTCCCCGTTAGCTGCATACCAGTGGGGAATCTCAGCCTGATGTGTCTACTAGACTAGCTAGTGTTGAAAAGTTGCTTGCTAATACCATGGCGCGTAAGGCCTCTGCTAGGAGGCGGCATTTGACGTCACTCTTTTCTCTATGGAGGCTGAAGAGTTCTTTGAACTGTCTGGTAATACTCCCCTGGAAGAAGGGGAATTGTTCTCTGACTCAGAGTCATCTGATGAGCGGCCCAGGGGTTATGATGATTCTGGCTCTGATCCCTGGGCCCCCGATGATACTGATAGGCTTTTGGCTCAGATCTTTGAAGTGCTTGCTATCTCTCCCCCGGTCGCGGCTCCTAAGCAGCAGGGGAAATTGTTTCATATTGCTAAGCCACGTTTAGAGTTCCCTGAACAATCTCATTTCAATAATCTCGTGCTCAAGGAATGGGAGCGTCCTAGCAGGCTTCCCGGAGTCCCTAAGAGTTGGGATAAGAGATATCCCTTTCCTGCTGATGTGGTAAAGCGTTGGTCATCCCCTCCAGGAGTGGATGCCCCAATCCTGGGTTTGTCTAACACCTCTGTCATGCATTCCCCTGACTCTACTAATCTGAAGGATAGTGAAGACCGGCGTATTGATCAACTGGTGTCCTATGCCTTTGCCTCTGTGGGGACGGCGCTGCGCCCTGTTTGTGCCTCTGCCATTACGGGTGGCTATTAGGACCCTGCTTAAAAGTGTCCTGGATGGAGCTCCTGATGATGTCTAGTGAAGAGTATAATGCACTCTTGCGCTGTGAGGTTTTTGTGACTTATGTCCTCTCTGCCTTGGATGATACCATTAGGATGTGTGGCAGAGCCTTTGCCTTGGTGGTGGCTATACGCCGCTCGGTTTGGCTGCACCAGTGGGCAGCTGACAACGCTGCCAAGAAGGCTCTCACTGGGTTTCCCATCAAAGGACTACGCCTATTTGGGGACCGCCTGGACCTGTTTGCTAAGGGAGGCAGGTTACCCCAGTGAAGGCGGGAGTCTCGGCCCTTTCGGGGCCCGGGCTACTTTTCTTCCCCTACCGTGAATCCAGACCGGGGAAGGGGGTTTCCTTTACGGGGCCCGAGGAGATTTCTGGGGAAGGGGCAGAGGACGTGAATGCCCTGGCTCTTCCTGGGGCTCCAAGCCTAAGCCTTCCCCCAAGCCCCCTCAGGCATGAAGGGGCGCCCTCACCCATCCGGGTGGGGGGACGGCTTCAGCACTTTGCTCACATCTGGAGGCTTCATGTCTCAGACCGGTGGATTCAGGAGGTAGTGTCGTCCGGTTACAAGATAGTTTGCTGCCTGGCCGCCCCCAAGATTCATCAGATCCCGATTGTCTCAGGACCCTATGTCAGATCAGGCTCTGATTCTGGCTGTGCAAAGCCTTCTGGAGCTGGGGGTCGTCTGTCAGGTCCCCTTACGAGAAAGGGGCAAGGGTTTTTATTCCAACCTTTTCACCGTGCCCAAAAGAGATGAGTCAGTCAGGCCCTCCTGGACTTGAAGATCCTCAACAAATTTGTCAGGTGCAGGCACTTTTGCATGGAAACTCTGCGCTCTGCCATCAGTTCCCTCCAGGGGACTTCATGACTTCAGTGGACATCAGAGATGCTTACCTTCATATTCCTGTCTTTCCAGGTCATCAAAGATTCCTTAGATTCGCTCTGGAGGATGAGCACCACCAATTTGGGACATTTGCCTTCGGTCTCACTTCAGCTCCCAGAGTGTTCACCAAGGTGCTGGCAGGAGTGATGGCTCTGCTCAGGGCATTCGCGTTCTGCCCTATTTGGACGACATTCTCATCACTTTTCAGTCCCTCCAGCAGGCGGAGCTGGATACTCAGCAAGTAGTGTCCACACTGGAGTCCTTTAGCTGGGTGATCAACTATCCCAAGTCTTCCCTGTCTCCCTCCTTGGTGACGCCATTCCTGGGAATGAATCTGGATACAGTTCAGGCAAGGATCTTTCTTCCTCAACAGAAGGTGAACAGTCAGAATAGAGCAGGAACTGAACCTGCGCTAGCAAAGTATACAGTACGTCCTGCTCCAGATATAATACTTACACTTGGGTTATCCTCCGCCAGATGGCGCTGTGCACTGCAGACATGCAAAAACAGGCTCCTCCTGGCCCTTCATATACCCAGGGACCTCCCACAAATCCCCAGATTTCTCTGCAGTGCTGACTGCGAAGACATGAAGTATCACTCTCTCGCAGGTGAGCGGGGCTATTGCAGCCTGCGGCCCTGTTGGACTATTCCCACCCGTCCTCCTTGTGATGTGCCTCCCAGCCCGGGCTGCGCTGGTCGGGTGAAGGTAGTCAGCACCATGCGTGCTTAACGGAGCCATGCTCCACCGCAGTCCCCCACCAAAGGGTAGGCGGTTTAGGCTGATGGTGAGCCTCTAGTGGATGTCCCTCCCGCATTGTTATACTTATGGCCGTAGTTTTGCCCTTGGCGGCAACCTAGTGTGAGAGCCGCGCTGCTTGCTCTTTTTATTTGGCCGCCGCCGTCTTTGCCTTCTCACTTTTTCATTAAAATTTACTGTGCTGGGTGGCGTCGTCGTCAAACTACTAGTATCCATTAGCAGATGCTTTTAACTAGCATAACCTATGCTTGGCTTGTCAAGCCTGGACGGCTAACTCAGAGCTTTGCGCTCTTTGGGGGAGGCGGGGACCCGGCGTGGCGCGCTCCGCGTCACGCCCAGATTGGGCCCGCCCTTCGAGGTTCGGTTGGCGCCATTTTGTTGCTCTTCGCGCGCGTTTGCGGTCCTTCTCCTCCCCAGGTCGGTAAGTGCCCCCGCGGGCGATTTCATCATTAGTATTTTTTCTGCTGCGCATGGCCTTGACACCCCTTATTCCCCTTCTGTCTTTCAGACGTCAAAGATCCGGTGGCTTCTCCAGGCCTAACATATATTGTAGCGGGCTTACAAAATTCTCCCACATTCCTAGCGGGTCTTTGGGACATCCAGGGTTACCTATTGCGTAAATCCCTACTGGCATATATTGCATTAATAATCACCATATGGAGGCATCTCAGAATTATGTGACCGGGGTCCCTCCGGGACAAGACCAGCGTGTACAGCGTGTGGACTGCCCCATGCTGATGCGGACAGAGCACGGGTCTGCGGACCCTGTGCTGAACAAGTACTGGCCCTGCAGTCAGGGTTGCCAGTGGCTGTGCCTCATTTCAATACACCTCTCTCCCAGTGCTTAAATCTCACTCCTGATGAGTCGCACTCGAGTGGGAATGACCAGCAATTCGTGCCGCGCAGACTGCCTACGGCCGATCAGGTGATTTTGAGGTTGGCAGAGCGCTTGGGCCATGGTAAGAAGCGGTCCCTGACACCTCCGGTTTCACCCATTCCTTCTGAATCTGAGGAATTCACTGCTGAGCAGGGTTTTGCTCTTTCTGATGAAGGTCGGCTATTCTCTGACTCGGGCTCATCTGACGAGGGGCCGAGGAGTCATGATGATACGGGCCCCGGTTCTTGGGGCCTGTGTGACACTGATGAATTACTGATAAAGATCTTCGAGGTCTTGTCTATCTCTCTCCCTGGTGAGGCTTCCAGGCCTAGAAGGGAGAGTTTCCATACAGCGCCGCCGCGTTTGGAATTTCTGGAGCAGGATCACTTCCAGGCTCTTGTACTCAAAGAATGGCAATGCCCTAGTTAACTTCCAGGGGACTGGGATTGGAAATACCCTTTTCCCCTTGATGTGGTTAACTGCTGGTCATCACCTCCCGTGGTGGATGCACCGATCATTGGGGTTCTTAACCCCCCCCCTTTATTGCAGCCCCTACTTACCGTACCCTTCGGGATGCTGAGGACCGGCGCATTGATAGGCTGGCTTCCCACGCCTTTTCTTGTGCAGTGACGACTCTGCGCCCGGTCTGTGCCGCGGGCATTGCTGCAGTGGCCGCTAGGACTCTAATCAGAAAGATGATTGATCATCAACCTGAGGATCTCCCCTGGGAGGTGTTTAATGCACTCTCCGGTTGTGATGTATTTGTAAGATTTATCCTTTTGGTGCTGGATGACACCATTAGCATGTGTGCAAGAACTTCCGCCCTTGCGGTAGCTATACGCCGACTGGTCTGGCTGTGACAGTGGGGTGTTGACAATGCTACAAAGAAGATTCTTACTGGGCTTCCCTTTAGAGGGCGACGCCTATTCGGGGCCCGTCTGGACCTGTTTGGAAAAAAGGGCAAAACACCCCTTTGCAGAAGGCGGTCTCGGCCTTCTCGGGGCAGGGGCACCCCTCCACCCCCCTATGTTAGTGTCAAACCCGAACCAGGGGTGTCCTTCCAGCTTTTTGGTATAGATTCCTGCTCCAGGAGTGGCAGGTAACGCCCTGTCCCCTCCGGCAGGACTAAGTCCAAATATTTCACCAAAACCCCCTAAGCATGATGGGGCGCCCTCGCCTGCCTGGGCGAGGGGATGGCCGCAGCACCTTGCTCCTATCAGGAGGCGTCATGCCTCGTTCTGATGGAGTCAGGAGGAAGTTTCCTGTGGATGCAGGATAGTGTCTGCTGGGCGGCCCCTTCCCGAAATTGTCAGGATGCTTCTGGTCCCTGCCTCTCTTCTGGAGTTGGCGCAGGCCACGCGCGGCCTGCGAGGTCTGGGGTCACCTGCTGGTTGCCCTTAACAGACAGAGGCAGGCGCCTCTACACCAACCTTTCCACATTCCTCCAAAAGGATGAGACACTCTGACCATTATGGCCTTCCATAGGTGAGGCAATTTACATTCACAGGCGGTTTTCTGCCGCCAGTGCCCTGTGTCCAGGGACCTCTTGCCGTCTGTGGGGATCTAAGATGCTTATCTCATTGCCATTGCGCCTTCTGGGCACCAAGGATCTTACAGGTTAGTGTTGGTGCTCCGACACTGCTGATTGTGGCCTTATCTGGCCTCTTTTCTGCTCCCAGAGTGATCGCCAAGGCGATGATGGGGGTGATGTCTCTGCTGAGACCAAGGGGGCGTCCACGCGAGGTACTGCCTGGTCATCCTTTGCTTTCCAATCTCTATGTCAGGCCGAGTTTGTTACTCCGCTGGTGGTGTCCTTTGGGAGTCTTTGGATGGGTGCTCAATCACCTCAATTCCTCTTTTTCCCCTTTTTTTGGTATCTCCATTCCTAGGGTTGAACTTGGATTCGGTTCAGACGGGAACCTGCTTCCTTGACTATAAAGTGGACAATCTGGTTACATGGGCTCGGTCCCTCTTTGCTGTTCCCGTCTCTTCACCAGGCTGGATTGCAGCTGGTGGGCCTGTTGGTGGCTGTTCAAAGGTTGTCCCTTATGCTCAGTGCCCTTGGGCTCTTCTGCAACTTATATTGTAAATGCTGGACTGGGTTCCAGCTTCCCTGGAGCTGGGTCTGTGTACCCTTCCACCTTGGTACGGTGGTTCCCCCTGAGACTGTTGTACTAGAGGAACCAGTCAGGGGGCGCCCCCCTTCCTTGCGTCTTCCTGTAGTTGGATACCAAATATATCAGGTTGACGGAGGGGGAACTTTTTTCTTCTAAAATCCCCTGTGGTTCCGGGGGAGGTGGGACCTTTGGGGGTCCATTCACCTGTCTATTTTTGAAGCGGTAGGCTTTCAGGTTGGCTCTATCTCGCCGGACTTCTCCTTTGCGGGATCTGTCTATTTGGGGGCTCCTTGGTCTGTCTGACGACAGTGGCCTGTATTAATTATCTGTGTGGACTTGGAGCAGGATGATCCTCCAGGAAGGTATCTGACCCTGATCTGGGTGGAGGACAGCGTTCCCTGCATATCTGCGATATTCGCTCCGGTGGATGTCCTTCTGCGACAGGATGTGCTAATTCTTGTGTCTCTATGTGATCCGTCTAGTGTGGATCTTTCTGGGCCCGTCGCTATCATGGGTTCTAGGCCCTTGTTTCCCTGTCTCAGATTGTTCTGACCTTGGTCATGAGGCTTAGTAACTTTATGCTGGACATTCTGTTCTATATGTGTTATCTTCATTCACCCTGCTTGGCAGGGTTCTGCGCAAGTTTGCTCTGGAAGGGGGAACCAGTGATACTGGCGGCCCCTGGGTGGCCTAGTGGAGTGTGGTTTGCAGATGTGGTACTGTGGACAGCGGATCTCTACGTCCTGTCAGGAGTGCTGATCTGCTCACTCAGGCCCCCCTTTTCTATTTCACCCCAATCTACAGACTCTGGTCTGGATGGTCTGACGGTTGATTCATCCACCTTGATGGAGATGGGCGTATCTTCTGGGTGTCTGTGACTTCTGGAAGCCTAGGAGTTGGCTTCTTCTTCTTCCGTCTATTGTGGGGTATTGTTTACCCATACTGATTGGTGTGAGTTTTGGTCTCTCCTCTGTGGGCGCTCTCTGTTCCCAGGGTTCTATAGTTATTACAGCATGGGTTGGAGTTGGCTCTCCTACTCTGTACTCTGGTGGTTCAGGCTCTGCCCTGTCCGTCTTCTGGTAGAAGTCTTTCCTCAGTTCTTTTGCCTGGGTTGACCATTCTTTCGGGGATTGCTCAGCGGCATCCCCCACGTAGTCCTAGGGTCCCTGTTGGGATTTGAATTCTATTTTGTTTGCCTTGCGGGGTGTTTCCCTTTGGCCCTATTCCGGGTGCTGTCTGACTTTTCTTATCCATAAGGTTGTCCTTCTGGGGGTTGTTTCTTCAGTCGGACGTGTGCCTGAGCGGGCGGCTCTGTTTAGCTAGCCCTCGTTCTTTGATACATATACACCGAGATAAGGAGGTGTTCCGCCTTACGACGGATCTTCTGCCTAAGGTAGTGTCTTAGGCTCAGGTATTAAGACATTGTCTTTCTTCTGGGCTTTATTCCTTGTAACGCTGAGGCAAGGGAATCTAATTTCCCTCAATAGGTGCTGGAATTTTTTTCCTGGATTGTCTCTTGTCCCTTAGGAGGACTGATGCTCCTTGGGGTTGGCACCTACATCTGGATGTGCCTGATCTCGTCTGCCTCCAGGGGTTAAGTGGCCTTGGGCCTAGCCTTTACTTGGATAGATGTCCCTTCTGGTCCTAGGGAAGCTTTGGCTTCTTCCTGGGCTACTATTAGCTTTTGATCTTGTCAGGCTGTTACTCAGGCCTATTCCTTTAAGGGGAAGAGTTTCTTCTCACTCTATTTCTGATTCCACTGGTGCCTTGGTATCTTTGGGCCTTTCAGCACCAGGTTTTGTTGAACAAGCTGTTCAACCTTTCAAAGGTTGTTTTTGATGTTGATGTTAGAGCCTTTGCTCGTGCCGCTCTTGGTAGCAAGGTTTGCAGGTGACAGTGCTTTCAACTGTCTGCTGTTGCCTGTCCCAAGTGTAAGTATTATATCTGGAGCAGGACGTACTGTATACTTAGAATAATACAATTCTGTGAAATACTCACCTGTAGAATTGGTATTATACGTATACAGTACGTCCTGCTCCACCCCACCCTGGTTTTTGCATTATTCTGGATCCCCTGTATGGTGATTGTTGTTCTTTTTATCATTACCAGTTGTTTTTCGGTGGTTGAATTCTCCCGGCTTCTGGTTCACTGCTTTTAAATGCTGGGGATTTGTGGGAGGTCCCTGGGTATATGAAGGGCCGGGAGGAGCCTGTTTTTGCATGTCTGCAGTGCACAGCGCCATCTGGCGGAGGATAACCCAAGTGTAAGTATTATATCTGGAGCAGGACGTACTGTATACGTATAATACCAATTCTACAGGTGAGTATTTCACAGAATTGTATTTTTGCCCCCATCCCTCCATCAGGCAGGGCATGCAGCTGGTGGGTCTGATGGTGTCCTGCTTCGAGGCGGTCCCTTATGCCCAGTTTCACATGAGGCCTCTGCAACTCCACCTCTTGTCAGTGTGGGACAAGGATCCTGCGTCCCTGGACCAGGTCCTTGTTCTGTCCCCCCTAGCCAGGCGGTCCCTCTCGTGGTGGCTGGACTCCAGGAATCTGTTGGCGGGCAGATCCTTTCTGGCCCCCTGCTGGGAGACAGTCACCACGGATGCCAGTCTGACAGGTTGGGGGGGCTTCTGGAAGTCCCTACAGTTCCAAGGGCGGTGGGGCCCTCAGGAGGCCCACACACCCATCAACATTCTGGAATTGCGGGCGATCAGGTTGGTTCTGGCTCGCTTGACCCAACACCTTCGGGACCAGCCTGTTCAGGTACGCTCGGACAACCAGACGGCGGTTGCCTACATCAATCATCAGGGAGGGACCTGGAGCAAGGGGGCCCTCAAGGAAGTGTCTCTGATCCTGTCCTGGCCGAGGACAATGTTCCCTGCATTTCAGCTGTGTACATTCTGGGGGTGGAGAATCTGTAGGCAGACTCTCTGAGCAGGGGGACCTCTCGCCTGGGAGAATGGTCCCTCTGCGACAGGGTGTTTCACTCACTCTCTGTGTCACAGTTGGGGTCAGCCAGATGTGGATCTGTTTGCATCTCATCACAATCACAAGCTCCCAGTCTTTGTTTCCCTGTCCCAGGATCCTCTGGCTTTGACCACAGATGCTCTGACAATGTCATGGCAGGATTTTCAGCTTCTGTATGTCTTTCCTCCATTCCCCCTGTTGGGCAGGGTTCTGGGCAAGATAGCTCAGGAAGGTGTGCTAGCAATCCTGGTGGCTCCCAGGTGGCCAAGAAGAGTGTGGTTTGCAGACATAGCGCAGCTGGCAGTAGATCAGTACGCTCTGCCCTTTGTTCCAGACCTGCTCACTCAGGGACATTTACGCCATCCCAATTTACAAACGCTGGCTTTGACGGCCTGGCTGCTGAAACCTCCATCTTGATGGAGAAGGGGCTGTCTGCCTCTGTCGTTAACACCATGATTAGGGCTAGGAAGAAGTCTTCTTCTTCCATTTACTATAGGGTTTGGCGTGCCTACATTGACTGGTGTGAGTCTAAGTCTCTTCCCTGTCTTGTGTTCTCTATTCCCAGGATTCTGGAGTTCCTCCAACATGGTTTGGATCTGGGGCTCCAACTCAGTACTCTGAAGGGTCATGTCTCTGCCCTGGCTGTTTTCTTCCAGAAGTCCTTTGCTCAGCATTCTCTGATCAGGACGTTTTTCCAGGGGGTTACTCATGTGCGTCCTCCACGTAAGCCTATGTTGCCTGTCTGGGATTTGAACTTGGTCCTGTCTGCCCTGCAGGGTGCTCCCTTCGAACCTGTGCAGGAGGTTGCCTTGGCCATTCTTGCTCTCAAGGTTGTCTTTTTGGTGGGCATCACCTCTGTTAGGCATGTTTCTGAGTTGGCGGCTCTTTCCATACAGCTCCCCTACTTTGAGAGACACCAGGACAAGGTGGTGTTTCACGTCAAGCCAGATTTTCTGCTTAAGGTTGTATCTGGCTTTCATCTAAATCAGGACATTGTTCTACCTTCCTAGTGCCCTAATCCTAGTAACGCTAAGGAGAGGGTTTTGCATTCCTTGGATGTGGTTAGGAATCTGAAGTACTATCTGGTGGCTTGTGCACCTTTCAGGAAAACTGGTGCTCTTTTTGTGGTCCCTTCTGGTCCTAGGAGGGGTTTGGCTCCTGCTAAATCTACTATCAGCAAATGGATCCGTCAGGCTGTGATTCAGGCCTACTCTGCTAAGAGGAAGAATCCTCCCTTCCACCTTAGTGCTCATTCTACTCGTGCTATTGGGGCCTCTTGGGCTTTTCAGCACCAGGCTTCTGTTGAACAAGTTTGCAAGGCCGCTACTTGGTCTTCTGTTCATACTTTTTCCAAGTTTTACAAGGTTGATGTTAGGGCCTCAGCTGATGCTGCTTCTGGCCGCAAGGTTCTGCAGGCGGCAGTGGTCTGACCTGTCTGCTGTTAACCTTTTGGGATCCCACCCTACTTTACGGACACTTCTATTGGATGTCCCAAGAGTAAAGAATCTTATCTGGAGCAGGACGTACTGTATACTAAGAATAATACAATTCTGTGATTACTCACCTGTAGAATTGTTATTATGAGTATACAGTACGTCCTGCTCCACCCCACCCTTGTTTTCATTATCCTTGGATCCCCTGTATGGTGATTGTTATCATTGTTGATAGTTACTGGTTGGTTATTTTATCATTCTCCCTGCTTCTTGTTAACTGCTGTTTAATGCTGGGGATTTGTGGGAGGTCCCAGGTATTTGAGGGGCCGGGAGGAGCCAATTTCGATGTCTCTGCAGTCCAGCGCCATTCTCTACTTAAACTTAAAACTTATCAGGAGAGACTTAAAGAACTTAATTTGTACAGTCTGGAGGAAAGAAGGGAGAGGGGGGACATGATTGAGACCTTTAAATATGTGAAAGGATTGAATAAGGTTCAGGAGGGAAGTATTTTTAAGAAGAAGCTTAATGATAGAACAAGGAGGCACAACCTGAAGCTAGTCGGGGGGAAGATCAGGAGCAATGTTAGAAAATATTATTTTACAGAAAGAGTAGTAGATGCTTGGAACAAACTTCCAGCAGAGGTAGTTGAAAAATCAACATTCACTGAATTTAAACATGCCTGGGATAAGCACACATCTATCCTAAGATAAAGAGTACATACAGTATACACATAAGGGCAGACTAGATGGACCGTATGGTCTCCTTCTGCCGTCAACCTTCTATGTTCTATCTATGGCGGAGTAATACCCAAGAGTAAGGAATCTTATCTGGAGCAGGACGTACTGTATACTCATAAAAACAATTCTACAGGTGAGTAATCACAGAATTGTATTTTTTCCCCAGTGCTCAACAGGATTCTTGGGGTAGGATTCCTTTGGTTTTGCCTGTGAAATCATTACCCCCCCCCCCCCCCCCCCCCCCCCAGTCCCTCCTGTGCGCTGATTTCTAACTATTCACCCCCCGCGACAGCCCCCTGCCCGGACCTTTACCTCTCAATGGATACCTGTAATTGGACTTTTTCAATAGGCTGTCTTATTTTAAGGGAAACATGATATGTTACTGTGTTACTAAGTGTGTTTTTCTAATAAGGCTATCTTGCTGAAGCACACATTTATTTATAGCGATGATATGGCACACAGATCCTACATCAGAGGTGCCCTTATTACCTAATTATTATTCCTCCTCAGGAGTGCATTACGCTAGTTTAATGCAGCCTTTAAGTTGCAGCCTTCTAGTGTCTATTATAGAGTATATTCTAAAAAAAGAATGAAATAACACTATCCCTTTTGTCCCCTGCAGTTCTGTCCTGTTGTTAATACTCTGTCTAGTTATAACCTTGTCAGTACCCTCAGCATACCCCCTTTATTAAAGTGAATGAAGGGGTTGAGGCTTGCCCCCTTATGTCAGCTGGAGACACGTGGCCAGAGAATCCTTGGGCTCAGAAACAGGGAAGTTTCTGAGTGCTGGATATAGCTAGATGCAGCAGCTGCATAGGAGAAAAGGTATATTCTTAGTATACAGTACGTCCTGCTCCAGATAGATTACTTACACTTGGGTTATCCTCCGCCAGATGGCGCTGCACTGCAGAGACATGTAAAATGGGCTCCTCCCGGCCCCTCAAATACCCGGGGACCTCCCACAAATCCCCAGATTTCTCTGTAGTGCTTACTGCGAAGACATGAAATTATCACTCTCTCGCAGGTGAGTTGGGCTATTAGCCCCTGTTGGACTATTCCCACCCATTCCTCGTGTGATGTGCCTCCCAGCCTGGGCTGCGCTGGTCGGGTGAAGGTAGGCAGCACCATGTGTGCTTAAGGAGCCCTGCTCACCGCAATCCCCCACCAAAGGGTAGGCGGTATAGGCTGATGATGAGCCTATATGGGATGCCCCGTGTAGCGGTGGGTCCTGTACAGAGGGCCGCCATCCTCCGTCATTCTCCCTGTAGCCTTCGGGAGGGAAAGAAGGGGGGGGGGGTGTGGGTGAGCATGTATTGTGATTCCGCGCATACGGCGTTTTCTCATGTCTTTTGACTAATATATGTGGTGTCAGCCGCCGCGCTGACTTGTCTTTTTTACTATTGCAAATGCGTTACCTCAGACGCTTCTGCGTTCTCATTGGCTGCTTGTCTGTGGGCTTCGCGCTCTTCGGGGGGGGGGGGCAGGGCCTGGCTTGGCGCGCCCTGCGTCACGGCTCGCTCTGGCCCGCCCTTCGAGGTACTCTCGGCGCCATTTTGTCAGGTCGTGCGCGCGTGTGACGGTTTTACTTACCACAGTCCGTAAGTGCCCTCGCGGGCGGCTTTATACTCATTGTAGTGTGTTTGGTTCTGACACCCCTTGTTCCCATTGTGTCTTTCAGACGGGTGAATCCATTGGCTTCTCCCGGCCCGGTGTAATTGATAGTTGGGCCTTGTATAATTACTCCCACTTCCCTAGCGGGTCATTGGGGCATCCAGGGTTGCTTTATAGCGTCAATCCCTACTGGCATATTGTGCCTAATAATCACCATATGGAGGCATCCCAGGATAGTGTTACCGGGGTCCCTTTGGGACTAGACCGGCTGTGTGTAACGTGTGGGCAGCCTCATGCTGACGCTGACAAGGCACGGGTCTGTGTACCCTGTGCTGAGCAGGTGCTTGCATTGCAATCTGGCCTGCCAGTGGCTGCACCTCGTTTCACTTCACCTACTCCCCCCAGCTTAAATCTCACTCCTGTTGAGTTGCAGCACTTTGCTCAAGTCTGTAGGCATCACGTCTCACACCGGTGGATTCAGGAGGTAGTGTCCTCCGGCTACAAGATAGTTTGCTGTGTGGCCTCCCCCAAGATTCATCAGGTCCCGGATCCCCCAGGACCCTGTCTCAGCTCAGGTGTTGGCGCAGGCCGTGCAAGCCCTTCTGGGTCTGGGGGTCATTTGCAAATTCCCCTTAAGAGAAAGAGGCAAGGGGTTCTACTCCAACCTCTTCACAGTTCCCAAAAAAGATGGGTCAGTCAGGCCCATTCTGGATTTAAAGATCTTCAACAAATTTGTCAAGAACAGGCGTTTTCGCATGGAAACTCTGCGCTCTGCCATCAGCTCCCTGCGCCCAGGGGATTTCATGACGTCTGTGGACATCAAAGACGCTTACCTTTACATCCCTGTGTTTTCAGGACACCAAGGTTCCTCAGATTTGCGTTGGAAGATCAACATTACCAATTTGTGGCCTTGCCATTTGGCCTCACTACAGCTCCCAGAGTGTTCACCAAGGTGCTGGCGGGGGTGATGTCTCTGATGAGGTCAAGGGGCATCCGCGTGCTGCCCTACCTGGACGACATACTTATCACCTCTCGGTCTCTACAGCAGGCAGAGTTGCATACTCAGCTGGTGGTGGCCACCCTGGAGTTCTTCGGCTGGGTGATCAATCACCCCAAGTCTTCTCTGTCCCCTTCCTCGGTGACCCCGTTCCTGGGAATGATTCTGGATATGGTTCAGTCAAGGATAGTCCTTCCTCAACAGAAGGTGGAAGCTCTAACTGCGCAGGTGAGGTCCTGCTGTCGTGTCTCCATCCCTCCCTCAGGCAGGGAATGCAGTTGGTGGGCCTGATGGTGGCGTGCTTCGAGGCGGTGCCTTTTTCTCAGTTCCATTTGAGGCCTCTACAACTTTACCTTCAGTTTGAGACAAGGACCCAACGTCCTTGGACGAGGTCTGTGTGCTCCCCCCTTGGTCAGGCGGTCCCTTTCGTGGTGGCTGGACTCCAGGAACTTGCTGGGGGGCAGGTCCTTTCTGGCCCCCTCCTGGGACACGGTCACCACGGATGCCAGTCTGTCAGGATAGGGGGGATTCTGGAAGTCCCTGCGGTTCCAGGGGAGGTGGGGACCTCAGGAGGCCCACTTACCTATCAACATTTTGGAACTACGGGCAATCAGATTGGTTCTGGATTAGTTGACCGACCACCTGCGGGTCTGTCTGTGCAGGTGCGCTCAGACAACAGGACGGCGGTTGCATACATCAGCCATCAGGGAGGGACCCGGAGCAGGGGTGCCCTCCAGGAGGTGTCGCAGATTCTGACATGGGCGGGGCCAATGTTCAATGCATTTCGGCTGTGTACATCCCGGGGGCAGATAATCTACTGGCAGACTCTGCAACAGGGTATTCCAGTCCCTGTGTCACCGTTGGGGGTCTACCAGATGTGGATCTGTTTGCGTCCCGTCACAATCACAAGCTCCCGGCCCTTGTCTCCCTGTCTCAGGATCCTCTGGCCTTGACCACGGATGCTCTGTCCATGTCATGGCAGGAATTTCGGCTCCTGTATGTCTTTCCTCCATTCCCCCCGCTGGGCAGGGTTCTGCGCAAGATTGCTCTGGAAGGGGTGCCAGCGATTCTGGTGGCCCCCAGGTGGCCAAGAAGAGTGTGGTTCGCAGACGTGGTGCAGATGGCAGTAGACCAGTACGTTCTGCCAGGGGTGTCAGATCTGCTCACTCAGGGCCCCTTACGCCATCCCCATTTGCAAACTCTGGCTTTGCGGCCTAGCTGCTGAAACCTCCATCTTGATGGAGAAAGGCTTGTCCGCCTCGGTGGTTGATACCATGGTGAAGGCTAGGAAGATAACTTCTTCTTCCATCTATTACAGGGTATGGCGTACCTACATTGACTGGTGTGAGTCTTGGTCTCTTTCCTGTCGGGCGTTTTCAGTTCTCAGGGTTCTGGAGTTTTTACAGCATGGGTTGGAGTCGGGACTCCAAATCAGTACTCTGAAGGGTCAGGTTTCTGCCCTGTCTGTCTTCTTTCAGAAGTCTTTTGCTCAGCATTCTTTGGTTAAGACCTTTTTCCAGGGGGTTACTCATGTGCGTCCCCCACGTAAACCTATGGCCCCTGTTTGGGATTTGAACTTGGTTTTGTCTGCATTGCAGGGTGCTCACTTTGAACCTATACAGGATGCTGCTTTGGCTGTGCTTACCCTCAAGGTTGTCTTTCTGGTGGCCGTTACTTCGGTCAGGCGTGTGTCTGAGTTGGCGGCTCTGTCTATTCAGCCCCCATACTATGAGAGACACCAGGACAAGGTGGTGTTCCACTTTAAGCCAGAATTTCTGCCTAAGGTGGTTTCTGCTTTTATTAAATCAAGATATTGTTGTTCCTTCATTGTGTCCTAATCCTAGCAACGCTAAGGAAAGGGTTCTGCATTCCTTGGATGTGGTCAGGTGTCTGAAGTATTACCTGGCAGTCACTGCGTCCTTCAGGAAAACTGATGCTCTTTTTGTGGTCCATTTTAGCCCAGGAAGGGTTTGGCTCCTGCCAAGTCTACTATTAGCGAATGGATTCGCCAGGCTGTGAGTCAGGCTGTGAGTCAGGGGAAGAGTCCTCCCTTCCGCCTTACTGCTCATTTTACTCCTGCTATTGGTGCCTCTTGGGCCTTCCAGCACCAGGCTTCTGTTGAACAAGTTTGCATGGCCGCTACTTGGTCTTCTGTTCATAACTTTTCAAAGTTTTACAAGGTTGATGATAGGGCCTCAGCTGATGCTGTTTTTGGCCGTAAGGTTTTGCAGGTGGCAGTGGTTTAAACTGTCTGCTGTTACCTTTTTTGTTGGGGATCCCACCCTACTTTATGGACACTGCTATTGGATGTCCCGGATGTAAGTACTCTATCTGGAGCAGGACGTACTGTATACTAAGAATAATACAATTCTGTAAAATACTCACCTGTAGAATTGGTATTATAAGTATACAGTACGTCCTGCTCCACCCCACCCTTGGTTTTGCATTATTCTGGATCCCCTGTATGGTGATTATCATTGTTATAGTTACCAGTTTGGGTGGTTAAATTCTCCCGGCTTCTCGTTCACTGCTTTTCAATGCTGGGGATTTGTGGGAGGTCCCTGGGTATTTGAGGGGCCGGGAGGAGCCTGTTTTACATGTCTCTGCAGTGCAGCGCCATCTGGCGGAGGATAACCCAAGTGTATGTAATCTATCTGGAGCAGGACGTACTGTATACTCATAATACCAATTCTACAGGTGAGTACTTCACAGAATTGTATTTTTTTTCTTTTAGACTGGGTCGCCTCTTTACCCCATGGGAGTTCACAGCTGAGAACTATTTTTCTTAGTGATTTTCTTTCATGTTTTGTAAACAGCCAAAATTTGGGAAAAGTATACCCAATAAAATGTTAATTAGGCATGTATTGGGCACTGTATTTTCACTAATCCGATTTGAACAGTAGTGCATTCACAAACGTCACAAATGTATTTTTTAAATCTCCCTGTTCTGACAGAAAAATAAAGAGAAAGATAAGCCAAAGCGGAACAAATCTGTGACAAGCACTTCCAAGGAGGGGGATGTAGTAATAAATCAGGAGGAGGATAAAGTAAACGAAACTGCACCCTCAGATGTGAGTGAAAAGACATGTATGTTAAGTTAAGTGTTTTGTGTCAAATTATTTTGTGTTTGTGTGTGGACACATCTGTTCTTCCTTTCCATCATTTTATTTTATTTTTCGAATGTAAGAAATGAAAACAATTAAACACACATGGAGTTTGATAATTATTAAGCGCTCAACTAGAAGTAGCCCCCCCCCAACCGCATTGATTTTGCATATCCTTTGCAATCTCTGGAACAGCTGAAAAATTACCATTATGCTTAAGAACATAATTAAGAACATTGAGGTCAATCAGAAAATTTCAAGAACTTACAAGGTGGTATTGTACCCAAGGGCCGGCCAATTAGGTGCCCCACACAATACCTTGCCGCCGGCCACCACTGCATCCCGGCAGCTGTGCACACTCACGCCTAGCTATTCAGACAGGCCTGGGTGCGTGGGAACACACATTCCACAGGGGAGCCAGCAATGCGACCACCGACATTCCTTATGTCGACACGCTGTTCAAAACTTGCTTCTTTTTGTTGTGCATTAGTATGTACGGAATAAAGAGCTGATTGGACGAGCGGAAAGTTCAGTGGAGTGGGCGATCTTGGGGGTTTCATGCAGCGCGGTCTTCCATTTAGGGATGCCACCTGGGGGGAAGAACCAATCATTAGGATAGTCAAAATCCCGTTGATTGGTTTACTTTAACATTTTCTGTCTTTGGTTGTTGAATCAAGTCTCCAAATGACCGCCAGTGACCCAGTGGAGTTTGCCGGACAGACACATGCAGGATACTGTTTTTGTGAACTCCACTTGCTACCGCTGGTCACGCTGGGCTGTGTGGTAAAATGGAAGTAGATGAGCAGGCCAAATTCCTACTTAGATCTGGAGGGGAGGGGGGGGGGCATAATTTGAGGTTTTCAGTTTCAACTGCCTTTTTTAGTGAGACTTCAAATAGGTGAGCAACTGATTTTTAGATGTTAGGGTCTCACCATAAGGCAAGGAAGTGTGGAGTTAGACTTTGCATCATCTTGTATTGTTCTATCCTATCTGGTTTGCATGGTAGGACCATCCTTTGCATTTCAAAAGGACAATGTCCCTGAACACACCTCCAGGTTATTCTAATTGATTAAGAAGAAGAGTGAATTGTGTGCTCTGGTAAATGGCATGGGTTTCACAATCACTTAACCAAAACCCAATTGAGTTGGTTTGAACCTCAGAGAGATGGAAAAGTAGACCACACAAGCTCAGACCCTCTGGGAACAATTTCAAGACTGTTGGAAAACTATTCCATGTCACTACCTTAGAGAAGGTAAAGAGTGTGCAAAGCAAAAAGAGTTCTTTGAAGAATCTAAATGGAGGGCTGTTTGTAGTTTCTCCTAAAGTGGCAAAGAGCTTTGGGGAACAACTTGCACTTTATTTTAAAATATTAAAATCCAAAAGACAGAGGTTCACAATAAAAACATGCCTCCGGTGTACCAGACACACATTAACCTCCCTCAGACCCCGCCCCATATAACCCTTGTGAAAGGTAAGAAAACAACCTAATCTGGATGAGAGTCTACCCCCACCCACTAATCTAAAGGAGAGAATAATCTCTTTTTCGTTGTCTAATCTAAAAGATATTACCTAAGACTAGTGAGGGCTGGCTTATAGGGAACTAGGGAGAAAAGAATATCAAAAAAACAAAAGTGGTGGGTTGCTGGGGGCTGGAAGGGGGTATAAAAAACTGAGATCCTTCAACCCACTTTATTTAAGTTTATTCTATGCCCTAACATTATTGTAGAGCACGGCCTCCTTGCAAAGTAGCCAAAGATGCCAAGTCTGCAAAGGAAAGGACCCCATCTTGTTTTGAGAACATAATTTTCTCCATTTCAGCTATGTAATGTGATCTTCCTATCAATTCATTTTATAGGGGATTTGTTTCCTTGTTTGCTTTGGATCAAGGACTGTAATTTTGATAAATATCCTTAGGGATTGCTATATCTTACTACTGGTATAGATGCATAAGGGCTGATTTAGCACCATGAGATTTTTTTGTGAGAATAAAAATGTGCATTTCTGCACCATATTTAGCTGTGTGAATTTTTTAAAAATTTGCACAGCTCAATTGGCGCTGAAATGCGCCAAGGGAAAAAAGAATATATATATTTTTTCACACAAAAACATGAGGAAAAAAAAACACCCCACTCAAAGATATGTTGCAAAGATAATTTATATAAAAAGATAATTCAAGTGACAATAAGGCCATTTACAATTTCATAATATTCTAAGTATACAGCACGTCCTGTTCCAGAAGATATTCCTTACTCTTGGGTTATATATCCAGTAGATGGCGCTGGACTGCAGAGACAGAAAAGTGGCTCCTCCCGGCCCTATATATACCAGGGACCTCCCACAAATTCCCCAGTTCTTCTCTGCAGTCTGGTCTCCGATGACTAGAAGATGGCTCTTTCTACTCGCAGGTGAGCGGGGCTTATTAGCCTGCGGCCCTGTAGGACTGTTCCCACCCGTTCCTTTTCACTGCCTCCCAGCTTAGGCTGCTCTGGTCGGGTGATGGTAGACAGCACCGCTGCTAGGTGCTAAGGAGCGCTGCTCCTACCGCAGTCCCCCACCAAAGGGTAGGCGGAACAGGCCCGTAGTGAGCCTTATGGGATACCCCTCCCGCAGCCGTTTGCCCCTCGCCCCATGTCCCCTGCTTCCCCTTCGCTCCCCCTGGGTAGATCTCCGGGGGGGGGGGGGGTTGTATATATTACTATGTGCTTTTTGCTACGTATTTTGCATTGGTTGTACTGGTTTTGCTACTGCCGTCACCGTGCGTTTGTACTCCGCTCCGCGGACAGCGGTGACATCGCCTCAGACGCTGCTGCACCGTTATTGACTGGCATTGTCAAGGGGGCGCGTTTTCGCGTTCTTCGTGTGGGGGGGGGGGTCATGGGCCTTGCGGATGATGTTTTCCGCATCACTTCTCCGCGGCCCGCCCCTCGAGGTATATGCAGGCGCCATTTTGGAGCTCCTCAGGCTTCTCAGGATAATGTGCTTGGGGTTCCTTTGGGACAAGCCTGGCTGTGTGTGGCATGTGGGGTATCCCCTATAAGTGATGTCAGGGTGTGTGTACCCTGCGCCCAGCAGACGCGCTGCAGTCTGGGTTACCGGTTGCTGGGCCTTCGCTCACTCTGGCTTCGCCTACCCCCCCACGCTTACATCTGACTCCTAGTGAGGTGCATACCAGTGGGGAGTCTCGACCTGATTTGGCTGCACGGGTGGCCAGCATTGAGAGATATGTTGCTGGGTCTGGCCCGCGTAAGGCTTCTGCTAAGAAGCTGCATTTATCACCTGGTGTTTCCCTCTTTCCCATGGAGGCTGAGGATTTTTTTGACGTTACCGGTTATACCCCCCTGAAAGAGGGGGAATTATTTTCTGATTCAGAATCATCTGAGGAACAATCTAGGGTGTATGGTGCCGATTCTGGGTCTGACCCATAGGCTTTTAGCTCACATTTTTGAAGTACTCTGTATCTCTCCTCCTGCCGTGGCTCCGCCGCAGCAGGGGGGGCTGTTTCATACTGTTAAACCACGCTTGGAGTTTCCTCAACAAACTCATTTTAATAATCTGGTGCTCAAGGAGTGGGAACGGCCTAGCCGGCTCCCCGGGGTGCCAAAGAGTTGGGATAAGCGGTATCCCTTTCCTGCTGAAATGGTTAAACGGTGGTCATGTCCTCCCGAGGTGGATGCACCAGTTCTGGGGTTGTCCAACACATCCGTCATGCATTCCCCTGACTCTACTACACTGAGGGATGGGGAGGACAGGCGCATAGATCAGCTGGCTTGCCATGCCTTTGGCTGTGTTGGGACCGCGCTCCGTCCGGTCTGTGCCTCTGCCATTACGGCTGTTGCTATTAAAAGCCTGCTCAGGGGTCTCTTAGAGGGGGCCTCTGATGATGCAGGTAGTGAAGAGTATAGAGCTCTTCTGCGTTGTGAGGAATTTGTTGCATATGTTCTCTCTGCCTTGGATGATACCATTAGAATGTGTGGCAGGGCATCTGCCTTGTTGGTGGCGATACGCCACTCTGTCTGGCTGCGCCAGTGGGCAGCTGGCAACGCTGCTAAGAAGGCTCTCACTGGGTTTCCCTTCAAGGGGCTGCGCCTCTTTGGACCTAAGCCTCAGCTGATGCTGCTTTTGGTCGCAAAGTTCTGCAGGTGGCAGTGGTTTAAACTGTCTGCTGTTAATTTTGGGGATCCCACCCTACCTTACGGACACTGCTATTGGATGTCCCAAGAGTAAGGAATATCTTCTGAAACAGGATGTGCTGTATACTTAGAATAATACAATTCTGTGATTTCTCACCTGTAGAATTGGTAATATACGTATACAGCACGTCCTGTTATCATTATTATTATTCATTATTTTTAGTTACCTCTTTATGGTGATTGTTCTTATGTTAAATTTTTATATAATGGTTATAGTTCTCCCGGTCTCATTTTAACTGCTTTTTAATACTGGGGAATTTGTGGGAGGTCCCTGGTATATATGGGGCCGGGAGGAGCCACTTTTCTGCCTCTGCAGTCCAGTGCCATCTACTGAATGTATAAACCAAGAGTAAGGAATATCTTCTGGAACAGGACATGCTGTATACGTATAATACCAATTCTACAGTTGAGTAATCACAGAATTGTATTATCAATCATGTAAATCTGATTTTAACACACAATTTAACATTGTACATATGTCCATATGCCCTTTACACTGTAACCGAGATTAAATAGATGATTATCCCTGCATATTCTTGAGCCTGATTCTTTCATCAAAGTGATAGTGTCCAATAATGTAATAATCCCCTGGTACAGTGTTAGGGACATATGATGGTTATAAAGGAGTAAATGATGCCGCCCCCTGCTGGCCAAAGATGATCAGAGGCGCTCTGATGTGCAGCTATGAGAGCTGTCTGTGAAGATGAATGTAGTAAATAAAAATGATAATATGCTATATAGCTGCCACACCAGGTACCATAAGATCACTAAGATGACCCCTGGTGAAATACTGGACCACCTTAAATGCGCAGGGTAAATGTTTTCAATGAACAAAGTATCAGCATAAATCCAAATGGTATTGAAATGAGCACTGTGCAAAGGCAGGTGTGGTACAGCAAACACAAACATCAATATTACTTAAGCAGATCAAATGGCAAAGCATGTACAACAGTCATAGAAAATGCCCTATCTGTATTTACCCACAGTTTGTAGCAATAAGAAGCGATCGCTCGAGGAATGTTTCGAGGCCGCTAAGCAACTTCGCTCAGCTGTTGTACTTGCTTTGCCATTTGATCTGCTTAAGTGATACTCCCCAAATAAATGTTGCCATGACCCTTCCAACTGCCTAACGCTCACACTATTTCTTTGGTGTAGGTGACCTCTTGTTTGCATTTCATTGACTGATTTGGTCTCGGGATCTTGTTGAGAACCCATGTCTTAACCCCTGTAACAGTTTAATCGCTGGAGAAATGTTTTTGGGTCAGACGTTCTGTCCCCCACCAGGAACACATTTTTGACGTTGACAAATGAATATATTCTGATTTTATGAATATACTGATATTCATGAGCAAAAACACTTCCAAAATCATGGCTTCCAATATACCACCTATTTCCTTGGAAGATGCCCTGAGCGGAGATCGGCTTCAGTTGATTACCTACTTAAACTTATTCATCCAAAACTTTATTTGGTAGTATTAATGCGTATCATCACCATATACAGCAATCATCCTTTCATGGGTTTCTTTGTTTATTTACTTCCTTTGTAAGGAATTTAATCATAGAGCAAAGCTCAAATCCCTTACTTTCTTTGAAGATCCACATTGTACTGCACTTTCCTGTGACTTCCAGCTCTTTCATCAGACTGAATTGCTATTGTGTGTATGTCTTAACCTGAAAAAACAAGTTCAGCTCTCTAACATACTGGGGTTGATAATAAAAACTCACAGCTGTAAATGGCATGGCGAGGGGTCTTATGTATAACTATAAACAGGCAGGCTAGAGGGAAAAAAGCTGTTTTTTTTTTTCTTGTATTATTTGTGTGTGAGTAAACCTGTGTATTAGATTGTATGTTGTGTTTACCTATGTTGTGTTTCTGTGTTTAGTCATCATTTCCTCTGGGTATGCTTTTATTCTCCTTTGCTCAATGACTGGATCTTTTTGGTTTTTAGGATATGGATTTCTGGCTTTCTAGCTCCCAGGTCCCAGCGCAGGCGCAGGTTGGTAGATTTCAAGTCAGTAAGTACCCAAAAAACAGTCTGTAGGCTCTTAAAAGAATTAGAAGAATGTCATTGAGTGATAGGTACGTTTATACTATACTTCATACCCATATGTCTCCTAAAGAGATTAAAATGATACAGTGGTTCTTCTTTTAACTAGAAGCCAACATACAGTATTTTGGACCCTATAAGACACACTATTTTACTGCCTCGCAGGCCGTCACGCGTCGACAGCCCAAGAGGCAGTGTCGGCGCCACAAGCCAGAGTGGGGACAGACAGTGTCCTTGCTCTGGTTTTCGGCTCCGCCACGGTTTCTCTGTCAGCGTGTTCGAGCAGTGGCAGCGCAGGAAACCAGAAAGGGAGGGGGGCAGCGTTCATGTAAGTATACCTTGGGAGGGGGATTGCCACACTGCCTATGAGAATAGGAGGGGGGAATGCCATACTGCCTGTGGGAATGGGAGGAGAGAATGCCACACTGCCTATGGGAATGGGAGGGGGCATGCCACACTGCCTATGGGAATGGGAGGGGGGAATGCCACACTGCCTATGGGGATACGGGGGGGGGATGCCACTTTGCCTATGGGAAAGGGGGGGGGGAATGCCACACTTCCTATGGTAATGGTAGTGGGAAATGCCACACTGTCTATTGGAATGGGGGGGTGCCACACTGCCTATATGGGAAATGGCATGGGGCATGCTACACTGCCAATGGGAATGCGAGGGAGGAATGCCCCACTGCCTATGGGAATAGGAGGGGGGGATGCCATACTGCCTATGGGAACGGGAGTGGGCGAATGCCACACTACTTATGGGAATGGGAGAGGAGAATGCCACACGGTCTATGGGAATGCGAGGGGGGCATGCCACGCTGCCTAAGGGAATGGGGGGGAATGCTACACTGCCTATATGGGGAATGTGAGGGGGAATGCCACACTGCCTATGGCGATGTGTGGGGGGGGGGGGAATGCCACACTGCCTATGGCGATGCAGGGGGGGAATGCCACACTGCCTATGGGAATGCAAGGGGGGAATGCCACACTGCCTATGGGAATGCAAGGGGGGATGCCACACTGCCTATGGGAATGCAGGGGGGGATGCCACACTGCCTATGGGAATGCGGGGGGGTGCCACACTGCCTATGGGGATGAGATGGGGGGGGGGATGCCACACTGCCTATGGGAATGAGATGGGGGGGGGAATGCCACACTGCCTATGGGGATGAGATGGGGGGGGGGGAATGCCACACTGCCTATGGGGATGAGATGGGGGGGAATGCCACGCTACCCATGGGGAATGGGATGGTGGAATGCCACGCTGCCCATGGGGTGTTTTATCACAACATTTGGTTTAGAATTTTTTATTCTTAGTATACAGTATGCCCTGCTCCAAATCTAATACTTACAGTTGGGATATACTCCGCCAGATGGCACTGGACTGCAGAGACATCGAAAATAGGCTCCTCCCGGCCCCTCAAATACCCATGGACCTCCCACAAAACCCCAGAATTTCTCTGCAGTCTGGCTGCGAAGGACGAGAAATTGGCTCTCTACTCGCAGGTGAGCGGGGTAGGACTATCTCCACCCGTTACACTAGTAATATGCCTCCCAGCCTTGGCTGCGCTGGTCGGGGGAAGGTAGGCAGCACCGCTGTTGGTGCTTAGGAGCGCTGCTCCACCGCAATCCCCCACCAAAGGGTAGGCGGTTCAGGCTTATGGTGAGCCTCTATGGGATGCCCCTCCCGCACTATTGCCCCTGCCTATCGGTGGGCCCTATTTAAGTGGCCGCCGTCCTCCCTCATCCTCCTTGGGGGGAAAAGTGGGGGGGGGGGGGGGGGGGGGGTGTATGTGTATAGATATGTATGTTATGCAGTCTTGCTTTCACTTTTCACGTCTTTATTCTTGTGTCAGCCGCCGCGCTGACTTGTCTTTTAAGATTACCGCCGCCGCGCGCTGACTTTGTTCCGCGCTTGGCGGCGGCATTACCTCAGGTGCTGGTGCGCCATCATTGGCTGTTGGCCTTTCTGGCTTCGCGCTCTTCGGGGGGGGGGCAGGGCCCGTCTTTGGCGCGTTCCGCGTCATCGCTATTATTGGCCCGCCCCTCGAGGTATACCGACACCATCTTTTCTATTGGCCTATGCGCGACGGACTCCTACCTACCGCGGTCCGTAAGTGCCCTCGCGGGCGGCTTTATCTGCTTCACTTTTGTTACGATGTACTTAAGGTCTTGTCTGCTTATGTCTTTCAGGCGGGACGAACCCTTCTTGGCTTCTCCCGGCCCTGTTTTAGTATATTGCTTGTAGGCCTTGTAAAAATTATACTCCCACGTTCCTAGCGGGTTATTGGGGCATCCAGGGTTGCTATATAGCGTTATTCCCTATCAGCGTATAGCGCCACTATAATCACCATATGGAGGCATCCCAGGATAATGCGACCGGGGTCCCTTTGGGACAAGACCGGCTGTGTGTAGCGTGTGGGCAGCCTCATGCTGACGCTGCCAAGGCGCGGGTCTGTGTACCCTGTGCTCAGCAGGTGCTTGCATTGCAATCTGGCCTGCCAGTGGCTGCACCTCGTTTCACTTCACCTACTCCCCCAAGCTTAAATCTCACTCCTGTTGAGTTGCATGCTAGTGGGGATTCTCAGCCTGATGTGT
Source organism: Gastrophryne carolinensis (assembly GCA_027917425.1). NCBI lineage: Eukaryota > Metazoa > Chordata > Amphibia > Anura > Microhylidae > Gastrophryne > Gastrophryne carolinensis. The sequence continues at coordinate 304,822,168 of CM051234.1, read as the reverse complement.
CTTCTAGACTGGCTACTGTTGAACAGATTATTGCGAAGTCTTTAGCGCGTAATGCCCCTGCTAAGAAGCGGCACTTGACGCCTGTTACTGTTTTCCCTATGGGAACTGAGGAGTTTTGGAATCTGTGTGGCTATACCCCATCTGATGAAGGGGAGCTCTTTTCTGATTCAGGATCATCTGATGAGAGACCGAGTGGTCATGACGATTCTGGCTCTGACCCCTGGGCCCCGGATGACACTGACAGATCATTGACCCAGATTTTTGAGGTTCTGTCTATCTCTCTCCCTGTTGAGGCTCCCAGGCAAAGAGGGGAGCTTTTCCATACAGCAAGATCACGTTTGGAATTTCCTGAGCAGGCACATTTCCATAACCTTGTGCTCAAGGAATGGGAACGCCCCAGTAAACTTCCCGGGGTTCCAAAGAGTTGGGATAGGAAGTATCCCTTTCCTGCTGAGGTGGTTAAATGTTGGTCATCCCCCCCCCCCCCCCCCCCCGAGGTGGATGCCCCGATCCTAGGGCTATCTAACACCTCTGGCATGCATTCCCCTGATTCTACTACTACCCTGCGGGATGCCGAAGACTGGCGTATTGATCAGCTGGCATCCCACGCCTTTGCATGTGCGGGGACTGCGCTGCGCTCGGTCTGTGCCTCTGCTAATACTGCTGTGGCCACTAGAACCCTTATCAGAAATATGCTTGATAGTGCCCCTGATGAATTGCCTTGTGCGGTGTTTAATGCACTCTCCAGTTGTGATGTTATTCTCAGTGTGCCACACACCCCGCTTCCCCTTTAATTCTTCACAATTGGGTTACTCACCGCCAGGTGACGCTGTTGCAGAGAGGAAGTCTTGTAACGAGCCCCCTTCCGGCCTATATATACCTGGTACCTCCCACTTAACACCAGTGTTTTTCTCTCTGCATGACGACAAGACAGAATGAATGAAGAATGAAGTCTCCTGCTTGCAGGTAGCCGGTCTTACCCCGGCACCCCCTTTGGGTCTATTTCTGCCCGGTTTGATTGTTTGTTACCTATATGGTTAAATGGAAGCCTTCCAGCTCAGGCTGCTCACTGGGCAATTGGTAGATGGCACTATAGGTGCCTAGGAGCTTATCTCCTCCGCTCGACCTCTTGCTTAGGGGCAATGCAGCTATCCGGCATGGTGATCCGGATTTGGGATGCCCCTGTCCCGAGGTTCCCCTTGGCCCCTTGCTCTCCCGTTACGGTCCCTTCTCCCTTCACTATGGGGGGGGGGGGGGGGGTGGAGGGATGTGTATATGCATGTGGTGTTTTACTTGTATGTTTTTACTTATTTGGATAACCTTGTCTGTGTTCAGGTCAGCACCGCAGGACGGGTGCACACGGCCTGACTGGTTATCTCTTTCATTTTTACACATTGCCCACACTGATTGTCCTCTTTTCTCTCACTGGCAGCTCCGCCATTGTGCGGGCTGCTGCTGGCCTGAATGGCCAGAGTTTGGTTCCGCTTTAGGGCGGCCGGGGCGGGCCGCGCTGTGGCAGGCATGCTTGATGCTGCCTGTGACGCTTTCCCCCCAACCCTCCCCTTCCCTCCCTTTGAACTGGCGTCCTCTCGTTGTTGGCACCGCCGTTCGGCGGGCCACACTGTCAGCGCTTCAGGCGCATGGCTGCATTCTCCCTAGCAAGGGCTTCCCTCCCCCTCCGTTTGCTGAGGGCATCGGGTGCCCTCTTGTTTTGCGACACCGCTGTTTTGGCGGGCCGCACTGTTTGAATCTAGAGGGGGTCGGGGCCCGGATGACGTCAGAGGAGGGCGTGGCTGGAGTGGCGTCGTCGTTCAGCTCGGCCCCAGCCGCACTTCCTTCCTCTCATCAGAAGTCAGGTGCGGGGCACTCAGCCGCACAAGTGTATCACCTCTGTTGCTGCTACTGCAGCTACTGCTGCTGTTCTGGTGCCTTGTTTTTCAGCCTTGCTTCAGCCTTGGGCAGGTAGGCGGCCTCGCCTCGTGTGGGGCCGTCTATTGTTATATTTGACTGATTTAAAAAAAAAAAAAAAAATGGAAATGGGGTTTTTGCTGGTAAAAATTCTTTGACCTCTTTAAGGCACTCTGGTGTGTTTTTACTATGTGTTATACTGTTGCATGAATGTTGTACTGCATGCTGCCCCTTTTTTTCTGGGGATCTTACTGTTGTTTTTCCCCACAGATCCTGGGATTCCCTCAATGCAGAGGCTTCCCGGTTCTATTATACCTGGCTAGTCCTATTACTTTAAATTGGGACATATATATATATATATATATATATATATATATATATATATATGTATATTAAAAAAAAAAAAGGGGGATAATTATAATCATAAATTAAATCCTCCCTCCCGGGACATTAATGTAAAGGGGCATCCCGGGTGGCTTATGCCTAAAACCCACGGTTGTGCGAATACCATAAATCACCATATGGAGGCTTCCGATAATACCGGAAATGGTTCTTCTGGGCCATCCAGGCTGTGTGGGGGCTGTGGGACTCCGCTCCCAGGCGATGATGTTATATTATGCATTCCTTGTGCAAAGCAGAATATTGTGCGTCAGTCCGTCGCTCCGGCTTCTGGCTCCTGGCAACTTCCATCATCTCCTACCCCCCCCTCCCTGTTCCGGACCCCGTGTGACATTGTCAAAGGTGGGGATTCGCAATCCGAGGTGTCTGCACAATTGTCCAACCTCGAGAAGTTTCCGTCAAAGCAGGGTTGAAGGCCACTGCGAAACGGAAACACCTTTCTCCCGTAGCTCCTGCTTCACAGGATGAGGGATGTGAGCCTGTGGATTGGTCCGATTACTCCCTGGACGAGGAGGGGGAACTCCTGGTGGAGTCAGATGAGCCTGCAGATCAGCTTGAGGTCGATGCTATTGGCGATCTGGCTGCGGGGGTTTCCCTCGACACCCCCTCCATTCTGGCTCAAATGTTTGAAATTTTGAATTTAGATCCGCCTGAGGCTGTCGCCCTGCCAAAGGGTGAGTTGTTTAATGTGCCTCAGCCGCGTTTGTTATTTCCCAGACAACACTTTGAGAGGGTTGTGCTTAAGGAATGGGAACATCCCACGCGGTTAACTGGAATTCCTTCCAGTTGGGATAAATGCTATCCTTTGCCGCCAGAATTGGTGAAGCTTTGGTCGGTTCCCCCTGACGTCGATACCCCTGTGCTAGGGCTCTCTAGCACGGCTATGGTGCAGTCTGCTGAGACCACTGCCCCTAAGGATGGGGAGGATCGTCGGATTGACCAGTATGCTCGCCATGGTTTTATTAGTGCCGGATCGACGATGCGCCCGGTGTGTGCTTCGGCGCTTCTTCTATTGGCGGTTAGGTCCGTTATTCAGGATCTATGCGTGGATCTTGATCCCGCTTGTAGTGAGTTTAGTGCTCTTAAGCAGTGCGAGTCTTTTACTTCCTATGTTCTGACCGCTCAGGACGATGCGCTGGCTATGAGTAGCAGGACAGCGGCAATGCTGGTGGCTATTCGTCGGTCAGTGTGGCTGCGCCAGTGGTCGGCAGACTTAGTTTCTAAAAAGGTGCTCACAGCACTTCCCTTTTTGGGCTTGCGACTGTTTGGTGATAAAATTGATTCAGTTGCAAAAGGTGGTAAAATGCCTCAATGCAAGAGGCCTCGTCGTCCCTTACGGGGGGCAAGTACTGTTAGGCCTTCCTTTCGGGGATTCAGAGCGGGTAGGGGGGCTTCCTTTCCCGCTACCAGAGGTGCAGGTTGGACTCGGGGGAGGGGCCGTGGCCGTCCCACTCAGTCCTGGGGCACCAAGCCCAAGCCTGCTGGTAAGCCCGCTCAGCAATGAGGGGCTGCCCTCACCCGTTCGGGTGGGGGGACGATTGCGACACTTCTCCCAGGTTTGGGACCAGAAGGTTCCGGACAGATGGATCCGGGAGGTGGTGTCGTCCGGTTACAAACTGGAATTCGAGTCTCGCCCTCCTTCACGATTCTTTCGGTCTCGGGTGCCCATCGATCCTTTGGCCACACAGGGGCTCCTGGCGTCGGTAAAAAATCTGTTAGAAATGGCTGTCATCCGGCCGGTACCGCGCTTAGAGATGGGCCTCGGTTTCTACTCCAATCTTTTCGCAGTCCCCAAAAAGGACGGGCCGGTTCGTCCCATCCTGGACCTGAAATTACTCAACAAGTTCATCCGTATTCGGAAGTTTCGCATGGAAACTTTGCGTACGGACGTCGGTTCCCTTCGGCAGGGGGACTTCATGACGTCCATAGACATCAAGGATGCTTATCTTCATGTTCCCATCTGCCAGGCTCATCAACGTTTTCTTCGATTTGTGATGAAAAATCAGCATTTTCAATTCGTGGCACTTCCGTTTGGCCTTACCTCGGCTCCAAGAGTGTTCACCAAGGTGCTGGCAGGGGTGATGGCCATTTTCAGGTCTCGGGGCATTCGTGTCGTACCTTATTTGGACGACCTTCTCATCATGGCTCCGTCACTCAATCAATCGGAGACAGACACCAGGTTGGTGGTCTCCACGCTGGAAAGCTTTGGTTGGGTGATCAACTTCCCCAAGTCCTCTCTCGCTCCGGCCAGGGTGGTGTCCTTCCTGGGGATGCAGTTGGACTCTCGTCAACACAGGTTGTTTCTGTTCCTTGTCTCTCGGCGGTGTACATTCCAGTAGTGGAGAACCAGGAAACGGACCGGTTGAGCAGGGGCTCTTCCCGTCTGGGAAAATGGGATCTCCATCCTCAGGTTTTTCGCTCACTGTGTCTCCGATGGGGGACGCCGGAGGTGGACCTGTTTGCCTCTCGTCACAATTACAGGCTCCCGAACTTCGTGTCGCTCTCCCAGGATCCTCTGGCTCTGGCAGTGGACGCCATATCCCTGAGCTGGGGGGATCTGGGATTTCTATACCTGTTTCCTCCGATACCCATGCTGGGCAGGGTGGTTCAGAAGTTGGCTCTGGAAAGGGTGTCCGCCATTCTCGTGGCCCCAAAGTGGCCAAGGCGAGTGTGGTTCACAGACATCGTTCGGCTGGCAGTGGACCAGTTTGTTCTGCCTCTTCGGCCCGATCTGCTCACTCAGGGTCGGTTGTGTTACCCCAATTTACCAGCGCTGGGTTTGACGGCCTGGCTGCTGAAACCTCCATCTTGAAGGAGGAGGGTCTTTCTGACTCAGTCGTCAAGACTCTGATCAGTGCCCGGAAGAGGTCTTCTTCTATCATCTACTATAGGACTTGGAAAGCCTATATCGCTTGGTGTGAGATTAGATCTTTTCCTTGTGGGGTCTTTTCGGTCTCCAGGATTCTGGGGTTTTTCAATCTGGCCTGGACTCTGGTCTCCAGCTAAGTACTTTGAAAGGGCAAGTTTCTGCCTTATCTATCTTTTTTCAGAAGCGTTTTGCGCTTCATTCTTTAGTTAAAACCTTTTTCTATTGGGTTGCGCATGTGCGGCCTCCCAGGAAACCATTACTCCCGGTTTGGGATTTGAATTTGGTTCTTTCTGCTCTACAGGCTCCTCCTTTTGAGCCTTTGCAAGATATTGCTTCATCTACCCTGACTCAGAAGATTGTCTTCTTGGTAGCTATCACTTCGGTCCGGCATGTCTCAGAGTTGGCAGCCTTGTCTATCCAGGTGCCCTACTTTGAGAGGCATCAGGATAAAGTGGTCTTTCGGTTCAAGCCAGACTTTCTTCCCAAGGTTGTTTCTGCTTTTCATTTGAATCAGGATATTGTTCTTCCCTCCTTGTGTCCTAATCCTAAGAATGACAAAGAGAGGGTTTTGCATTGTTTGGATGTAGTACGCTGTGTTAAGTACTACTTGATTATCACGTCTCCTTTTCGTAAGACGGATTCCTTTTTTGTTGTGCCCTATGGGCCTAAGAAGGGTTTGGCACCAGCCAAATCTGCCATTAACAAGTGGATACGTCAGGCCGTTACTGCGGCCTATTCTGCTAAGGGGAAAGTTCCCCCTTTTCGTTACACTGCTCATTCTACTCGCGCCGTTGGGGCGTCTTGGGCTTTTCAGCACCAAGCTTCTGTTGAACAAGTTTGTAAGGCCGCCACTTGGTCTTCTGTTCATACTTTTTCTAAGTTTTACAAAGTTGATGTGCGAGCCTCAGCGGATGCTGCTTTTGGCCGCAAAGTTCTGCAGACTGCAGTCATTTAAGTTATGCTTCACCTGGCCTTGAGAGGCCCATCCCTTGTGGACACTGCTTTTGGATGTCCCAATCGTGAAGAATATTAAAGGTGAAGCGGGGTGTGGGGCACACCAAGAATAATACCATTTTGTGAGTACTCACCTGAAAAATGGGTATTGTTGGTGTGCCACACACCCCGCTTCACTCCCACCCTTTTCGGTATTCCGAATCCTTTATATGGTGAAGCTTTTATTTATATTGATTTATTTTGAGGTTACCGTTAAAATACTGGTACCTTGTCTTTCTGCTTTTTAATACACTGGTGATAAATGGGAGGTACCAGGTATATATAGGCCGGAAGGGGGCTCTCTGCACAGCGTCACCTGGCGGTGAGTTAACCCAATTGTGAAGAATATTAAAGGTTAAGCGGGGTGTGTGGCACACCAACAATACCCATTTTTCAGGTGAGTACTCACAAAATGGTATTTTTTCCCCTATGTCCAGTCCGGGCCGTCCCAATCCATATACGTTTGGGTATTCCGCCACCAGGTGGTGCCAGTTACTGCAAGATCCAGAGCTGTAGCTCCTCCCGGCCCCGTATAAAAAGAGCTGTCTCTATGGAGTTCCCAGATTTGTCTTGCAGTACATGCTGCAAAGATTGTCTGGAACTCTCTCTGGATCCTGGCAGTTGAGCGGGGCATTTTTAAGCCTGTCTGCTGCTGCATCCCTATTGCCTCTGTTCCTGTGGACCCAGTAGGCCTCCCAGCCTCGGCTGACGGGAACATATGAAGATAGGGCGAACGCCGGGTCGGGCGTTCACAGAGCTAGGCTCTGGGCCGCAGACCCTTCCATAAAAGGGTAGCCGGCCATAGGCGATGGTGAGCCTATTGGGGGGGGGGAGGAACCACTTTTCCCAGGTATCCCACATAGTCTGTCCCACAGCTTTATTATTTTGTGTGTTGTTGTGTGTTTTTACTTCACTGATACTTACCCGCCCTTCGCTCCGTCGGCTTCTCCCCTTCTCTCTTCCATCTGTCGGCGCTGCTGTGAGGGGGGGTGGACCGTGCGGCGCTCCTTCTGCGAGGCTGCGGCCTCGGTATATGGCGGGGCGCTCTGCTGCCGGGGGGTGGGAGAGGCCCCTCCGGGGTCGCCCTCCCTTCCTCTCCTTGGGCGCCATCTTTTTACTCGGGCTGCGGGCGCTCTTTCGCGCTGCAGCTGGGGAGTGGGGCCGCGCGATGACGCGTATCGCGTCATAGCTAGCGCGCCCCTCCCCGAGGGACCTCCGGGCGCCATTTCCTCAGCCCTCGTGTGGGGGAATGCTGCAGGACGGCCGCATGAGATTTCTGTTGCTGTTGCTGTGCGCTCTTCTTAGATCGGCTCACGCTGGGCTCCTGCCTATACAAGTGGGCTATTGAGCTGCCCGTCGCTACCTCGCGGGCCCCCGGACGCGCCTCCCAGCCACCTGTGGTCCGTGAGTCCCTCTTTTGATAAATAGACTATATATATATATATATATATTTTTTTTACTGTGTGCATGTGCTGTGGGATCTCATAAAGGCTCTCCCATTGTGTCTTTTAGGTGGAATCCCCTGGTCAGCCATGGGTTGTGCTTCCTCCCGGTCTCCTACACCCCCACCCCCAGCTCTGCAGCTCTCTCTGTACCCTCTCCCGTAAGAGGGATCATATAAATGGGACTATATTGGGGGTCTGTACTAGGTTTGGGCCGTTGTGCCTTGTGACCTGTGTTTTTTACATCATAATCACCATAATATAGGCTTCTGGGGATAGTGAGCTAGGGGCCCCCTCAGGGTGGGTGAAACTCTGCCCCATGTGCGGTACCTGCTCCCTGGGCGGACTTAGCACGGTTTGTGTCACTTGCGCCAGGAGCGTACTTTTGGAGCATGATAGGGCGGGCGTCCCTGCCCCTAGCTCTCCCTTGCCTGCAGTCTCACCTGCCTCCCCTCTGCTGCAGTCGGCCCTCAGTGAGGGGGAAGCCAGCAGGGGGTCCCAGGCTGATTTGACGCACCGGGTGGCTACGGGTAAGGCCACGAGTAAGAAGCGGCAAATCGAGCGGGATTATTCTGATTTTGCTGACAATGATGACCTTTTTGGAGGTCCTCCATGGAGGAGGGAGAGCTGTTTAAGGATAGGTCGGTTGGTTGTGACAGCGGGCATGGTTCCTCCTCTGATGAGGATATGTGGCTCTCCGACTACACGGAAAAATTTCTGGCCTATGTGTTTGAGACCCTGCATATTGTTCCTCCTATGGCGGCTAAGAAGAAGCAGGGGGATTTATTCCTGCCTGAGAGACAGAGGCTGGTCTTCCCAGAACAGGCCCATTTTTCCGGTATGGTGTTTAAAGAATGGAAAAGGCCTAATAAATTGCCATCGGTGCCTAAGAGTCTGGACAGGCGGTGCCCCTTCCCTGAGGAACTGATCCACCTTTGGTCCTGTCCCCCCGAAGTGGATGCTCCTGTCTCGGGGTTATCCAACACTACGGTTATGCCGTCACCCGACACAGCTTCCTTGTGCGACCCTGCTGACAGGCGCATGGATCAGCTGGCCTGTCATGGGTTCATGTTTGTGGGGGCTGGGCTTCGTCCTGTCTGTGCCGTGGCCATTGTATCTTTGGACATCAGGAAGAAGGTGCTGCGCCTTGTTGATCTGACCAAATCTCGCAAGCGGGCGGAGCAGTATAAAGAACTCAAAGCCTGTGTGGATATTCTTAGTATACAGTACGTCCTGCTCCAGATAGAATACTTACATTCGGGTACTACTCTGCCAGATGGCGCTGGACTGCAGAGACATCGAAAATAGGCTCCTCCCGGCCCCTCAAATACCCAGGGACCTCCCACAATCCCCAGATTTTCTCTGCAGTCTGGACTACGAAGGACAAGAATATGGCTCTCTCTCTACTCGCAGGTGAGCGGGGCTATTAGCCTGCGGCCCTGTAGGACTATTCCCACCCGTTCCATCAGTAATTGCCTCCCAGCCTTGGCTGCGCTGGTCGGGTGATGGTTGGCAGCACCGCTGTTAGGCGCTTAGGAGCGCTGCTCCACCGCAATCCCCCACCAAAGAGTAGGCGGTACAGGCATATGGTGAGCCTCTATGGGATGCCCCTCCCGCACTATTGCCCCTTGCCCCTGTCTATCGGTGGGCCCTATGTTAAATGGCCGCTGTCCTCCCTCATTCTCCTTGTAGCATTCGGGGGAAAAGAGGGGGGGGTGGTGTGTGTATGTATGTATATGCGTGTATTGGCTTATGCTTCATTACATTATGCCTTGTGTCAGCCACCGCACTGTCTTGTATTACTTTTATTATACTTGAAATTGCCGCTGCGCACGTTTTTTCAGTGTTCCGCGCTTGGCGGCGGCGTTACCTCAGGCGCCGGTGCGCCGTCATTGGCTGCTTGTCACGTGTTGGCTTCGCGCTCTTCGGGGGGGGGGGGGGGGGGGCGTCTCTGGCGCGTTCCGCGTCATTGCTCGTGCGGGCCCGCCCCTCGAGGTATACCGACGCCATTTTGTCTGCTTGTTTGGCTTCTGCGTGACGGGCTTCTACCTACCGCGGTCCGTAAGTGCCCTCGCTGGCAGCTTTATTCCCTTTTTTAATTATTGTTTGCTTACGGCTCCCTTTGATTATGTCTTTCAGACGGGCTAACCCATTGGCTTCTCCCGGCCCTCTATTAGTTGGTTAACTTGTGAGGCCTAGTGTAATTACTCCCACTTCCCTAGTGGGTTATTGAGGCACCCCGGGTTGCTGTATAGCGTTAATCCCTATCAGCCTATTGTGCCGCTATAATCACCATATGGAGGCATCTCAGGATAATGTGACCGGGGTTCCTTTGGGACAAGCCCGGCTGTGTGTAGCTTGTGGGGTGTCCCCTATTAGCGCTGACAATGCACGGGTCTGTGTACCTTGTGCCGAGCAGGTGCTTGCACTGCAATCTGGCCTTCCAGTGGCTGGGCCTGCGCCTCGTTTCACTTCACCTACTCCTCCAAGCTTAAATCTCACTCCCTCTGAGTTGCATACAAGTGGGGATTCTCAGCCTGATGTGTCTTCTAGACTGGCTAGTGTTGAGAAGTTAATTGCTAATACCTTGGCGCGTAAGGCCCCTGCAAAAAAGCGGCACTTGACGCCTGATGTCACTCTTTTCCCTTTGAAAACTGATGAGTTTTGGCATCTTTGTGGCTATACCCCTTCGGACGAAGGAGAGCTTTTCTCCGACTCGGGGTCATCTGATGAGAGGCCCAGGGGTCATGACGATTCTGGCTCTGACCCCTGGGCCCCGGATAATACTGATAGATTGCTGACCCAGATTTTTGAGGTTCTGTCCATTTCTCCCCCTGTTGCGGCTCCCAGGCAAAGGGGGGGGGGGAACTTTTTCATACTGCTAAGTCACGCTTGGAATTTCCTGAGCAAGAACATTTCAATAACCTTGTGCTCAAGGAATGGGAACGTCCCAGTAGACTTCCCGGTGTCCCTAAGAGTTGGGATAGGAAGTATCCCTTTCCTGCTGATGTGGTAAAGTGTTGGTCATCCCCTCCCGAAGTGGATGCCCCGGTCCTAGGGTTGTCCAACACCCTATGCACTCCCCTGACTCTACTACCCTGCGGGATGCTGAGGACCAGCGCATTGACCAGCTGGCGTCCCATGCCTTTGCATGTGTGGGGACGGCGCGGCGCCCGGTCTGTGCCTCGGCCATTATGGCTGTGGTTTTTTTTAGGACCCTGCTCAGAAGTATCCTTGATGGTGCCCCTGATGATTTGCCTTGTGAGGTGTTTAATGCACTCTCTAGTTGTGATGTTTTTGTGAATTTTGTCCTCTCTGCCTTGGATGACACCATTAGAATGTGTGCCAGAACATCTGCCCTTGTGGTGGCTATTGCCGCTCGGTTTGGCTGCGCCAGTGGGCTGCTGACAACGCTGCCAAGAAGGCCCTCACTGGTTTTCCCTTCAAAGGACTACGCCTGTTTGGGGACCGCCTGGACCTTTTTGCTAAGGGAGGCAGGTTACCCCAGCGCAGGCGGCAGTCTCGGCCCTTTCGGGGTCATTGCTCCCTTTCCTCCCCCTACCGTGGTGCTAGACAAGGGAGGGGGGGGTTCCTTTACTGGGGCCCGGGGAGACTTCTGGGGTAGGGGCAGAGGACGTGGACGTCCTGGCTCCTCCTGGGGCCCCAAGCTTAAGTCCTCTCCCAAGCCCCCTCAGGCATGATGGGGCGCCCTCACCCATCCAGGTGGTGGGACGGCTTCAGCACTTTGCTCACGTCTGGAGGCTTCATGTCTGAGACCGGTGGATTCAGGAGGTAGTGTCCTCCGGTTACAAGATAGTTTGCTGCCTGGCCGCCCTCAAGATTCATCAGATCCCGGATTCCTCAGGAACCTGTGTCAGCTCAGGATCTAGTGCAGGCAGTGCAAAGCCTTCTGGAGCTGGAGGTCATCTGCAAGGTCCCTTTAAGAGAAAAATGTAAGGGCTTCTATTCCAACCTCTTCACAGTACCCAAAAGAGATGGGCCAGTCAGGCCCATCCTTGACTTGAAGATCCTCAACAAATTTGTCAGCAGCAGGGGCTTTCGCATGGATACTCTGCGCTCTGCCATCAGTTCCCTGCGCCCAGGGGATTTCATGACCTCTGTGGACATCAAAGGTGCTTACCTTCATATTCCTGTATTTCCAGGTCATCAAAGGTTCCTCAGGTTCGCTCTAGTGGATCAACACTACCAATTTGTGGCATTGCCCTTTGGTCTCACTTCAGCTCCCAGGGTGTTCACAAAGGTGCTGGCAGGAGTGATGTCTTCTGCTCAGGTTTCAGGGCATCCGCGTGCTGCCTTATCTGGACGACATTCTCATCACCTCCCAGTCTCTACATCAGGCAGAATTGGATACTCAGCTGGTGGTTTCCACCCTGGAGTCATTTGGATGGGTGATCAACCACCCCAAGTCCTCTCTGTCCCCCTCCTTGGTGACTCCATTCCTGGGAATGAATCTGGATACAGTTCAGGCAAGGATCCTTTCTGACCCCCTCCTGGGAGACGGTCACCACGGATGCCAGTCTGTCAGGTTGGGGGGGGGGGTTCTGGAAGTCCCTACGGTTCCAGGGGAGGTGGGGCCCTCAGGAGGCCCACACCTCTATAAACATCTTGGGGCTGTGGGCGATCAGGTTTGTTCTGGCTCAGTTGACTCATTACCTTCGGGGCCTGCCTGTTCAGGTGCGCTTGGACAACCAGACGGCAGTTGCCTACATCAATCATCAATGAGGGACCCGGAGCAAGAGGGCCCTCCAGGAAGTGTCTCTAATCCTGACCTGGGCGGAGGCCAGTGTTCCTTGCATATCAGCTGTGTACATCCCGGGGGCAGAAAATCTCCTGGCAGATTCTCTGAGCAGGTGGACCTCTCGCCAGGGAGAATGGTCCCTCTGCAACAGGGTTTTCCAATCTCTGTGTCACCGTTGGGGTCAACCAGATGTGGATCTGTTTGCGTCCCGTCACAATCACAAGCTCCCGGCCTTTGTCTCCCTGTCCCAGGATCCTCTGGCCTTGACCACGGATGCCCTAGCAATGTCATGGCAGGACTTTCAGATCCTGTATGTTTTTCCTCCATTCCCCCTACTGGGCAGGGTTCTGTGCAAGATTGCTCTGGATGGGGTGCCAGCAACTCTGGTGGCCCCCAGGTGGCCAAGAAGAGTGTGGTTCGCAGACGTGGTGCAGCTTGCAGTAGATCAGTACGTTCTGCCCATGGTGCCAGATCTGCTCACTCAGGGCCCCTTACGCCATCCCAATTTACAAACTCTGGCTTTGACGGCCTGGCTGCTGAAACCTCCATCTTGATGGAGAAGGGGCTGTCTACCTCGGTTGTTGATACCATGATAAAGGCTAAGAAGAAGTCGTCTTCTTCCATTTACTATAGGGTTTGGCATGCCTACATCGACTGGTGTGAGTCTAAGTCTCTTCCCTGTCGTGTGTTCTCTATTCCCTGGATTCTGGAGATCCTGCAGCATGGGTTGGAGATGGGGCTCCAACTCAGTACTCTGAAGGGTCAGGTTTATGCCCTGGCTGTTTTCTTCCAGAAGTCCTTTGCTCAGCATTCTCTGATCAGGACCTTTTTCCAGGGGGTTACTCACGTGCATCCTCCACGTAAGCCTATGGTGCCTGTTTGGGATTTGAACTTGGTTTTGTCTGCCTTGCTCCCTTTGAACCTGGCCATTCTTACTCTCAAAGTTGTCTTTTTGGTGGCTATCACCTCTGTTAGGCGTGTGTCTGAGTTGGCGCTTTCCATTCAGCCCCCCTACTATGAGAGACACCAGGACAAGGTGGTGTTCCGCTTCAAGCCAGATTTTCTGCCTAAGGTAGTGTCTGCCTTTCATTTGAATCAGGACATTGTAATTTCTTCATTGTGCCCTAATCCTAGTAATGCTGAGAGGGTTTTGCATTCTTTGGATGTGGTTAGGTGTCTGAAGTACTATCTGGTGGCTACTGCACCTTTCAGGAAAATTGATACTCTTTTTGTGGTCCCTTCTGGTCCTAGGAAGGGTTTGGCTCCTGCCAAGTCTACTATCAGCAAATGGATCCGTCAGGCTGTGATTCAGGCCTACTCTGCTAAGGGGAAGAATCCTCCCTTCCGCCTTACTGCTCATTCTACTCCTGCTATTGGTGCCTCTTGGGCTTTTCAGCACCAAGCTTCTGTTGAACAAGTTTGCAAGGCCGCTACTTGATCTTCTGGTCATACATTTTCAAAGTTTTACAAGGTTGATGTTAGGGCCTCAGCTGATGCTGTTTTTGGCCACAAGGCTTTGCAGGCGGCAGTGATTTAAACTGTCTGCTGTTACCTTTTTGGGGATCCCACCCTACTTTATTGACACTGCTATTGGATGTCCCGGATGTAAGTATTCTATCTGGAGCAGGACGTACTGTATACTAAGAATAATACAATTCTGTGATTACTCACTTGTAGAATTGGTATTATGAGTATACAGTACGTCCTGCTCCACCCCACCCTTGGTTTTTGCATTATCTTGGATCCCCTGTATGGTGATTGTTATCATTGTTCTAGTTACCTGTTTGGGTTGTTTAATTCTCCCGGCTTCTCGTTAACTGCTTTTCAATGCTGGGGATTTTGGGAGGTCCCTGGGTATTTGAGGGGCAGGGAGGAGCCTATTTTCGATGTCTCTGCAGTCCAGCGCCATCTGGTGGAGTAGTTCCCGAATGTAAGTATTCTATCTGGAGCAGGACGTACTGTATACTCATAATACCAATTCTACAGGTGAGTAATCACAGAATTCTATTTTTCTCGCCTTTGTAGTCTCGGCCATGGATGATAGTGTCCGGCGTGGTGTCCTCCAGGTACAAAATAGAGCTGGCAGTCTGGCCGCCCTCAAGATTTCTTGGGACGCGAATTTCCCGGAACGCATTGATGCTGCAGGGCCTAAGGGAGGCCGTTCAGAGCCTTCTGCTATCAGGCGTGATTTGTCCTGTGCCTCGCCCGGAACGGGGGCGAGGTTTCTACTCCAATCTGTTCACTGTGCCCAAGATGGATGGAATGCTGCGACCCATTTTGGATCTTAAGGGCCTCAACAAGTTTGTCAGAGTCAGACATTTCTGTATGGAAACCTTATGGTCCGCGGTGAGCTCGCTTCGGCCCGTTGACTTCGTGACCACGGTGGACATCAAGGATGCCTATCTGCACATCCCGATTTTTTTTTTCAGGGGCATCAGAAGTTTCTGAGGTTTGCGCTGGAGGATCAGCATTACCAGTTTGTGGCACTACCATTCGGGAAAACCTCGGCTCCCCGCGTGTTCACAAAGGTGCTGGCAGGCGTCATGGCCATTCTGAGGAACCGGGGCATACATGTTCTTCCGTATCTGGACGATTTGCTGATTGCGGCCTAGTCCCTTCAGCAGGCCGAGAGTGACACCTGGATGGTGTTACTCTTGAGGATCTCGGATGGGTAATCAATTACCCCAAGTCTTCTACCTCTCCCTCCTGGGAATGACGTTGGACACCTCTCAGGTCAAGGTATTCCTGCCCCAGCAGAAGGTGGAGGGCCTCCAGATGCAGGCACTTGTCAGCGGCCCTCGATCCATCTGGGGATGAAGCTGGTGGGCATAAAACAGGAAGGACTGGAAGATTGAACACCCTTAACACACGAAAATGCATTCAAAAAGGAAAAAAGTTTAATTGGCAATAAGTGACAAAATGGTGACAAAAGGTGTATATATACAAAACATAATATACAAATTGACCGCTGAATGTAGGAAATGGTAAATGCTGCAAGCAGCGCCACGAGGGCTCAATGTCCAAACAAGCAAGCAGGGATCATGAATAAAGGGATAAGCGCAAAGTCCAGTAGCAGAATAGACAAAACTTCCCTGGTTGCAAGTAAAAATGAGACACCTCTTTTTTCCTTGTTAGAATGTCCAGAAAGAAGGTGAAAATGCAGAGAGCACTTACAAGGATTAAGGCTGTAATGGCTGCAGCATCGGGTAGACAGAGAGAGGTCCTGACGTTTCGGCTCGTCAAAGAGCCTTCTTCATGAGGAGCGGTATTGTATGCCTGGTTAGTAGCACTTAAATTGTGAAAGAGATAAGCCTCCAGCCAATCAGTATCACGCCAGCCTGCTCGCCCAGCCGGGCGCGCACTGATGACATCATCCGCGACGTCCGCAAGTCATCCCAGTCAGCCCAGCGTGGGGGGAAAAAAAGGATGTCCCTCTCCACACTGAGTAGACGCGCGGGGTGGCCCGCGGTATCGCGTTGTAGCACAGTATCTAACCTTAGTAAAAAAAAACAAGATCCTGTCCTGTGATGCGGTCTCCGGGAAAATGGCCACCGCTCAGAGAGCATGGGCTCCAGTAAAATGGCTGATGTATTGCATTGCTGCACAGTGTAAAACCTTACTAAACAAAAACAGGATCCTGTCCTTTGATGCGGTCTCCGGGAAAATGGCCACCGCTCAGTTAGAGAGCACGGGCTCCAGTAAAATGGCTGAAGTATTGTTGCAAGATAGAGGATGGCAAGCTGGCGAATCCTTCATAAGAGTGAGTGACGTCATCAAAGGAAACCAAAAAGATGGCGGAGCCCGTCGGGGCGACCGTTTTGAAGGTTACATCCGGAGTGCCAAAGGCAATCAAATAAAGCATGATGCTGGAGAAGTGACTGTGCAGGGCTGGCAATTTAGGCTGGAGGGTGCGCTGGAGGCTTTTATGCGTGGCCATCTTACAGGCTATTTAAGAAAACAGATAAAATCAGTGTCAGTGATAGTGTACAATAAAAACAATACCCTTGGCAATTGCCTAAAAGAAAATCATCATCGCTCAATACTAGAGAATACAGATACTTTAAAGTGGGACTAAAGTGTAATTGACACATAAAAGTATAACACAAGACAAAAGGAGATAAAGGAGAATGAAACGGCCACACTAAGCATCACCCAAAGGACAGTGCCTCATGTACGTAGACTCGCTTTAAGGCAGAACCACAAGGGCCAGAGAATGAAAGGCCAAAATAGGCGTCTCAGGGGGGAGTGGAGCCGCTTTAAAATAGTGCCACAAAGGCCAAATGCCAGCGGGGTTAATTAATGTAACTGGCTGGACCAGCTTATGTATAAAAAAATACTATAAAGCGGAACTAAAGTGAGACTATAGCTTGATTTGTGTGTCAATTGGCATAACAGTGCTGTTTAAAGGTATACATTAATAGAACACAGAAAAGTCCATGTCTTCATTAAGACCGCATGGATTTTTCGTGCCTAGTTGGTGAATCCAGAAGAGCTCCCGCTGGAGTAACAGTTTATCAGGGTCCCCACCCCGCTTGGGTGGTGATAACACCTCTATCACCAGGAACCTGAGTTGATTTATCGAATGACCTTCTTGTAGAAAGTGTCTGGCTAGAGGAGATTCTAATCTACCCAGTCTGATGTCAGAACGGTGCTCGCTAATCCTAGTCCGTATTTCCCTCTTGGTTTTCCCTACATACCCCTTCGCACAGGGGCACTTGATCAAATAGATGACGTTCTTTGTAGAGCAATTAGCAAAGTGGTTTATGGTGTAGCGTCATTGGATGCGTGAATGTTTGTGATTTATACGTATAACTACATTGGGTACAATGCCCACAGGGGAACATACCTTTAGGGGTTCGTAGCTCTCCTAACCAACTGGTTGGAGTCGGTGTTCTTTTAGACTGGAAGTCAGCGCTCACTAAGGAGGATCGTAGGTTCCTAGCCTTCTTGAAGGCTATCATGGGTGGTTCTGAACTAAAGGTAGCGAGTTTTGCATCAGTGCTCAATATCGGCCAGTGCCGTTTGGCAATATTTTGTGCCTGTGCGGAAAGATTGGAGTATGTTAGGACCAGTGGAATACGTTTACTATCTTTCTTTGGGTGGAATCTCCTAAGGGTATTTCTGTCAAGCTTACCCTCCCTTTGTTGTGCGTCCTTCAAATTGGTATGGTCATAACCGCGCTGGTGGAGGTTGCAAACCAGTTCGTCTGAACTTGAATAGTACAGTTCGTCATTCACTGTAATCCTACGGATTCTGACGAATTGCGAATACGGAAGGGACTTAATTAGTGATTAATTAGAGGGTGGTAGCTATTGGCATGGAGAAAGGTGTTTCTATCTGTTGGTTTCTTATAGACGTCAGTGACTATAGTCCCATTGCAGTTCATAATCTGAACGTTCAAAAAGTGTATGGTTTGTTGACTATGCTCAAGGGTAAAGGAGATCGTCGGTAAGCAATTATTAAGGTATGTATGGAAGGACTGTAGTAGATGAGCATCTCCCTGCCAAATTAGAAATATGTCATCTATAAAGCGCAGCCATATGCGTCCTGAAGGGTACGCGAACCTTCTTTCAAAGTTGGCCATAAATAAATTGGCATAGGCCATATTTGACCCCATTGCCGTGCCCTATGCCTGTAGGTAGAATTTTTGGTCAAAGGAGAAGTAATTCTTTTTTAGTATAATGGAAAGTAGTTTGATCACCAAGTCTTGTGTGTCTCCTGTTAGTGTAGTGCCAGAGAGGGCCTCACGAATGACCTCAATGCCTTCATCGTGGGGTATAGAGGTATACAAGCTAGTTGGATGCAATTGTCCGTCAGTGTATCAAGAGTAGTGATACGATTTAAAAAGTCAGTAGTGTCCTGTAGATAAGGAGTGGCAAGTACTAGGGGTTGTAATAATTGATCAATATATATTGCGGGATTCTGAAAGATGGATTCACTGCTGGCTACAATCGGGCGACCTGGTGGAGTGTAAGTAATCTTATCTGGAGCATGACGTACTGTATACCTATAATACCAATTCTACAGGTTGAGTGCTTTACAGAATTGTATTTTTTCTGGGCTGGGGTCCCCCCCCCCATTCCTGACCTGGCTCCCGCCGCTGCCTGCTCGCTCTCCTCCCCCCCCCCTCTCCCCTGCGTGTGTTCGGGGGGGGGGGTGGCAGCGAGTGTTTTAACTTGTTTTTTCGCTGCCGTTGCCGCTTTGTACTTCGCTCTGCGGCGGGCGGCGCTATATCTGTGAGGCGTTTTCTTGTATTGTGATGGCGCTGGAGCGGTCATGTGAGCGCAGTTTTTAGCGCTCTTTAGGGGGGGGGACAGGTCCTGGGGATTATGCGTATCGCATCGTCCCCCCCGCGACACGCCCCTCGAGGTTCTTCTGCCAGCGCCATTTTTAGTCTGATGCGTGTCTGGGGCCCATCTTCCTCTCCGGGCTGCGGCGTTGATCTCCTCCTGTATCGCTTCCTCCTGTGGCCTGGTGGCTTGGTGATCCTTTGGCCTACTTGGTCCGTGAGTCCCCTTTGGGGTTTTTTTGGTTTACTGGGGGCTTGGACTGCGGGATGTTTATGTGCCTTTTATTTATGTCTTTCAGGCGGGACAACTGTGGATTGTGGTTTCTCCCGGCTCTACTCCCTCCCCCCTCATCTCCCCCTTCCTGGTCTGGGGGCATCCCGGGTGGCTTTTTATTAGCCCTTACCCTGTGCTGGCCTACTGTGCCTGTGTTAATCACCATATGGAGGCTTCTGGGGATAGCGTGCTCGGGGGGTCCTTCGGGGCAATCCCGGCTGAGTGACATGTGCGGGGCATCCTCTTTGAGTAACAGTGCCGATGTGTGCGTGCCGTGCGCCCAGGTTATCGTTGCGGCCCACGCTGGGCTACCCGCTTCTCTTCCCAGTTTGGTGCCCCCTTCGGCATCGCCTACCCCTCCGCGCCTGCATTTAGCCCCCAGTGAGGGGGATACTAGCAGTCAATCTGATCTGGCACTTCGTGTGGCCAGCATTGAAAGGCAGCTTGTCAGGCCTGTTCCACGGAAGGCCTCTGGCAAGAAGCGGCACCTGGCTCCCTTGCCCTCCTTCTTTGTTGAGGAGTATGAGGGAATTGATGCTTTTGGTGACCGTTACTCCCTAGAGGAGGGGGAGCTTTTCCAGAACTCTGACTCCCATGGGGACCAGCAGGAGGGTTACGACAGTGACCCTGGGCCTGCAGCTGGGGAGGACTCATGGTTCCCTGATGACACTGATAGACTGTTGTCTAACATTTTTGAAATCTTGCACATTGTCCCCCCTGAGGTGGCTAAGAGCAAGCAGGGTGAGCTATTTTGTCCTGATAAACAGCGTCTGGAGTTCCTTGAGCAGGGCCGTTTCACTAATATGGTGCTCAAGGAGTGGGAAGGTCCTAGTAGATTGCCCGCGGTGCCCAAAGGGTTGGATAAGAGGTATCCCTTTCCTGCTGACCTGGTCATGCGATGGTCATGTCCCCCTGAGGTGGACGCTCCAGTTCTAGGGCTGTCCAACACCTCGGTTATGCCTTCCCCTGACACTACTACACTGTGGGACAGTGAGGACTGGCGTATGGATCAGCTGGCCTGCCATGCTTTTACATTTGTGGGGGCTGTGCTCTGTCTGGTCTGCGCTGCTGCCATTACGGCTATTGCCCTTAAGAAACAGCTCAAGCGTCTCCTCGATGGCGCTATGGCTGGTAGGAGGGGGGAGGATTATAGGGCCCTCTTGCTTTGCTCTGATTTTGTTGCCTTTGTCCTTACTGCCATGGATGATGCGGTACGGCTGAGTGGTAGGGCCTCTGCCCTTTTGGTGGCTATGCGCCGCTCTGTTTGGTTGCATCAGTGGGCTGCTGACGCTGTTGCTAAGAAGGCTCTCACTGGGCTCCCCTTTGCGGGGCTGCGGCTCTTTGGTGAGCGTCTGGATGTTCTAGCCAAGGATGGTAGGCTGCCTCAGCGTAGGAGGCAGCCTCAGCCTTTTTGGGGGCTTTCCGCTTCCCTCCACTCCTTTCGTGCTCCCAGAGGAGGTCGTAGCTCCCTCTTCTCGGGTAGCCGCAGAGATTCTTGGGGCCGTGGCAGATCCTGTGGTCGTCCCGTTCTCTCATGGGGTTCCAAGCCCAAACCTTCTCCCAAGCCCCCTCAGGCATGAGGAGGCGCCCTCACCCATCCGGGTGGGGGGACGGCTTTGGCTCTTTGCTCACGTCTGGAGGCTCTGCGTCTCAGACCGTTGTATTCAGGAGGTGGTGTCCTCCGGTTACAGGATAGAGTTTGCAGCCTGGCCACCCCCCAGATTCATCAGATCCCGGATGTCTCACAACCCTCTGTCAGCTCAGGGGTTGCGCCTTGCGGTTCAACGTCTGTTGAGTCAGGAGTCATTTGCCTAGTGCCAGGGGTTCTACTCCAATCTTTTCACGGTCCCCAAAAAGACGGGTCCTTGAGGCCCATCCTGGACTTGAAGGGTCTCAACAAGTTTGTCAGGTTCAAGCACTTTCACATGGAGACGCTACGCTCGGCTGTCAGTACCCCTTCGCCCGGGGCGACTTCATGACCTCAGTGGACATCAAGGATGCCTATCTTCATGTGACAATTTTTCCGGGTCATCAGAAATTTGAGGTTCACTCTAGAAGATCAGCATTACCAGTTTGTGGCTTTACCCTTCGGTGGCACCTCGGGTGTTCACCAAGGTGCTGGTGGGCGTGATGGCTCTGCTGCGGCATCAAGGCATTCGCATCCTACCTTACCTGGACGACATTCTGATTGCGGCCCAGTCTTTTCATCAGGCTGAGAAGGATACTCAGGTGGTGACTTCCACTCTAGAGTCCTTCAGCTGGGTGATCAACTTTCCAAAGTCTTCACTGTCTCTGTCTTTGGTGAGGTCCTTTCTGGGCATGACTCTGGATACCTATCAGGTGAAGGTGTTCCTGCCTCAGCAGAAAGTGGAGGGCCTTCAGAAGCAGGCACGGGCTCTGGTCTTGTGTCCTCGTCCCTCCATCCGGCAAGGGATGCAGTTAGTGGGCCTGATTGTGTCCTGCTTCGAGGCAGTCCCCTTTGCTCAGTTTCATATGAGACCTCTTCAGTTGCACCTCTTGTCAGTTTGGGATCGGGACCCTGTGTCCCTGGATCAGGAGTTTGCTCTGTCCCCCCTGGCCAGGCAGTCTGTCTCGTGGTGGCTGGACTCAAGGAACCTTCTAGTGGGCAGGACCTTTCTGCCACGGTGCTGGGAGACTGTCACCACAGATGCCAGTCTGACCGGTTGGGGGGGGGGGGGGGGGGTTGGAAGTCTCTGAAGTTCCAGGGTCGGTGGGGCCCCCAGGTGGCCCATTCTCCCATCAATGTCCTGGAATTGAGGGCAATCAGGTTGGTTCTTTCTCAGCTGACCACGCACCTTCGGGGTCGGGCTTTTTAGATCCGCTCGGACAACCAGACGGCGGTTGCCTACATCAATCATCGGGGGGGGACTCGGAGCAAGCGAGCCCTCAAGGAAGTGTCCCTGATACTGTCTTGGGCGGAAGAGAATGTCCCTTGCATTTCGGCGGTCTACATTCCGGGGGTGGAGAACCAGGAGGCAGACTCGCTGAGCAGGGAGATGTCTCGGCTGGGGGAATGATCCCTCAGCAACGAGGTATTTCACTCCCTGTGTCTCCGCTGGGGTCAGCCGGATGTGGACCTGTTTGCGTCCCGCCACAATCACAAGCTTCCCAGATTTGTCTCCCTGTCGCAGGATCCTCTGGCCTTCGCCACGGATGCGCTAGCAATGCCTTGGACGGAGTTTCGGCTCCCTGTGTTCCCTCCTTTTCCTCTGCTGGGCAGGGTGCTGCGCAAGATAGCCCGGGGGGGGTACCAGCCATCCTGGTGGCCCCCTGTTGGCCAAGAAGAGTTTGGTTCGCAGACGTTGTGCAGTTGGCAGTAGATCGGTACGTCTTGCCCAAGGATCCAGACCTTCTCACTCAGGGACAGCTGCGCCATCCCAATTTACAAATGCTGGCTTTAACGGCTTGGCTGCTGAAACATCCATCTTGATGGATAAGGGGTTACCGGCCTCTGTTGTTGATACTGTGATTCGAGCTAGGAAGAAGTCCTCGTCCTTTATCTACTACGGGGTCTGGCATGCTTACATTGCCTGGTGTGAGTCCAAGTCGCTTCCTTGTAGGGTGTTCTCTATCCCCAGGATTCTGGAATTTTTGCAACATGGTTTGGATTCGGGCCTTCAACTTATACCCTCAAGGGACAGGTGTCGGCTCTGGCAATTCTTTTCCAAAGATCCTTTGCCAATCACTGGTTGGTTAAGACTTTTTTCCAGGGAGTTACTCATGTGCGTCCGCTACGTAAGCCTATGCTACCGGTTTGGGACTTTAATCTGGTGTTGTCTGCTCTGCAGGGTCCTCTCTTTGAGCCTATCCGTGGGGCTGCGTTGCCCATTCTGACTATTAAAGTGGCCTTTTTGGTGGCTATTACTTCGGTCAGGCGAGTTTCTGAGCTGGCGGCGCTTTCCATCAAACCTCCTTTTCTCTTCCATTTTTCTTCAGGCCATCAGAAGAATTCAGAGACTGAATGGGTTAACCTCTCCCGAAGGGTGTGGTCTGCAAGAACAAAGGTGTGTCTCCACCTCCTGGGCCTATATCCACCTGGCTGACTTCATGCACTTCAGTTTTCTTTCTTGCAGTGGTCACTGCAAGGACTTATCTGAACTCCTCTCCCATTTACTTTTTGTTTTAAAGGAATTATGCCTTGGAAGCGGGGGTAATGGAAACCTGACTGTTCCTTGGCCCTTATACTCCTTGGATCTGAATGGACCCACTTTGCCTCCGCAACTAAGCTGCATTCGGATCAGGATGGTAAGGTAAGCGCCAGGGTCTTGGGGTGCTGTGGGGTGTCACCTTTTTGTTTTTTAAAAAAGTGACACTCCCTGGCTGAGAATTCCGCCGCAGGAAAAAGCAGCCAGAAGGCTTTTGTCTGGTGAGCCTGATTGAGGGGAACCAGGGTAATTAATTTCCTCTTTATTGCTCTTCCCATGTGTTTTTACTGGTTGAAAAATTCAAAATTTGTGCCGGCCTCTATGGAAACATTTTCGGCTTAGCATACATAGCAGCGAGCACCGGTGTGCGGCTCCTTTCTTACCCCGCTCGCACTGGAAGATGTTCGGCCGGGTGAAACGGCAAGCACCGCTAACATCGCGGTTCCCCTCTGGCCGCTCGCACTGCAACATTTTCGGCCGGGACTAAGCGGCAAGTACCGCTAACATCGCGGTTCTCCTCCGGCCGCCTTCAGTGGAAGATTTTCGACCAGGCGAAGCGCCGAGTACCGCTGAGATCGCGGTTCTTCCGCGGCAGCCTTCAATGGAAGATTTTCAGCCGGGCGACGCGCCGAGTACCGCTGAGATCGCGGTTCTTCTCCTCCCGCCTCCACTGGAAGATTTTCGGCTGGGGGAAGCACAAAAATACTGTGAGCTGCTGCACGGCCACCCTCAAGCAGACCTAAATCTTTAGGTAGGTCATTTTTGAATTATGTGTATTAATATGTTATTTATTCATATATACATGAGAATTGTTCTTCTTTTTAAAAAATATATATTCTATAGTTGTGGGATAAGACAATATATTAGGCAATATATTGATGTGGTACCCTCTGAGCTATCAGAATAGTCTTGCGACTATCGGGAACTGTTCACATACTAGGTTTTAGACCCCCTGGGAGGTAATCTAGTATTAATCACCATGACGGAGGTATCTGGGATAATCGGATCTGGTCCTTTAGCATATAGATTCACCCCTTGTCCAGTATGCAAACACACTGGATGATAGCACGTTGTGCAGGGTCATGCTACTGTAGTAGGGGATATGGAAGACATTTGTCTCCTCCCTGCTGTTGCCGGTGTCCTCTGAGCTTAAACCCCCCCTGCCAGCCTTCAAGCGGACCTAAAATCTTTAAGTCATATGAGCTACTAAAAAGGTTTTGAAAAAAAAAAAAATCCTCTGAGTTTTGAAGAGGATATTGTGGCTGCCATAGCCTCCTTCAGAGTCTTTAAACTCTGTCGGCAGCCCTCAAGTGGTCCTAAACCTTTAGAGAGTCATTTAGGTTTGGCTCCTAAAGGTTTTTAAAGAAAATATTTTTCCTCTAACTTGAAGAGGATATTGTAGCTGCCATAGTCTCCCAGGAAGTTGTCCGTCGGGAGGATTTATCCAGTAGGGACTCGTGTTCAGAAGTCCTCTACACAAGGGGGTGCTCAGTTAAGATGGATGGTTTTGATTTCCTCCATTCTGGAGGATGTTGCAGAGCATACGCATTATTCTAATCTGATCAATAGGGAATGGCAGAAGTCAGTCATAAAGTACTAGATACTATGTATCCCTTTCCTCCAGATCAGATTGAATTATGGTCTCACCCTTCTGTGGTGGACGCTCTGGGGCCAGGTCTTTTTAAAGTGGACCAACACCCAGGATTTTGACTATTCTGGGTCTTGGTCCACTTCGGTGGGGCACCCCCGATCGGGGTGCCCCACTGTGTGAAACCCCCCCGATCACCCGAAAAACTCACCTCTCCCCGCGCCGACGGACAAGCAATCTGACAGTCCCGGACAAGCGGCTCCTCCGCCGCCGCCTCCCGTGCGTCCCTCTTGACGCGCGCGCCTGGAGGGGCGCGAGGGAGGCGGCGGCGGCCGGCCGTCGCCGAAGATAAGGTAAGGGGGTTTGGGGTGTTTGGGGGGGTTTCACCCCGCGGGACATCCCGATCTCGGATGTCCCGCGGGGAGGGAGGTGATCGGCCCGGGAATCTTATACATTCCCGGGCCGATCACCCGTGGGTGTTGGTCCACTTTAAGATTTTGGTTATGCCATCCTCGGATAGTGCTTCTCCAAAGGATCCAGCAAATAAGCGCGTGGATCAGGTGGCATATCCTGCTTATTCTAAAATGGGGTCGACCTTGCGGCCGGCCTGGGCTATATCCATAGCATTTTTGGGGAGCAGGAGGTTGTTAAAGCAACTGGACTTGAAGACTTGTAGGGGTCATTCATTGAAGTCATGCTCCCAGGTGATCAAGACCAGTTTGGCTACAACAGGTATATGATACGGGCTATGGAGGATTGAGCAGGTTAAGTGCCAGAGGCCTAGCTCTGGTGGTAGCCTTTAGGCGTGCTTTATGGCTTAAGCAATGGCCAGCTGATATAGCCTCCAAAAAAGAATGACAGGACTCCTTTAAGGTGGGGTTTCTGTTTGGGGAGTGCTTGGTTGACATGGTAGGCTGCTAGTGGTAAATCATCTAACCTGCCACAGAAGCCAAAGTCTAGTACTGCTTCCGCAGGGCCTCTAATGCTCCGGGGTTCCGGTTAGAGGTTCGGCCTCTTCGGGATACCGAAGAGATTTTTGGAATAAGACAAAGTTCCAAATTAAGGCAACAGGTGTCTGGCAGAATAAAGTCAGACCCCCTTCAAGGCCTGTTCAGGCATGAAGGGATGTCCCCGCACTTGCAGATGTGGGGGGACCACTTCTGCATTTTTGCTCATTTTTGGAGGCTTCATGTAACAGATATTTGGATACAGGACGTTGTATCCTGTAGGAGCCAGACCCCCTTGAAGATTCTCTTGGTCAGGGGTATCCCGAATTCCGCAGAAAGCAGAAGCATTGAGATCTGCCGTATCTCGCCTTTTTAGAGATTGAAGTTGTTGATCCACAGTGAAGTAACTCCAGCCGGGCAGTGTATATATAAGGATACATACCTACATTGCTGTAGGTGGCCTACATCTTCAGTTTGTGGTGTTACCCTTCGGTCTATCTTCAGCACCAAGGGTGTTTGCCAAGGTGTTGGCAGGTCTCATGTTTTCTCTAATAAGTCAGGGTATACATATAATCCCTTTCTTAGACTATCTGTTAATATGGGCCCCATCATGTCAGGGCACCCAGAAGAATACACAGACTGTCTGATCGACATTGGATAATTGACTATCCAGTCGAATTCTTAAGTCAAATATCATAGCTTCAAGAGTTATTCTTTCTGGGACTGTCATTAGACACGTCTCAGGCAAAAGTGTTTTTTCCAACACAGAAGTGACTCTTATTCCAGGCCAGGGTACAGGGTCTCTTGTCTTGCCCTCACCCGATGATTCATCAAGTAATATGTCTGTTGGGCCTGATGGTATCTTGCTTTAAGTCAGTACCTTTTGCACTGTTCACACAAGACCCATGCAGATGGAATTGCTCACAATCTGTGATCAAGACCCACACACTCTGGATCACTCTTTTTGCATGACACCATCAACAAGGCAGTCTCTAGCCTGGTCCTCAGCCTCTTCTTGGCAAATTCTTCCTTCCAGTACAGTGGAAGATCATCACCATGGGTGCCAGTCTATCAGGTTGGGGGAGTGTCATGGAGTCACCAATGCTCCAGGAATATTGGAGTCTGAAGGGGAGCAAACTCTCCATAAATATCCTGGAACTGAGTGCAATTCTATTGTATCTCAGACATTGGACATACCATCTGAAGGGGCATCCCGTCCGGATTCAAACAGACAATCGGACGGCGGTGGTATATATCAACCACCATTGGGGGCACCTGAAGCAGTGAAGCCCTGATGGAAGTGAGCCGATTTTTACTTTGGGCCGAGAAACAGGTTTCATGCATTTCGGCTGTACACATACCTGGAGTGGACAACCTGCAGGCCGATCATCTCAACAGAACGGTCCTGCATTAGAGGGAATGGTCTTAGTCAGAGGGTTTTTTCAATCCCTATGCATTCGCTGGGGGATTCCGGACATGGATCTCTTGTGCATCACGACACAATCGGAAGGTTACAAAGTTTGTGTCTGGGTCCAGGGATCCTCTAATTATAGCAAAAGATGTCCTGACTCCTCAGGGGTCAGCATTCAAGCTTCTTTATGCATTCCCTCCGATTCCACTCCTTAGCTCACAAGGGAGTTCCAACCATTCTGGTGGCTCCTCGGTGGCCAAGAAGAAGCTGGTTCTCAGACATAGTAAGGATGTCGGAGGGCAACTCGTGGAGGTTACCCGACGATCCAGATCTTCTCACACAGGGGCCTCTAAGGCATCACAAGTTCTGGCTTGGAAGGCCTGGCTATTGAATCCTATATCTTGACAGAAAGGGGGTTCTTCTGACATAGTCATGCAGACTATGATTCAGGCCAGGAAAAAGCCTTCATCAATGATCTACTATAGTGTATGGCAAGCATTATCGCTTGGTGCGAATCCAGAAGGTTCGCTGGTAGAATTTTTTCTGTTCCCAGAATATTGATTTTTGGGGGCAGAAAGTTCTTGATGAAGGTTTTCAATCGAGTACTTTGAAGGGACAGATCTTTTTATTCAGAAACCCATTGCTTTGAATAAATGTATCAAAACTTTTTGTATAGGGAGTCGCTCATGTGTGGCCTCCTCGTAAGCTACTTCTGCCGGTTTGGGACCTGAACTTAGTTTTATCAGCTCTTTATCAGCGTCCTCCTTTTGAACTATTGGCAGATGCATCATTAAGTTTATTGACTCTTAAGTTTCTGAATTTACAGCTTATCAGTTAAGTCTCCTTATTTAGTGTTACATAAGGACAAGTTCGTCTTCTGCTTTAAACATATAAGGATATTCTTCCTAAGGTGGTTCCCATCTTAATGAAGAGGTGAATTGTCTTCCTTATGTCCTACTCCAGTGTCCGATAAAGAAAGGATTCTTCATTGCTGGATGTAGTGAAAAGCACTAAGATACTATCTCACTGCTACACAATTTTTCCGTAGACTCCTTATTTTGTTATACCTGAGGGTCCACGGAAAGGTCTTTCACCATCTAAGTCTACCATCAGCCGATGGATTAGACAGGCAGTGGTAAGAGCCTATATCCTTAAGGGGAAGGATTTTCCTTTTAGGACTACTGCTCATTCGACAAGAGCTATGGAGCTTTTTTAGCGTCAAGCTTCAATAGAGCAAGTATGCAAAGCTGCTACTTGGTTTTCACTCACCCAGCGAAGCGGCACGGGCGGCCGCGATCGAAGGTGTCCCCTCTGCCTCCCCAACTCCTTATCTTACGTGATTTTGCTACTGTCCGGCTAAGTATTTGCCCTATTATTGGCTTTATTTGTGTTAGTTGATTTTTGATGTGTCTCGTTTTGGTTGTGGTATTTTGTGTTCATGACCAGGATTCACTTTAAGTATACCTATATAT
The DNA here is from genome assembly GCA_027917425.1 of Gastrophryne carolinensis. Taxonomy (NCBI): domain Eukaryota; kingdom Metazoa; phylum Chordata; class Amphibia; order Anura; family Microhylidae; genus Gastrophryne; species Gastrophryne carolinensis. Next base: position 304,793,651 of record CM051234.1, on the reverse strand, counting down.
ACATATATATTTATTTTTCACATTTATTATACAGTTTATTACTATTTGTATATACATTCACTCTTCACTTATTGTATATATTTCACACTCACTGTAAATTTGGATTTGTTGCTGTTTATATAGATATGAATTGAGGTTGATATTTGTGTATCATTTTTTGATTATTTAGACTTGGTGGGGGGTTTCCCCTCCCCCCCCCCTTCCCCCCCCCCCCCCCCTTTTTTGGGGGGAAGGTGGGTTTTTTCTGTGCCGGCACATTTACAGTGGTTTTTTAATGTTTCAATAAAATAGGAGTTTCCCAGATATTTGCTGATGCTTTGGCTTCACTGGATGTATTTTGGGGTCAGGCAGTGTTTTTAATATGTTGTTTATTGTATTGTGTGTCATGTCTTTGTCTTTGATCTAATGCGATTTTGCACAATAAATAGCACATTTATTATCATTGAATTTATTGGTGCTCCTGTTGTTTGGGTTTCGGGACCTGGGTCCTTGGGCCCAATTGTTTTGCATGGTTTTCAGCTCATACATTTATCAAATTCTATAAGATACTGCCTTTTGGTAGGAAGGAATTACATACAGTGGTAATTAGATGGTTTTGGAATGTCCTATTCCTGAAAGGAATAAGGGTTTTTGGAATGTCTTATTCCTGAATGGAATAAGGGTTTTTGAGATATCTTATTCCTGATTGGAATAAGGTTTTTTTGAGATGTCTTTTTCTTGATTGGAATAAGGGTTTTTGAGATGTCTTATTCCTGGATGGAATAAGGATTGGGGTGCCCACCTGAATTAGGGTACTGCTTTTGAGTGTCCCATTCAGTCTCCGAATTCTTCTGATGAAGTAAAATGGAAGAGAAAAGAAAATTCTGTGAGTACTCACCTGTAGAATTAATTTCTCTTACTTACTTCTATTACTTCAGGACATCAGACCCTCCCTGTCTGCTAGGTTACTATGTCCATGTGTTGGATGCCTAGTTTTAGTGGAGTGGTAAATATGTAAATAGTTGCTGTAAATAATGATCAGCATAATAAAAAAATAAAAAAAGATTAAATGGAGAGAGGAGTCTTGTATTTTGTCTCCAGCCTTTTGTTTCCAACAGGATCCGGGCGGCTGGTTCTACTGCTTTTTAATTAAACTGAAATGCTTCAAGTCAGCCAGGTGGATATAGGCCCTGGAGGTGGAGACACACCTTTGTTCTTGCAGACCACACCCTTCGGGAGAGGTTAACCCATTCAGTCCCTGAATTCTTATGTCCTGAAGTAATAATGGAAGAGAAATGAATTCTACAGGTGAGTACTCACAGAATTTTCTTATTTTGAGCGGCACCAGGATAGGGTGGGGTTTTCGGCTTAAGCCGCTTTTCTTACCTCAGGACATTGTTTTGCCTTCTTTATGTCCTAACCCTGCTAATTCCAAGGAGTGGACCCTTCACTCTCTGGATGTTGTCAGGGCTCTGAAGTTTTATTTGGTTGCTACCGAGTCTTTCAGGTAATCTGATGCTCTTTTTGTTCTTCCTGCTGGACCTAGGAAGGGTTTGCATCCGGCTAAATCCACCATCAGCAAGTGGATCCGTCAGGCGTTGGAGCAGGCCTATTCTGCTAGGGGGAAGGTTCCTCCTTTTAGGGTTACTGCTCATTCCACTCGTACTATTGGTGCTTCTTGGGCTTTTCAGCACCAAGCTTCTGTTTAACAAGTTTGTAAGGCCGCTACTTGGTCTTCTGTTCATACCTTTTCCAAGTTTTACAAGGTTGATGTTAAGGCCTCTGCTGATGCTGCTTTTGGTCGCAAAGTACTTCAGGCAGTGGTGGTTTGAACTGCCTGCTGCTACTTTTTGGGGATCCCACCCTACCTTACGGACACTGCTGTTGGACGTCCCATACGTAAGGACTTTTTGAAGCAGACCGTGCCATGCAATAGGAAAAAGAAAATTCTGTAAGTACTCACCTGTATAATTGCTTTTACTATGCATGGCACGGCCTGCTTCACCCCACCCTTGTTATCGCTATGCTTGGTTGCCTCTTTATGGTGATTGTTTGAAGTTAGTTGGGGTTTGTTACCTTTTTTACCTTTATTACCTCCCAGCTTCTTGTATAACTACTTGTCAACACTGGAGAGGTCTGTGGTGATTCCTGTTTTTATATGGGGCCGGGAGGAGCCGCAACTCTTCTGCAGTACACTGCGCCACCTTGTGGCGGAATATCCCATACGTAAGGACTTCTTGAAGCAGGCCATGCCATGCATAGTAAAAGCAATTCTACAGGTGAGGACTCACAGAATTGTCTTTTTCTGGAAAATCTGTTATAGTCCAAGATACAGATCAGCCTTGGAAGTTCATTGCTTATTATTAAAGGACATTGATTTCCAATAGCAGGATTTGCTACCTTAAAGGAAAGTCATGCTTTTCCTTGTGTCAGTAGCCTCAGACTTGCTCCAAGGCATTATTCAAATTTGATTGGCAAAACCAAGCATCTGGTGATCTTTTCAGTCTGAAAATTCTAAAATGCACAGCACAACTATCTTACAGCTTTATCAAAAGCAGTACAGCATAAACCATGAACTTTGCTTAAGATTGTCACCTTGCAAGGCCAGTCTTTTGCAGTTTCTACACAGTCAATAACTTTACTCCAATGCCCTAATACAACATTATAATATTATATATTATAAAAAGTCCACATCTTTTGCTGCTTTGTAAATTAATAACCTATTTTTCCTAATTCTGGTATAGAACTTTTGGGCTTAAGGTCTAAATTAGTCTACCTCCCTTCCATTATGCTCAATTTGGGGCGTACCTAGACCCTACTCTCCTCTTTTTAACATTAAAAGTGTAACACTGTCATCTGCTGCAGCGCTTGTTCATTGGCCCTTTGTTGCAGTGCCCAGGAGTGCTAGTGGTTGGATGGCCAATAAATCAGCATAAAGTGCTGATAAAGGATTGAAATGAAGGTCTTTTTTGTTTGAATCTTTCTTATTCTCAGTGTGTCACACACCCCGCTTCCCCTTTAATTCTGACGATAGGGTTATCCTCCAGCAGGAGGCGACATTGCAGAGAGAAGTCTTGAAAACGAGCCCCTTCCGGCCTACATATACCTGGGACCTCCCACTTAACACCCAGTGTTTTCTCTCTGCAAGATGCGACAAGACAGAAGAAAGAAGCTGCTGCCTGGGCAATGGTAGACGGCACCTCATGGTGCCTAGGAGCTTATCTCCTCCACTCGTCCCGTCCCGGTCCCCCCTTTTAGCCTAGCCTTCCCTCGCCTGGTCCCTTCTCCCTTAGTGTGGGGGGGGGGGGTGGCCCTTGGGGGTGTCTTTACTGGCCTTGTTTTGACTAGTGTGCCTTGCATGCATGTGTGTGAACATCCTTGTCTGTATGTTTTAAACACTGTTGATAGCTTGTGGGGCCGGCGCTGCGGTCTAGCTGCAGGTGTTCCTCTGCGGGGGCTCCTTTTCCGGGTGTCCCTGGTGGTCTAGTGGTATGTATGTTTTACTCTGGGGCGGGCGGGATGCCTTGTTTTGTTTGCGGGCACCCGCCTCGCTCATACGGCATCGCCATTATGGCGAAGCCGTGGGGCTAGTCTCTAGGGGGCGGGGCCGCGTTGACGCGGCCCACGCTGTGCTGACGTGACGGGGGGCGGGGCCAGAGCGCTTCGCGCTCTTTGTCCGGTCCGCCCTGCGTCTTCCCTCCTCCGGAGTTGCTGCTGTGTCTGAGCTGCTGAGCAGGGCTCTGAGGCTTGCGCAAGTATACACTTTGCTTTTTGTCTGTTGTCATGCAAGTTTGGACTTTTTTTCATGCAGTATATATATTGCTATGTTGTGGCTCATATGGTTGTAATTACTCATAGGATTGGTTGCACTGGCTCCTCACTGTGATAGTGCACTGTTTATAATGCCTTTGGGGTATAAAGGGCTGCATGTTAATTTCTAGAAATCTATATATATATATATATATATATATATATATATATATATATATATATATATATAATGTTTTTTCAGTATACCTTGTCTATTTAATGTATAGTGTTTGTATGTGTATGTTTGCGTGCAGCAGGCCTTTTGTTATATTTTCTGGGGGCTGATTGTGGTCTCTTTCCTACAGGTCCGGGGATTTCCGCACTGCGGTGGGCCCGGTCTGATACACCTGGCTAGTCTTATTGGTTAAAAATCCTCCCACTCCCAGGACTTTAATTATAAAAGGGGCATCCCGGATTGCTTAATGCGTAAATCCCTGGGTTATTGCGAATGCCATAATTTCACCATATGGAGGCTTCCGACATTACCGGAAATGGCTCTTCGGGGCTATCCAGGCTGTGTGGGGTTGTGGGGCTCCGCTCCCAGGCGATGTTGTCATAATATGTATTCCATGTGCACAGCAGAATATTGCGCGCCAGTACGGCACTCCGGCTTCTGGCCCCTCGCAACCTCCGTCATCTCTGTCCCCCCCCCCCACCTATTCCGGACCCCGTGTGACGTTGTCAAAGGTGTGGATTCGCAATCCGAGGTGTGTGCACGATTGGCCAGCCTCGAGAAAATAGTTTCCGCCGCGGTGGCTCCGAAGGCTACGGCTAAGCGGAAGCACCTTTCTCCGGCATCGCCTGTTCCGGAGGATGAGGTGTTCGAAGTATTGGATTGGTCCGATTGTCCCCCGGCTGAGGAGGGGGAGCTCCTAGAGGAGTCGGACGAGCCTGTAGACCAGCAATGGGTTGGTACCGCTGGCGATCAGGCTGCGGGGGTGTTCCTTGACACTCCTTCCATTTTGGCTCAAATGTTTGAGATTTTGGCTTTGGATCCGCCTGAGGTGGTCCCCCCGCCAAAGGGTGAGTTGTTTGATGTGCCCCAGCCGCGTTTGGTGTTTCCCAGGCAACAACACTTTGTGAGTGTTGTCCTTAAGGAATGGGAACAACCCACGCGCCTTGTTGGAGTTCCTCCTAGTTGGCATAAGCGTTATCCCTTTCCGGAGGATTTGGTGAAGCTTTGGTCTGTTCCCCCTGACGTCGATGCCCCCGTGTTGGGGCTGTCTAACACGGCTGTGTTGCACTCCCCTGACACTACTACCATTAAGGATGGTGAGGATCGTCGGATTGATCAATTGGCTCGCCATGGTTTTATCAGTGCTGGATCGGCACTGCGGCCGGTTTGTGCTTCGGCGCTTCTTCTGATGGCTGTTAGGTCCATTATTAGAGATTTGTACGCAGATCTTGATCCCACTTGTGATGAGTTCGATTCTCTCAAGCAGTGTGAGTCGTTTATTTCCTTTGTCATGACCGCCCAGGACGATGCGCTTGCGATGTGTAGCAGGACCGCGGCACTGTTGGTTGCTATTCGTCGGTCAGTGTGGCTGCGCCAGTGGACGGCGGACTTTAACTCTAAGAAGTCGCTTACAGCTCTTCCTTTTGTAGGTTTGCGCCTGTTTGGTGACAAATTGGATTCAGTTACCAAGGGTGGTAAGTTGCCTCAAGGCAAGAGGCCGCGTCGTTCCTTTCGGGGAGCGGCTTCCTTTAGTCCCTCCTTTCGGGGAGCCAGAGCGGGCAGAGGGGCCTCCTTTCCCGCTACCAGGGGTGCAGGTTGGACCCGGGGGAGGGGCAGTGGCCGTCCCAGTCAGTCCTGGGGCGACAAGCCCAAGCCTGCTGACAAGCCCGCTCAGCAATGAGGGGGTGCCCTCACCCTTGCGGGTGGGGGGACGATTGCGACACTTCTCCCAGGTTTGGGACCAGGAGGTTCCGGACAGATGGATCCGGGAGGTGGTGTCGTCCGGTTACAAGCTGGAGTTCGAGTCTCGCCCTCCTTCACGATTCTTTCGGTCTCGGGTGCCCATCGATCCTTTGGCCGCGCAGGGGCTCCTGGCGTCGGTGAAGATTCTTCTGGAAATGGCGGTCATCCGGCCGGTACCGCTCTTGGAAGTGGACCTCGGGTTTTACTCCAATCTTTTCACAGTCCCCAAGAAAGACGGGTCGGTTCGCCCCGTTCTGGATCTGAAGTTCCTCAACAGGTTCATCCGTACTCGGAAGTTTCGCATGGAAACTCTGCGATCGGCCATCGGTTCTCTTCGGCAGGGGGACTTCATGACGTTCATAGACATCAAGGATGCTTACCTTCATGTTCCCATCTGCCAGGCTCATCAACGTTTTCAATTCGTGGCACTTCCGTTTGGCCTTACCTCGGCTCCAAGAGTGTTCACCAAGGTGCTGGCAGGGGTGATGGCCATTCTCAGATCTCAAGGCATTCACGTCGTACCTTATCTGGACGACCTTCTCATCATGGCTCCTTCTCTCAATCAATCAGAGACGGACACCAGGACTGTGGTCTCCAAGCTGGAAAGCTTCGGTTGGGTGATCAACGTTCCCAAGTCCTCCCTCGCCGCGGCCAGGGTGGTGTTTTTTCTGGGAATGCGGTTGGATTCTTGTCAACACAGGGTGTTTCTACCTCAATCCAAGATTTGTCTGATTCAGGAATTGGCTCGGTTCCTTCTTTCCAATCCTCGACCGTCCATCCGTCTGGGGATGAGACTGGTGGGGTTGATGGTTGCCTCTTTCGAGGCAGTTCCTTTTGCTCAACTTCACACAAGGACGCTTCAGCTTCATCTGTTGGCGTCTTGGGACCGGCGTCCACGGTCGTTGGATCGGCCCTTCCAGTTGTCCTCCCGGGTCCGGCAGTCCCTTCAATGGTGGTTGGTCTCGACCAATCTCTTGAGGGGCATGTCTTTCCTGACTCCTCTTTGGGAAATTGTCACCACGGACGCCAGTCTTTCGGGATGGGGGGGGTTCTGGAAGGGCCTCGAGAGGCCCACTTGCCCATCAATGTTCTGGAACTGAGAGCCATCCGTCTGGTTCTTTTTAATTTGACTCGGCATGTTCTGGGCCTTCCGGTTCAGGTTCGCTCGGACAATCGGACAGCGGTTGCTTACATCAATCATCAGGGAGGGACTCGCAGTCTGGGTGCCCTCAGAGAGGTGTCCCTGATCCTGACCTGGGCGGAGGCCCATGTTCTTTGTCTCTCGGCAGTTTACATTCCGGGTGTGGAAAACAGGGAAGCGGATCTGTTGAGCAGGTGCTCTTCCCGTCTGGGAGAATGGGCTCTCCATCCTCAAGTTTTGCGGTCTCTGTTTCCCTGGTGGGGGACACCGGAGGTGGACCTGTTTGCCTCTCGTCACAATTGCAGGCTTCCGACCTTCGTGCCGCTCTCTCAGAATCCTCTGGCTCTGGCGGTGGACGCCATGTCCCTGAGCTGGGGGTATCTGGGGTTTCTGTACCTTTTTCCTCCGATACCCATGCTAGGCAAGGTGGTACGGAAGCTGGCTCTGGGAATGGTGTCCGCCATTCTCGTGGCTCCAAGGTGGCCAAGGCGAGTATGGTTCGCAGACATCGTTCGGCTGGCGGTGGATCAGGTCGTTCTGCCTCTTCGGCCCGATCTGCTCACTCAGGGTCGGCTGTGTTACCCCAATTTACCAACGCTGGGTTTGACGGCTTAGCTGCTGAAACCTTCATCTTGAAGGAGGAGGGTCTTTCTGACTCGGTTGTTAAGACTCTGATCTGTGCCCGGAAGAGGTCTTCTTCTACCATCTACTATAGGACTTAGAGAGCCTATATCGCTTGGTGTGAGGTTAGATCTTTGCCTTATGGGTCTTTTCGGTTTCCAGGATTCTGGATTTTTTGCAATCAGGGCTGGACTCTGGTCTCCAGCTGAGTACTTTGAAAGGGCAGGTTTAGGCCTTGTCTATCTTTTTTCAGAAGCCTTTTGCGCTTCATCCTTTAGTCAAAACTTTTTTCCAGGGGGTTACGCATGTGCGGCCTCCCAGGAAGCCATTGCTCCCTGTTTGGGTCTTGAACTTGGTTATTTCTGCTCTTCAGGCTCCTCCCTTTGAGCCCTTGCAGGATATTGCTCTGTCTTGACTCAGAAGATTGCCTTCTTGGTGGCTATCACTTCGGTTCGGCGTGTCTCGGAGTTGGCGGCCTTGTCGATTCAGGCGCCCTACTTTGAGAGGCATCAGGACAAGGTGGTCTTTCGTTTCAAACCGGACTTTCTTCCTAAGGTTGTTTCTGCTTTTCATTTGAATCAGGATATTGTTCTTCCCTCCTTGTGTCTTAAGCCTAAGAATGACAAGGAGAGGATTTTGCATTGTTTGGATGTAGTACGCTGTGTTAAGTACTATTTGATTACTACTTCTCCTTTTCGTAAGACTGATGCTTTTTTTTGTTGTGCCCTGTGGGCCTAGGAAGGGTTTGGCTCCGGCCAAGTCTTCCATTAGCAAATGGATTCGTCAGGCGGTTGTTGGGGCCTATAAGGCCAAGGGGAAGGTTCCCCCTTTTCGTATCACTGCTCATTCTACTCGTGCTGTTGGAGCGTCTTGGGCTTTTCAGCACCAAGCTTCTGTTGAACAAGTTTGTAAGGCTGCTACTTTGTCTTCTGTTCATACTTTTTCTAAGTTTTACAAGGTTGATGTGCGGGCTTCAGCGGATGCTGTGTTTGGCCGCAAGGTTCTGCAGACTGCTGTCGTTTAAGTTATGCTTCATTTTGCCTTCGGATACTCACCCCTTGTGGACACTGCTTTTGGATGTCCCGATCGTAAGAATTAAAGGGGAAGCGGGGTGTGTGACACACTGAGAATAATACCATTTTGTGAGTACTCACCTGTAAAATGGATATTGTCAGTGTGTCACACACCCCGCTTCACCCGCCCTTTTTTGATATCCTGGATCCTCTATATGGTGAAGCTTTCCTTTATTTTATTTTGAGGTTACCGTTGGATTTCCTGGTACCTTGTCTTACTGCTGTTTGAATTCACTGGGTGTTAAGTGGGAGGCCCCAGGTATATGTAGGCCGGAAGGGGCTCGCTTTCAAGACTTCTCTCTGCAACGTCGCCTCCTGCTGGAGGATAACCCTATCGTCAGAATTAAAGGGGAAGCGGGGTGTGTGACACACTGACAACTCACAAAATGGTATTTTTCCTGGACCATATTGGATTAAGTGGGTACAGACCCTTTCCTCTGTTTTGGTCCCACCATACGGTCCTGGGAGTAGAAAGATAACACTTTTCAGCACCTGGATAGACTGACACAACAGCCTTCTTGACCCAAAGGATCTATCTCTATCTCTCTTTGATGTGTGGCTAGCTGTCAATAGTAAAGAAACCTTTTGCATAATGTGCAATGTTTAACACCACTCCCAATTATTATCAACCTGAGGAAAAACAAATGTGCCAATCCCTGGACCCAAAGGTACACTGCATCAATATAAACAACAATGGTCCCAGTAAACTGCTAAATGGAATGCCCTGGGAGGCACCAAATGTTCCTCATTAATCAATTTTCCAAAGTCACATCAATACAACCATTTTTAGTTCATTAGTATGTGAAAAAGACTACAAACATATACATAAACTTACAAACATATACATAATCTCAGTACAATCACAATCTTAAAAAACATTTATACACAAACCCGGCCACAGCAAGGAACCCTCATAACAATTTCCAAAGTTCATACCATATATACATAAACAAATAGTTTTATTGCTACCAATAAATATCCTGTGTCTAAAGTGCTGGTGCAAAAAAGTGCAGTAATGCAGAGCAAAGTTATTAATATTACATGTGCAAAACGTATTTACTTAATATCAAATGAACATGCCAAAACCATCTGGGACGGGGTGATTTCACTGTGGTTTTTCAATATGATTGGGGATGATTATTTGGAGATCCATATGCATAAAAGGGCACCCATCAATTTTATTAATAAAGTGTGCAGTTCCACCTAAGGCAACATAGAAATTGGCCTATCTGCCTAGAATAATTTAATAAATAACCAAAAATGAGCTGGAGCATGTACCGTAATAGTCATGCTGTGCCCCTCAATATACACACACATTCTGGAAGTATGTAGCAGATTTTGAAATTTAACTGGTGGCAGCTTCTTGCTATTAGCATAATATACTTTCAGTGTAGTGCCTTCATGTAGTTCTAGTCCTCTATATTTGAGGGGTCATTGTATATTGTATATGTTGTTCATAATGCCTTGATGTAATCTCCTTTTATCCTTGCAGGCCCCTTCTCCTCAAAATGTGCCTGAAATAAATACAGCTATAGAGGAACCAAAGGAGAACAGAAAGGCAGAAGGTTCGAAAAGTGAGGAAGAGTTTGAGGTGATTTATTTTTTTTTTTTTCTTTTCATATATTTGTTAAGAGGACCTAATCCCACAGCTGCTGGCCCCAGAGTCAGCATCCGGGATGCCCTGCTCTACGAAGTACTACTGATCGCCCTTGACTATTCCGGGGCTCCCACAGTGCAGTAGCAGAATTCCCAGCTGCTCTTTACCAGTCACACTCCAGTGCTCAGAGATTCAGATGTGACTAGAAGGAACCTAGGGATATGGTGAGTGCATTCTCTGCTTAAGAGCAGAGAGCACTGCAACCAGACCTGCTTAACCCCCAGGACTATTAGGGCGCAAGTATACAGAATGGCAGGTATGATATATATATATATATATATATATATATATATATATATATATATATATATATATATATATATATATTTTGTAAAGTGTACAGATGCAAAGAAGCCCTGGCTTCTTAAATATATAATCTTAAATACGATTAATATAGAAAATTGGTAATTTTTAACCCTTTTAATGTCAGCTACATAACATTTTTGTAGCTGCCTCTCCTGTCGTTAACTGCCAGCTACATACATTTTCAAAGTGTACAGCATGTCCTGTTTCATTTCAATCATTACTTTTTGGGATTCCGCCACAAGGTGGCGCAGTTGACTGCAGAAGATTTGTGGCTCCTCCCGGCCGTATAAAAAGCCAGGAATCACCCATAGACCCCCAGTGTTTTCTCTGCAGTCATACTGCGAAGACAGAAGATGGCTCTCTGTTTCGCAGGCGAGCAGGGCAACCAAGCCTGTGGCCCTGCAAGCCTATTTACACCCGATTCCGGACCCTCTTGCCTCCCAGCCTCGTCTGACGGATCGGGTGATGGTGGGGGAGCACCTGGGTCATGTGCTCGGTGAGCTTTGCTCCAGGCCGCAGACCCTATGCACTGAAGGGTAGCCGGCCATAGGCGTTTGGTGAGCCTACTGAGGGATGGGAGAGACCCTGCGGATTTTTCTTCCAATCCATTCCAGACACTCCTTACACTTGGGATTACCTCCTTGCCGATTGGATGTGACTGCAAGACAAAAAATACAAAAAGGGGGCCTACTGGCCCATAACCATTCAAAAATTCGCGCCTGACGTCATCAATGACGTCACCGGCGCTCGGAACTTAGTATATCAATAAGAATATAAATTACTACTGTAAATGACAATCGAGGGGCCCCTTGAGGTCCCGGCTTACCTCTGCTATGTGCCCCTGCCAATAGAATCTGCAGGGCACCGCCGCTATTGTCAGCAGGGGGTTGCCAAGCAACCCCATGCTGTCCCCCCAATCAGGGAAGGTCAGGCGTGATGTCATAGGTCCCGGGAAATCTGCCCGGTAACAGATGACGCTACCCAGGAGCCAATTGATTGGCTCTCGGGTGTAGCAGAGCTAGCACTCTATCTCCAGCAAAAAGCTTTGCTGAAGGCAGAGCATCAGCTTCTGCACCCGACCCCAGTGCGGCGGTGTCTTAAAAGAACGCAACTGCAGGATATTGAAGAAAAAGGAAGAACGTATTCCGTTTACGCAGACATTTTGCCATACCTCGGCATATATTGAATGTATTATATGCAGACATCACAAAATTCTTACTGCAGATAAGACCCTGACACCCATGGTCAGAAGACCACCACTGAGAGTTTATAACCGTAGCCGTAATCTGAGGGACTTACTCATAAGAGCGGATCCTGTGGAGAAATACAATCCACAGAGACATGTACTCTCACCCAAGTTGGGATGTTATAAATGCTTCAATTGCAATGTGTGCAATTCACTCATTATAGGCACACAATTTTCACATCCGCATACGGGATGTCCAATAAAACTCAGAGGCTACTACAACTGCAACACTGATATTTTAAGCATACAGTACGTCCTGCTCCAATATAATACTTACACGTGGGTAATCCTCCGCCAGAGGGCGCTGTTCACTGCAGACATGCAAAAACAGGCTCCTCCCGGCCCTTCATATACCCAGGGACCTCCCAGAAATCCCCAGATTTCTCTGCAGTGCTGACTGCGAAGACATGAAGTATCAACTCTCTCGCAGGTGAGTGGGGCTTTTACAGCCTGCGGCCCTGCAGGACTATTACCACCCATCCTCTTCGATAAGGATGTGCCTCCCAGCCTGGGCTGCGCTGGTCGGGTGAAGGTAGGCAGCACCTTGTGTGCTCACGGAGCTACGCTCCACCGCAATCCCCCACCATAGGGTAGGCGGTTTAGGCCGATGGTGAGCCTCCAGTAGATGCCCCTCCCGCATTGTTGCCCGTGCCCCTCATAGCGATGAACCCTGGGTGCAGGTCCGCGCTGGCTAGAGCTTTGCGCTCTTTGGGGGTGGCGGGGACTTGGCATGACGCGCCCCGCCCCTCGAGGTTCGCTTGGCGCCATTTTGACGGCCCTCGCGCGCGTGGTTGCGATCCGCCCCCTCCCTTCGTCATGTAAGTGCCCTCCCGGGCGTTTTTTTGTTCCTATGACTTCTTATTCAGCTGCTCATGGCACTGACACCCCCCCCTCTTTATCCCCTTTATGTCTTTCAGACGCCAAGATTCGGTGGCTTCCCTCGGCCTGACATATATTATAGCGGGTTCACATAAAAAATTCTCCCACATTCCTAGCGGGTCTTGGGGCATTCAGGGTTGCCTATTGCGTAAATCCCTGCGGGCATACTGCTCAGATAATCACCATATGGAGGCATCTCAGAATTATGTACCGGGGACATGACCGGGCATGTACAGTGTGTGGTCAGCCCCATGCTGATGTTGACAGAGCACGGGTCTGCGGACCGTGTGCTGAACAGGCACTGACCCTGCAATCAGGTTTGTCAGTGGCTGCACCTCCCTTCAATACACCTGTCTCCACGGACCTAAATCTCACTCCTGATGAGTCTCACTCGAGCAGGAATGACCAGAAAGTCGTGCCGCGCAGGCTGCCTACGGCTGAGCAGGTGCTGTCGAGTTTGGTGGAGCGCTTGGGCCCTTGAAAGAAGCGGTCCCTGACGCCTCCTGGTTCTCCTGTTCCTAATGATACTGATGAATCTGCTGCTATGCAGGACCTTGATCCTTCTGGTGAAGGTGAGCTATTCTCCGATTCGGGCTCCTCGGATGAGATGCCCTGGAGCCGTGATGATTCTGGGCCCGGTACTTGGGGCCTGTGTGACACAAATGAACTACTTATTAAGATCCTTGAGGTTTTGTCAATCTCCCCTCCTGGAGAGGCTCCCAAGCCTAAGAAGGAGAGTTTCCACACAGCGCCGCCGCGCTTGGAATTCCTGGAACAGGAGCATTTCCAGAATCTTATATCCAAAGAATGGGAATCGCCTTGTAAACTCAAAGGGGTCCCAGGGGTCTGGGATTGGAAGTACCCTTTCCCTCCTGATGTGGTTAACTTTTGGTCAGCACCTCCTGTGGTGGATGCACCGATTCTAGGGGTTACTCCCCCCCCCCCCCCCCTTCATGACTGCTCCTTATTACCGTACCCTTCGGGATGCTGAGGACCGGCGCATTGACAGACTGGCTTCCCACGCCTTTTCGTGTGCAGGGACGGCTCTGCGCCCGGTCTGTGCCGCGGCCATCACTGCGGTGGCCGCCAGGACTCTCATTAGAAAACTACTTGACCACCGACCTGAGGACCTCCCCTGGGGGGGTCTTTAATGCGCTTTCAGATTGTGATGTGTTTGTGAGGTTTATCCTCTCAGCGCTGGATGACACCATTAAAATGTGTGCTAGAACCTCTGCCCTTGTGGTAGCTATTCGCCGCCTGGTCTGGCTGCGACAGTGGGGTGCTGACGATGATACGAAAAAGGCTCTCACTGGCCTTCCTTTCAGAGGACGGCGTCTATTTGGTGCCCGTTTGGACCTTTTTGGAAAAAAGGGTAAGGCACCCCTACGCAGAAGGCCGTCTAGGCCTCCTCGGGGCAGGGACAGCCCACCCCCTCCCTACGTTGGTGTCAAACACGAACCTGAGGTGTGCTTCCAACTTTTCGGAGTGGATTTCAACCACGGGGTGGGCAGGCAACGCCCAGGGCCTTCTGGCAGGGCTAAGTCCAATTCTGCCAAGACTTCCCAAGCATGAAGGGACGCCCTCGCCCTTCTGGGCGAGGGGACTGCCACAGCACCTGATTCCTATCTGGGAGCGTATCTTCTCCTTCTGGTGGTCCCAGGAGGTAGTTCCCCTGGACACAGGATATAATTTGCTGGGCGGTCCCTCTCAGAGGTTGTCAGGGTGCTTCTAGCCCCTGTTTTTCTCCTCAGGAGTTGGTACAGGCCGTACTCGGCCTGCAGGGTCTGGGCTTACTTGCAGGTTGCCCTTAAACAGAATGGGGCGATGGCCTCTATGTTAACCTTTCTCTTTCCCTCAAAATGATGAGGCGGTCTGGGCCATACTGGCCTATGGCAGGCTTGGCAATTCTACACTCACAGGTAGCACCTGTATGATATCGCTGTCTTGGGACACAGGCGCCCTGTGCAAGGGGGGCTTCCGGCCTCCTGTGGAGTTCTAGATCCTTTTAGTTCCCCCTGTGTCTTCTGGACATCAGGACCTTTACTAGTCAGTGTTGAAGTACCAACCCTGCAGATTGGGGCCTTATTTTTGGCCTCTCTTCCTCTCCCAAGCTACTCGCCAAGGTGTGGATGGGGGTTATGTCTTTGACATGCCGGTGGGGCGTCCGCACTAGGACCTACCGGATTGTCCTTCCTTACTTCCCAATCTCTACGTCAGGCCGCGTAGGTTAGTCGGCCGGCGGTGTCCCCTGGGAGTTACTGGATGGGTGCTCAGTCACCTCAATCCCTCATGGTCCCTTATCCGCTATCTCCATTCCTTGGATTCGGTTCAGGCTTGAGCCTTCTTCCTTGGCGATCAAGTGGACTCTTGGTTACGGGGGCTCTGTCCCTCTTTGCTGACTTCTTACTTTCACCAGGCAGGATTGCAGCTGGTGGGCCCGTTGGTGGCGTATCAGATGATGTCCCTTATATACAGAGCCCTTGGGCTCTTCGGCACAGTAGGTTATTGATCCTAAATGGGGTTCCAGCACCCCGGGAGCTAGGTCTGTGCTCATTCCCCTTTGGTACGGTGGTTCCTCTTGAGCTGGTTATATTCAAGGACTCTGTCAGGGGGCACCCCCTTCTTTCCTTGCATCTTCCTGTGAATGGTCACCTTGGGTACCAAGTCTCACAGGTTGGCGGGAATTTCTTCCAAAACCCCCCGTGGTTCCTAAGTAGGGTCCCTTAGAGGGTCCATCTTACCTCCTGGCTTTGTTAGAACAATGAGCCTTCAGTTGACTCTATGCTGCTTGACTTCTCCTCTTCAGGACCTGTCTATTAGGGGACTCTTGGCCTGTTGGGAGACAATGGCCTGTTTTAATATTGGTCTGGAGCTTGAAGCAGGATGATTCTCCTGGAAGGTTCCTGATCTGGGTGGGGGTCTACGTCCCCTGCTCCTCAGTGGTATTCGCTCCAATGGATGTACTTCAGTGGCAGGTTGTGCTATCCTGGTGTCCCTCTGAGATCCAACTAGGGTGGCTCTGTTGGGTCTCGCTAATATCACAGGGGCTCTGCCCTTGTTTTTACTGCCCCAGAATATTCTGACTCTGGTCATGGGGGCTTAGTAAATTTATGTATAGACTTTCTATTTTATATGTCTTCTCTTCATTCACCCTGCTATGTGGGGTTCTGCTCACGGTCGTGCTGATAAAGAGACCCATGAGATTGATGGCCCCTGGGTGGCCTAGTGAACTGTGGTTCGCAGATGCTTCTGCTGAGGTCAGCTGACCTGTACGCTCTCTCAGGAGTGCGGTTCTGCCCTTGTCAGGCTCCTCCTTATGTCGTCCCAATCAACAGACTCTAGTCTGAGGGCTCGACAGCTGATTCATCCAACCCCTTTGGAGACGGGTTTATCTTCTGGGTGTCTTGGTCTATGGGGGGCTAGGAGCAAGCTTCCTTGGCTTCTTCTTCCTCCGTCTATTGTGGGTTATGGTGTACCCATATTGATTGGCGTGAGTCTTGGTCTCTCCCCTGTTGGATGTTCTCGAGTTGTTACAGCATAGGTTGGGGTTGGCTCCCCATCTAGGTACTCTGCAGGTTCAGGTTCTGTCCTGTCTGCCTTCCTGTAGAAGTCTGGTTCAGTCTTCCTTGTTAGGAGTTCTCTTGGGGATTGCTCAGGGGCATCTCCCAAGTAGTTCTATGGTCCCTGTTGGGATCAATTTTAATTCTGTTTGCCCTGCGGATTGTTCCCTTGGGACTTATTCTGGATGCTGTCTGAGCTGTTTTGTAGTTCAAGTCGCCCCTCCGGGGGCTGTTGCTTCAGTCAGACGTGTGCCTGAGAAGATGGCTGTGATTACTTAGCCCTCGTTCATTATATATATATATATATATATATATATATATATATATACCATTCTGTGGTGGTATTCCGCCTTACGCCAGACCCTTTGTCCAAGGTGGTGGTTTATGTTCATTAGTTAAGTCCTTTTAGTCTGCCTATGGGCCTTATTCTTAGTAATGCTGAAGTAAGGGGTCTACATTCCCTCAACAGGTCTTGAAATTTTCCTGGTTGTTTCTTGTCCCTTAGGGGGACTGATGCCCTTTGGGGTCTGCGGGCGTCTCCATAGGTATGCGCCTGATCTCGTTTGCTTCCAGGGCCTATGCGCCCTTTGGACTGATCTTACTTGGATGGTTTGCCTTCCTGGTCCTGAGTAAAGGTTTCAGCTTCTTGCTGATCCTTGTTAGTGAAGGGGTCAGTATCCCCGCCTGTCTTGCGGGAGACCAGTTTTCAATTCCCCGTTGGGGAGAGTTCTAAGTTTTACCGAGGCTCTTGTTGCATTTGGGCTGGTCAGGCCATTACTCTGGCCTATTCCTTTAGGGCAGTGGTCCCCAACCCTGTCCTCAAGGCCCATCAACATGTCATGTTTTTTGGATCTCCAAATAGCCAGCTCTATTGCTCTGTAGCTGCACTAATTACTTCACCTGTGCATCTTTGTGGAGATCTGCAAAACCTGGCCTGTTGGTGGGCCTTGAGGACAGGGTTGGGGACCACTGCTTTAGGGGGAAGAATCTTCCTCTCTTTTTATCCTGTTCTAATTGTGTTTGGGTGCCTTTGGCCCTTCAGCACCAGGTTTTTCTGTTAAACAGGTTTGCTAGAGCGCTGCTTGTTTTCTGTTCATACCTTTTCAAAGGTTTTGTTATGAGTTTGACGTTAGAGCCTTTGCTCATGTCGTACTTAGTAAAGGTGCTGTCACCTGCAAACCTTGCTACGCCTTTTTTGTTGGGGATCCCACCCTATTTTATGGACACTGCTATTGGATGTCCCACGTGTAAGTATTATATTGGAGCAGGACGTACTGTATACTAAGAATAATACAATTCTGTGAAATACTCACCTGTAGAATTGGTATTATACGCATACAGTATGTCCTGCTTCACCCCACCCTGGTTTTACATTTTCTGGATCCCCTGTATGGTGATTATCATTGCTATTGTTACCAGTTTGGTGGTTGGTTTCTCCCGACTTCTTTTCTCACTGCTTTTCAATACTGGGGATTTGTGGGAGGTCCCTGGGTATATGAAGGGCCGGGAGGAGCCTGTTTTTGCATGTCTGCAGTGAGCAGCGCCCTCTGGCGGAGGATTACCCACGTGTAAGTATTATATTGGAGCAGGACGTACTGTATGCGTATAATACCAATTCTACAGGTGAGTATTTCACAGAATTTCTTCTTGGTGTGCCACACACCCCGCTTCACTTCTTAAATATTCATCCATTAATGGGTTAATCCACCGCCAGGTGACGTAGTGCAGAGAGGAAGTCTTGTAACGAGCCCCCTTCCGGCCTATATATACCTGGTACCTCCCTCCAATCACCAGTATTTTTCTCTCTGCTTGCTGACAAGTCAGAAGATGGAAGTCTCCTGCTTACAGGTAGGCCGGGGTATTCTTACCCCGCCACCCCCCTTTTGGTCTATTTCTGCCCGGTTTGAGTTTGTATACCTTTATGGTGGAATGGAAGCCTCCCAGCCTAGGCTGCTCACCGGGCAAATGGTAGATGGCACTTTAAGTGCCTAGGAGGTTATCTCCTACCGCTCGACCTCATGCGTGGGGCGATGCGGCTATCCGGCATGGTGATCCGGAAATGGGATGTGATCCGGAAATGGGATGCCCCTGTCCCGAGGGTCCCCGTAGCCACTTGTATCACTTCATTTCAACATGTGTGTGTGTTCATGATTATGCATTCACTGTTATTCAGCATGTGTATACTTTTGGTTTTGGTCTGCTTGAAGGGCAGACTGCGCTGGGTAGGGGCTGGCCACTTTTCTTGGCAGACTATTGCTTTGTGGCCCCCTACCCCCTCCCCTCTTCCCCGCCTGGCATTTTATGTACTCTTTAGGCTGCGCCATGCGGTCTTTATCCTCCCCCCTCCGCCGCCTGGGCGCACGTGTAGTGGCCCATCTGAGAGTGATTTCCAGCTGATTGGCGTAGGGGGGGGCGGGTCCCGTTGACGCTGCATCGGGGGCGCGGCGCCGACGTCATGCGGCGTCTTGCGGCGGGCCCAGCGTTTACTTCCTTTCAAAAGCAGGAAGTCGCGTGGGCGCGCGGCCGCACTTAGTCTTCTGTGCTGGCTGCAGTTTTGCTCCGGCTGCTGCCTTCGCTGACCAGGTAAGCAGCCCCACCCGTTGGGGCCGTTAAGTGGGGAATGCATATTTGTTTGTAGTGATATAGTGGGGAGTCACTTTTTATTAAGGGGGCATGATTTTGCTCTTATTTAAAGGCACTTTGGTGCCATGCTTATATGTTTCTTATACACATGTGAGGATCTGATGGTTTTCTTTTCCTTGCAGATCCTGGGATCCCTGCTTATGGTGGCCCTCCGGCTCTGTGTGCCTGGCTAATTATTGGGATATCTATTAAATGTATATATATATATATATACTATATATAAATATATAAATATATATATATATATATATATATATATATATATATATATATATATATATATATATATATATATATATATATATATATATATATATATATATATATATAAATATATATATATATATATATATATATATATATATATATATAAATATATATATATATATATATATATATATATATATATATATATATATATTAATATATATATATATATATATATATATATTAATATATATATATATATATATATATATATATATATATTAATATATGTTTATTAAAGGGGACCTTAACTTAAAAAAAAAAATATATATATATATATATAAAAAATCCTCCCTTCCGGGACATTACTAATTAAGGGGCATCCCGGGTTGGCTTATGCCTTAAAAGTCCCAAGTATTGCGAATACCATAAATCACCATATGGAGGCTTCCGTAATTTCTGGAAACTGTTCTGCTGAGCCGTTCGGGGGGTGCGTAGGTTGTGGGGTTCCACTCCCAGCTGATGTCTTTATTTGCATCCCTTGTGCAAAACAGACTATTGTGCGCCAGTCCATTGCTTCGGCTGCGGGTCCATCGCATCCTTCATCATCTCCTACCTCTCCCTCCCTGTTCCGGACCCCGCATGACACTGTCAAAAGTGGGGATTCGCATTCCGAGGCGGCGGCACAGCCCAGCCCCCGGAAAGTAATGCCCGTTAAAGCAGCGTTAAAGGACGCTGCAAAACGAAGGCACCTGACTCCGGTACCTTCGGCTCCACAGGACGAGCTATGTGAACCTGTGGAATGGTCCGATGGATCCCCGGACGAGGATGAATTCCCGTCGGAGTCAGATGAGCCTGCAGGTCAGCTTGTGGCTGATGAGATTGGCGATTGGTCAGAGGGGGTTGTTTTTGACACCCCCTCTATTCTGGCTCAAATGTTTAAAATTTTGAGTTTAGATACGCCTGAGGCGGCCGCCCCGCCAAAGGGTCAGTTGTTTAAGGAGCCTCAGCCGCGTTTGGTTTTTCCAAGACAACACCACTTTGAGAGGGTGGTTCTTAAGGAATGGGAACATCCCACTCGGTTCTCTGGAATTCCTTCCAGTTGGGAAAAGCGTTATCCTTTTCCACCAGAATTGGTGAAGCTTTGGTCTGTCCCTCCTGACGTCGATACCCCTGTACTAGGGCTCTCCAGCACGGCTATGGTACAGTCTGCTGAGGCCACTGTCCCATAAGAAGGGGAAGATCGTCGGATTGACCAATACGCTCGACATGGTTTTATCTATTCCGGGTCAGCGTTGCGCCCGGTATGTGCTTCAGCCCTTCTTCTATTGGCAATTAAGTCCTTAATTCAGGAGCTATATGAGGATCTTAATCCCGCTTGCAAACAGTTCACTGCGCTTAAGCAGTGTGAATCTTTTGTGGCTTATGTCCTGGCCGCTCAGGACGATGCGCTGACTATGAGTAGCAAGGCAGCAGCTATGCTGGTGGCTATTCGCAGGTCAGTATGGCTGCGTCAGTGGTCAGCGGACACGGCTTCCAAAAAGGTGCTCACAGCTCTCCCCTTTTTGGGGTTGCGTCTGTTCGGGGAGAAAATTGATTCAGTCGCAAAGGGTGGTAAGATGCCACAACGCAAGAGGCCTCGTGTCCCCTTTGGGGGGGCAGGTTCCGGTAGGCCTTCCTTTCAAGGATTCAGAGCGGGCAGGGGTGCTTCCTTTCCCGCTACCAGTGGCGCAGGTTGGACTTGGGGGAGGGGCCGTGGCCGGCCCACTTAGTCCTGGGGCACCAAGCCCAAACCTGCTGATAAGCTCACTCAGCAATGAGGGGCTGCCCTCACCCGTGCGGGTGGGGGGACTATTGCGACTCTTCTACCAGGTTTGGAACCAAGTGGTTCCAGGCAGATGGATCCAAGAGGTAGTGTCGGCCAGTTACGACCTGGAATTCGAGTCTCACCCTCCTTCACGGTCCGTTCATGGGTCGGTTCATCCCGGCCTGAACTCTCATCAAAACAGAGTGTGTCTTCCTTTTGCCCAAATTCACACGAGAACGCTTCAGCTATTTCTGTTAGCGTGTTAGGACCAGCAACCTCAGTCGCTGGATCAGTCCTTCCAGTTGTCCTCCCGTGTACGGCAGTCCCTCCTGTGGTGGTTGGTCTCGACCAATCTTGTGTAGGGCAGGCCTTTCCTGACCCCCCTTTGGAAAATTGTCACCACGGACGCCAGTCTGTCGGGATGGGGCAGATTCTAGAAGGAGCTGCGGTTTCAGGGGCAGTGGAGGCCCCACTTACCCGTGCTTGCTCTCCTGACTCAGCACGTTCTGGGCCTTCTGGTCCAGATGTGTTCAGACAATCGATCAGCGGTTGCTTACGTCGGTCTTCAGGGAAGGACGCGCAGTCTGAGTACTCTCAGAGAAGTGTCCCTGATCCGGACCTGGGCAGTGTTCCATGTTCCCGGTCTCTCGGCGGTTTACATTCCAGAGGTGATGAAACAGGTAGCGGGCCGGTTGAGCAAGGGCTCTCCCCGTCTGGAAGAATAGGCTCTCCATCCTCGGGTGGTTCGCTCACTGTGTCTCCAATGGGAGACCCCGGAGGTGGACCTGTTGGCCCCTCATCACTATCACAGGCTCCCGAACTTCGTGTCGCTCTCCCAGAATCCTCTGGCTCTGGCAGTGGACGCCATGTCCCTGAACTGGGGAGCTCTGGGATTTCTATACCTGTTTCCTCCGATGCCCATGCTGGGCAGGGTTCTTCAGAAGTTGGCTCTGGAAAAGGTGTACGCCGTTCTTGTGGCCCCAAGGTGGCCAAGACGAGTGAGGTTCGCAGACATCGTTCGGCTGGCAGTGGTCCAGTTCGTTCTGCCTCTTCGGCCCGATCTGCTCACTCAGGGTCAATTGTGTTGCCCCAATTTACCAGCACTGGGTTTGATGGCCTGGCTGCTGAAACCTCCATCCTGAAGGAGGAGGCTCTTTCTGATTCTGTCATTAGGACTCTGATCAGTGCCCGGAAGAGGTCTTCTTCCATCACCTACTATAGGACTTGGAAAGCCTATATCGCTTGGTGTGAGATAAGATCTTTTCCTTGTAGGGTCTTTTCGGTCTCCAGGGTTCTGGAGTTTTTATAATCAGGGCTGGACTCTGGTCTCCAGCTTAGTACGTTGAAAGGGCAGGTCTCTGCCTTATCTATCTTTTTTCAAAAGCGTGTTGCGCTTAAACCTTTAGTTAAAACTTTTTTCCAGGGGGTTACGCATGTGCGGCCTCCCAGGAAACCATTACTCCCGGTTTGGGATTTGAATTTGGTTCTTTCGGCTCTTCAGGCTCCTCCTTTTGAGCCTTTGCAAGATATTGCTTTGTCTACCCTGACTCAGAAGATTGTCTTCTTGGTAGCGATCACTTCTGTCCGGCGTGTCTCAGAGTTGGCGGCCTTAACTATCCAGGCGCCTTACTTTGAGAGGCATCAGGATAAAGTGGTCTTTCGGTTCAAGCCAGACTTTCTTCCTAAGGTTGTTTCTGCTTTTCATTTGAACCAAGATATTGTTCTTCCCTCCTTGTGTCCTAATCCTAAGAATGACAAAGAGAGGGTTTTGCATTGTTTGGATGTAGTACGCTGTGTTAAGTACTACTTGATTATCACGTCTCCTTTTCGTAGGACGGATTCCTTTTTTGTTGTGCCCCATGGGCCTAAGAAGGGTTTGGCACCAGCCAAATCTGCCATTAGCAAGTGGATACGTCAGGCCGTTACTGCGGCCTATTCTGGTAAGGGAAGAGTTCCCCCTTTTCGTATCACTGCTCATTCCACTCGCGCTGTTGGGGCGTCTTGGGCATTTCAGCACCAAGCTTCTGTTGAACAGGTTTGTAAGGCCGCCACTTGGTCTTCTGTTCATACTTTTTCTAAGTTTTACAAAGTTGATGTGCGGGCCTCAGCGGATGCTGTTTTTGGCCGCAAAGTTCTGCAGACTGCAGTCATTTAAGTTATGCTTCACCTGGCCTTGAGATGCCCTTCCCTTGTGGACACTGCTTTTGGATGTCCCATTAATGGATGAATATTTAAGAAGTTAAGCGGGGTGTGTGGCACACCAAGAATAATACCATTTTGTGAGTACTCACCTGAAAAATGGATATTGTTGGTGTGCCACACACCCCGCTTCACCCCCACCCTTTTCGGCGTTGCCGAAGCCTTTATATGGTGAAGCCCTTTTTTATTTATATCAAAATTGATTTTGAGGTTACCGGTGGAATACTGGTACCTTGTCTTTCTGCTTTTTAATATACTGGTGATTGAAGGGAGGTACCAGGTATATATAGGCCGGAAGGGGGGTCGTTACAAGACTTCCTCTCTGCACTACGTCACCTGGCGGTGGATTAACCCATTAATGGATGAATATTTAAGAAGTGAAGCGGGGTGTGTGGCACACCAACAATATCCATTTTTCAGGTGAGTACTCACAAAATGGTATTTCTGTGTATATATCTTAAAATGCCCCTGTGGTCTCCTATATGTGGGAAAGACGATCGGCCCTTTCAAAAAACGCTTCCAAAAACACAAAAGCGATGTACGAGTTCATCAGGAGAAAGCAGGAAATGGTGAATTGGTGGACATGGAAAAACCTGTAGCTGTACGTTTTTATATACATGGCCATCAGACACATGAACTAAAGGGCATGGTGATTGAACACATCCCCAGACCACCGAGGGGGGGTGATAGGAATCGTCACCTGCTCCAACGTGAAACTTACTGGATCCATAGACTGGACACTGTTGCTCCACGAGGACTCATTTGGATTCAGCAGCTTCTTGGATACTAGATGAACTAACCTTTTTTTCCCCAATTTCAGATGAACTGACTTTTTTCCCCCCATTTCCATGAACTAACCTTTTCCTTCCCCCCCCTTTCAGATTAATTAACCTTCCCCCTATCTTTAGGACTGACTGTATTTACCCCAATTCTTCAGTCCAAGCAAATCATTGGTGTTCCATTTCCATCCCTAAGGGCTTTTCTCCTTATGTAGGATAAATTTTTCAAATTTTTATCCTCAATTGTTATATGGTTATTTTGTGAATATCTTCTTCAATATCCTGCAGTTGCGTTCTTCTGTAAGACACCGCCGCACTGGGGTTGGGTGCAGAAGCTGATGCTCTGCCTCCAGCAAAGCTTTTTGCTGGAGATAGAGTGCTAGCTCTGCTACACCCGAGAGCCAATCAATTGGCTCCTGGGTAGCGTCATCAGTTACCGGGCAGATTTCCCGGGACCTGTGACATCACGCCTGACCTTCCCTGATTGGGGGACAGCATGGGGTTGCTTGGCAACCCCCTGCTGACAATAGCGGCGGTGCCCTGCAGATTCTATTGGCAGGGGCGCATAGCAGAGGTAAGCCGGGACCTCAAGGGGCCCCTCGATTGTCATTTACAGTAGTAATTTATATTCTTATTGATAAACTAAGTTCCGAGCGCCGGTGACGACATTGATGACGTCAGGCGCGAATTTTTAAATGGTTATGGGCCAGTAGGCCCCCTTTTTGTATTTAATGGCTATCTACTGTCTGTTCTGGTTGTATGTGGTTGGTCCTGAAGAAGGGGGCCACAGTGCACCCCGAAACATCGACCAGAAACCAAACCTTGTTTTGCACGATTTATGGTGTTTGAATGCGACAGCCACTAGAAAATTTGCAAGACAAAAAAGGCGTGGCCCCTCACGGCTCCATAAGTAGCAGCTGCCCCCTAACCTAGATCAGTTTTCTTTCTTGCAGTTGCATGTGACTGTGAAGGAGGTAAGGTGGAAGCGCCGAGGTCTTGGGGCTCTGGGCTGCAGGCTTTTTGAAAAGTAAGACAGCCGCAGGTTTCTCTCTGGTGTACCTGCTGAGGAATATTTTTTATTTTTTTAGTTTCAACCCGTCCTTCTTTCAAGTTAGGCGGCAGCCATTGTGGTTTAGGTCACTGGCCTTCTAAGAGACCCAAGAGGGGTAAGCTTAGGGGCTTATGGATTGCGGGCTGGTCCCGCTGTTTTTATATCTTTATGCAGCTTCTTGGCCTTTAGCTTCAGAGCAGATATATATTATGTGTTAGTCATACTTTTTTCTTGTATAGGCTGTAAAGTGAAGAGCTGCGGTGGTGAGTGGACGTCGGCATTATTATTATTATTATTATTATTATTATTATCATCATGATATTCGAAGTGTCACACACCCCGCTTCCACTATTCATGACATATGGGTTATGTTCCAGTAGAGGGCGAACTTCTGCAGAGATGAAAGGAAAAAAGAAGCCCCTCCCGGTCCATAAATACCTAGGGCCTCCCAAACATTCCCCAGTTCCTTCTCTGCAGAACGGCGACCAAGTCAGAAGATATATGCTGCTCTTCCTTGCAGGTGAGCCGACTTGCACCCGGCCATTTTTTGCCCTATTTCTGCCCGGACCTTTATACTGTAAGTCCCTATACTAGCCTCCCAGCCTTGGCTGCAGGTCCGGGTGAGGGTAGGAATCACCTTAATAGGTGTTCAGGGAGCCATGCTCCCCCGTGAGGCCTCATATTAAGGGGTAGGCGGAATCCGGGTTGGTGATCCCGGTTTGGGATGCCCTGTCTATAATATATATATATATATATATATATATATATATATATATATCCCTTACACCTATGGTGCGGGATTTCCCCCCCCCCTTCTGGGTCCCTCTCGTAGCCCTCCGGGGGGGGGGGCCTTTTCACTCTTATGTATGGGAGTGTGTGTGTAATAGTTTGCTTGGTGCTGCACTCTAGATCGCTTTATTGTTATATGCTGAGGGGAGCTTCTTCCCCTCAGGCTGCGGTGTCGAGGGCGCGGGGCCGGCCGGTCGCACACTACCGCGGCCCGCCCCCTCCTGTTTGGCGCTTTTTGCGGAACCCAGCCTATAGCTGGGTACCGCGCTGCTGGTTGTGAGGGAAGGGGGGCGGCGCGCCCCTCCTTCTCCCTCTCTCTCTCTCGAGTGCTGTGCTGCTGGCTGCCATCCGCCCCTCTGTTCATCCTTATTCAGCATAATTGTGTTCCCTTCAGCTGGGGGCAGTGCAGGTCACACTGTGTGGTTAACTGTTTGTTGGATATTTTGCTATTTATCTGTCTGTGTGCGCATGTGTTTATGACCACTGCTTGTGTCTTTCAGGAGGACTCCCCGCTACCTGCTTCAAAGTGGGTTCTCTCGGTCCTAGGGTCCCTAGAGTAAATTGGGCACCTAAAACCCTCCCACTTGGGACTTAAAGGGGCATCCCGGTTAGCTTATCAGCGTAATTCCCTCTGGTCATTGCGACTACCTTTAAAATCACCATATGGAGGCTCCACAGGATACCGGGCTCGGGCTCCCTTTGGGACAATCCCGGGTGTGTGTGGGTTGTGGGGTACCCCTTGCGGGGGAAAATGTACTAATTTGCATACCATGTGCGCAACAGGCCATAACGCGGCAGTCGGGATCCCAGGCGTCTGGGTCAGTGCCGCCCATCTCCTACCCTACCCCGCATTATCTGTACCCCAGGTTACACTGTCATTAGCGGGGAGTCGCACTCTGATGTATGTGCTAGGCTTGCCAAACTAGAGAAAATATTTCTAGCTCAGTGGGCAGAAAATCCCCTGCTAAGAAAAGGCATCTGTCACCGACTACGCCGGTACTTGATTTTGACGATTATGACCCCCTGACTGGTCTGATTATTCCCCTCTTGAGGAGGGGGAATTGTTTGGGGAATCTGAGACTGAAGAACTGCAGTTCTTTGATTCTGATGCTGGGCAGGTGCTGGGGGATGCTGTAGATACCCCCAAAGTCCTGGCCCATCTGTTAGAGGTTCTGGATATTTCCCCACCAGCAGAGGCCCCTCCGAAGAAGGGGGAATTTTTTGGCTCATCTAAGCCCGGCTTGGAGTTCCCAAATCAGGATCATTTTGATGGCATGATTCTTAGAGAATAGGAGAAGTCGAATGGCTTCCCGGTGTTCCGCAGGGATGGGATAGGAAGTATCCCTTCCCGGCGGACGCGGTGAAGTGATGGTCTTCCCCTCCTGAGGTTGATGCGCCCATCTTAGGATTGTCCAACACCTCCGTTGTACATACTCCTGACGCCACTACCTTTAAGGATGGCGAGGATAAGCGCATTGATCAGATGGCATGCCATGCCTTTGCCAGTGTGGGTTCAGCCTTGCAGCCTGTTTATGCTTCTGCACTCGTGGCTGTGGCTACCAGGTCTGAGGTTAGGGACATGTTAAAAGGGTCCCAACTCAACCCGGCCAGTGTTGAATTCACAGCCCTTAAGAGGTGTGAATTGTTCATGAACTTTGTGTTGGCGGCTAAGGATGACACTATTGTAGTAGAACCTCTGCTCTGCTGGTGGCCATGCATCGATCGGTATGGCTACGCCAGTGGGTGGCTGACATAGCGGCCAAGAAATCACTTACAGCACTGCCCTTCCTGGGTATGCGGCTGTTTGGTGACAAATTGGATTCTGTGGCGAAAAGTGGGAAGCTACCTCAGCGTAAGAAGCAGCGTCGCTTCTTTCGGGGGGCAAGCTCCTTCAATCCTTCCTTTCGCGGTGCCAGAGTGGGCAGAGGTCTTGCCTACTCTAGCTTTAGAGGTGATACCTGGAACAGAGGCAGGGGCCGCGCCCGTCCAGCCTCTACCTGGGGTCCCAAGCCTGCTGCCAAGCCAGCTCAGCAATGAGGAGGCACCCTCACCCCTACGGGTGGGGGGACGGCTGTGGCTCTTCTTCCAGGCCTGGGCCCAGGAGGTCTCAGACAAGTGGATATTGGAAGTGGTCTCGTCTGGGTACAAACTGGAGTTCGAGTCCCGCCTCCTCCTAGATTCCTAAGGTCTCGGGTGCCATCGGATCCTCGGGCGGCGCAGGGGCTCCTGTTGGCTGTAAGGAATCTCCTGGACAATGGCGGTCATATGCCCGTTGCCTCTTTCAGAGAGAGGCCGGGGCTATTATTCCAACCTCTTCACAGTTCCCAAGAAGGATGGCTCCATAAGACCCATTCTGGATTTGAAGCTTCTCAACAGGTTCATCAGAACCAAGAAGTTCCGCATGGAGACTCTGCGCTCAGCCGTCGGTTCCCTTCGTCAGGGGGATTTCATGATGTCCATAGACATCAAGGATGTTTACCTTCATGTACCAATTTTCCCAGCACACCAGAGGTTTCTCAGGTTCGTGGTTGGAGATCAGCATTTTCAGTTTGTGGCCCTCCCGTTCGGGCTGACCTCGGCACCGAGGGTGTTTACCAAGGTTCTGGCGGGCATAATGGCCCTGCTCAGAGCCCAGGGCATTCGCATTGTGCCGTATCTGGGCGACCTACTCATTACAGCTTCTTCCCTCTGCCAGGCAGAGCTGGACACCAGCACGGTGGTGACGACGCTGGAAAGGTTCAGATGGGTGATCAACCACCCCAAGTCTTCTCTCTCCCCATCAAGGGAGATCTCTTTTCTGGGCATGAATCTGGATACCAGTCAGGCCAGAGTGTTCTTACCTCAGCCAAAG
This sequence comes from Gastrophryne carolinensis, assembly GCA_027917425.1. Lineage (NCBI taxonomy): Eukaryota > Metazoa > Chordata > Amphibia > Anura > Microhylidae > Gastrophryne > Gastrophryne carolinensis. The sequence goes on along the minus strand of CM051234.1, from coordinate 304,765,135 downwards.
GTGCAGGGGGTTCAGGATCTGATACGTCTTCTCCTGACCAATCCTCGCCCTTCTATCCGGCTAGGGATGACTCTGGTAGGTTTGATGGTGGCCTCCTTCAAGGCAGTCCCCTTTGCTCAGTTCCACATGAGGTCGCTCCAACTCCATCTATTGCTGAAATGGGACAGAAGTCCACAGTCCTTGGATCAGTCCTTTCTGATGTCTCCCAGGGAGTCCCTTCAGTGGTGGCTGGAGCCAAGCAATCTGATGAGGGGCAGATCCTTTCTGGCCCCTTGTTGGGAGACGGTTACCACGGATGCCAGCCTGTCGGGCTGGGGAGGTTTCTGGAAGGATCATCAGTTCCAGGGGTTGTGGGGTCCTCAGGAGGCTCACACCCCCATCAATGTCCTGGAGCTTAGAGCTATCAGTTTGGTTCTGTCACGTCTGACACTCCACCTACAGGGCTTACCGGTTCAGGTTCGCTCAGACAATCGAACTGCGGTAGCTTACATCAATCACCAAGGAGGGACTCGCAGCAGCAGTGCCCTCAGGGAAGTCTCTCTGATTCTGACATGGGCGGAGAGCAATGTTCCTTGCATCTCGGCAGTGTACATTCCGGGAGTGGAGAACACTGAGGCGGACTCCCTGAGCAGGGGATTTTCTCGCAGAGGGGAATGGTCTCTCAACCACAGGGTATTTCGATCCCTATGTCACAAGTGGGGGACTCCAGAGGTGGATCTCTTTGCCCCTCGGCACAATCACAAGCTCCCAACCTTTGTATCTCTGTCTCGGGATCCTCTGGCCCTGGCAGTGGATGCCTTGTCCCTTGCCTGGAGGGATCTGGGGTTTCTGTACCCGTTTCCCCCCTTCTCCATGGTAGGCAAGGTAGTGTGCAAGCTGGCTCTAGAGGGGGCACCAGCAATTCTGGTGGCCCCAAGGTGGCCAAGACAGGATTGGTTCACAGACGTCGTAGGACTGGCGGTAGATCAGTACAGGCTGCCCCTGTTTTCGGATCTGATCTCTCAGGGTCAGCTACGTTACCCCAATTTTCAAACGCTTGCTTTGACGGCGTGGCTGCTGAAACCTTCATCCTGAGGGAGGAAGGTTTGTCGGAGGAGGTTATTCAGACATTGATTAGAGCTAGGAAGAGGTCTTCCTCTACCATTTACTATAGGACTTGGTGGTCCTATATTGACTGGTGTGAGGCTAGGGCCTTACCTTGCAGGGTGTTTTCGATTCCTAGGATTTTGGAGTTTCTTCAACACGGTCTGTATCTGGGGTTCCAGCTCAGTACTTTGAAGGGTCAGGTTTCTGCCCTGGCTGTCTTTTTTCAAAGGTCCTTTGCTTTGCATCATCTGGTCAAGACTTTTTTCCAAGGGGTCACTCATGTTCAGCCCCCTAGAAAGCCTTTGGTTCCCGTTTGGGACCTAAATCTGGTTCTCTTGGCCCTCCAGGGGCCTCCTTTTGAGCCGGTGCAGGATGTGGCACTTTCTGTGCTTACTCAAAAGGTTGCCTTTTTGGTGGCTATTACCTCTGTTCGGAGTGTCTCTGAGTTGGCAGCTCTGTCTATTCAGGCCCCTTACTTTGAGAGACACCAGGACAAGGTGGTTTTTCGCTTTAAACCAGATTTCCTTCCTAAGGTGGTTTCTGCTTTCCATCTCAATCAGGATGTAGTTCTCCCTTCCTTGTGTCCTAGGCCTAGCAATGACAAGGAGAGGGTTTTGCACTCTTTGGATGTGGTTCGTTGTGTGAAGTACTATTTGGTTGCTACTTCTCCTTTTCGTAAGACGGATGCCTTGTTCGTGGTGCCTTCTGGGCCCAGAAATGGTTTGGCGCCCGCTAAGTCTACCATTAGAAAATCGATACGTCAGGCCACTGTTGGGGCCTATTCCGGGGGGAGGGTTCCTCCTTTTAAGATCACTGCTCATTCTACTCATGCTGTTGGGGCTTCCTGGGCCTTTCAGCACCAGGCTTCTGTTGAACAAGTTTGTAAGGCTGCTACTTGGTCTTCCGTTCATACTTTTTCCAAGTTTTATAAGGTTGATGTGCGGGCCTCAGCGGATGCTGTTTTTGGCCGCAAGGTTCTGCAAGCTGCAGTGGTTTAAATTGGTGTATTTTTTGCTGCATTTGGATCCCCACCCATGACGGACTCTGCTATTGGATGTCCCATATGTCATGAATATTGCAAGTGGGGTGTGTGACATACTTGGAATAATACCATTTTGTGATTACTCACCTGTAAAATGGGTATTATAAGTATGTCACACACCCCGCTTCATCCAGCCTTTTGGTATTTTGGATCCTTTATATGGTGAACCTTTTATTGTTAAGAATGTTTTATTGTCTCTTCCTGGTCCCCTTACTGCTGTCATATACTGGGGAATGTGTGGGAGGTCCCAGGTATTTATGGACCGGGAGGGGCTTCTTTTTTGCTTTCATCTCTGCAGAAGTTCGCCCTCTACTGGACCATAACCCATATGTCATAAATAGTGGAAGCGGGGTGTGTGACATACTTATAATACCCATTTTACAGGTGAGTAATCACAAAATGGTATTTTTCATTATTACGATTATCTTTATTTTTATCAATATTAGTATAATGTGTATTTATTAATTGTATTTATTATATTCCCAAGAGTTTTTTTTTTTTTAAGAAAAATATATATATAACAATAGAATTGATTTATTTATTTTTATTTTTAGAATTGGAAGAAGGATAATGAAGGGTTGTGGTTCCTCCCAGTCTCTTTGGGATTGGTTCAGGCTTAGAACCTTAGGTCTGTTTGCCAAATAAAAAAAAAAAAAAAAAAAAAACACCATGAGGGAGGCATCAGGAAATAGTGATTCAGGCATTCCACTTGAGCAGGGCGGGCTCTGTCCCTTATGTAAGCTGGATCCCCTGGGTAGTTTCAGCACGGTTTGTTCCGCTTGCGCCGTGAGAATTGGTTTAGACCATAATAGAGCAGTGGCTCAGGTCTCTAGCCCAGCTATTGCTGGTGGGAGCGCGACGGCTCACCCATCCCTTACATCCCCCGGAGAGGGGGAAGGCAGTGAGGCACAGGCGGATGTTGCGCACAGGTTGGATAACTTAGAGAAACAGTTATCCTTGGTCATTCCTAAGAAAGCCACCTATAAGAGGAGGCATTTGGAGCCTGTTTCTGAGGAAAGAGTTTTATTTGCCTCCTTTTGGTCGGAGGAGGAGGAAGAGTTTTTAGATGAGCAGCTCTCAGAGGGCGAGTTACGCTCTGGTGAAGAAGATAGTAATTTTTTTTTATTCTCTTCTGATGAGGATCCCCTTCTCTCAGACGAGCTAGAGTGATTACTTTCATCAGTTTTTAAAACCTTGAATATTACCCCTCCTGAGGTGGCAAAAAGAGGGAAGGACGAACTGTTTAAGCCAGTAAGGCAAAGGCAGGTGTTCCCGGAACAGCCGCATTGTTCCAGGATGCTGTTAAAAGGAGTGGGAAACTCCTAACAAGCTGCCGGCTGTTCTCAGGATCTTAGACACTAGGTATCCTTTTCCGGCGGATATGATTTAAGCTTTGGTCTTTTCCACCCGAGGTGGATTCTCCAGTGTCGGGCTTGTCTAATACTTCTATCATGCCATCGGCTACTATGGGATCCTTAAGAGATCCCACAGAGAGACGAATGGATCAGTTGCTAAGTCTCGCAGGCTTATTCAAGAGTCCAAGTATTTTAAGGTTTGTTTGGACTTTAACTCTTTCGCTATCACTGCTATGGATGATGCGGTCAGGCTAGCTGCTAGAACTTCTGCTCTTCTTGTTGCCTTGCGCCGTTCCTTAGGGCTAAGACCATGGTCGGCGGACGCCACCGCTAAGAAAGCTCTTACAGATCTTCCCTTTTTAGGGGGCAGACTCTTTGGAGAAAAGCTGGACCATATGGTCAAGGATAGCAAACTTCATCAAAGGAAGAGGGCGACTCAGCCTTTTCAGAGGCCTTCATCATATCGGCCCATTCGGAGTGGCAGAGGTGCCTTCGTCCTTGCTCCCATAGAGATTTTTGAGGCAGAGGCAGAGCTCGTAATAGGGCAGGAGGGGCCTGGAGAAGGAGGCCCAAACCTCCAGCCAAGCCCACTCCAGCATGAGGGGGCGCCCTCACCCGAGCGGGTGGAGGGACGGCTCTTGCTTTTTGCTCCTATCTGGAGACGCCACGTGGCGGGTCTTTGGATCCAAGAGGTGGTGTCATCAGGCTACAAGATCGAGTTTGCAGCCAGACCGCCCGCAAGGTTCCTTCGGTCGGGCAGCTAAAAGCAGATGCCCTGAGAGCCTCTGTGCAGCATCTACTTCAAGAAGGGGAAAATTGTCAGGTACCCTTTCAGGAAGGTCAGGGGGTTTTATTCCAACCTGTTTACAATTCCCAAAAAAGACGGGTTGATTCGTCCCATTTTAGACTTAAAGGGTCTCAACAAGTATATCCCGGTGATGCTTTTCCGCATGGAGACTCCAAGGTCAGCGGTAAGATCAAGCCAGCCTGGGGATCTTATGACTACAATAGACATAAGGGATGCGTATCTTCATGTTCCGATTTTTCCAGGGCATCAGAAGTTCTTGAGGTTTGCCTTGGAAGGCCAGCATTTCCAGTTTGTGGCACTTCCATTCGGCATATCCTCGGCTCCAAGAGTATTTGCCAAGGTCTTGGCAGGTCTCATGACCATTTTCAGAAGCCAGGGGATATGCATCGTCCCATATTTGGACGATCTCTTAATTTCAGCCGGGTCTCCTCAGCAGATCATGAAGGATACGCAGACGGTCCTATCAACTCAATTCTCCGATGTTCCATATCATTCCGGCGCCAGTAAGGAATTTCTTAGGAATGACGCTGTACACTGTTCAGGTCAAGGTATTTCTACAAGAGCAGAAGGCTCTGCTAATTCGGAATCAGAGTCCTTACTGGCCTGCCGGTAGCCGACCGTTCGGCTAGGGATGAAACTAGTAGGCCTTATGGTGGTCGTCTTCGAGGCTGTGCCTTTTGCCCAGTTTCACATGAGACCTCTTCAGTTGAATCTGTTGGCAAGCTGGGATCAAGCCCTGCAGTCGCTGGATCATGTCTTTGTTCTGACTCTCTCGGCCAGACAAATTCGGCTGTGGGGGTTGGACCCTCTGCACCTATCGGGTGCACGGATGCCAGTCTTACAGGCTGGGGGGGGCATCTGGCAAGCCCAGAAGATCCAGGGATAATGGGGTCTGAAGGAGAATCAGCTTCCCATAAATATATTGGAATTAAGAGCAATCCGGCTAGTGCTTCAGTATCTGACCCCCAGTTTAAGGGGACAGGCTGTCCAGGTCCAGTCAGACAATCGGATGGCGGTAGCCTATTTCAATCATCAGGGGGGTACTCGGAGCAAGAGTGCTCTAGAAGAGGTAAGCCGGATTCTGACTTGGGCAGAGAAGAATGTTCCCTGCTTCTCGGCAGTTTACATCCCGGAGGTAGAGAACCAGGAGGCAGACGCTTTGAGCAGGAAGGCGCTGCGTCGGGGAGAATGGTCCCTCAGTCAGAAGATCTTTCAAGCCCTTTGCCTTCGCTGGGGGTGTCCGGAAGTGGATCTCTTTGCATCCAGACACAATCACAAGCGGCCAAAATTCAGGTCCCTGTCAAGGTACCCTCTGGCCATAGCAACGGACGCCCTGTCAACCTCTTGGGCAAGGTTCAAGCTCCTGTACGTTTTTTCTCCCGCTCCTGAGGTGGGTACTAAGAAAGATGGCTCAGGTGGGGGTACCAACCATTCTGGTGGTTCCTCGGAGAACCAAGGAGAAGTTGGTTTTCAGACATAGCAGGGATGTCAGTAGACCATTGGCTCCTGCCAGTCGATCCAGACCTTCTCACACAGGGAGCGCGTCGACACTCGAATTTACAGATGCTGGTTTTGACGGCCTGGCTATTGAGACCTCGATCTTAGCAGAGAAAGGTTTATCGGCTAAGGTTATTCATACCATGATTCAGGCCCGGAAGAAGTAGTCTTCCATGATTTATTACAGGGTCTGGCGGGCGTTCATATCCTGGTGTGAGGCTAGGAAATTTTCATGTAGAAAGTATTCGATTTCTAGAATTAAAAATGGGCCTACAATTAGGCACCCTAAAGGGGCATTTATCGGCCTTATCTATTTTTTTCCAGAAGTCTATCGCTAGCAATAGGCTCATTAAAACTTTTTTTCAGGGAGTCACTCATGTCCGACCACCTCACAAGTCTATTTTACCGGTGTGGGACTTGAATCTGGTATTATCGGCTCTCCAGGGTGCTCCTTTTGAACCTATGATGGACGCTCCATTGAGCATGTTAACTCTTAAGGTGAGATTTTTGGTGGAAATCACCTCGGTGCGGCGTGTTTCTGAGTTAGCCGCCTTATGTATGAAGTCTCCTTATTTTGAGTTACACAGAGACGAGGTAGTTTTTTGGTTTAAACCTGATTTTTTTTTACCTAAGGTCGTTTCTCCCTTTCACCTTAATCAAGAGGTAATTCTACCTTCTTTATGCCCTGTTCCGGCTAATGCTAAGGAAAGGACACTTCATTCTGTAGATGTAGTCCGAGCCGTAAGATATTACATGACGGCTACAGATTCCTTCCGCAATACGGATTTTCTTTTTGTTATATCGGAAGGGCCTAGAAAGGGGCTTCCGCCAGCTAAAGCCACTGTCAGTAAGTGGATTAGGCAGGCAGAAGAAAAAGCCTACTCGGCCAAGGGGAAGGGACCCCCTTTTCGGGTCACGGCCCATTCTACTAGGGCTATTGGTGCTTCCTGGGCCTTTCAGCATCAGGCTTCAGTGGAACAGGTTTGCAAAGCTGCCACCTGGTCTTCAGTTCATACATTCACCAAGTTTTACAAGGTGGATGTTAGAGCCTTAGCTGGCGCTGTTGTTGGTCGAAAGATTCTTCAGGCGGTAGTGAAATGAACTACCTGTTGTTCTGCGCTGGGGATCCCGCCCATAGATGGCACTGCTTTTGGAGATCCCAAGTGTAAGGAGTGTCTGGAATGGATTGGAAGAAAAAACGCAATTCTGTGACTACTCACCTGTAGAATTGTTTTTTCTGGGAATCCATTCCAGACAGCCACCCATGCTTCGGTCATGATCTATCTTTTGATGTTTCTTTGATGGTGTTTAGTCCATTTATTTCATTGGCATGAAAAAAAAAAAGAGAGCTTTATTTACTCGTTTATTTATTTTTTTGAGAGTATTCTGGCGGAGTTCGGTGTGAAGTAACATGGACTCCTATATAGGGCCTCCCGGCCTGCCTCTATTTTATGTTTTACTGCTTTTTAAGTAACTGATCTAGGTTAGGAGACAGCTGCTACTTATGGAGCCGGGAGGGGCCACGCCTTTGCAGTCACATCCAATCGGCAAGGAGGTAATCCCAAGTGTAAGGAGTGTCTGGAATGGATTCCCAGAAAAAACAATTCTACAGGTGAGTACTCATAGAATTGCGTTTTGTGTCGCTGCTTGGGGGTGAGTGTTTTACTGGGGGGCTCCCTAGTCTTTTCTCACCCTTATTCTCTCTCCCCACCGACTCCGCTCCGCGGCGGGAGGCGCTATAACTGTGCTTGGGGGCGGCGGTGCGCCCTGTCATGGCGCTTGGCGCCTTTTCTGGAGTGTGGTTGGGGGGGGCGGCGCCGCGGGATGATGCATATCGCGTCATCCCATCGCGGCCCGCCCCTCGAGATTCCGTACGGCTGCCCCATTTTGCGGCTGTGCAGCCAGTGTTGGAACGGGGCGCTTGGCTGCGGGGATCATCCTATTGCCGCTGATGACTTGTTCGCGTGCTGGGCTCTCTCTCTGTGCCTGCCTGTCACAGCGTGAGCTCTGAGGGGGGTCGCTATCTCTTGCCATCGGTCTATGAGTTATATGTGCGGTTTTTACTTCTGGACATGTGCTGTGGGATACTTATGGCTTTCTCTGCTTATGTCTTTCAGAGGGTAGCAGCTTGTGGCTTCTCCCGGTCCGATACTCTCCCCCTTCCCCCCCCTCCCTCTCCCGGGCACCCCCTTTTTTCGTGGGCATCCCTTGGGGGGCATCCCGGGTGGCTTCTATTAGCCATTACCCTGTGCTGGCCTATTGTGCCGCTAATAATCACCATATGGAGGCTTCTGGGGATAGCGAGCTTGGGGGCCCCTCGGGGCAGCCTCGGCTGCGTGTCATGTGTGGGGCATCCCCTTTGAGTGGTGGTGGCGCAGTCTGTGTGCCGTGCGCTCAGAGTATCATTGCGGATCAGGTTGGGCCGAGCGCTTCTCTTCCCAGTCCTGCGTTCCCTACTGCATCTCCTGCCCCTCCGTGCCTGCATTTAGCCCCCAGTGAGGGGGATACTAGCAGGGGGTCGCAATCAGATCTGGCACTGCGCGTGGCAAGCATTGAGCGGCAGTTGGCCTGACCGGCGGCGGGCAAGGCCTCTAGCAAGAAGCGACACCTTGATGCCGAGTTGTCCCTATTTGCCGAGGGGGATGAGGGCCTTGATGTGTATGGCGGGAGCTTTTCCGTGACTCGACTCCTCTGGGGATTGTCAGGATGGTTACGATAGTGACCTAGGGTCCTACTCTGATGAGGATACTTGGCTCCCGGATGATACCGATAGCCTCTTGTCGGCGGTTTTCGATACATTGCACATCGCCCCCCCCCCCCCTAAGGCGGCGAAGAAGAAGCAAGGCGAGCACTTCCGCCCTGGTAAGTAACGCTTGGAGTTCCCGAACCAGGGCCATTTCTCAAATCTGGTTCTGAAGGAGTGGGAAAGTCCTAATAGGTTACCCTCTGTGCCCAAGGGGTTGGATAGAAGGTATCCTTTTTCGGCAGATTTGGTTAAGCGTTGGTCATGCCTTCCTGAGGTGGACGCTCCGGTCCTGGGGCTATCTAACACTTCGGTCATGCCATCCCCCGACACTACCACGCTGCATGATAGCACGGACCGGCGTATGGATCAGTTAGCTTGTCATGCCTTTACCTTTGTGGGGGCCGGGTTGGTCGGGTTGCGCCGCGACCATTGTGGTCAGATGACTTGCTGAGGCCGATCAGTCTGGTAAGAATAGGGAGGATTATAAGGACCTCTTGCTTTGCTCTGATTTTATTACGTTTGTGCTGGCTGCCATGGACGATGCCGCCTGGCTTGGCGGTAGGGCCTCGGCCCTGTTGGTGGCTATGCGTCGGTCAGTTTGGTTACGACAGTGGGCTGCTGACTCTGCCGCTAAGAAGGCTCTCACTGGGCTTCCAGCGTAGAAAGCAGACTCAGCCCTTTCGAGGTTCCTTCTCCTTTCGTCCTTCAAGGGGAGGTCGTGCCCCCCCCCCCCCCCCCTTTTCAGGCAGTTGCAGAGACTCTTAGGGCCGAGGCAGAGCCCGTGGTCGCCCTGGTCTCTTCTGGGGGACCAAACCCAAACCCCCTTCCAAAGCATGAGGAGGTGCCCTCACCCGACCGGGTGGGGGGGCGTCTTTGGCTCTTTGCTCACGTCTGGAGGCTTCGCGTCTCAGACCGGTGGATTCAGGAGGTGGTGTCCTCCGGTTACAAGATAGAGTTTGCAGCCTGGCCGCCCCCAAGATTCCTCCGATCCCGGATATCCCAAAGCCCTGTGTCGGCTCGGGGACTGCGTCTGGCCGTCCAACGCCTTCTGGCGTCAGTAGTTATTTGTCAGGTACCTCTTCAGGAACAGGGTCGGGGGTACTACTCCAACCTGTTAATGGTGCCCAAGAAGGACGGTTGCCTGAGGCCCATCCTGGACCTAAAGGGCCTCAACAGGTTTGTCAGGTTCAAGCACTTTCGCATGGAGACATTACGCTCGGCCGTAAGTTCTCTTCGGCTGGGCAACTTCATGGCCGCGGTGGATATCAAGGATGCCTATCTTCACGTGCCAATCTTCCCAGGCTCCTGAGGTTCGCTCTGGGGGATCAACACTACTAGTTTGTGGCTTTGCCGTTCGATATCACCTCGGCTCCTCGAGTTTTCACCAAGGTGCTGGCTGGCGTCATGGCTCTCTTGAGGAACCAGGGCATCCGCATCCTTCCTTACCTAGACGACATTCTGATTGCTGCTCAGTCTCTTCATCAGGCCGAGATGGATACTCAGGTGGGGACGTCCACTCTCGAGTCCTTCGGCTGGTTGATCAACTATCCCAAGTCTTCACTATCTCCGTCTTTGGCGAGGTCCTTCCTGGGCATGACACTGGATACTTCTCAGGTCAAGGTATTTCTCCCTCAGCAGAAGGTGGAGGGCATTCAGATGCAGGCATGGGCCCTGCTGTCGTGTCCTCACCCTTCCATTCGGCAGGGGATGCAGTTGGTGGGCCTCATGGTGTCCTGCTTCGAGGCGGTTCCCTTTGCTCAGTTCCACATGAGACCTCTTCAGTTGCATCTATTGACTGTTTGGGATCGGAATCAGGAGTCCCTGTATCAGGAGTTTGCTCTGTCCCCTCCGGTCAGCCTGGTGGCTGGACTCGAGGAATCTTCTATTGGGCAGGTCCTTTCTGCCTCCGCGCTGGGAGGTTGTCACCATGGATGCCAGTCTGACCGGCTGGGAGGGGAGTTTGGCAGTCTCTGAAGTTCCAGGGTCAGTGGGGTCCCCAGGAGGCCCACGCGCCCATCAATATCCTAGCACTGTGGGCAATCCGGTTGGTTCTCTCCCAGTTGACCCCCCATCTTCGCGGTTGTGCTGTACAGGTCCGCTCGGACAATCAGACGGCGGTTGCCTACATCAATCATCAGGGAGGGACCCAGAGCAAGCGAGCCCTCAAGGAAGTGTCTCTGATCTTGTCTTGAGCGGAGGAGGCTGTTCCCTGCATCTCGGCGGTTTACATCCCAGGGATGGAGAATCAGGAGGCGGAATCCCTGAGCAGGGTGACAACTCGCCTGGGAGAATGGTCCCTCAGCAACAAGATCTTTCACGCCCTGTGACGCCGATGGGGTCAGCCGGACGTGGACCTGTTTGCGCACAGGCTTCCAAAATTTGTCTCCCTGTCAAAGGACCCTCTGGCCTTCGCCACGGACGCGCTAGCAATTCCCTGGACGGAGTTTCGGCTCCTCTATGTATTTCCTCCCTTTCCTCTGCTGGGTCGGGTGCTGCGCAGGATAGCCCAGGAGGGGGTACCCGCCATTCTGGTGGCCCCCCACTGGCCGAGGACGGTATGGTTCGCGGATGTCGTACAGACGGTAGTAGATCGGTTCGTCCTGCCCAAGGATCCAGAGCTTCTCACGCAGGGACAGCTGCGCCATTCCAATTTACAAACGCTGGCTTTAACAGCTTGGCTGCTGAAACCTCTATCTTGATGGACAAGTGTTTGCCGGCCTCTGTTGTCGATACCTTGATTCAGGCTTGGAAGAAATCCTCGTCTTTTATCTACTACAGGGTCTGGCATGCATACATTGCTTGGTGCGAGTCCAAGTCTCTTTTTTTTGTCGGGAATTTTCCATTCCCAGGATTCTGGAGTTTTTACAGCATGGTCTGGATTCAGGTCTTCAACTTAGTACTCTCAAGGGACAGGTCTCGGCTCTGGCATTTATTTTCCAAAGATCCTTTGCCAATCAGGGGCTTGTCAAGATCCTTTTCCAGGGGGTTACTCGTGTGTCCACCGCGTTAGCCTCTGCTACCGGTTTGGGACTTGAATTTGGCTTGTGGCGCTTTCCATTAAACCTCCTTATTTTGAGCGGAATCAGGATAAGGTGGTGTTCAGCCTTAACCCGGAATTTTTGCCCAAGGTTGTATCTGCCTTTCATCTCAATGAGGTCTTATTTTCCTATTGTCCTGCCCCTGCTACTTCCAAGGAACGGAACCTTCACTCTGGATGTGGTCAGGGCGCTCAAGTATTATTTGGTCGCCACTGAGCCTTTTAGGAAGTCTGATTCTCTTTTTGTTCTTCCTTCCGGGCCTAGGAAGGGCTTGCCTCCGGCTAAATCTACTATCAGCAAGTGGATTAGACAGGCGGTGGTGCGTGCTTATTCTGCCAAAGGTAAGGAACCTCCCTTCCATGTTACTGCTCATTCTACTAGGGCTATTGGTGCCTCCTTGGGCTTTTCAGCACCAGGCTTCTGTTGAACAAATTTGTTAGGCCGCAACGTGGTCTTCTGTTCATACTTTTTCTAAGTTTTACAAGGTAGATGTTAGGGCCTCAGCGGATGCTGTTTTTGGCCGCAAGGTACTTCAGGTGGTGGTGGTCTGAACTGCCTGCCGTTACTTATTGGGGATCCCACCCTACTTTAAGGACACTGCTATTGGATGTCCCAGAAGTAATGATTGAAATTAAACAGGCCGTGCTGTACACTTGGAAAAATACAATTCTGTGATTACTCACCTGTAGAATTGATATTCTTGGTATGCCACACACCCCGCTTCACCTTTAATATTCTTCACGATTGGGTTAACTCACCGCCAGGTGACACTGTGCAGAGAGGCCTATATATACCTGGTACCTCCCATTTATCACCAGTGTTTTTCTCTCTGCTTGACGACAAGACAGAAGATTGAAGTCTCCTGCTTACAGGTAGCCTTACCCCGGCACCCCCCTTTGGTCTATTTCTGCCCGGTTTTTGATTGTTTGTACCTTTATGGTGGAATGGAAGCCTCCCAGCCTAGGCTGCTCACTGGGCAATTGGTAGACGGCACTGTAGGTGCCTAGGAGCTTATCTCCTCCGCTCAACCCCCTCTTTTGGGGGCAATGCGGCTATCTGGCATGGTGATCCGGAAATGGGATGCCCCTGTCCCGAGGGGCCCCTTACTCTCCCGTTTTCGGTCCCTTCTCCCTTCCCTATGGGGGGGGGGGGGGGTTAGAGGGATGTGTGTTGCGTGTGTATTTCACTGTATGTTTTTATTGCATGTGTGTTTTACTTTTGTTCACTTGTCAGACTGCACCGCAAGAGTGCACTTGGTCTGATTAATCCTCCTCATAGAGCTTCCTCTGGCAGGTCTTTTAAATAGCTGCTTGCCGGCATGGCCAGAATTCGGGTCAGCTTTAAAGGGCGGCCGGGGCGGGCTGCGCTGTGGCAGGCTGTGGCAGGCTGGCTCGGCTGCCTGAGCCTTGTGTATTACAGCCCCCCTCCCCCCTGGTCTCCTCTCTGTTCGGCCGCCGTTGTCGGGCCGCGTTATCAGCGTCGGCTGCGCTGTTAGTTCCCCCCCTCCCCCTTCCTTTGTTGTGGTTGCCTGTTGTAGTGGCTCATCTGGAAGTAATCCCTTGATGAATTGGCCGCACTGATCGGGCTTGAAGGGGGCGGGCCCCGGTGACGGAACGGGGGCGTGGCACCGGCGGCAGCGTCATGCGGCCGGCCCCAGCCCCACTTCCTTCCTTCCTGTCTTAAAGGAAGACACATGGGGGGGGCTCGCTGCCGCACATGGGTCTGTTTACTCTTGGCCTCCTACTGCTGCTGCTGCTGGCTGCTGCTACGTTTTTTCGTTCCTGCTGCTGCTGCTGCTCTCAGATCATTGCTCAGGTAAGCAGTCTCACCTTGGTGGGGCCGTCGAGTGTTTATTAAAAGGTAATAATAATTATAATTTTATAAGACAAAAGAGGGAAGATTTTTAAGAGGATGTTTTTTATTATTATGGATTAAATAGAGGGCAACGTTTTCCTTTGCTTATTTAAAAGCACCTTGGTGCTGTGCATAAGTATTGTTGCATATTGCCACATGTTGTTTGGGGGTCTGACTGTTGGTTTTTTCTTCCCCTACAGATCCCGGGAATCCCTGAATAAAGCGGCCTCCTGGTTCTATATTACTTGGCTAGTCCTTCTTTTAAAAAAAAAAATAAAAATTGGGACATATTTATACATAATATATATATATATATATATATATATATATAAAATCTATATTTATACAAAGATTATTAAGGGGATCTTCATTATAAATTAAATCCTCCCTTCCGGGACATTTACAATAAGGGGGCATCCCGGGTGGCTTATGCCTTAAACCCAAAAATTTGCGAATACCATAAATCACCATATGGAGGCTTCCGATATTACCGGAAATGGTTCTTCTGGGCCATCTAGGGTGTGCGCAGGATGTGGGACTCCGCTCCCAGCTGATGATGTCTTTGTATGCATTCCTTGTGCAAAGCAGAGTATTGCGCGTCAGTCCGTTGCTCCGGCTGCTGACCCGTCGCAACTTCCATCATCTCCTACCACTCCCTCCCTGTTCCGGACCCCGCGTGACACTGTCAAGAGTGGGGATTCGCAAGCCGAGGTGGCGGCACGGTTGGCCAGCCTCGAGAAAATAGTGTCCGTTAAAGCAGGGTCAAAAGCCACTGCAAAACGAAAGCACCTGACTCCGATACCTCCGGCTTCACAGGATGAGGTATGTGAGCCTGTGGAATGGTCCGATGGCTCCCCGGACGAGGAGGGAGAATTCCTGCTGGAGTCAGATGAGCCTGCAGATCAGCTTGAGGCTGATGCTATCGGCGATTTGTCGGCGGGGGTTTCCCTTGACACCCCCTCCATTCTGGCTCAAATGTTTGAAATTTTGAATTTAGATCCGCCTGAGGCTGTCACCCTGCCAAAGGGTCAGTTGTTTAAAGAGCCTCAGCCGCGTTGGGTTTTTCCCAGACATCACTTTGAGAGGGTGGTTCTTAAGGAATGGGAACATCCCACGCGGTTAACTGGAATCCCTTCCAGTTGGGAAAAGCGTTATCCTTTTCCGCCAGAATTGGTGAAGCTTTGGTCCGTCCCTCCTGACATCGATACCCCTGTGCTAGGGCTCTCCAGCACAGCTATGGTGCAGTCTGCTGAGACCACTGCCCCTAAGGATGGGGAGGATCGTCGGATTGACCAGTACGCTCGCCATGGTTTTATTTATGCTGGGTCAACGATGCGCCCGGTGTGTGCTTCGGCGCTTCTTCTATTGGCGGTTAGGTCTGTAATTCAGGAGCTGTGTGTGGATCTCGATCCCACTTGTAAAGAGTTTACTGCGCTCAAGCCGTGTGAGTCTTTTGTTTCCTATGTTCTATCCGCTCAGGACGATGCGCTGGCTATGAGTAGCAAGACAGCTGCAATGCTGGTGACTATTCGTCGGTCAGTGTGGCTGCGTCAGTGGTCGGCGGACTCAGCTTCTAAAAAGGTGCTCACAGCTCTCCCCTTTTTGAGCTTGCGACTGTTTGGTGAAAAAATTGATTCAGTCGCAAAAGGTGGTAAAATGCCGCAACGCAAGAGGCCTCGTCGTCCCTTTAGGGGGGCAAGTTCTGGTAGGCCTTCATTTCGGGGATTCAGAGCGGGTAGGGGGGCTTCCTTTCCCGCTACCAGAGGTGCAGGTTGGACTCGGGGGAGGGGCCGTGGCCGTCCCGCTCAGTCCTGGGGCACCAAGCCCAAGCCTGCTGGTAAGCCCGCTCAGCAATGAGGGGCTGCCCTCACCCGTGCGGGTGGGGGGATGATTACGACACTTCTCCCAGGTTTGGGACCAGGAGATTCCGGACAGATGGATCCGGGAGGTAGTGTCGTCCGGTTACAAGCTGGAATTCGACTCTCGCCCTCCTTCACGGTTCTTTCGGTCTCCTTTCGCCGCACAGGGGCTCCTGGCGTCGGTAAAGAATCTGTTAGAGATGGCGGTCATCCGGCCGGTTCCGCGCTTAGAGATGGGCCTCGGTTTTTATTCCAATCTTTTCGCAGTCCCCAAGAAAGACGGGTCAGTTCGTCCCGTCCTGGACCTGAAATTACTCAACAGGTTCATCCGTTTTCGGAAGTTTCGCATAGAAACCTTGCGTACGGCCGTCGGTTCCCTTCGGCAGGGGGACTTAATGACGTCCATAGACATCAAGGATGCTTATCTTCATGTTCCCATCTGCCACGCTCATCAACGTTTTCTTCGATTCGTGATGGAAAATCAGCATTATCAATTCGTGGCACTTCCGTTTGGCCTTACCTCAGCTCCAAGAGTGTTCACCAAGGTGCTGGCAGGGGTCATGGCCATTTTCAGATCTCGGGGCATTCGTGTCGTACCTTATTTGGACGACCTTCTCATCATGGCTCCGTCGCTCAATCAATCGGAGACAGACACCAGGATGGTGGTCTCCACGCTGGAAAGCTTTGGTTGGGTGATCAACTTCCCCAAGCCCTCCCTCGCTCCGGCCAGGGTGGTGTCCTTTCTGGGGATGCAGTTGGACTCTCTTCAACACAGAGTGTTTCTCCCCCAGTCCAAAATTCATCTGATTCAGGAGTTGGCTCGGGTCCTACTTTCCAATCCTCGGCCGTCCATCCGTCTGGGGATGAGGCTGATAGGGTTGATGGTCGCCTCTTTCGAGGCAGTTCCTTTTGCTCAATTTCACACGAGGACGCTTCAGCTTTATCTGTTGGCGTCCGGGGACCGGCAGCCTCGGTCGCTGGATCAGCCCTTCCAGTTGTCCTCCCGGGTCCGGCAGTCCCTCCAGTGGTGGTTGGTCTCGACCAATCTTTTGAAGGGCAGGTCTTTCCTGACCCCTCTTTGGGAAATTGTCACCACGGACGCCAGTCTGTCGGGATGGGGCGGATTCTGGAAGGAGCTTCAGTTCCAGGGGCAGTGGGGACCTCAAGAGGCCCACTTACCCATCAATGTTCTAGAACTGAGAGCCATCCGTCGGGTGCTTGCTCTCCTGACTCATCACGTTCTGCGCCTTCCGGTCCAGGTGCGTTCAGACAATCGAACAGCGGTTGCTTACATCAATCATCAGGGAGGGACTCGCAGTCTGAGTGCTCTCAGAGAGGTGTCCCTGATCCTGACCTGGGCAGAGGCCCATGTTCCTTGTCTCTCGGCGGTATACATTCCAGGAGTGGAGAACCAGGAAGCGGACCGGTTGAGCAGGGGCTCTCCCCGTCAAGGAGAATGGGCTCTCCATCCTCAGGTTTTTCGCTCACTGTGTCTCCGATGAGGGACACCGGAGGTGGACCTGTTTGCCTCTCGTCACACGCTCCCGAACTTCGTGTCGCTCTCCCGGGATCCTCTGGCAGTGGACGCCATGTCCCTGAGCTGGGGGGGATCTGGGATTTCTATACCTGTTTCCTCCGATACCCATGCTGGGCAGGGTGGTTCGGAAGTTGGCTCTGGAAAGGGTGTCCGCCGTTCTCGTGGCCCCAAGGTGGCCAAGGCGAGTGTGGTTCGCAGACATCGTTCGGCTGGCAGTGGACCAGTTCGTTCTGCCTCTTCGGCCCGATCTGCTCACTCAGGGTCGGTTGTGTTACCCCAATTTACCAGCGCTGGGTTTGACGGCCTGGCTGCTGAAACCTCCATCTTGAAGGAGGAGGGTCTTTCTGACTCAGTTGTCAAGACTCTGATCAGTGCCCGGAAGAGGTCTTCTTCTATCATCTACTATAGGACTTGGAAAGCCTACATCGCTTGGTGTGAGATGAGATCTTTTCCTTGTAGGGTCTTTTCGGTCTCCAGGATTCTGGAGTTTTTTCAATCAGGGCTGGACTCTGGTCTTCAGCTAAGTACGTTGAAAGGGCAAGTTTCTGCCTTATCTATCTTTTTTCAGAAGCGTTTTGCGCTTCAGCCTTTAGTTAAAACTTTTTTCCAGGGGGTTACGCATGAGCGGCCTCCCAGGAAACCATTACTCCCGGTTTGGGATTTGAATTTGGTTCTTTCTGCTCTACAGGCTCCTCCTTTTGAGCCTCTGCAAGATATTGCTTTGTCTACCCTGACTCAGAAGATTGTCTTCTTGGTAGCGATCACTTCGGTCCGGCGTGTCTCAGAGTTGGCGGCCTTGTCTATCCAGGTGCCCTACTTTGAGAGGCATCAGGATAAAGTGGTCTTTCGGTTCAAGCCAGACTTTCTTCCCAAGGTTGTTTCTGCTTTTCATTTGAATCAGGATATTGTTCTTCCCTCCTTGTGTCCTAATCCTAAGATTCACAAAGAGAGGGTTTTGCATTGTTTGGATGTAGTACGCTGTGTTAAGTACTACTTGATTATCACGTCTCCTTTTCGTAAGACGGATTCCCTTTTTGTTGTGCCCTGTGGGCCTAAGAAGGGTTTGGCACCAGCCAAATCTGCCATTAGCAAGTGGATACGTCAGGCCGTTACTGCGGCCTATTCTGCTAAGAGGAAAGTTCCCCCTTTTCGTATCACTGCTCATTCTACTCGCGCCATTGGGGCGTCTTGGGCTTTTCAGCACCAAGCTTCTGTTGAACAAGTTTGTAAGGCCGCCATTTGGTCTTCTGTTCACACTTTTTCTAAGTTTTACAAAGTTGATGTGCGAGCCTCAGCGGATGCTGTTTTTGGCCGCAAAGTTCTGCAGACTGCAGTCATTTAAGTTATGCTTCACCTGGCCTTGAGAGGCCCCATCCCTTGTGGACACTGCTTTTGGATGTCCCAATCGTGAAGAATATTAAAGGTGAAGCGGGGTGTGTGGCACACCAAGAATGCCATTTTGTGAATACTCACCTGAAAAATGTATATTGTTGGTGTGCCACACACCCCGCTTCACTCCCACCCTTTTCGGTATTCCGAATCCTTTATATGGTGAAGCTTTTATTTATATTGATTTATTTTGAGGTTACCGTTAAAATACTGGTACCTTGTCTTTCTGCTTTTTAATACACTGGTGATAAATGGGAGGTACCAGGTATATATAGGCCGGAAGGAGGCTCGTTACAAGACTTCCTCTCTGCACAGCGTCACCTGGCGGTGAGTTAACCCAATCATGAAGAATATTTAAGGTGAAGCGGGGTGTGTGGCACACCAACAATATCCATTTTTCAGGTGGCGTTTTTACTGTGTACAGCATGGCCTGTTTCATCCCTCCCTTGTTATCGTTGCCTTGGTTGCCTCTTTATGGTGATTTGTTCAAATGTTTATTTTTGAGAGGCTGTGTATTCTTATCATGTTTGTTCTCCCGGCTTCTTGTATAACTGCTTTTCAAAACTGGGGGTCTATGGGTGATTCCTGGCTTTTTATACGGCCGGGAGGAGCCACAAATCTTCTGCAGTCAACTGTGCCACCTTGTGGCGGAATACCCAAAAGTAATGATTGAAATGAAACAGGCCGTGCTGCACACAGTAAAATCAATTCTGCAGGTAAGTAATCACAGAATTGTATTTTTACACTCACCTGACCCCTATATCGGTCTGGCTGGGTCTACTCTTCACCTAGGGGGCCTTTGATCGCATGGAGAGTACCCTGAGTACCCTGCTGACGTCATCCCGCTTTCCGGTCTGACAGTCGTGAGATGCGATGATCGCCGGCCAGAAGAGGAGATCCATCGGTCCTCTTCACCCCCCCCCCCCCCCCCCAGTGATCACCGCATCTGTCATTGGTTCGGCGAGGGACAGAGAAGCTGGCGATTGGAGGTGAGTGAGTAAAGTGTCCTTTATTCTTAGTATACAGTACGTCCTGCTCCAGATATAATACTTACACTTGGGTTATCCTCCGCCAGATGGCACTGCACTGCAGAGACATGCAAAACAGGCTCCTACCAGCCCTCAAATACCCGGGTACTCCCCACAAATCCCCAGATTTCTCTGCAGTGCTGACTGCGAAGACATGAAGTATCACTCTCTCACAGGTGAGCGCGGCTATTAAAGCCCGCGGCCCTGTTGGACTATTCCCACCCGTCCTCGTTGTGTTGTGCCTCCCAGCCTGGGCTGCGCTGGTCGGGTGAAGGTAGGCAGCACCACGCGTGCTTATGGAGCGCTGCTCCTCCGCAGTCCCCCACCAAAGGGTAGGCGGTGTAGGCTGATAGTGAGCCTCTATTGGATGCCCCTCCCTCATTACTGCCCCTATACCAAGGGCCGCCATCCTCCCTCGTTCCCCCGTAGTCGGGGGGGAAAGAAGGGGGGGTGCCTGTGTGGTCTGTATTGGATCGCACTTATATGGCCTTTGTCTTTGGACTTTTATAGATATGGTGTCAGCCGCCGCGCCCTTTCTATGTATTTTACTTGCAGACTGCTGCCGCCGCACGCACTTCTTTCCTTAGTCGAAGGCTCCGTGCCAGGCGGCAGCGTTACCTCAGACACCTACGTGTCCTCATTGGCTGTTGTTGGACTTCGCGCTCTTCGGGAGGGCGGGGTCTGTTTTGGCGCGTTCCGCGTCATGGACCGCTGGCCCGCCCTTCGAGGTACACGCGCCATTTTGTCTGTTCGCGCGTGGGGCGCTCCTGCTTTCCGTGGTACTGTAAGTGCCCTTGCGGGCGGCTTATTCTCATTATAGTTTTCTTGGTTCTGACACCATTTTCTTCTCTTTGTGTCTTTCAGACCGGTGAACACCATTGGCTTCTCCCGGCCCGGTGTAAATTTATAGCGGGCCTTGTAAAATTCTCCCACTTCCCTAGCGGGTCTTTGGGTCATCCAGGGTTGCTTATAGTGTAAATCCCTACTGGCATATTGTGCCTTGATTAATCACCATATGGAGGCATCTCAGAATTATGTGACCGGGGTCCCTCTGGGATAAGACCGGCTGTGTATAGCGTGTGGACAACCCCATGCTGATGCTGACAGGGCACGGGTCTGCGGACCCTGTGCCGAGCAAGCACTGGCTCTGCAATCAGGCCTTCCAGTGGCTGCACCTCGCTTCATTTCACCTATTTCCCCATGCTTAAATCACACTCCTGCTGAGTCGCATACAAAGGGGGAGTTGCAGCCTGTTGCGTCTTCCAGACTGCCCACGGCTGAACAGATCATTGCGAGGTTGTCAGCGCAAGGGCCCTGGTAAGAAGCGGCACTTGACGTCTCCTGTTTCTGTTTTCCCTATGGGAACTGAGGAGTTTTCTACTCCGTGTGACTATTCCCCTTCTGATGAAGGAGAGCTATTCTCTGACTTTCATCTGATGAGAGGCTGAGGAGTCATGACGATTCTGGACCTGAATACTGGGCCCAGTATGACACTGGCGATTTGTTGATTAAGGTCTTTGAGGCTCTGTCTATCTCTCTCCCTGGTGAAGCTTCCAAGCCGAGAGGGGAGCGTTTCCATACAGCAACAGCACGTTTGGAATTCCTAGAACAGGCTCACTTCCATGCTCTTGTCCTCAAGGAATGGAAATGTCCCAGTAAACTCTCAGGGGTCCCAGGGGACTGGGATAGGAAATACCCCTTTCCCCCTGAGGGGGTTAATTGCTGGTCATCCCCCCCGTGGTGGAAGCCCCGATCATAGGGGTTCCTAACCCCCTCTTTATTACAGCCCCTGCTCATAATACCCTTCGGGATGCTGAGGAGCGGCACATTGAGCTGCTGGCCTCCCACGCCTTTTCCTGTGCAGGGACGGCGTTGCGCCCGGTCTGTGCCTATTACTGCGGTGGTCGCTAGAACCCTCATCAGAAAGATGCTTGATCATCAACCTGATAATCTCCACTGGGAGGTGTTTAATGCACTCTCCAGCTGTGATTTGTTTTTAAAATTTATCCTATTAGCATTGGACGACACCATTAGAATGTGTGCAAGAACTTCTGCCCTTGCGGTGGCTATACGTCGCTTGGTTTGGCTGCGACAGTGGGGTGCTGACGATGCTACTAAAAAGACTCTTACTGGGCTTCCCTTTAGAGGGCTACGCTTGTTTGGGGCCCGTCTAGACCTGTTTGGTAAAAAGGGTAAGTCACCCCAACGCAGGCGGCCGTCTAGGCCCCCTCGGGGCAGGGGCACCCCTGTTTCCCCCTTACTTAGTGTTAAACAAGAACCAGGGGTGTCCTTCGTGGGGGCTCGCGCAGACTCCGGCCCCGGGAGCAGCAGACAACGCTCTGGCCCCTCCGGCAGGGCTAAGCCTAAATCTTCCACCAATCCCCCTCAAGCGTGATGGGGCGCCCACGCCCGTCTGGGTGAGGGGATGGCTGCGGCACTTTGCTCTTGTCAGGAGGCTTTACGCCTCATACTGGTGGATTCAGGATAGTTTGCTGCGCTGCCTTCCCCAGTTTTATCAGGTCCCAGGTACTCCTGGTCGCTGCTGCTGTTCAGTTGCTGGCACAGGCCATGCAAGGCCTGCGAGGTCTGAGGGTCACTTGCAGAGTGCCCGTAACAGGCAGAGGCAGGGGCCGCTATACCAACTTTTCCACAGTCCCTCAAAAGGATGGGTCAGGCTGGCTCATTCTGGATTCACAGCAATTCTCCAATTACAGGCAGTTTCTGCATGGAAACTCTGAGATGGGCCATCAGCGCCTTGCACCCAGGGGGCTTCTTGCTGTCTGTGGAGCTCTAAGATGCTTATGTTCACATCCCTGTGCCTTCAGGACACCGAGGCTCTTCAGGTTCGTGTTGGAAGTCCAACACTGCTAATTGTGGCCTTGTTATCTGGCCTCTCTTCAGCTCCCAGAGTGCTCACCCAGGTGCTGACGGCGGTGATGTCTCTGATGAGACCAAGGGGCGTCTGCGCGATGACCTACCTGGACGTCCTTTTTCACTTACCAGTCTCTACATCAGGCTAAGTTGCATACCCGGCTGATGGCGTCCATTTGGATGGGTCCTCATTGTCCCCTTAATTGGTAACTCCATTACTAAGAATGAATCTGGATTAGGTTCAAACGAGAATCTTCCCTTCTCAGCAATAAAGTGGACAATCTGGGCACTTGGGCTCAGTCCATCATTGCTGTCCCGGTCCCTTCACCAGGCAGGGATGCAGCTGGTGGGCCCGTTGGTGGCTTGCTCGGAAGAGGTCCCTTATGCTCAGTTCCCCTTGGGCCCTTCTGCGACTTCTATTGTTAATACAGGACAGGGATTCAGCATCCCTGGAGCAGGGTCTGTGGGCCTTCCCACCTGGTAAGAAGGCTTCTCTTGGAGTGGATGAACTCAAGGAACCTGTCTGGGGGCAGTTCCTTCTTGCCCCTTCCTGGAAACAGTCACCATGGATGCCAACCTATTAGGTTGAAGGGGGAGGTTTTCTTCTGAAACTCCCTGCGATTCTGGGGGAGGTGGGGCCCTTAGAAGGTCCTTACGCCTATTGATGTTTGAAACAGTGAGCGTTTTCAGTAGGTTCTATCTCGCTTGACTACTTCCCTTCTGGGCCTGCCAGTTTGGGGGCGCTCGGTCTGTCTGCCGACAGTGTCCTACATTAATCATTGGGAGGGGCCTGGAGCTGGAGGACCTTCCAGGAAGTGTCTGTGATCCTAATCTGGGTGAAGACGATGTTCCCTGCATATCAGTGATATTCGCTCCGGTGGAGTCCCTCTGCGACAGGAGGCGCTAATCCCTGTGTCACTATGGGGTCCAACCAGTTGTGGATCTGTTTGTGTTCCGTCACTATCACAAGCTCTCAGCTTTTGTTTCCCTGTCCCAGGATCCTCTGGCAGTGGTCCGGATGCCAACACATTGCATATTTTGGAGTGGCCCATCTTACGGTTTCTTTGTCTTTTTAAGATCAACCCCCAATTTTTTACAATGCCCACGTGCGCGCTGGGCGTCATTAGTAACGTCATTACTGGACGTTCGGTTCTGTATGTCTTTTCTCCATTCCCCCTGCTATGCAGGGTTCTGCGTAAGATTGCTCTGGTAAGGGGACCAGTGATTCTGGTGGCCCCCAGGTGCCCTAGTAGAGTGTGGTTTGCAGACATGGTACCGAGGGCAGTAGTTTTCTGTACCTTTTGCCAGGAGTGACAGCTCTGCTCACTCAGGGCCCCCTTTACGTCACTCCAATCTACAGTCTCTGGCCTAGTCGGCCTGACTGCTGAAACATCCATCTTGATGGAGACAGGCTTATCTGTCTCGGTGATTGAGACTATGGGAAGACTAGGAGCAAGCTTCTTCCTCTTCTTCTTCTATCTGTTATAGGGTATGGCATACCCATATTGATCGGTGTGAGTCTAGGTCTCTTCCCTGTTGGGCGTTCTCGGTTCCCAGGGTTCTAGAGTTGGTTTCAGCATGAGTTGGAGTTGGTTCTCTAACTCAGTACTCTTATGGGTCAGGTTCCGCCCTATCCACCTTGCCTTAGTAGTCTCTTGTTCAGTCTTTCTTGGTTAAGACTTTTCTCAGGGGGTACTCATGTGCGTCCCCCACGTAAGCCTATGGTCCCGGCATGGGATTTGAATTTAAGTTTTATTCTGTCTGCTTGCAGGGTTTTGTCCCTTTGGTCCTATTCAGGATGCTGTCTGGCTGTTCTTACTCTCAAGGTTGTCCTTCTGGGGACTGTTACTTTGGTCAGGCATGTGTTAGCGGGCGGCTCTGTCTAGCTAGCCCCCATTCTTTTGAGATACACCAGGATAAGGTGGTGTTCCGCCTGAAGCCGGACTCTCCGCATCAGGCGGGGTCTTATGTTCACTGATTCGAGATATTGTTCTTCCTGCTGTGCCTTATTCCTAGCAACGCTGAGGAACGGGTTCTGCATTCCTTGAACAGGTGTTGGCAGTTTTTTCCTTGGTAGTCACTGTGTCCTTTAGGAGAACTGATGTTCCTTGGGGATTATGGTCACTACATCCTGAATGTGCCCGATCTCGTCTGCTCTCGGGGAGTTGGGCCTCGTTATTACTTGAATGGATGTTCCTTCTGGTCCTTGGAAGGGTTTTTTGGCTTCTGCCAAGTCTACTGTTAGCGATTGGATTCGTCAGGCTGTTACTCAGGCCTATTCCAACAAGGGGAAGAATCCTTCCTTTTCGCTTTGATTCTTATTCTACTTCTTCTACTTTCATGCCTCTTGGGCTTTTCAGCACCAAGCTTCCGTTGAACTGATTTGCTAGGCCACTACCTTGGCCTTCTGTTCATACCTTTGCAAAGTTTTACAAGGTTGATGTTAGGGCCTCAGCTCATGCTGTTTTGGCCGTATGGTTATGCAGGTGACAGTGGTTTAAACTGTCTGCTGTTGTCGTTTTTGTTGGGGATCCCACCCTACTTTATGGACACTGCTATTGGATGTCCCAAGTGTAAGTACTATATCTGGAGCAGGACGTACTGTATACTAAGAATAATACAATTCTGTGAAATACTCACCTGTAGAATTGGTATTATTTGTATACAGTACGTCCTGCTCCATCCCACCCTGTTTTTTGCATTATTCTGGATCCCCTGTATGTTGATTGTTACCATTGTTATAGTTACCAGTTTTTGGTGGTTAATTCTCCCGGCTTCTTGTTACTGCTTTTCAATGCTGGGGATTTGTGGGAGGTCCCCGGGTATTTGAGGGTCGGAAGGAGCCTGTTTTGCATGTCTCTGCAGTGCAGCACCATCTGGCGGAGGATAACCCAAGTGTAAGTACTATATCTGGAGCAGGACGTACTGTATACAAATAATACCAATTCTACAGGTGAGTATTTCACAGAATTGTATTTTTTTTTTCCTTTATTGCATGGCACGGCCCCCTTCGGTATACATTACAGTTGAGTTATTCCGCCACTAGGTGGTGCAGTGGCATGTCCCGGCTCCCTATGAAAATGGGATTAACCATAGAGTTCCCAGTGTTTCCTCTGCAGTGAAACTGCGAAGTTAGAAGATAGCTCTCTCTCTTGCGCAGGTCAGCGGGGCAACCAAGCAGCCCCAAGCCGCACACCCTGTACCACAAAGGGTAGCCGGCCATAGGCTTTATGGTGAGCCTAATAGGGATGCAGAGTTTCTGTCCTGGCTTCTGAGGGGGTGAGTAGTTTGGGGACTGTGCCCCCTTATTTTCCTTTTGGGGTCCCCCCCGCAGCCCCCCTCCCTGGCCATGGCTGCTTGCCGCTGCCTTCTCGTGTCTCTCTCCCCCCCCCCCCTCTCTGACTTTGTTGGGGGGGGTAGCGGCGTGTGGTGATATCTGTGGTGTTTTGACGTTTTTTGTGTATTTTGTGGTGTCTTTAGCTGCCGCGGCGCTTTGTACTGCGCTCCGCGGCTGTGGGCGCCATAACCTGAGGTTTTTTTGCTTTGTCATGGCGCCGGCCGGGTCACGTGAGCGCTGTTTTTCGCTCTCTTCGGGGGGGGGGGGGGCGGATGATGACGCGTATCGCGTAGCTCCCCCGCGGCCCGCCCCTCGAGGTACCTCTGCCGGCGCCATTTTGGACAAGCTGCGCGTCTGGATTTTTCTCTTCCTGGTTGCAGCGCTGCTTCCTCCGGTGGGTCGCCTTATACAGCGGTCTGTGCCTGTGTGACCCCGCAGTGTCTTTGATCCGTGAGTCCCCCTTTGGGTTTTTTTTATTAAATTGGGATGTATTTGCTGCGGGATGCTCATGTGTGTTTTTACTTATGTCTTTCAGGCGGAATACCATTGGGTTGTGGTTTATCCCGGCTCCGCTCCTTCCTTCCCCTCATTCCCCCTTCATTCATTTCTGGGGGCATCCCGTGGGAGGGCGTCCCGGGTGGCTTCTGTCTTAAGCCTGTACCCACTGCTGGCCTATTTCGCCTGTGTTAATCACCATATGGAGGCTTCTGGGGATAGCGTGCTTGGCTGTGTTCCATGTGTGGGGTATCCCCTGTGAGTAACAGTGTCATGGTGTGCGTGCCGTGCGCTGAAAGTGTCCTTGCGCTTCAAGCTGGTTTGCCTGCTTCGCTTCCCAGCTCTGCGCCTCACTCGGCTTCACCTACTCCCCCGCTCCTGCAATTGAGTTCCAGTGAGGGGAATGTTGTCAGGGAGTTAGTCTGATTTGGCTCTGCGGGTGGCTAACATTAAAAAGCAGCTTGCCAGGACTGTTTCTAGAAAGGCCTCTGGCTAGAGGCGACACCTGGATCCCAGGCCCGCTCCCCTTACTGAGGTGTATGTGGGGGTTGATGAACTTGCTGGCTGTCACCCCCTTGAGATGGGGGAGCTCTCCCAGGATTCTGACTCCCCTGGGAACCAGCAGGAGGGTTGCGATAGTGACCCTGGGTCTGTGTTCGGAGAGGATTCATGGTACCCTGAGGACACCGATAATCTGCTGTCACATATTTTTGAAATTTTGCACATTGCTGCCCCTGAGGTAGCTAAGAGAAAGCAGGGGGAGCTTTTTCGCCCTGGTAAACAGCATCTAGAGTTCCCTGAGCAGGAACATTTTACCACCTTGGTGCTTAAAGAATGGGAACGTCCTAACAAGCTGCCTGCTGTGCCCAATTGTTTGGATAAAAGTTATCCCTTTCCTGCTGATCTTGTTAAGAGGTGGTCTTTTCCCCCTAAAGTGGACGCTCCCGTGCTAGGCTTGTCCAATACTTCGGTCATGCCTTCCCCTGACACTACCACTCTGAGGGACGGTGAGGACCGGCGCATGGATCAATTGGCCTGCCATGCTTTTACCTGTGTGGGGGCTGGCTTGCGCCCGGTATGTGATGCCGCCATTACTGGTATTGCCCTTAAGAAGCTGCTCAAGCGCCTCATTGATGGCGCAACAGCTGGTAGTGTGGGGGAGGAATATAGGACTCTCTTACTTCGCTCTGATTTTGTGGCCTTTATCCTTACTGCTATGGATGATGCTGTGCGGCTGTATGGTAGGACCTCTGCGCTCTTGGTGGCTATGCGCCGCTCTGTCTGGTTGCGACAGTGGCCAGCTGACGCTGTGGCTAAGAAAGCTCTCACTGGCCTCCCCTTCTAGGGGCTGCGGCTATTTGGGGAGCGTCTTGATGTTCTAGCCACGGATGGAAGGCTGCCTCAGCGTAGGAGTCTCAGCCCTTTCGGGGGTCCTCTTCCCCCCTCCCTTCCTTCCGTATTCCCAGAGGGGGCCAGGGCTCCCTCCTCTCCAGTGGTCGCAGAGATTCTTGGGGCCGTGGCAGACCCTGTGGTTGTCCTGGTCTCTCATTGAATCCTAAGCCCAAACCCTCTCCCAAGCCCCCTCAGGCATGGAGGGGCACCCTCACCCATCCGTGTGAGAGGACGGCTTCGGCTCTTTGCTCACGTCTGGAGGCTTCATGTCTCAGACCGGTGGATTCAGGAGGTAGTGTCCTCCGGTTACAAGATAGAGTTTGCAGCCTGGCTGCCCCCAAGATTCATCAGATCCTGGATGCCTTTAAACCCCCTGTCTGCTCAAGGGTTGCTTCTGGCGGTTCATTGCCTGTTAGAGTCCAGAGTCATTTGTTTGGTGCCCCATCATATCTTCCCAGGTCATTACCAGTTTGTGGCTCTACCCTTCGGTACCACCTCGGGTGTTCACCAAGGTGCTGGCGGGAGTGATGGCTCTGCTAAGTAACCAGGGCATCCGCATCATTCCTTACCTGGGTGACATCCTGATCGTGGCCAAGTCTTTTCCTCAGGCCGAGCGGGACCCTCAAATGGTGACATCCACTCTAGAGTCTTTCGGCTGGGTGATCAACTATCCCAAGTCTTCTCTGTCCCCGTCCTTGGTGAGGTCCTTTCTGGGCATGACTCTGGATACCCCTCAGGTCAAGGTGTTCCTTCCTCAGCAGAAGGCGGAGGGTCTTCAGCTCCCGGTTCGGGCTCTGCTGTAGTGTCCTCATTCCTCCATCCGTCAGGGGATGCAGTTGGTGGGCCTGATGGTGTCTTGCTTTGAGGCAGTCCCCTTTGCTCAGTTTCACATGAGACCTCTTCAGTTGCACCTCTTGTCAGTTTGGGCTCGGGACCCTGTGTCCCTGGATCAGGAATTTGTTCTTTCTCCCCTGGCCGGACAGTCTCTCTCGTGGTGGCTGGACTCAAGGAACCTTCTGGGGGGCGGGACCTTCCTGCCCTAGTGCTGGAAAACGGTCACCACGGATGTCAGTTTGACCGGCTGGGGAGGCTTCTGGAAGTCCCTGAGGTACCAGGGTCGGTGCGGCCCACTAGAGGCCCATGCTTCCATCAACGTCCTGGAACTGAGGGCGATCAGGTTGGTTCTTTCTCGCCTATCCACTCACCTTCGGGGTCGGGCTGTTCAGATCCGCTCAGACAGCCGGACGGCGGTGGCCTACATCAATCATCAGGGAGGGACTCGGAGCAAGCGAGCCTTCAAGGAAGTGTCCCTGATTCTGTCTTGGGCGGAACAGCATGTTCCCTGCATCTCAGCGGTCTACATCCCAGGGGTGGAGAACCAGGTGGCGGACTCCCTGAGCAGGGGGACGTCTCGTCTGGGTGAGTGGTCTCTCAACAACTGGGTGTTTCTCTCCCTCTCCCTCTGGCGGGCCGTGCCATGCAAGAACAAAAACAATTCTACAGGTGAGTACTCACAGAATTTATTTATTTTTTCAATGTTAACATTTTGTAAACTGGTAAGGTATCCAGGCTCAGGGTCTGGCAAGTCACCTTCGGCTACCTTCCTCCTCAAAGCGGGGGGGGGG
Source organism: Gastrophryne carolinensis (assembly GCA_027917425.1). Taxonomy (NCBI): domain Eukaryota; kingdom Metazoa; phylum Chordata; class Amphibia; order Anura; family Microhylidae; genus Gastrophryne; species Gastrophryne carolinensis. The sequence goes on along the minus strand of CM051234.1, from coordinate 304,736,176 downwards.
GGGAGAGGAGAAGAGCCTGTGTTCATTTGGTTGTCTGTGTTTGTAGCCGGCCGGGTGGGGGGGGCCACCAAATTTGGCCTATGCTCTGCTCTGCTCTACAAGCCCCAATAGCTGGTCCCCGGGCTGGTTATGCTGGGTAGGGTGGACCTCACGCCATTTTTTGGGGGTATTTAAGGGTTTTTGAGCCTTAAAATTCCAAAAAGAAGGGATGTTACACCATGTTACCTGTCACCCAGCAGGTAAAAAAGGCTTCCAACATCTATGAGACCCCTATAAAAGTTCATTAGGCTTAGGGGGCTGGCAAGACATCTGCGGCTAGCTGGTGACTTGCCATTAACCCCCAGCCTCCTACTATTACTTGCCTCCCCAAAGCCTGGGGCGGGGGGGGGCACAGAGTCTGGCGCCCTGTTCTACAAGCCCCATAGCTGGTCCCTGGTCTGGTTATGCTGGGTAGAGGGGCCCTTACACCATTTTCTGGGGATTTTTAAAAGTTTTTAACCCTTAAAATTACCCCCCCCCCCTTGGAAGGGGGTCCCTTTTTTAATTTGACCCTTTATAGTGTGGACAGTACTTGTATTTTATTTGTAAATGTTATGAAGTGCTTTTAGGGATCTCCTGCTTTTAGGGATCTCCTGGGCAGGAATGGAGGGCTACCGGTACCAATATTTTTTTTTTACTTAAAGTGGACCAACACCCAGGATTTTGACTATCCTGGGTCTTGGTCCACTTCGGTGGGGCACCCCCGATCGGGGTGCCCCGCTGTGTGAAACCCCCCCTAACCCCCCGAAAAACCTCTCCCCGCTCCCAGCGCCGACGTACAAGCCAGGTCCAGGAACGTCTAAGCGGCTGCCGCCGCCGCCGCCTCCCGCGCGTCCCTTTTGACGCCCGCGCGCCCGCGCCGGCCATTCGCAGACGGCCGGCGCGGGTGCGCGCACGCCTACAGGGGCGCGAGGGAGGCGGCGGCGGCCGGCCGCCGCCGAAGATCAGGTAAGGTTTTTCGGGGGTTTTGGGGGGGTTACACCCCGCGGGACATCCCGATCTCGGATGTCCCGCGGGGTGGGGGGTGATCGGCCCGGGAATCTTATAGATTCCCGGGCCGATCACCCGTGGGTGTTGGTCCACTTTAAAAATATTTTTAAAAACAGTGGAAAAATTACAGACAAGGCATTTCAAGTTAAACCTAAACTGCTGCAAAAAGAATATAGAGCGGTTACGTGCAGGCTTTACTTTGGGGTGTTTGGCAACTCTTCACTTGACTGAACCTATGCATGTTTGGTGGGACCTTGCTTTTTTAGATTTAACTTGTTTTTTTATGTTTGCTTATTGTTTAAGAAAAATGTGGCTTTGATTCTGCTTTTTTATTCCTTTTTTTTAGGGAAACCCTGAGCAACCAAAGAATTAATTGAGGGATTACTTCCAAAAAACTGCATCCACATCAACAGGCCTGGTACGCCTAGACAGCTTGAGGTGTGCAGAGAATAAATTATTTGTGGAGGGTATATCAAATGTAAAGGATTGTTTTTATTGAAAAACTGCAAGGTGTGCATGACGCATAGCATAGATTTATTTTTTATCTGAAAATCTCCTAAAGCACTGTTTCAGTTTGGGGGGGAGTCTCCTGGGCAGGAAAGGGTGTTTACCAATACATATGTGGTACTGTTGTAACTGGGAGAAATTGGGCTTTTACATGCAATAAGGTTTTATTGCATGTAAAAAAAAAAAAAAAACACTACAAATTGTAAAAACCTGACTTTTTGTTGCCCATGTTTTACCTCAAAATATTGAGAATACACTTAACAAATGACAAAGAAGACATTTCATGCCCAGACTCTGAAAAAACAATATATAATCTCAGGAAATCCCTTCAAAAATTACAGTTGAACATGTGTAGCGCAAAACAGGGTGACAAAAACTCTAGGTACGCTGGCAGTTAAAGGAGACCCGAACCCTAACTGCCAACTCAGCCAGGCAGAATCATAGTTTACAGGGACACTAAGCTAAATTAATGCACCCCCTTATACCTTCAGTGAGCCCCGCATGATTTTAACCTTTTCATAGCAGAACTCCATCTGATGCGCAGTAAAACAGCTGCACACAGGTGGAGCAACTGCACATTCTCCAGTAGGAGGCAGCTGTGCAGTTTACAGCGGTTTTCAGTTTAGGGTGAAAACGGGGACAGGCCTGATGTTTAGTATTTAAAATGACTTATCTTAATTTCCTGAATAGCACACGTTTTAATAAAACAAAATGCACAAATAAAATTAAACAATGGGCTGCCTGCTCGCCATTGAAAAAGGAAAAATATGATTTATATTAATATTTACTGCACATTAATCTCCAATATCTCTATTAGAGATCAATATGATAAATATCGCAAATACTAACAATCATAGCCCAGCGCCACTAATCTGATTCAAAACAATGGCTGCTAAGGCTCTCCCTACACATCCAGTGACATATCCTAAGAAGAAATATATTATTTACTTTAAATACTTTGCAACTACAATCTATTGTGTGAGAATTTTCCACCACACACACAGTAAGATGTATATATTAAAGACGGGTTTAATTAGTAAATAACCTTACTAACCCAATATGTTCCTAAAGTCCTCCAGATAACCTTATATTACAGGCAGTTGTTACCTAAATGATAGTTACATTAGTTACAGTACAATATATGTTATAGTGGATAGAGAGACAGATACACAGATACTTAGACTTATGTTTGCTTCATCATTCAGGTAAGGCGTCCATCCATTCATCGACTCACTGCCCCCCTGCACAGCTTCCCAATGTATGAACAATAGGGGGAGTGGCCAGCATTCCCCGTCTCTTGGGAGTGTCTGCCAAGGTCGGCCAACATCAGATCTCTTTTGAGATCAGATATACATTTCATAAAGGATATAACTCCCACAATATGCATGTTATCATATTGTAACTAAGAAATTCATGATCCCCATTAATTTCTTAGTTAAAGGAGCCCAAGCATCCCATATATATCATCCAGAGTCCGATACTATGTGGATCAGGCTCTGGACAATACACACATGGCATGTTTAATATCAAATGAAAGGTCTCATAGTCCTGAATAAGACCCTCTCATTAATATAGTCATAACTGACATATTACAAGAGTTATAATACTTCCCAGAAATAACAGCCAATGCCCATATGTGCAATGTGTATTTGCGTCTGGAGACCTCATTAGGAATTCAAGGATGACTTTTCAAGGCAGAGCACCCCAGCTGTTGGAGGTATCTAGGTGTGAATATAGGTGTCTATTGTCATGGTCTGTGTATTATAGACATGGTAGGACTTCTTTGCCCACACCCTACTTTGAGTGTTAGGAATGCAGGTGAATTTATATACCTTCTTTACCCTTTAACAAAAACCATAGGGGTCAATTTAGTAAGAGTTAAAAAAATTAGCTTCATGTGAAAAAAAAACACATGAGAATATTGAGCGGTGACATTTTCATGCTTTCTTCTCACCTAAAGGGATTTTTTATTCTACTACCAAGAGACACAGAGGTTTGTTTTTTAATGTTACTGAATCTATAGTAGAGCAAAAATAGAATTTACCTATCCCAGGTTTTATTCCTTGTCCCCAGGGCATCACTATTTGGAATGCCCTCCAGAAACACCAGATCTACTTACCCCATCCACAATCCCACTGTGCATGTGTGAGGTCTTTCCCAATCTGTGTTTTATGCCATAGAGCACTAAATGAAAGGAGAGCTGCACGCTTCCCTTCGGCTATGCATATCTGTGCCATCCCGATGTGGGTGCAGCAGCTGGGGAAGGCAGGGAGACTTTAGGCCAGTGGTTTCTCTTTTTTTAAGCTAACTTCCAGGGGGCAAAAATTGATACAACCCTAAGATATGGTTCTAAAAATGATTTTAAGATACTTCTAAGGGTATGTAGAGGCTAGGTTAAAAGGGCCACTAGATTTACCATTGGTAACTTTTCTCTCTCCTTCCCTAGTTCCCTAGTTCTTTGTTCCAGTTTGGGACTGCCCCGTTCGGGAACCCCCCCCCCCCCCCCGTGTCACCTGCAAATCTTATCATTCCCCCGAGCCCACGATGCATGTGTGACCGACACCAGCATCACTCGCCTGCCTTCTTGGGCTAAGGTTATGCTGCACGCCCCTCGCAAGTGCAGCTAGAATTCCTTTCAGGTGCTCTAGCTGCCGCTGGGGGCTCAAGGAGCCGGGAGTTCCCTTGGAAAACAGCATTGTTTAACACACAATTGGGGTGCCCCAAGGGAAGGACCAAAACCTGGGATAGTGAAAATCACAGGTTTTGATCCCTGCATGGCACTCCCGGAGAGTGTGCACTGATTGGTAATACTGGCACTCATTGGCTCTTTCCCAGGTTACCAAATGTGCACAAATCGGGAATTCTGATTTGTTCTTTTATTTTAAACGCCCCTCTTCCTGACTGAGCGCCAGGGGAAGGTAGGAGAGTCACTAGTTTGGTGTTATGGAGCTCTTTAATGGCATTGACTGGTGTTTCAAGCTATAAAGCATACAATCAAATCAGTTACTGTTAAAGATTGCTGGAATTAAGATAAGAAACAGGATTGAGGATTTGATTTTTATTACATAACTGACATTTTAAACTATACGGTGTAAAGTGTATGTTTTGTTTTTCCTTGTCTACAGCACGGCTTGCCTCAGTTCAATTCTTAACGATTGGGTAATCCACCACAAGGTGGCGCAGTCGACTGCAGAAGACTTGTGGCTCCTCCCGGCCCATATAAAGGGCAGGAATAATCCAGAGCCCGGGACCAGCCGCCGGCGTCTTTCTTTTCTTTTTTTACTGCTGCGCCTGTGGGCGCGGTGTCACTGCTGCGCCCGATGGCGGGGCCCAGGTAAGGGGGAGCCTGCCTCCCCTTCTGCCCCCGGCCGCTATTTTACCTCCTTTGGCGCCCGGAGGTTCTCGCGCTGCTGAGGGGCGGAGCCGTTCGAGGATCATTGTCGCCGCCATTTTCGTCTGCCTCCTCCTCTCATAGCCTCTCGTGGCCGGCGCGACTCGGGTCAGTGACGGCTGCTACATTGGTCCGTGAGTCCGCTCCTTATTTCTTACGTCATGCTTGATTTATGCTTCCGTGCATGTGCTGTGGGATACTCATGGGCTCTGATTATGTTTTTCAGACGGGCCTATTTGTTACACTTGTGGTTTCTCCCGGGCCAGTACCTCACCCCCCCCACTCCCCTCTTGCTAAGGGATACGTGGGGGCATCCCGGGTGGGGTCTTCATAGCCCTGAGCGCCCGTGTCTGGCTTAAAGCGGACCTTCACTCTGAATAAGAGTCTATCTTATATGTTTCCCACACCCTGTACATACAGATTGTCCACATTAAAAATCATCCTACCTGCATCTACTGCATGTTATGAGCCTTTAAACATCCAAGATGGCGGCTTATGGAAGCCGCCATCTTATCAGGCAGCCTGCAAACAGGAAGTGCCTCCTGACTGTGCTGCTCTGCATTCTGGGACTGCTGACCTTTACCTGACCCCAACTCTGCTCTGTCTGAGCAAAGCACAGCTATAACCCGCCCCCCTGTACCTTATCCCACTCTCCTCTCCTCAGTAAGTGTGATGCTTCTGAGTCAAGATGGCGGCGCCCGTATCCTAAATTCCTGAACAGAGTTGCAGCCCGGTGGGGGAAAGAATAATAAGTTAGTGAATAAAAACGTAAAATATATTAATTTTAGATGCTGGGGAACTGTTTTTTAAGAGTTTGGGCTTTTCATTAAATCACGCTGAAGGTCCGGTTTAACTGTTCGCTATTTTTTGCGATTTCCGTAATCACCATATGGAGGCTTCTGGGGATAGCGAGCTTGGGGGCGCTTCGGGCGGGCTCAGTTGTGCCTCATGAGCGGGGCATCCCCTGTGAGCGGGCGCAGGCCTGTGTTCCCTGCGCTCAGTGTCGTTGCGGACCAATCTTTGGTGAACGCTACTCTCCCTAGTCCCATTTTGCCTGCAGCATCACCTACTCCCCCACGCCTGCATTTAGCTCCCAGCAAGGGGGAAGGTAGTAGGGGGTCTCAGTCGGACCTGGTGCTGCGCGTTGCCAGCATTGAGCGGCAACTGGCCGTCCGACCGCCGGCAAGGCCTCTAGTAAAAAGAGGCACCTGGCTACGGGCTTGTCCCTCTTTGCTGATGATGATTTGTATGATTCCTATGGCTGCCGTGAATCCATGGAGGAGGGGGAATTGTTCCACGATTCCGATTCCTCTGGGGATAGTCATGGCGGGTATGATAGCGAACCAGGGTCCTCCTCGGACGAGGATTCGGATGATACCGACAGACTTTTGTCGGCCGTTTTTGATGCTTTACACATCGATCCCCCTAAGACGGCAAAGAGGAAGCAGGGGGAGTTATTCCTCCCTGACAAGCAACGCTTAGAGTTCCCGGAGCAGGGACATTTTTCCAATATGGTCCTCAAGGAATGGGAACGGCCTAACAGGTTGCCCTCGGTGCCCAAGGGAATGGATAGAAGGTATTCCTTCTCGGCCGACTTGGTTCACCACTGGTCTTGTCCCCCCGAGGTGGACGCCCCCGTCCTGGGGCTCTCCAACACTTCTATTATGACGTCTCCTGACACCACTACCTTGCGCGATAATGCCGACCGGCGTATGGATCAACTACCCTGTCATGCCTTCACCTTTGTGTGAACGGGTTTACGTCCGGTCTGTGCTGCGGCTATTGTTGCCATTGCACTTAAGAAGACGGTTAGGCGCCTTGCCGAGGCTGCCAGATCTCGCAAGCAAGTGGATGACTACAAGGACCTTTTGCTTTGCTCTGACTTTATTGCCTTTGTGCTGTCTGCTATGGATGATGCCGTGCGGCTGGGTGGTAGGATCTCTGCCCTGTTGGTTGCCATGCGTAGGTCCGTTTGGCTGCGTCAGTGGGCGGCTGCCGCTAAGAAGTCCCTCACTGGGCTTCCCTTCACGGGACTATGTCTCTTTGGGGAACGTCTTGATGTTTTGACCAAGGATGGTCGGCTCCTTCAGCGTAGGAAGCATTCTTGGCCCTTTCGGGGGTCCTCCTCATTTCGTCCTTCCCGCGGGGGACGCGGAGCTGCCTTCGCAGGTAGCCGCAAAGACTCTTGGGGACGGGGTAGGTCCCGTGGTCGCCCTGGTCTCTCCTGGGGTTCTAAGCTCAAGCCCCCTGCCAAGGTCCCTCAGGCATGAGGGGGCGCCCTCACCCATCTGGGTGGGGGGACGGCTTCGGCTCTTTGCTCACGTCTGGAGACAACGCGTCTTGGATCGGTGGATCCAGGAGGTGGTGTCCTCTGGTTACAAGAGCTAGCAGCTTGGCCACCCCCAAGATTCCTCCGGTCCAGGATCTCCCAGAATCCCATGACGGCGCAGGGTCTGAGGTTGGCTGTACAACATCTTCTAGCGTCCGGGGTGGTTTGTCCTGTCCCCCTTCAGGAACGGGGTCGGGGGTTCTACTCCAATCTGTTTACGGTGGCCAAGAAGGACGGCTCCCTGAGACCCATCCTGGATCTAAAGGGTCTCAACAGTTTTGTCAGGTTCAAACACTTCCGCATGGTCAGCGGTGAGCTCTCTTCGGCCGGGCGACTTGGACATCAAGGATGCCTACCTGCATGTTCCTATCTTCTTGGGGCATCAGAAGTTCCTGAGGTTCGCTCTGGGGGATCAGCACTACCAGTTTGTGGACTTGCTGTTCGGTATTACTTCTGCTCCTCAAAGGTGCTGGCGGGTGTCATGGCCTGTTGATTGCTGCTCAATCTTTTCATCAGGCCGAGAGGGATACTCAGGTGGCTGTGTCCACCCTCGAGTTCTTCGGTTGGGTGGTCAATTATCCCAAGTCTTCACTCACTCCGTCATTGGTGAGGTCCTTTCTGGGCATGACACTGGATACTTCTCAGGTCAAGGTGTTTCTTCCTCAGCAGAAGGTGGAGGGCCTTCAGATGCAGGTACGAGTTCTGCTGTTGTGTCTTCACCCCTCCATCCGTCTGGGGATGAAGTTAGTGGGACTGATGGTGTCTTGCTTCAAGGCGGTACCCTTCGCCCAGTTTCACATGAGACCTCTTCAGTTGAACCTCTTGACTGTTTGGGATCGGAAACAGGAATCCCTGGAGCAGGAATTCATTCTGTCCCCTCTGGCCAGACAGTCCCTCTCGTGGTGGCTGGACTCGAGGAATCTCCTAGCGGGCAGGGCCTTTCTACCTCCGTGCTGGGAGATTGTCACCACGGACGCCAGTCTGACTGGTTGGGGAGGGTTTTGGCAATCGTTGAAGTTCCAGGGCCACTGGGGCCCTCAGGAGGTCCACACGCCCATCAGTCTCCTGGAGCTGAGAGCGATCAGGTTAGTTCTCTTCCAGTTGACTCCCCACCTTCAGGGTTGTGCGGTCCAGGTCCGCTCGGACAATCAGACGGCTGTCCTGTCCTGTCACAATCACAAGCTTCCAAGATTCTTCTCTCTGTCAAGAGATCCGCTGGCCGTCGCCACGGACGCTCTAGCCGTTCCCTGGACGGAATTCCGGCTCCTATATGCGTTTCCTCCATTCCCTCTTCTGGGGCGGGTGTTGCGCAAGATAGCCCAGGAGGGGGTACCGACCATTCTGGTGGCCCCCCCACTGGCCGAGGAGGGTATGGTTCGCGGATGTCGTCCAGATGGCAGTGGATCACTTCACCCTTACCGAGGAGCCAGAGCTTCTAACTCGGGGTCAGTTGCGCCACCCCAATTTACAAGTGCTGGCTTTGACGGCTTGGCTGCTGAAGCCTCCATCCTGATGGATAAGGCACTGCCGGCTTCGGTAGTCAGCACTGACTCGAAAGAAATCCTCTTCCATGATTTATTACAGGGTCTGGCATGCTTACATTGTCTGGTGCGAGTCTAAATCTTTCCCTTCTCGCACCTTTTCCATTTCCAGGATTTTGGAGTTTTTGCAACATGGTCTGGAGTCGGGTCTGCAACTGAGTACCCTCAAAGGCCATGTTTCGGCCCTGGCAATCTTCTTCCAAAGATCTATTCTTAGTATACAGTACGTCCTGCTCCAGATATAATACTTACACTTGGGTTATCCTCCGCCAGATGGCGCTGCACTGCAGACATGGAAAACAGGCTCCTCCCGGCCCTTCAAATACCCAGGGACCTCCCACAAATCCCCAGATTTCTCTGCAGTGCTGATTGCGAAGACATGAAGTATCACTCTCTCGCAGGTGAGCGGGGCTACCAAAGCCTGTGGCCCTGTTGGACTATTCCCACCCGTCCTCCCTGTGATGTGCCTCCCAGCCTGGGCTGCGCTGGTCGGGTGAAGGTAGGCAGCACCATGCGTGCTTAACGGAGCCATGCTCCACCGCAGTCCCCCACCAAAGGGTAGGTGGTTTACGCTGATGGTGAACCTCTAGGGGATGCCCCTCCCGCACTATTGCCACATGCCCCGTGTAGCGGTGGGCCCTGTACAAAGGGTCGCCATCCTCCCTCATTCCCCCCGTAGCCCGGGGGGGAAGAAAGGGGGGGGGTGGTCTTAGTGTATGTTTTACACGTTATTGCCTTAGTCTTGCCCCGGACTGGTATTCCTGGTGTCAGAGCCGTGCTGTTTGCTCTTTACTAGTGTATTTGTCGCCGCCGTGCGCACCTCTTCCTTTACTGGATGGCTGCGGCGGCGGCGTCTTCATTGGCAAATCATTTTTTCTAAGTGTGCCATACACTTCGCTCCTCATGACAACTTGTAACTATCTCAGAGCTTTGCGCTCTTCGGGGGGGCGGGGACCTGGTTGGCGCGCTCCGCGTCACAGCCCGCTCTGGCCCGCCCTTCGAGGTTCGCTTAGCGCCATTTTGATGTTGGTCGCGCGCACGCGTTGTAGCGGTCTTCCTCCTCCATTGGTCTGTAAGTGCCCTCGCGGGCAATTTTCATTATCCTTGATTACTGCGCATGGTTCTGACACCCTTTATTCCCATTATGTCTTTCAGACTGGTGAACACCATTGGCTTCTCCCGGCCCGGTGTAAAATTATAGCGGGCCTTGTAATATTCTCCCACTTCCCTAGCGAGTCTTTGGGGGCATACAGGGTTACTTATAGTGTAAATCCTTACTGGCATATTGTGCCTTGATTAATCACCATATGGAGGCATCTCAGAATTATGTGACCGGGGTCCCTCTGGGACAAGACCGGCTGTGTATAGCGTGTGGACAACCCCATGCTGATGCTGACAGGGCACGGGTCTGCGTACCCTGTGTCGAGCAAGCCCTGGCCCTGCAATCTGGTCGGCCAGTGGCTACACCTAGCTTCAATTCACCTATCTCCCCAGGCTTTAATCTCTCTCCTGCTGAGTCGCCTACAAGTGGGGAATTGCAGCCTGCTGGGCCTTCCAGGCTACCTACGGCTGAACAGATTATTGCTAGGTTGTCAGAGCGAATGGGCCCTGGTAGAAAGCGGCACCTGTCGCCTCATGTTTCTGTATGTTCTATGAGAACTGAGGGGTTTGCTACTCCGTGTAACTATACCCCTTCTGATGAAGGGGAGTTGTTCTTTGACTCAGGCTCATCTGATGAGAGGCCGAGGAGTCATGACGATTCTGGCCCTGAATACTGGGGCCAGTGTGACACTGACAACTTGTTGATTAAGGTCTTTAAGGCACTGTCTATGTCTCCCTCCGGTCAGGTCCCCAAGCCTAGAGGGGAGCGTTTCCATACTGCGACTGCACGTTTGGAATTTCTAGAGCAGGCTCATTTCCATGCCCTTGTGCTCAAGGAATGGGGATGCCCCAGTAAACTTCCAGGGGACTGTGATAGGAAATACCCTTTTCCCCCTGAGGTGGTTTATTGTTGGTCATCACCCCCCGTGGTGGATGCGCCGATCATAGGGGTCCCTAACCCTCCCTTTATTACAACCCCTGCTCATAATACCCTTCGGGATGCTGAGGACCGGCGCATTGAGCTGCTTGGCCTCCCATGCCTTTTCCTGTGCTGGGACGGCGCTGCGCCCGGTCTGTGCCGCAGCCATTACTGCAGTGGCTGCTAGAACCCTCATCAAAAAATTGCTTGATCATCACCCCGAGATCTCCCCTGGGAGGTGTTTAATGCACTCTCCAATTGTGATGTATTTGTGAAAATTATTCTATTAGCGCTGGATGACGCGATTAGAATGTGTGCAAGAACTTCCGCCCTTGCGGTGGCTATTTGTCGCTTGGTCTGGCTGCGACAGTGGGGTGCTGATGATGCTACTAAAAAGACTCTTACTGGGCTCCCCTTTAGAGGGCAATGCCTATTTGGGGCCCGTCTAGACCTGTTCGCTAAACAGGGCAAATCACCCCTTCGCAGACGGCCGTCTCGGGGCAGGGGCGCCCCTCCTCCCCCTACCTTAGTGTTAAACAAGAACCAGGGGTGTCCTTCCGGATTTTCCATGCAGACTCCTGCCCCACGAGCAGCAGACAACACTCTGGCCCCTCCGGCGGGGCTAAGCCCAAATCTTCCACCAAACCCCCTCAAGCATGATGGGGCACCCTCGCCTGTCTGGGTGAGGGGATGGCTGCAGCACCTTGCTCTTATCAGGAGGCATCTCGCCTCATTCTGGTGGATTCAGGAGGTTGTGTCCTCCAGATACAGGATAGCGTTTGCTGCACGGCCTTCCCCAGTTTTTATCATGTCCCAGGTACTCCGGGTCCCTGCCGCTGTTCAGTTGCTGGCACAGGCCATGCTAGGCCTGCAAGGTCTGAGGGTCTCTTGCAGATTGCCCGTAATAGGCAGAGGCAAGGACCGCTATACCACCTTTCCACAGTCCCCCAAAGGATGGGTCGGGTTGGCCCATTCTGGATTCACAGCAATTCTCTAATTACAGGCACTTTCCTGCATGGAAACTCTTGAGTTGGGCCATCAGCACCTTGCGCCCAGTGGGCTTCTTGCCGTCTGGGGAACTCTACAATACTTATGTCTAGGTCTCTGAGGCTCTTCAGGTTCGTGTTGGAAGTCCAACACTGTTAATTGTGGCCTTGTTATCTGGCCTCTCTTCAACTCCCAGAGTGTTCACTCAGGTGCCGACGATGGTGATGTCTCTGATGAGACCAAGGGGCGTCCGCGCGATGTCTACCCGGACGCCCTTCCTCACTTCCCTGTCTCTGCGTCAGGATAGTTGGATACCCAGCTGGTGGGTCCATTGGGAGCCATTTGGATGGGTGTTCAATCACTCCGAGTCCTCACTGTTCCCTTAAGTGGTAACTCCTTTAATAGGAATGATTCTGGATTAGGTTCAAACCAGATTCTCCCCTTCTCAGCAATTAGGTGGACAATCTGGTCTCATGGGCCCAGTCCCTCATTGCTGTCCCGGTCTCTTAACACTAGGCAGGGATGCAACTGGTGGGCCCGTTGTTAACTTGCTCGGAAGAGGTCCCTTATGCTCAGTTCCCCTTGAGCCCTTCTGCGACTTCTATTGGCAACACAGGACAGGGATCCAGCACCCCTGGAGCAGGGTCCTTCCCACCTGTATCACAGGTTTTCTCTTGAAAATGGATGAACTCTAGGGACCTGTCTGGGGGCAGTTCCTTCTTGCCCCTTCCTGGAAACGGTCACCATGGATGCCAACCTTTCAGGTTGAAGGGGAAGGTTTCTTCTGAAACTCCCTGAGATTCTGGTGGTGGCGGGGCCCTTAGAAGGTCCTTACGCCTATTGAATTCTAAACAGTGAGCGTTTTTCAGTTTGGCTCTATCTTGCTTGACCACTCCACTTCTGGATTGCCAGTCTGGGGGCGCTCGGTCCATCTGACGACAGATGTCCTACATTAATCATTGGAAGGGGCCTGGAGCTGGCGGACCTTCCAGGGAGTGTCTATGTTCCCTTTCTGGGTGGAGACAATGCTCCCCGCATGTTAGTGATATTAGCTCCTGCGGAGCCCCTCTGCGACAGGATGTGCTAATCCCCGTGTCGCTATGGAGTCCAACCAGTCGTGGATCTGTTGGGTTCCGTCACCTCCACAGGCTATCGGCCTTTGTTTCCCTGTCCCAGGATCCTATGTCAGTGGTCCGGATGCCTTTAGTACCGTCTTGACAGGACGCTCATTTCTGTATGTCCTTCTCCATTCCCTCTGCTAGGCTGGGTTCTGCGTAAGATTGCTCTGGTAAGGGGACCAGTGATTCTGGTGGCCCCCAGGTGACCTAGTAGAGTGTGGTTGCAGACATGGTACTGTGGTTAGTAGTTCTGTACCTTGCCAGGAGTGCCAGTTTGATCACTCAGGGCCCCCTTTACGTCACTCCAATCTACAGTCCCTGGCCTAGTCGGCCTGACTGCTGAAACATACATCTTGATGGAGACAGATTTATCTGTCTCAGTGTTTGTGACTATGGGAAGGCCAGGAGTAAGCCTCTTCCTCGTCGTCTTCTATTTGTTGTAGGGTATGGCATACCCACATTGATTGGGGCGAGTCTAGTTCTCTTACCTGTTGGGCGTTCTCGGTTCCCAGGGTTCTAGTGTGGTTTTCAGCATGAATTGGAGTTGGTTCTACAGCTCAGTTCTCTGATGGGTCTGGCTCTGCCCTGTCCACCTTGCCTTAGCAGTCTCTGGTTCAGTCTTCCTGGTTAAGACTTCCTTCAGGGGGTGCTCATGTGCGTCCTCCATGTAATCCTATGGTCCCTGTTGGGATTGAAATTGATTTCATTCTGTCTGCTTGCAGGAATTGTCCCTTGGTCCTATTCAGGATGCTGTCTGGCTGTCCTTACCCTCAAGGTTGTCCTTCTGGTGACTGTTACCTTGGTCAGGCGTGTGTTAGCGGGCGGCTCTGTCTACCTAGCCCTCATTCCTTGAGCTACACCAGGATACGGTGGAGTTCCGCCTGAAGCCGGACTCTATACATCTGGAGGTGTCTTATGTTCATTATTCGAGATATTGTTATCAACGGCTATCACCTTTTCCTAGCAATGCTTGGGAAGTGGTTCTGCAATCCTTATACAGGTGTTGGCAGTTTTTTCCTTGGGAGTCACTGTGTCCTTTAGGGGAACTGATGTTCCTTGGGGCTTGTGGTCATTACATCCTGAATGTGCCCGATCTTGTCTGCTCTCGGGAGTTGGGCGGTTTGGTCCTGGTTGTTACCTTAATGGATGTTACTCCCAGTACCTTGTTCGGCCTTTGGCTTCTGCCAAATCTATTGTAGCTATCGGATTCTTCAGACTGTTACTCAGGCCTATTCTGGCAAGGGGAAGAATCTCCCTTGTTGCCTTGATTCCTTTCTACGCGTGCTTGATGCCTCTTGGGCCTTTCAGCACCGGGTTCCTGTTGAACTGGTTGGCTAGGCCACTACCATTGGCCTTCTGCTCATACCTTTTGCAAGGTTCTTACAATGTTGATGTTAGGGCCTCAGCTCTTGCTGTCTTGGCCGTATGGTTCAGCAGGTGACAGTGGTTTAAACTGTCTGCTGTTGTCGTTTTTTATTGGGGATCCCACCCTACTTACGGACACTGCTTTTGGATGTCCCAAGTGTAAGTATTAGATCTGGAGCAGGATGTACTGTATACTAAGAATAATACAATTCTGTGAAATACTCACCTGTAGAATTGATATTATTTGTATACAGTACGTCCTGCTCCACCCCACCCTGTTTTTTTCTTTTGCATTTTTCTGGATCCCCTGTATGGTGATTATTACCATTGTTCTCATTACCAGTTGTTCTGGGTGGTTTAATTCTCCCGGCTTCTTGTTCACTGCTTTTCAATGCTGGGGATTTGTGGGAGGTCCCTGGGTATTTGAAGGGCCGGGAGGAGCCTGTTTTTCCATGTCTCTGCTGTGCAGCGCCATCTGACGGAGGATAACCCAAGTATAAGTATTATATCTGGAGCAGGACGTACTGTATACAAATAATATCAATTCTACAGGTGAATATTTCACAGAATTGTATTTTTGCCAATCATAGGCTTGTCAAGACTTTTTTCCAAGGTGTTACTCATGTACGTCCACCGCGTAAGCCTCTGCTGCCGGTGTGGGATTTGAACTTGGTGTTGTCTACTCTCCAGGGTCCACCTTTTGAGCCGTTGAACAATGCTGCGCTGGCCATTATGACTCTTAAGGTGGCCTTTTTGGTGGCTATCACTTCTGTGCGTCGTGTTTCTGAGCTGGCGGCGCTCTATTAAGCCTCCTTATTTTGAACGGTATCAGGATAAGGTGGTATTCCGTCTCAAGCCTGAATTCTTGCCTAAGGTCGTTTCTGCCTTTCATCTGAATGAGGATATTGTCTTGCCTTCCTTATGTCCTACGCCTTCTAATTCTAAGGAACGAAATCTTCATTCTCTGGATGTGATCAGGGCGCTCAAACTCTATTTGACCGCCACTGCTTCTTTTCGTAAGTCGGATTATCTGTTTGTCCTTCCTCTGGGCCTAGGAAGGGGTTGCCTTCAGAAAGTGGATCCGACAGGCGGTGGGGCAACCATACGTTGCTAAGGGGAAGGAACCTCCTTTTCGTGTTACGGCTCATTCCACTAGAGCTATTGGTACCTCTTGGGCTTCTCAGCACCAGGCTTCTGTTGAACAAGTTTGTGTAAGGCCGCTACTTGGTCGTCTGTTCATACTTTTTCTAAGTTTTACAAGGTTGATGTTAGGGCCTCAGCTGACGCTGTTTTTGGTCGCAAGGTGCTTCAGGCGGTAGTGTCCTAAACTGCCTGCTGTTGCTCACTGGGGATCCCTCCCTTTTGTTCTTGGACACTGCTGTTGGATGTCCCAATCGTTAAGAATTGAACTGAGGCAAGCCGTGCTGTACACAAGGAAAAATACAATTCTGTGATTACTCACCTGTAGAATTGTTTTTACTGTGTACAGCACGGCTTGCCTCATCCCTCCCTTGTTATCGTTATCCTTTTTTGCCTTTTATGGTGATTTTCTTGAGAGAGAGTTATCTTAGTGGGCTGTGTTTTTTGTTAACATGGTCTTGCCTCCCGGCTTCTTGTTTTACTGCTTCAAACACTGGGGGTTATTCCTGCCCTTTATATGGGCCGGGAGGAGCCACAAGTCTTCTGCAGTCGACTGCTCCACCTTGTGGCGTATTACCCAATTGTTAGGAATTGAACTGAGGCAAGCCGTGCTGTACACAGTAAAAGCAATTCTACAGGTGAGTAATCACAGAATTTAATTTTGTTTTGTTTCCTTGGGCAGAAGTCTCATCGACACAAGAAGAAGCATAAGAAGGAGAAAGACAATGTAAAGGAAGATAAAAAATCACGCAAAAAGAAACACCATCACCACCACCACCACCAAAGTGAACCTCATGTAGAAGAAAACACAGAATATGTACATAATGGCACCTTAGACGAGGAGGAAACCTTACCGGTCAGTTATTTTAGGGATTATTTCTTCTCAGAGCAGTATGGGGGGTCTCATGTAGATAGTAATGATATACCTATCCCCCATGTAACCATCCTCAGTTTTTGGTGTCTTATAGGAGGCAGACACACTGCATAAGAGGACTTAATTCCCACAAATATTGGTTTTGGTTGTATCAATAGTGTCTGTGGCCTCCTGAATTGTGGAATAATCATTTTTGATGGTTAGTGGACTAGTTGTCCCCTCTTAAAGTGGACCAAAATCCAGGACTATCTTGGATTTTGGTCCTTGCCCGGAGTGCCCCGCTGTGTGAAACCCCCAGGTCGGCCGAACAAAAGCACCTCTTCCCGGTCCTACGACACATGCATGGCCGCTCATCCAGTCAGTGCGCTCAGGTCAGCTCGAGTCTCTTCGTTCAGGAGCTCATCTAATGTGAGCGTTTCCGAGCGTGCTGGCGGCTGCATCCCCCGTTACCCTCTAACAGGGAGCCTGGTTTATAGCCGCTAATTGACCTAAACATGATTATTTTTTCGAGGAACCTCTCCCAATGCTCCAGGAAAATGCAGTTTTCTCTGTGCACAGTAGGGTATGTGAATACTTCTTGCTGACAGTGTTCTTTTAATTGGTTCTGATATTACCTACAGTACAGCTTATTGACGACCGATTTTATGATTGCAATCGGCATCTCTTTTTGGCATTCGTGTTTTTAGCATTGTACGAAGAATGGTAGTGGTATCTAGTTTTTGGTCTTATCTGCCCTCTGTCAAATATATATAGGAAACCTTTATAACTCATGAACTTTATTTACAGTTATTTTTTATGGTGTTTGTCCCCCTAACATGTATTTTCTTTTTTATAGCCAATGTCTAGTTACTCCCTGTTGGCAGAAAACAAATATATTAAAATGGTAAGTAAAAAAACACTATTAAATGGTTGTTTTGAGGTCTTGCTATGGGGTTCATCAATATATCTGGGAACTTAATACATTTCCGGGGTTGGAAATATGTATTTTTTTTTAATTATGAATTTTGAATTATGCATTGTTTGCCATATTAATGTGTGTTACTTTATTTTATATTATCGGTCAATAATTACACTTCATACCCTATATGCCCCCCTGCAATCTCCTATTACCAGCTAAATTTAATTTACCTATTCCAAGTATGTCACACACCCTGCTTCCAATATTCATGACATATGGGTTATGTCCAGTAGAGGGCGAACTTCTGCAGAGATGACATGAAAAAAAAAAAACCCCTCCCAGTCCATAAAAACCTGGGACCTCCCACACATTACCCAGTATTCTCTGCAGGAGTCGGCAAGCAAGTCAGAAGATGGCGGTCTCTTCCTTCCTTGTTCACACCCGGCCATATTTGTCCCTATTTCTGCCCGGACCTTGTAAATTTAAACCCCTATGCCTCCCAGCCTAGGCTGCAGGTCCGGGTGAGGGTAAGATACACCTTATTAGGTGTACTGATAGGAGCCTTGCTCCTCCGTGAGACCCCATTACAGGGGGTAGGCGGCTACCAGGTTGGTGACCCTGGTTTGGGATACCCTGTCCGTTTCCCCACTAGCTTCTATTGTAGTTGGGGACTTCTCCTTCCATTATTCCCTTTCCCGCAATTAGGGGCGGTATCTTTTCACTTTGGTCTTCTTCCTTGTTTGATGTATGTATGACTGTGTGTGTAGTGTTTTTACTGTGCCAGTGTTTTCTCTGGCACCACCGCGCGCCTGGAGCCTTCGGCTCCGCACTCCGTGGGGAGAGCTTCTTCCCCTCCTGTTGGTCCGGGGCGGGGCCGGGCTCTCGGCGCGCTGGTGGCGGCCCGTCCCCCTCTCTCTCTGGCGCCCTTTGCGGTGCCTGGCATTGGCCGGTACCCACGTCTCTGGGGAAGGAGCAGGGCCAGCTGCTGCGCGCGATCCGCGCTGGTCCGCCCCTTCTTCTCACTCTGTGGTCTGCACTGGCTAGACGGAGACGCCATTACGGATTTGTGAGTGCCCCGAGAGGCTACCTTTTTGTCCTTTACTTGCTTAATCGTATAGTGTGCACATTGTCTAATGCGGCTGCTGCCATTATATTAGTCTCAGTACACAGTGTTTTTTTAACATTTTACTGTCTGCAAGCATGTTTGTTATTGAAAGTGTGCCTTGCTTACGGGGTTCCCCCTTTCCCTCTTATGTCTTTCAGGAGGACCCTGCTTAGTTGAAAGGGGGTTCTCCCGGTCCTAGGTTCCCTTGGAAAAATTGGGGGCAATATTATTAATTTTATTTATATTATTGATATTATTATTATCATTGTAAAAATCCTCCCACTAACGGGCTTCTAGCGTAATTCCCTCTGGTCATTGCGACTACCATAAAGATCACCATATGGAGGCTTCCCAGGATACCGGTGTCACGCTCCAGGTACCACAATTAACCACTTGGACAACTCCAGCTCTCTTGGTAAGGACCTCAACCCCCAATCTCCGCAGCCAGCTTCACCTATAGGAGCCCCCGCTTGCCGAGACGCAGAACATGTCTGCTCGGGATCGGTTGCCCCCAGGACTTTATGGCTCAAAGGATGAAACCTTACGGTACAGAGGACTGGAGAGCCCGCGGCTGGAAGTGGAATTGGGTAGCCCGTATATGAGCGTAAGGTGGAAGTCCAAGGACAGGCTGGAGGTTGGTAACAGGAGACCTGAGGAGGCGACAGAACAATAGCAATAGACAGACCGTGGTCTAGGTTCGAGGCAAGGGTCGGCAGCAGGAGTGGAGATCGAGGATGGTCAAAGGCAAGCAAGGGTCGGCAACAGGAGTGGAGATCGAGGATGGTCAAACAGGCAAAGGTCGGCAACTGGAATGGAGATCGAGGATGGTCAAACAGGCAAAGGTCGGCAACTGGAATGGAGATCGAGGATGGTCAAACAGGCAAAGGTCGGCAACTGGAATGGAGATCGATATCAGGGATAAACAACTACTAGGGTCTAGGCGCTATCACAGGCACTGAGCAACTGATGGGGTAAACCTTTATAGGGAACGGATATGATTAGGGCTGGGTGTGTGATTGGTGCTACAAAAAAACAGCACCTGATTGGACATAGGGCGTACAGCCCAGCAACTCCTATTGGGCTCATTGGCCCAATACACAACAGAGGGCGTGCTGCCCAGCTGGGCTCATCGGCCCTTTAACTGAAAGGGGGCGTGCCCCTCTGATTTAATTATTCACCTCCTCCGGCGGCCGCGCTGAGTGCAGCGCCGCCGGCGGGCATAGAAGGAACGTGCTCGCGCACCCGTGCGAGCACGTGTGTTGATGCCGAATACGCCGGCAGAAGGAGAAGGAGGGGGCGCGCCCGCAGCCATGCGAGCTGCCGCCCGGCGCCTGGATGGCGGGGCGACGGGGACACCGCTGGAACGCGGCACAGGTAAGCTGATCGTGACAACCGGGCTCGGGCTCCCTTCGGGACAAACCCGGCAGTGTGTGGGTTGTGGGGCGTCCCTTCCGGGGGATAATGTACTGATTTGCATACCATGTGCTCAGCAGGCCATAACGCGGCAGTCAGGGTCCCAGGTGTCTGGGTCAGTGCCGCCGGCCTCATCTCCTACCCCACCCTGCCTTATCCGCACCCCAAGTGACACTGTCATTGGCGGGGAGTCGCAATCTGATGTATGTGCTAGATTGGCTAACATCGAGAAATTGATTTCTAGCTTTGCGGCCAGAAAGACCCCAGCTAAGAGAAGACATCTGTCTCTGGCCGCGCCGGTTCTGGAATTTGATGACTATGATTCCCTTGACTGGTCTGATTATTGGCTTGGGGAGGGAGAGGTTGGTCTGGGGAGTTCTTCCCTGGGTGTTACCCAGGCTAGAAGCGCCCCATCCTCTGATATGGGAGTATTTTGCAGGGATATAGGTTTAATACGTCGAGTCTTTAAAAAATGGTGCAAATTGTTTATTTCATAGTTACTGAAATATTGTGAATATCATATTCAGCACATCAGATAATATATACACTCCAATTTTTTCACATATATTCCATTCTGTACACTCATGTAATCAATTTTTTTACACATATAGTACCACAAACACTTTTATAGCATTTATTCCTAGTATGTCACACACCCCGCTTCCAACATTCATGACACTTGGGATACCGGCCTGTAGAGGGCGATCTTGCAGAGATGACATGGGAAAAAAGGAGCCCCTCCTGGTCCATAAGTACCCGGGACCTCCCACTATTCCCCAGTCTTTTCGTCTCTGCAGTCGGCGAAGCATTCAGAAGATGACTCTCCTTCCCGCAGCTAGCCGGTCGTTTTCTATTTCTGCCTGAACCTAATTTTTTTATTGTGATGTTATGCCTCCCAGCCTTGGCTGATGGGCTCGGGCAAGGGTAGATACACCCTTGGGTGTATATGGGAGCTTGCTCCCTCCGTGAGACCTCAAATAAGGGGAAGGCGGAATCCGGGTTGGTGTCCCCCGGCATGGGATGCCCTGTCCCTTGAAATCTCCCTGTGCTTGTTGGTGCTCTTGTTCCTCCCCCTTTTTGGCTCTCCTGGACCCTGCTGGGGTAATGAAGGGGGGGAATCTTATTGGGGAGTGTCTTTGGCCTATGCATTTATTTTAAAGAGGAGGATAAGTAAGTTTCTTACCTGTGTTTCTTCTTGTTGGGAATTTTCAAATTTCCCACTCTTTCTGTCAGCGCGTGCTTCCGGATGTGGGCGGGGCTTGATGGGCGGCGTCCGGCCCCGTTCTGTGACTTCATTTGGCTGTCCTTGGCTGGCCCGCCCCCCCCCCCCCCCCGCTCTCTGAGCATTTCTTGTGGGCGGGGCTTATCGCCGGCGCCGGATTTCAAGCTCTCTCTTTCTGTTTACATGCGGTTTGTTACTGGCATGTTGGTTCCGTTTCTGGGGCTGGTCTCTCCGCTGATCTGGCTGCTGCGCTGGTGCTTCTGCTGGGCTTTCGCAGGTCGTTGGGCGCAGGGCTGTCGTGGTCATTGTGAGTACCCTTTTAGCTGTGCTAAAGGGAAGTCTTTTATATGCATAAGGCTTACTGAATATTTTTATTGTATATTTTTATTATGTCTTCCAGGTGGGAACTCTTTAATAGGGGTTTCTCCTGGTCCTTGTTAAATCCTCCCATTTAGGGACTATAAAGGGGCATCCCGGGTAGCTTCGGCTTAAATCCCATATACTTGGCGACTAAAAAAAATTAAGTATTTTAAGAAACACCATATGGAGGCATCTCAGGATACTGGGCTCTCAGTTCCTCTGGGACAGACTCGGCAGTGTTTGCGATGTGGGGCATCCCTTGTTGGGGATAACGCATTTCTTTGTGTAGCTTGTGCTCAATTGATTGTAATACAGCATTCAGAGGCCAAAGCCTCAGGGTCTGGGGCTCCGGCCTCTTCTCCCACACCACCTTGTCTTGTCCATACCCCCAGTGATATTGTCATGGGTGGAGAGTTGCTTTCTGATGTATGTGCCAGATTGGCTCACATTGAAAAATGAATGTCTAGCTCTGTGGCCAAGAATGCCTCAGCTAAAAGAAAACATTTAGCTCCTGCTGTTGAGGCAAATGAGCTTGATTGTAGCGAGCGTCTTGATTGGTCAGATTGTTCTCCGTTTGGAGAAGGAGAATTCTTTGAGGAATCTGATGTTTCTGATGTTCAGCAACTTGTGACATACTAGGAATAATACCATTTTGTGAGATACTCACCTGTAAAATGGTTATTACGAGTATGTCACACCCCCCACTTCCCCCGCCCTTTTTTGTTCGAGGGATCCTTTATATGGTTATTATTTCAAATAATTTTACAATTATTGAATATAATTGGCTCTTTTTGTTCTAAGGGATCCTTTATTTGGTATTATTATTCTCATATAATTTTACAATTATTGAATATAATTGGCTCTTCCTGGTTCTTCACTGCTGTTTAAAAAGACTGAGGAATAGTGGGAGGAACCCAGTACTTATGGACCAGGAGGGGCTCCTTTTTTCCATGTCATCTCTGCAAGATCGCCCCCTACACGCCGGGTTCGCAAGTGTCATGAATATCGGGAAGTGGGGGGTGTGACATACTCGTAATAACCATTTTACAGGTGAGTATCTCACAAAATATTTTTTAAAGCTTCAGCATTATATACATAGGATCTATTTTTTAAAGTGGACCAACACCCGTTTTCCCGCTATCAGGTGCGGGTGTTGGTACTGCCATGTTAATACAGGCTGGGGGGGTATCCAGAATGCTGGAGCCCCCCTCTTGCATCACCCCCCCCAGAATGCCCGATGTTGGGTAGTGGGCACTTTCTCAGTTCCGGCTGCCTAAATGGCTAAAGGTGGGACAGTGGAAAAAAAAATAAACACTTGTAAATCATTTATCTTTATGATATGTTTATTTTGAAGATTTATATACATTTTATTATTTCTGTTACAGATGTATGACATTCAAGGAGATTTGCAGAAGGAGAGCCAAGTTACAGTTTCAGTTATCTTGGAAAATCAGAGTCAAAGTTTCCTAAAGAATATGGAACTTAATGTCTTGGACTCTTTAAACACCAAAATGCAAAGGCCAGAGGGGGCATCTGTACATGATGTAATACCTATACCCTTCCAGTTACCTCCAGGTTGGATTACTTTGTAAAAATCTTGTGATTTTAGTGACACTTAAAGAAAACTAAACTTTAAAATGACAGCAGGTGTAATCAACCACGTGCTGCGGAGAGGGCAAGAGGCTGTGGCAGTTCCCTTCTGGACGCCCCCTCTTCCCAGCCAATACACCGCACATATGTGGGGGATCATCTCTTCCCGCTGCGTCGTGAGGTCATACCTAGGCTCCGACAGGTTCCCTGCTTAGCACATGTGCTCCCAGCTAAAGGGGAATGCATGTGCACTATCATTTCTTTCTGTCCTCCCTCCATTTTTTATTTATTACCAAATTTTATAATTACCAATTTTATAATACCGAAAGAGATAACACCTTGCCTGCTGGTGCCCATCTGTCTGTTGTTGTGCCCCTCTAATCTATTTGATGCCCTTTTGGATGCTATTCCTTTGTGAAACTTCTTTACAACAGTACATCTGTATGGGAAATGTTAGAATTGTTTTTGGCCTTACCTATGGTTTTTAATAATAGGAGAACAGGGCCAATAATTAATTTCAGTTTGCAGAGTAGATCAATGGTCACCCTGTGACTCTGGACCTGGTGTTTTTTTTCGTGCTGGTAATATTGGTGGTTTTGGAAAACTGGGGGTTTTGTTTTGAGGTACTTGGACATCCTCCTTTTCAATGCCTCATCTTGATTGGAAGTCCCTAGGTGCCCCAAAATTATAAATTCTATTTCTTAGAGCTTTGGGGGAATTGTTGTTTTTATTTATTTAAAAGACCATTTTGGTACAATTGTTTTATATTTAGCCAATTGGGAGATGTCACTACTGAGTCAATAGCTCTGGTTTAGCTGAGAATGCTCTGAAGCTTCACACTCCAGCCATGAGCAAACTGTTCTGGAGAATAGTTGAGGTGGTTGATAGGAAAGGTCTTTAAATCACTGACCCTTCAACAAGTCACAAAGGTTTTGCTACCTAAAGGTGGCTGCATTGGTGACAGTTCCCAATATCCACCCACAACCCTGAAAACTTGTATTCTGTTGGTTTGAATTAGTTATCCTTGTTTGTGGATCAGTCCTCATCTCATGTAAATTCCTTTTGTTGCTTGCCATAGTAAAGGCCCAGGTTTATAAAGCATTAGACTCCTTTGTGGGCCATTACCTAGTCCACTAAGTTCGTCCCCCCCTAGAAACCATTGCTTGCTGCAGTATTCCATATTTTCATTTGCGTTTCCAACCGGTTAGTAGTGAACAATATTTTTCAGTGATTGCAGTCTTGTTATAAGGGTGCTTTTTAGATTGTCTGTGTAACCTCCCTCTTGTTGCATTGCTTTAGGACAATCCATCTGGGAACTCTTAAAGGTGACAGTCCAGACAAAAGGGGTAAATTATCCTGCTTTCTGCTTGCCCCATGCTGGCTGTCAGGAGGGCCTAGTGCCCTATGTTTCTCCACCTCATGATGGCTGCATTCTTTATTTTTTCCAAGTATACAGCACGTCCTGTTTCACTTATTCCTTACGTCTGGGTTATCTGCCACAAGGTGGCGCAGTGGACTGCAGAAAGACTTGTGGCATCTCCCGGCCCTATAAAAAGCCAGGAACCTCCCACAAATTCCCAGTTTTCTTCAGCAGTCGGACTGCGAAGATAGAAGATGGCTCATTATACTGCGCAGGCGAGTGGGGCTTACCAGCCTGTGGCCCTGTAGGACTATTTCCACCCGTTCTGGACCCACTGCCTCCCAGCCTCGGCTGACTGGTTCGGGTGAAGGTAGGACAGCACCAGGGTCAGGTGCTTGGGGAGCGCTGCTCCAGACAGCAAAACCCTGTTCCACAAGGGTAGCCGGTTACAGGCTTTTATGGTGAGCCTTTGGGATGCTGAGACATTTGCTGGTAGCCCCTTTTGGGTAAGGGGCCCGCTATCACCCCCCCCCCCCTCCATTTCCTCTGGGTGGCCCCTTGCTGCTGCTCCGTTGCCCTCTCGCTCTCTCCCTGGGCTCGGGGAGGGGGGGGGGGGAACGGGCGGCTGGCGGGGGTGCCCTGAGGATCTGTTTGTGTGCTGCGATGTGCATTTTTTGCGGTAGCTGTCACTGTTTGCTTCGCTGCGCCGCCTTGTACGACGCTCTGCGGCGGGCGGCGATATTTTCTGAGGTGCCTTTTTTCTGCTAATCATGGCGCTGGCGGGCCATGTAACCGCGATTTCGTGCTCTTCAGGGGGGCGGGACCTGCGGATGACGCGTTCCGCGTCATACCGCCGCGGCCCACCCCCCAAGGACCTCTCTGGCGCCATTTTGCTTTCACTGGTCTGTGGGGCCCTCGGCTCTTCAGGAGCTGCGTCGCGCTTCCCTTGGGGTCTGGCGGTTGGTGCACCTTATCCAAATGGTCCGTAAGTCCCCTGCGGGGTTGTTTTTTATGTGTATTAGCTACGCTGTGGGATTATTCTAAGTATGCAGCACGTCCTGCTCCAGATAATGATTCATAACAAATGGGATTACCTCCGCCAGAGGGCGCTTGCCTGCAGAGATGGCAAAAAGGGGCCCCTCCCGGTCCATATATACCCGGGACCTCCCACAAATTCCCCAGTTCCTTCTCTGCAGTCATCTGCGAAGGTTAGAAGATGGCTTCTCTTCCCACAGGTGAGCCGGGCTTAGCAGCCCTTGGCCCTGTAGGACTATTTCGACCCGTTCCACCTTTTGCTTATGCCTCCCAGCTTTGGCTGCGCTGGTCGGGTGATGGTATGCAGCACCTACCACGGCCGGCTGCCATCCCCCACCAAAGGGTAGGTGGTGCAGATTATGGTGAACCTGATTTGGGATGCCCCGTCCGCCTGTTACCCTCCCATGTCCTGGTTTTGGCGGGACCCCTTAAGGGTCATCCACTCTCTTCCCTCTCTCTCTTTGTTCCGTTGGGGGGGGGGGGCATGTTAGTTTATGCCTTTTTTACTGTATTGCACTTCTTCTTTTCAGGGCTCCGCGCCCTGTTTCATTTTGAATTTGCCGCCGCTGACACGCGCGCCCTGTGGCATCCGCGGTCAGCGGCGGCATCATTATCAAGAATCCCTGGCCTCCCATTGCCTGCTGCTGCTGCAGGCCAATTGCGCGCTCTGAGGAGGGGGCGTGGCCTATCGGGGGCGCGTTCCGCGTCGTCCCCTCATGCGGCCCGCCCCTCGAGGTCCCTCAAGCGCCATCTTGCCTTCCTCCTGGAGTGTCTGCTGGCCCCCTAACGTGGTCCGTGAGTGCCCTTGCGGGCTTTATTTTTTGCTATCCCTTTATCACTGTTGTGTGCTTATGGGTGTTCTTTTATTATGTTTTTCAGACAGGAGAACACTGTATTAAAGAGGTTTCTCCCAGTCCTGGCCCCTATATTAGCTTTCTTTTACTTTATTAGAGGCCTAAATTGTTAAATCCTCCCACTTCCCTGCAGACATTTGGGGCATCCCGGGTTGCTCTTACGGCGTAATTCCCATTGGCCAATTGTGCCACCTTAATCACCATATGGAGGCTTCACAGGATATTGTGCTCGGGGTCCCCTCGGGACAAGCCCGGCTGTGTGTAGAGTGTGGGGCATCCCCTGTGAGTGATGATGTGCGGGTCTGTGTACCCTGCGCTGCATTCTGGGCTATCTGTGACTGGGCCTGCGCCAACTATGCCCTCACCCACTGCCCCTTGCCTGATTATGACTCCCAGTGAGCTAAATACTAGTGGGGAGTCTCAACCTGACGTGTTGGCTAACATTGAGAGGCTGATTGCTAGCTCTGCGGCCCCGGCTAAAAGGCGGCATGTGGCGCCGGGTGCGTCTGCCTTTCCTATGGAGACGGAGAACTTTCTTGATTTGTCTGACTATACCCCACTTGAGGAGGGGGAATTGTTCTCTGACTCAGAGTTATCTGATGATCAGCATTTCAGTGGTGCTGACTATGGCACTGATCATTGGGATGCTGATGTTACCAATAGAATGTTAACTCAAGATTTTTGATGTGCTTTCTATCTCTCTTCCTGCTGCGACTCCCAAGTTACAGGGGGAACTTTTCAGTACTGCTAAACCACGTCTGAAATTTCCAGAACAGGCCCATTTCAATAATCTTGTTCTCAAAGAATGGGAGCATCCCGGCCGGCTCCCGGCAATCCCTAAGGGCTGGGATAAAGGTACCCTTTTCCCGCTGATGTGGTTAAATGTTGGTCAACCCCTCCAGAAGTGGATGCACCAGTATTGGGGTTGTCCAACACTTCTGTGGTCCATTCCCCTGATTCCACTACTCTTAAGTATAGTGAGGACTGGCGCATTGATCAGCTGGCTTCCCATGCCTTTGCCTGTGTTGGGTCTGCCTTGCGCCCTGTCTGTGCTTCTGCTATTACTGCTGTTGCTATCAGGTATCTCCTCAAGGGTCTGTTGGAAGGCGCTTCTGATGATACTGCTAGTGCCGAGCTCAGGGCCTTGTCACAGTGTGAAATGTTCATTGCATATGTCCTCTCTGCTTTAGATGACACCATTAGGATGTGTAGTAGAACCTTTGCATTGGTAGTTGCTATACGCCGCTCTGTTTGGCTGCGCCAGTGGGCAGCTGATAACGCTGCTAAGAAGGCCCTCACGGGACTCCCCTTTAAGGGGCTGCGCTTATTTGGTGATCGCTTGGACCTTTTTGCCAAGGGGGTAAGTTGCCTCAACGTAAGCAGTTGCGGCCCGTTCGGGGGCCTTTGTTCCCTCCTACCGAGGGTCCAGGCCCAGGAGAGGGGTCTCCTTTGCCCCTGCCCCAGAAGTCTCCCCTAGAACCAGCAGAGGCCCTTGGCAGCTCATGGACTTTTTCTGACGGTGCAAAATCTACTGGGCTTGGGGGGTCATCTGTCGGGTCCCTCCTGTGGAAAGAGGTTGGGGTTTTTATTCCAATCTGTTCACAGTTCCCAAGAGGGATGGATCAGTCAGATCCATTCTGGACTTAAAGCTGCTCAACAAGTTCATCAGGACCAGGCACTTTCGCATGGAGACCTGCGCTCCGCGATTTGTTGCGCCTGGGAGACTTCATGACCTCCATAGACATCAAGGATGCTTACCTTCATGTTCCAGTCTTCCCAGGGCATCAGAGATTCCTCAGGTTCGCCCTGGTGGACCAGCACTACCAATTTGTGGCACTGCCCTTCAGTCTCACTTTAGCCCCCAGGGTCTTCACCAAGGTGCTGGTGGGTGTCATGGCTCTCCTCAGGGCATTCGCATTCTTCCCTATCTGGACGACCTTCTCATCACTTCTCAGTCCTTCCAGCAGGCGGTATTGGATACCCAGCGGGTGGTGACGGTTCTGGAGTCATTCGCCTGGGTGATCAATCACCCCAAATCTTCCCTATCCCCATCTCGGGTGACTTCCTTCCTGGGCATGAATCTGGATGCTGTTCAGGCCAGGATCTTTCTTCCTCAACAGAAGGTGGACTCTCAGCAAGCTCTGGTTCACTCCCTGCTGTCATGCCCTCATCCCTCCATCCAGCAGGGGATGCTCTAGTGGGGCAGATGGTGTCCTGCTTCGAGGCAGTTCCATATGCACAGTTTCACATGAGATCTCTTCAACTCCATCTCCTATCGCTCTGGGACAAGAGTCCCCTGTCTCTGGATCAGGCTTTCGCTCTGTCCCCTCGGGTCCGGCAGTCCCTTTTGTGGTGGCTGGACTCGAGGAACCTGTTGGGGGGCAGATCCTTTCTGGCCCCCTGTTGGGAGACGGTCACCACGGATGCCAGTCTGTCAGGTTGGGGGGCTTCTGGAGAACCCTACAATTCCAGGGGCTGTGGGGCCCTCAGGAGGCCCATGCCCCCATCAATGTCCTGGAACTGAGGGCGGTTCGGTTGGTACTGGCCCAGGTGACTCCTCCTTTTGAGCCTGTGCATGAGGCTGCGCTGTCTATTCTTACTCTTAAAGTTGCCCTTCTGGTGGCCATCACCTCGGTCAGGCGTGTTTCGGAGTTGGCGGCCCTTTCTATTCAGGCCCCCTACTTTGAGACACACCAGGACAAGGTGGTTTTCAGATTTAAACCTGATTTCTTGCCTAAGGTTGTCTTTGCCTTCCATCTCAATCAGGACATTGTGCTTTCTTCCTTGTGCCCTAATCCTGGTAATTCCAAGGAGAATTCTTGCGTTCCCTGGATGTGGTCAGGAATTTGAAGTTCTACTTGGTGGCCACTGCACCTTTTAGAAAGACTGATGCCTTGTTTGTGGTCCCTTCGGGTCCTGAGAAGGGTCTGGCCCCTGCTAATTCTACTATTAGCAAATGGATTCGTCAGGCTATATTTAGGGCCTTTCTGCTAGGGGAAAGGATCCTCCTTTCCGTGTTACTGCTCATTCTACATGTGCTGTTGGGGCCTCCTGGGCTTTCCAGCACCAGGCTTCTGTTGAACAAGTTTGTAAGGCTGCTACTTGGTCTTCTTTTCATACCTTTTTTAAGTTTTACAAGGTTGATGTTTGGGCCTCAGCGGATGCTGTTTTTGGCCACAAGGTTCTGCAGGCGGCAGTGGTGTGAACTGCACGTTGTTGCTTTTGGGATCCCACCCTGTTTAAGGACACTGCTATTGGATGTCCCATCTGTTATGAATCATTATCTGGAGCAGGACTTGCTGCATGCTTAGAATAATACAATTCTGTGATTACTCACCTTGTAGAATTGGTATTATAAGTATGCAGCACGTCCTGCTCCACCCCACCCTGTTGCATTATCTTGGATCCTCTGTATGGTGATTGTTATCCTCGTTAACGTTGTTTATTATCATTGGCTTCTCCTGGTTCTCCTTACTGAGTAATCACAGAATTGTAGTTTTTATATGTCCTTATTGTGTCTTTCAGGCGGGACAACCGTGACTGTGGTTACTCCCTGCCCTTGACATCTCCCACCTTCCCTAGCGGGCTTCTGGGCATCCCTGGGGGGGGGGCATCCCGGGTGGCTCTGGTTAGCCGTTGCGCCTATATTAATCACCATATGGAGGTTTCCGGGGATAATGTGCTTGGGGTTCCTTCGGGACAAGCCCAGCTGTGTGCCGCGTTTGGGGTATCCCCTGTGAGTGATGGTGTCAGGGTGTGTTTGCCCTGCGCTCAGAAGGTACTTGCGCTGCAGTCTGGGTTGCCTGCTTCGCTTCCCAGCTCTGCACCCCCATAAACATCACCTACTCCCCCGCGCCTGCTTTTGACCCCTAGTGAAGGACATGCTAGCGGGGAATCACATTTTGATTTGGCTATGCGGGTGGCCAGCCTGGAAAGGCATATTACTGGGCCTGCCCCCCATAAGGCTTCTGGCAAGGAGCGGCACCTAACTCCCGCTGTTTCCCTTTTTCCTCTGGAGGATTAGGGACATTATTGCCCCCTTGAAGAGGCGGGACTTTTCTCTGAATCTTCTGGGGACCAGCAGGACGGTTATGGCGGTACTGGGTCACCTTCTGGAGAAGATCCATGGTCTCCCGAGGACACGGATAGGCTGTTGGCTCACATTTTTGATGTGTTATGTATTACCCCTCCTGTAGCAGCTAAAAAACAGCAGGGTGAGCTTTTTGACACTGTCAAACAACGCTTGGAGTTCCCTGAGCAGAATCACTTTAATTTGCTGCTCAAGGAGTGGGAACGTCCTAGTAGATTGCCTGCGGTGCCCAAGAGTTGGGACAGGAGGTACCCCTTCCTTGCTGATGTGGTTAAGCGCTGGTCGTGTCCCCCTGAGGTGGATGCTCCCGTCCTCGGGTTGTCCAATACCTCAGTCATGCAGTCCCCTGACACTTCTACCCTGAGGGATGGTGAGGACCGGCGTGTGAATCAATTAGCCTGTCACTCCTTTGCCTGTGCGGGGACGGCGCTGCGCCCGGTGTGCGCTTCTGCCTTTACGGCTATAGCTGTTAAGGGGCTGCTGAAATCTCTTCTGGATAATGCCACGGCTGCCAATAGGGGAGAAATTTTATAGATCCATCCTGCTTTGCTATGATTTTGTTGCATTTATTCTTTCCGCTATGGATGATGCGGTCAGGATGTATGGTAGGACCTCTACCCTTTTGGTGGCTATACGCCGATTTGTCGCTGCGTCAGTGGGTGGCTGATAATGCCGCTAAGAAAGCGTTTACTGGATTCCCCTTTACCGGACTACGGCTCTTTGGTGAGCGCCTGGATCTTTTTGCCAAGGATGGTAGGCTGCCTCAACGCAGGAGGCAGCCGCAGCCCTTTCGGGGGGCTGGTTCTTCCCTCCCCTCCTTCCGTGCTTCCAGAACTGGCCGAGGTGCACCATTTGCCGGGACACATAGAGACCCTTGGGGCCGGTAATCTTCCCCCAAGCCCCCTCAGGCATGAGGAGGCGCCCTCACCCATCCGGGTGGGGGGACGGTTGCGGCTCTTAGCTCGCATCTGGAGGCTGTGCGTCTCAGACCGGTGGATTCAGGAGGTGGCGTCCTCCGGGTACAAGATAGAGTTTGCAGCCTGGCCGCCCCCAAGATTTATCATATCCCGGATGGCTCAAAACCCCCTGTCAGCTCAGGGCTTGCGGTCCAAAGCCTTTTGGAGTTGGGTGTCATCTGCCTGGTGCCCTTCCGGGAAAGGGGCAGAGGCTTCTACTCCAATCTGTTCACGGTCCCCAAAAAGGATGGGTCCCTGAGGCCCATCCTGGATTTGAAACGCCTCAACAAATTTGTCAGGTTCAAGCATTTTCACATGGAGACTCTGCGGTCAGTACCCTGCGCCCGGGCGACTTCATGACCTCTGTGGACATCAAAGATGCTTACCTTCACGTTCCAATCTTTCCCGGTCATCAGAGATTTCTCAGGTTCGCTCTGGAGCAGCACTACCAATTTGTGGCCTTAACGTTCGGTATTACCTCGGCCCCTCGGGTTTTCACCAAGGGGCTGGCGGAGGTGATGGCTCTGTTGAGATCTCAGGGCATACGCATCCTTCCTTATCTGGACAACATTCTGATTGCGTCTGTCATTCCATCAAGCCGAGCTGGATACGAGGCCTTCGACTGGGTGACCAACCATCCCAAGTCTTCACTGTATCCATCCTTGGTGAGATCCTTTTTGGGCATGACTCTGGATACATATCAGGTCAAGGTTTTCCTGCCTCAGCAGAAGGTGGAGAGCCTGCAGGCACAGGCACGGTTTCTACTTTCTTGTCCTCAGTGCTCAGTCTGACAGGTTGGGGGGGGGTTTGGAAGTGTCTGAAGTTCCAGGGTCAGTGAGGCCCCCAGAGGGCCCATGCTCCCATCAACATTCTAGAACTGTGGGCGATAAGGTTGGTTCTCTCCCAGTTGACCCCACACCTTCGGGGTCGGGCTGTAAAGGTACGCTCGGACAACCAGGCGGCGGTTGCCTGCATCAATCATCAGGGAGGGGCTCGGAGCAAGCGGGCCCTCAAGGAAGTGTCCCTGATACTGTCCTGGGCGGAAGAGAATGTCCCTTGCATCTCGGCAGTTACATCCCGGGGGTGGAGAACCTGGAGGCAGACTCCTTGAGCAGGGGGATGTCTCGGCTGGGAGAATGGTCCCTCAGCAACAGGGTATTTTGCTCTCTGCCGGATGTGGACCTGTTTGCGTCCCGTCACAATCACAAGCTTCCATTTTTTGTCTGTCACAGGACCCTCTGGCTTTCGCCACGGATGCGCTAGAGATGTCTTGGAAGGGGTTTCGGCTCCTCTGTGTTCCCTCCGTTTCCACTGTTGGGCAGGGTGCTGCGCAAGATAGCCCAGGAAGGGGTGCCAACCATTCTGGTGGCCCCCTGTTGGCCAAGGAGGGTGTGGTTCGCAGACATCGTGCAGTTGGCAGTAGATCAATACGTCCTGCCTGAGGATCCAGACCTGCTCACTCGGGGGCAGCTGCGCCATCCCAATTTACAAACGCTGGCTTTGACAGCTTGGCTGCTGAAACCTCCATCTTGATGGAAAAGGGATTGCCTGCCTCTGTTGTTGATACTATGATTCGGGCTAGGTAGAAGTCCTCGTCTTTTATCTACTACAGGGTCTGGCATGCTTACATTGCCTGGTGTGAGTCCAAATCTCTTCCCTGTCGGGTGTTTTCTATTCCCAGGATTCTGGAATTCTTGCAACATGGTTTGCATTTGGACCTTCAACTAAGTACCCTCAAAGGTCATGTCTCAGCTCTGGCTATTTTTTTCCAAAGATCTTTTGCCAATCACAGTTTGGTTAAGACCTTTTTCCAGGGGGTTTCTGACGTGCGTCCGCCACGTAAGCCTATGTTACCAGTTTGGGGCTTGAATCTGGTATTGTCTGCTCTGCAGGGTCCTCCCTTTGAGCCTGTCCGTGGGGCTGCTTTGCCCATTCTGACTCTTAAGGTGGTCTTTCTGGTGGCCATTACTTCTGTCAGGCGAGTTTCTGAGCTGGCGGCGCTTTCCATCAAACCTCCTTATTTTGAAAGGCATCAGGATAAGGTGGTGTTTCGGTTTTAGCTAGATTTCTTGCCTAAGGTTGTGTCTGCCTTTCATCTTAATCAGGACATTGTTTTGCCTTCCTTGTGTCCTAACCCTGCTAATTCCAAGGAACGGACCCTCTTTGGAAGTTGTTAGGGCTCTGAAGTTTTATCAGGTAGCTACTGAATCCTTCAGGAAGACTGATGCTCTTTTTGTTCTCCCTTCTGGACCTTGGAAGGGTTTGCCTCCGGCTAAATCCACTATCAGCAAGTGGATCCGTCAGGCGGTGGAGCAAGCCTATTCTGCTAAGGGGAAGGAACCTTCCTTCCGCCTTACTGCTCATTCTACTCGTGCTTTTGGTGCCTCTTGGGCCTTCAGCACCAAGCTTCTGTTGAACAAGTTTGTAAGGCTGCAACTTGGTCTTCTGTTCATACTTTTTCCAAGTTTTACAAGGTTGATGTTAGGGCCTCAGCTAATGCTGCTTTTGGCCGCAAGGTTCTTCAGGCGGCAGTGGTTTGATCTGCCTGCCGTTACTTTTTGGGGATCCCACCCTACCGTACGGACACTGCTTTTGGATGTCCCAGACGTAAGTAATAAGTGAAACAGGACGTGCTGTATACTTGGAAAAATACAATTCTATGAGTACTCACCTGTAGAATTGTTTTTGTAGTATACAGCACGTCCTGTTTCATCCCTCCCTTGGTTTCGTTATTCTTGGGTTCCTCTGTATGGTGTTTTGTTCAAATGCTTCTTTTGGGTTTCTTTCATTACTGTTCTCCCGGCTTCTTGTCTAACTGCTTTGTAACACTGGGAATTTGTGGGAAGTTCCTGGCTTTTTATAGGGCCGGGAGATGCCACAAGTCCTTCTGCAGTCCTCTGCGCCACCTTGTGGCGGATAACCCAGACGTAAGGAATAAGTGAAACAGGAAGTGCTGTATACTACAAAAACAATTCTATAGGTGAGTACTCACAGAATTGTATTTTTTATTTTCATTTCTCTGATATAACTATATAGAATTTGCTTTCTTCTGCTGACTCGTTTTTTTAGGGTCTCTATAATAAATTGACTCCATGCATGACTACATTGACATGCATGGACAAGTCCTCATCTACTGCTGAGGAGGCCCTGCAGAAAGGAGTAAAACACTGGGAGGTATTGATAAATATAATGCAGGGTGTATGAAATCTGGATGAAGCAGCCAGCCAGCAAAGGGAGAGCAGAAAGCAGGGTAATTGAATCCTTTGCCTGAAATGTCCATACAAAGAAGCTGTGTCACCCAAAAAAAGTTTGTGTATAATTTTCTAGCTATTTTAGCTTTCTGTTAGCAGTTTTCCAAGGATATGATGTGGAGTGATCAGGGATTGATGGGTCCCAACCCCCATCCCTCCCCATACCTTACAGGGACTTTTGTGCCTTTTTTTGTCCAGGTATCACTTGGAAGGAGTTTAGTCGGAGCCGAATAGGTGGCTGGACTCGGGCGCAGGAGTTGGCAGCGCGACAGCAGGTGTAATCAACCACCATGGAGAGGGCAAGAGGAAGAGTTCCCTTCCGGACGCCCTCTCTTCCCAGCCATTACACCGCGCATATGGGGGAGATCATCTCCTCCCGCTGCGCCGTGAGGTCATACATAGGCTCCGCCAGGCTCCTGGCTCAGCACATGTGCTCCCAGCTAAAGGGGAATGCATGTGCACTATTCTTTCTTTCTGGCCTCCCTCCTTTAAATAAATAAAGAAATAGAGGGTTAAGAAATGGGCGCGATTTAGCACTCCCAATTTTATTATTTAAGGGAGCTCATTGGAAGTGCTCTGATACCCCATTCAAAGCATGGCACACCAGGCAGGGGATATTTTGCTAGTCTCTGCCCCTTTGCCGACATCTATGGGAGATTGTGTATCGGGTCAACGCACTCCGGATCCAAGTCCACTGGATACTCTGTCCTCTGCTCAGTCTGGGTAGAAGGGGTCCAGCTCTGCTCCGGTAGATCCCTTTTCACTATATCCAGTCCAGGTCATCCCAGAAGTGATGACAGTTGGGTAATCCACCGCCAGGTGGCGCTTGACTGCAGGATCAAAAGCTGTAGCTCCTCCCGGCCCCCTATAAAGCAGGTGTCTCAGATGATTCTCCAGTGTTCTTTCTGCAGTCTTGCTGCATGAGGATCGTCTGGATACTCTCTCTTGGATACTGCAGCTGAGCGGGGCCTCCTAGCCCGTCGGCCACTGCATCCTTATTACCACCATTCCCGTGGACCCACTACTGCCTCCCAGCTTTGGCTGACCGGGACGGTGAAGGTAGGATGAACGCCGGGGTCAGACGTTGGCAGAGCTAGGCTCTGGGCCGCAGACCCTGCCTGAAGGGTAGCTGGCCATAGGCTGATGGTGAGCCTATATAGGGGGGGGGGGGGGACCACTCTATGCCCATGGGGGCTTATGCCCTCCTTGCCCCACAAGCTTTATTTTGTGTATTGTGCTTGGTGTACTTTCCGTTTTACTTGACAGGACTCTTTGAGTCCCTTGCGAGCTGGTGTGCTTTCTTGTCTGACTGTTTTCACCTCACATACTTACCCCCCTCGATGCTCCTGCTCTCTCCCCTCTCCATCATGTTGCCGCGCTGTGAGAGGGGGGGTGACGTCGCTGCGCGGCGGAGAATGGCTGGGTCCGTGGACTCCGTCACTGGTGTGCGCCACGCGCTGCTGGCCAGTCTGGGCCGTGCGAGGGTGCCGGGCTGGCGCTTCTGCTGGGCTCCTCCGTGGGCTGCTTGCCATTTTCTGGACCCTTCTCCATCTTGGGGGCGGGCGCGATTTTCGCGCCGGCGGGGCCGCACGATGACTGCCACTGCTGTCCGGCCCGCCCCTCGAGGAACGTGTGCTGCTGCCGCTGCTCCGCGCCATCTTTTCTCCCTCCTGCACGCTGCCGTCGTCCTGAGCTGGGCCATAGAGTTGTGTCGTAAGTCCCTCTTGATAATCGTTTTTTTATTATGCTGCTGGCCATGTGTTATGGGATGCTTATCTGCTGTTTACATTGTGTCTTCTAGGTGGACCCCTTGATACTAAGGGTTGTGGTTCCTCTCGGCCTCCACCCCACCCCCGCTTCCGCCCCCCTCTCTCCACGCCTCCCCTCTCTCCACGCCTCCCCTCTCTCCACGCCCTCCCTCTCTCCACGCCCTCTCCCTGTAAAGAGGGATCACATAAGAGGGACTCATTTTTGCGGGCTGGCCAGGTTAGGGTCGTTAGTGCCTTGTACCTGTTATCATGCTCAAATCACCATAATGGAGGCCTCTGGAGATAGTGAGCTTGGTCCCCCATAGGGGCGGGTGAAGCTCTGTCGCATGTGTGGTGCTAGCCCTCTGGGCGGACTCAGCGCGGTTTGTGTCACTTGCGCCAGAAGTGTTATCTTGGAGCATGATTGGGCGGGCATATCTGCCCCTAGCCCGTTGTTGATTGCGGCCTCTCCTTACCCCCCCACGATTGCTCTCAGCCCCCAGCGAGGGGGGGAAACCAGTAGGGGGTCCCAGTGTGATTTGGCTTATCGGGTGGCCAACCTTGAGAGACAGATCTCTCTCGCTCGGCTCTTAAAAAAGGCCACTAGTAAGAGGCGGCATATTATTCTGACAACAATGGAGATGATGATCTCTTTGGAGGCCCCGGCTCCGTGGAGGAGGGCGAGTTGCATGAGGACTCCATCTCCACAGTGGGTTATTCTGTTATACTAGATACATGGCTCCCTGATGATACGGAGCGGTTGCTGACTGCGGTCTTTGAGACTCTGCACATTGTCCCTCCTAGAGTGGCTAAAAGGAAGCAGGGTGATTTGTTTCGGCCTGAGAGACAGAGGCAAGTCTTTCCTGAGCAGGCCCATTTTTCTGACATGATTTTCAAGGAATGGAAAAGGCCTAACAAGTTACCGTCGGTGTCCAAGGGCCTGGACAGGCGGTATCCCTTTCCAGAGGAGCTCGTCCGGCTATGGTCCCGTCCTTCCGAGGTGGATGCCCCCGTGTCGGGTCTATCCAACACTACGGTCATGCCTTCACCCGATACTGCTTCCCTACGTGATCCAGCTGACAAGCGTATGGATCAGCTGGTCTGTCATGCCTTCACCTTGGTGCTTGGTTCCGCCCAGTGTGTGCCGTGGCTATTGTCTCCTTGGCCATTAGGAAGAAGGTGAGACGCCTTGTGGACATTGCCAAGTCTTGCAAGCGGGCTGAGGAGTACAAGGACCTCAAGGCTTGCGTGGAGTTTATTGCCTTCGTGGTCTCTGCCATGGACGATAGTGTCCGGCTCGGTGCCAGGGTCTCGGCCCAACTGCTCTTCGCCGATCGCTCTGGTTGCGGAAGTGGTCAGCTAATGCCCCAGCCAAAAAGTCGCTCACTAGTATCCCTTTTGTGGGTCACAGGCTGTTTGGGGAGCGTCTGGATCTCCTGGTCAAGGACGGAAGACTCCCTCAGCGACGTAGGTCTGCGTGGCCCTTTTGGTGTTCATCTGCCTATCGCTCCTTTCGAGGAGGAAGAGGCTCTTCATTTTCAGGTACTCGCAGAGACTCCTGGGGACGAGGTAGGTCCCGCAGCCGACCTAATCCCTCCTGGGGATCCAAGTCCAATCCCCTTGCCAAGGCCTCTCAGGCATGAAGAGGCACCCTCACCCATCCGGGTGGGGGGACGGCTTCTGCTATTTGCTCACATCTGGAGACAGCGCGTCTCGGATCGGTGGATTCAGGAGGTGGTGTCCTCCGGTTACAAAATAGAGCTGGCAGTCTGGCCGCCCTCAAGATTTCTTCAGCCTCTGATTTCCCAGAACCCAGTGACGGCACAAGGCCTGCAATTGGCGTCCAACACCTTCTGCTGTCGGGTGTGATTTGTCCCTTGCCTCGGCTGGAACGGGGTCAGGGCTTTTACTCCAATCTGTTCACGGTGCCCAAGGAGGACGCAACGCTGAGACCCATCCTGGACCTGAAGGATCTCAACAGGTTTGTCAGGGTCAGACATTTCCGCATGGAGACCTTACGGTCCGCGGTGAGCTCACTTCGACCCGGCGACTTCTTGACCATGGTGGACATCAAGGATGCTTATCTGCACATTCTGATATTCCAGGGGCATCAGAGGTTCCTGAGGTTTTGCGCTGGAGGATCAGCATTACCAATTTGTGGCCTTGCCATTCGGGATATCCTCAGCCCCCCGTGTGTTCACCAAGGTGCTGGCAGGCGTCATGGCTATCCTGAGAATCCAGGGCATCTGCGTGCTGCCTTATCTGGACGATTTGCTGATTGCGGCTCAGTCTCTTCATCAGGGCGAGAGCGACACCCGGACAGTGTTGTCCACTCTCGAGGATTTCGGTTGGTTAGTAAATTACCCCAAGTCTTCAATCACTCCTTCCATGGTGAGGTCTTTTCTGGGCATGACGCTGGACACCTCTCAGGCCAAGGTATTTCTGCCACAACAGAAGGTAGTGGGTCTTCAGACGCAGGTGCAGGCCTTGCTGTCTTGTCAGCTTCCATCTGTCCGTCTGGGGAAGAAACTGGTGGGTCTTATGGTGCCATGCTTCGAGGCAGTGCCCTTTGCTCAGTTCCACATGAGACCTCTTCAATTGAATCTTTTGACCGGTTTGGATCGGACGCAGGAGTCACTGGAACAGGATTTTTCATTGTCTCCCGTGGCAATCCCTCTTGTGGTGGCTGGACTCCAGAAATCTGCTAGTAGGCAAGTTATTTTTGACTCCACGGTGGGAGATTGTCACCACGGACGCCAGCCTGACCGGCTGGGGAGGCTTTTGGCTGACGCAGAAGATCCAGGGTCAGTGGGGGCCGCAGGAGGCCCACTTGCCCATAAATATCTTGGAATTGAGAGCGATCCGCTTCTTCACTTAGCTACCCATTTAAGGGGTTGTGCGATCCAGGTCCGCTCGGACAATCAGACGGCGGTTGTCTACATAAATGACCAAGGCAGGACTCGGAGCAAACGAGCCCTCAAGGATGTCACCCTGATTCTGACTTGGGCAGAGGAGAATGTTCCCTGCATCTCGGTGGTTTACATTCCTGGGATAGAGAACCAGGAGGCCGACTCCCTGAGCAGGAGTGCCTCACGCCTGGGGGAATGGTCCCTCAGCAACAAGATCTTTCATGCTCAGTTTCTCCGCTGGGGTCAGCCGGACGTGGACCTATTTGCGTCCAGACAGAATCACAAGCTCCCGAGATTCGTCTCCCTGGCCTTTGCCACAGATGCTCTGGCGATTCCTCTACTGGGCCGAGTGCTACGCAAAATAGCCCAGGAGGGGGTACCAACCATCCTGGTGGCTCCTCGCTGGCCAAGGCGGAGTTGGTTCGCGGACATAATTCAGATGTCAGTCGATCGCTACGTCATGCCTGACGACCCAGGGCTTCTCACGCAGGGGTCGCTGCGGCACCCCAATTTACAGACTCTGGCTTTGACACCCTGGCTATTGAAACCTCAATCCTGACGGAAAAGGGACTGTCTGCCACGGTTGTTCAGACCATGATTCAGGCCCGGAAGAAGTCTTCTTCCATGATATACTACCGAGTTTGGCATGCCTACATTGCTTGGTGTGAATCCAAGAGTTTTCCTTGCCGCACTTTCTCTATCTCTAGGATTTTGGAGTTTTTACAACACTGCTTAGAATT
Source organism: Gastrophryne carolinensis (assembly GCA_027917425.1). Lineage (NCBI taxonomy): Eukaryota > Metazoa > Chordata > Amphibia > Anura > Microhylidae > Gastrophryne > Gastrophryne carolinensis. Next base: position 304,696,344 of record CM051234.1, on the reverse strand, counting down.
GGGTCTCCAGCTGAGCACCCTCAAGGGCCAGGTCTCGGCCTTGGCCATCTTTTTCCAAAGATCCTTTGCCAATCATAGACTGATCAAGACCTTTTTCCAAGGAGCTACCCAAGCACACCCACCGTGTAAGCCTGTATTACCGGTGTGGGACTTGAAATTGGTGCTTTCTGCTCTCCAGGGTCCCCCCTTTGAGCCCCTGTGCGATGCTGCATTGTCTATTTTGACCCTAAAGGTGGTCTTTTTGGTTGCTATCACATCGATGTGTCGCGTGTCAGAGCTGGCTGCGCTTTGTATGATGCCTCCTTACTTTGAACGGCATAAGGATAAAGTGGTGTTTGGCTTTAAGCCTGATTTTTTGCCTAAGGTCGTTTCTCCCTTTCACCTTAATGAGGAAGTTGTCTTGTCTTCCTTGTGTCCAGCTCCTATTAACTCTAAGGAAAGGACCCTCCATTCCCTGGATGTGGTCAGAGCCATTAAGTATTACCTGGTTGCTACCGAATCCTTCAGGAAATCGGATTCGCTCTTTGTCCTTACTGAGGGTTCTAGGAAGGGCTTACCTTCGGCCAAGTCCACTCTCAGCAAGTGGATCAGACAGTCGGTGGTGCAAGCATATTCTGCCAAGGGGAAGGAACCCCCTTTTCATGTTACAGCTCATTCTACTAGAGCTATTGGTGCTTCCTGGGCTTTTCAGCACCAGGCCTCTGTTGAACAAGTTTGTAAGGCCGCCACTTGGTCTTCTTTCTCTTCATACCTTACAAAGTTTTACAAGGTTGATGTTAGGGCCTCAGCTGATGCTGTTTTTGGCCGTAAGGTGCTTCAGGCGGTAGTGAGATGAACTACATGCTGTTCCGCACTGGGGATCCCGCCCTAATGGACACTGCTTTTGGATGTCCCAACTGTTATCCCTTCTGGGACGACCTGGACTGGATATAGTGAAAAATACAACTCTGTGATAATCACCTGTAGAATTCGTCCCACCCCGCCTGTTTCATTATCTCTTGTTGCCTGTTATGGTGATTACCATTTTATATTGGACCGTTGTCCTAAAATTTTTTGATGGAGAGAGTACACTCTGAAGCTATGTGAAGTAACATGGTTTCTTGGCCTCCCGGCCTGTCTCTTTTTCTTACTGCTGTTTAATCACTGGGGAATCATCTGAGTCACCTGCTTTTATAGGGGGCCGGGAGGAGCTACAGCTTTTGATCCTGCAGTCAAGCGCCACCTGGCGGTGAATTTCCCAACTGACATCACTTCTGGGACGACCTGGACTGGATATATTCAAAAATAATTCTACAGGTGAGTATCACAGGATTGTATTTTTTCTTTCTTATTTTGTTGTTTTAGACCATATCCCCCAAAACATTTACCTTGAAAGTATCTAAGGTAAAACCTGGCTACTCTGGCTGAGTATAAGAGTAGGAGATGCTGGATGTGTGAAATCAGGTTGGCTGAGCCTCTTTTTAAATCCTGTGCTGAAAAGGTTGTTGGTAAAGAACGTCGGCCCATTATGACAGATATGGTGCAAGTTGTGAAGGATCATATATCCTAAGTATGCAGCACGTCCTGCTCCAGATAATGATTCATAACAGATGGGATTACCTCCACCAGAGGGCGCTTGACTGCAGAGATGGCAGAAAGAGGCCCCTCCTGGTCCATATATACCCTGGACCTCCCACAAATTCCCCAGTTTCTTCTCTTCAGTCGGCTGCGAAGGTCAAAAGATGGCTTCTCTTATCGCAGGTGAGCGCGGCTTAACAGCCTGCGGCCCTGTAGGACTATTCCCACCCGTTCCACTTATTACTTATGCCTCCCAGCTTTGGCTGCGCTGGTCGGGTGACGGTAGGCAGCACCTATCACAGGTGCTCTTCTTTGCGGAGCCTGGCTCTGACCGCAATCCCCCACCAAAGGGTAGGCGGTGCAGGTTATGGTGAACCTGATTTGGGATGCCCCGTCCGCTCTTGCCCTTCCCTGGTCATTGGTGGGTCTTTTATTTGACATCCACTCTCCCCCCTCTCTCTTTATCCCGTTCAGGAAAGGGGGGTGTATGTGCGCTTATTGCCTTTTGTGTGTGTGTGTGATTGCACTTCATTCAGGGCTCCGCGCTCTGTCTTTCACTTTGTCATTTTGAATTTGCCACCACTGACACGCGCGCCTTCTGGTGTCCGCGGTCAGCGGCGGCATTATCAAGAATCCCTGCGCGCCCATTGGCTGTAGCGTCTGGCCTGTCTGGCCCCCTTCTTCCCTCTGTCTGGCCCTGCCCGCCCCTTGAGGTTCCTCCAGCGCCATTTTGGTCCTCTCCTGGTGTGATTGCTGGCTTCCCACCGCGGTCCGTGAGTGCCCCTGCGGGCTTGGCTCTTATTCATTTGTCATTTCTGTGTGCTTATGGGGTGTCACTGTTATATCTTTCAGGCGGGATAACTGTTGTTAAGAGGTTTTTCCCGGTCCTGTCCCCCCTATTATTTATAATAACTTTATTAGAGGCCTACACTGTTTAATCCTCCCACTTCCCTGGTGGACATTTGGGGCATCCCGGGTTGCTTATACGGCGTAATTCCTATTGGCCAGTTGTGCCACCTTAATCACCATATGGAGGCTTCACAGGATATTGTGCTATTGTGCTCGGGGTCCCCTCGGGAGAAGCCCAGCTGTGTGTAGAGTGTGGGGCATCCTCTGTGAGCGATGATGTGCGGGTCTGGGCTATCTGTGACTGGACCTGCGCCCACTATGTCCTCACCCTCTCCCCCTCGCTTGATTATGACTCCCAGTGAGCTAAATACTAGTGGGGAGTATCAGCCTGACGTGTCTTCCAGGTTGGCTAACATTGAGAGGCTGATTGCTAGCTCTGCGGCCCTTAAGGCCCCGGCTAAAAGGCGGCATGTGGTGCCGGGTGCGTCTGCCTTTCCTGTGGAGACTGAGAATTTCCTTGATTTGTCTGATTATACCCCACTTGAGGAGGGGGAATTATTCTCGGATTCAGAGTTATCTGATGATCAGCATTTCAGTGGTGCTAACTATGGCTCTGATCATTGGGATGCTGATGACACCAAGAGACTGTTAACTCAGATATTCTAAGTGTGACATACACTCCACTTCGGTCTTCATGACATCTGGGTAATCTCCAGTAGAGGGCGAACTTCTGCAGAGATGAATATGCAGAAAATTCCCCAGTTCCTTCTCTGCAGGGAAGGCGACAAGACAGAAGATGAGGACTTCTTTACTTACAGGTAAGCCAGGCTCGCGCCCGGCCTTCTAATTATCCCTATTACTGCCAGGACCCTTCTAAATTGCCCTATATTGAGCCTCCCAGCTTAGGCTGCGGGTCCTGGTGAAGGTAGGAGCACCCTAAGGGTGCAGCAGGAGCACTGCTCCACCGTGAGACCTCACTATGGGGTAGGCGGTTTTCCAGGTTTCTTGGTGATCCTGGTGTGGGATGCCCCATCCCCTTAGGCTTATGGCCGGCTCCTGACCCTTCCGGGTCCCTTATTCCCTTCCTCCGGGGATGTTGCCTGGCCGATATTTTGTTTTCCCCAGCCCTTGTCCCTGTGTGCTGAGTGTTTTACTTTGTGTGTGAGTGTTTGCTGCATTACTGGCTTAACAGGGACTGATTACAGCCTGGGGGAGCTTCTCCCCCTCAGGCTGCATTCGGGAGGGGGGGCGGGGCCAGGCTCTCGGCGCGGCCGCGGTAGCCCCGTCCCCTTATTTGTTTTTGTGTGTTACAGGTTGCCCTGTATATGTGCATATTAAGGGGTCCCTCCTGGGGTCCCTAGTGAAAAATTGTCCACCTAAAATCCTCCCACCGGGACTTTTAAGGGGCATCCCGGGTTGCTTATGCGTATTTCCCTGCGGTCTTGCGACTGACCACAAAAATTCACCATATGGAGGCTCCGCAGGATACTAGGCTCGGGATCCCTTTCGGACAATCCGGGCCATGTGTGGGGTGCGGGGTATCCCTTACGAGGGAGAATGTGCTGATCTGTATACCATGTGCACAAAAGGCCATAACGCGGCAGTCTGGTACCCAGCCTTCTGGGTCGGCTCCTCCCGCTTCATCGCCTTCCCCTCCCCACCTTATCCGTACCCCAAGTGACATTGGTACCAGTGGGGAGTCGCTTTCTCATGTTTTGGCTAGGTTGGCCAGCAGCGAGAAAATTATTGCTAGCACGGTGGGCAAGAATGCCCAGGCTAAAAAGACATTTGTCATCGGCCCAGCCATTGTGGGATATTGACGACGAGTCCGCTGATTTGTCAGATTATTCCCCGTTAGAGGAGGGGGAATTGTATCAGGAATCAGAGGCTGACTATGTTCAGTCTGGGAATTCCAATGTCGGGCAGGCGCTGGGGGATGCCGTAGATACGGCCACTGTTTTGTCACATTTATTGGAGGTGTTGGATATTGAACCGCCTGCGGCGCCCCCTCTTAAGAAGGGGGAATTTTTTAGGGCCTGCAAGCCCCGTCTGGAATTCCCTACCCAGGGTAATTTTGATGCGCTGATCCTTAGAGAATGGGAGAGGCCCAGTCGGCTTCCTGGTGTGCCTCAGGGATGGGATAAGAAATATCCTTTTCCGGTGGAGGCGGTTAAGCGCTGGTCTTCTCCTCCCGAGGTCGACGCACCTGTTTTAGGTTTGACCAACTCTTCTGTGCTGAACACCTCTGACGCCACCTCCCTTAAGGATGGCTAGGGCAAGCACCTTGATCAGATGGCGTGCCACGCATTTGCCAACGTGGGCTCGGCCCTGCGGCCTGTTAGTGCATCTGCCCTGGTGTCGCTTGCTACCAGGTCTCTTATCAGGGACTGGCTGAATAACGCTCAGTTCGATCCAGCTGGCGCTGAGTTCGCTATCCTTAAAAAATGCGAATTGTTCATGGATTTTGTCATGGCTGCGATGGAAGACTCTATTGTCGTGTGTTGTAGGACTTCAGCCTTACTGGTGGCTATGCGCAGATTGGTCTGGCTCCGCCAGTGGACAGCGGATGTTGGAGCCAAGAAGTCGCTCACAGCTCTTCCCTTCCTGGGTGCGCGGCTGTTTGGAGATAAGTTGGATGCTGTTGCCAAAGGAGGTAAGTTACCTCAGTTACCCTTTCGGGGGGCGGGCTCGTTCACTCCTTCCTTTCGAGGGGCCAGAGCGACTAGGGGTCTGGTACGGGCACGTCCCCGTGGCTGCCTGTGGTCCCATGCCTGCCGTTCAACCGGCTCAGCAATGACGGGGCGCCCTCACCCGCAAGGGTGGGGGGGCGGCTTCGGCTCTTCTTCCAGGTCTGGGCCTGGGAGGTCACAGACAATTGGATCTTGGAAGTGGTCTCCTCCGGGTACAAACTGGAGTTCTGGCCGCCCCCAAGATTCTTAAGGTCTCGGGTGCCCTCGGACCCTCAGGCTGCACAGGGGCTCCTGTTAGCAGTAAAAAACCTTCTGGACATGGGGGTTATATGCCCGGTGCCTCTGTCAGAGAGAGGCAGGGGTTTCTACTCCAACCTTTTCACGGTTCCCAAAAAGGAGGGTTCGGTGAGACCCATTCTAGATCTTAAGGTTCTCAACAGATTTCTCAGAGCCAAAAAGTTCCGCATGGAGACTCTACGCTCGGCTATCAATTCCCTTCGCCAAGGGGATTTTATGACATCCATAGACATCAAGGATGCGTATCTGCATGTTCCGATTTTTCAGGCACATCAGAGATTCCTCCGATTTGCGGTGGAGGATCAACATTATCAGTTTGTAGCTCTTCCCTTCGGTCTGACCTCGGCACCGAGGGTCTTCACCAAGGTTTTGGCGGGCATAATGGCTCTGCTCAGATCTCGGGGCATTCGCATTGTGCCTTATCTGGACGATCTGTTCATATCAGCTTCTTCCCTTCGTCAGGCGGAGCTGGACACCCACCAGGTGGTGTCGGCCCTGGAGAGGTTCGGGTGGGTGATCAAGCGCACCAAGTCTTCTCTCTCCCCGTCTCGTGTGATTTCATTCCTGGGCATGAATCTGGATACCATTCGGGCCAGAGTGTTTCTGCCCCAGACCAAAGTGCAAGGGATTCAGGGCCTGATCCATCTTCTTCTGGCCAGTCCTTGTCCCTCTATCCGACAGGGGATGAAACTGGTGGGTTTGATGGTATCCTCCTTCGAGGCGGTGCCGTTTGCACAGTTTCACATGAGATCTCTTCAGCTTCACCTATTGACGTATTGGGACAGGTGCCCACAGTCATTGGATCTACCTTTCAGGATGTCTCCCAGGGTTCGGCAGTCCTTTCGGTGGTGGCTGGACTCGAGCAATCTGGTGAAGGGCAGATCCTTTCTGGTCCCTTGTTGGGAGACGGTTACCACGGATGCCAGCCTGTCGGGCTGGGGAGGTTATTGGAAGAGTCATCAGTTCAGCGGGGTGTGGGGTCCCCAAGAGCCTCACACCCCCATCAATGTATTGGAGCTCAGAGCCATTCGACTGGTTCTGGCTGGGCTGACCCCACAGTTACGGGGTCTTCCGGTTCAGGTTTGTTCAGACAACTGAACGGCAGTGGCTTACATCAATCACCAAGGAGGGACTCGCAGCAGGAGTGCCCTCAGGGAAGTCTCTCTGATCCTGCACTGGGCGGAGAGCAATGTTCCTTGCCTTTCGGCAGTCTACATTCCGGGAGTGGAGAACACGGAGGCGGATTCCCTGAGCAGGGGATCCTCTCGCCACGGAGAGTGGTCTCTCAACCCCGAGGTTTTTCTGATCTTTGCCGCAAGTGGGGGACTCCGGAGGTGGATCTCTTTGCCTCGAGGCACAATCCCAAACTTCCGGCCTTTGTGTCTCTTTCTCAGGATCCTCTGTCTCTGGCAGTGGATGCCTTGTCACTGGCTTGGAAGGAGTTGGGGTTTCTGTATCTGTTTCCACCTGTCTCCATGCTGGGCAAGTAGTTCGCAAACTGGTTCTAGAAGGGGCACCAGCGATTCTGGTGGCTCCAAGGTGGCCAAGAAGGGTCTGGTACGCAGACGTCGTAAGGATGGCCGTAGACCAGTACCGGCTTCCCTTGCTGCCGGACCTGCTATCTCAGGGTCATCTACTTTACCCCAATTTACAAACGCTGGCTTTGACAGCTTGGCTGCTGAAACCTTCATCTTGAAAGAGGAAGGTTTGTCTGAGGCTGTTGTTCGGACCCTGATTAGGGCTAGGAAGCGGTCCTTTTCTGGCATTTACTATAGGACTTGGAGGTCCTATATTGATTGGTGTGAGGCTAGGGCCTTGCCTTGCAGGATTTTTTCGATACCCAGGATTTTGGAGTTTCTTCAGCATAATCTGGATCTTGGGTTCCAGCTTAGTACTTTGAAAGGACAGGTTTCTGCTCTGTCGGTTTTCTTCCAGAGGTCTTTTGCTTTACACCCGCTGGTTAAGACTTTTTTCCAAGGGGTGGCGCATGTGCGGCCCCCTCGGAAGGCTGTAGTTCCTGTTTGGGATTTGAATTTGGTTCTTTCGGCTCTGCAGGGTCCTCCTTTTGAGCCGTTACAGGATATTGCTCTTTCGGTTCTCACTCAGAAGGTTGCTTTTTTGGTGGCTATTACCTCTGTTCGGCGTGTCTCTGAGTTGGCGGCCCTGTTGATTCAGGCCCCTTACTTTGAGAGACACCAGGATAAGGTGGTTTTTCGTTTTAAGCCGGATTTCCTTCCTAAGGTTGTGTCTGCTTTCCACCTCAATCAGGACATTATTCTCCCTTCCTTGTGTCCTAAGCCTAACAATGACAAGGAGAGGGTTCTGCACAATTTGGATGTTGTTCGCTGTGTGAAGTACCATTTGGTGTCTACTTCTTCCTTCCGCAAGACGGATGCTTTTTTCGTGGTGCCCTGTGGGCCCAGGAAAGGTTTGGCGCCCGCCAAGTCTACCATTAGCAAATGGATTCATCAGGCCATTGTTGGGGCCTATTCTGCTAAGGGGAGAACTCCCCCTTTTAGGGTCACTGCACATTCTACTCGTGCTGTTGGAGCGTCCTGGGCTTTTCAGCACCAGGCTTCTGTTGAACAAGTTTGTAAGGCTGCTACTTGGTCTTCCGTTCATACTTTTTCCAAGTTTTACAAGGTTGATGTGCGGGCTTCAGCGGATGCTGTTTTTGGCCGCAAGGTTCTGCAAGCTGCAGTGGTTTGAGTTGGTACATTTTTTACTGTTTCTGGTTCCCACCCATGACGGACACTGCTATTGCATGTCCCAGATGTCATGAAGACCGAAGTTGAGTGTATTGCACACAGAATAATACCGTTTTGTGAGTACTCACCTTTAAAACGGGTATTATGAGTGTGCCATACACTCCACTTCACCCCACCCCTTTTTTCAGGTATTCTGGGGCTTTTATATGGTGAACCATTGGTTTTGATTGTTAGGTTATAATTGGCTCTTCCTGGTCCCTTTACTGCTTTTATACACTGGGGAATTGGTGGGAGGTCCCAGGTATATATGGACCGGGAGGGGCTTTCTTTTTTTGCATATTCATCTCTGCAGAAGTTCGCCCTCTACTGGAGATTACCCAGATGTCATGAAGACCGAAGTGGAGAGTATGGCACACTCATAATACCCGTTTTAAAGGCGAGTACTCACAAAACTATTTTTTTTATGTGCTTTCTATCTCCCTTCCTGCTGCAGCTCCCAAGTTACAGGGGGAACTTTTCAGTACTGCTAAACCATGTCTGGAATTTTCAGAACAGGCCCATTTCAATAATCTTGTTCTCAAAGAATGGGAGCGTCCCGCCCGGCTTCCCGGAATCCCTAAGGGCTGGGATACAAGGTACCCTTTTCCCACTGATGTGGTTAAATATTGGCCAACTCCCCCAGAAGTGGATGCACCAGTATTGGGGTTGTCCAACACATCTGTGGTCCATTCCGCTTATTCCACTACCCTCAAGGATAGTGAGGACCGGCGCATTGACCAGCTGGCCTCCCATGCTTTTTCCTGTGTGGGGTCTGCCTTGCGCCCTGTCTGTGCTTCTGTTATTACTGCTGTTGCTGTTAGGACTCTCCTCAAGGGTCTGTTGGAAGGCGCCCCTGATGATACTTCTAGTGCCGAGTTCAGGGCCTTGTCACAGTGTGAAATGTTCATTGCATATGTCCTTTCTGCCTTAAATGACACCATTAGGATGTGTAGTAGAACCTCTGCCTTGGTGGTTGATAACGCTGCTAAGACGGCCCTCACAGGCCTCCCCTTTAAGGGGCTGCGCCTATTTGGTGATCGCTTGGACCAGTTTGCCAAGGGGGGTAAGTTGCCTCAACGTAAGAAGCAGCTGGGCCCTTTCGGGGTTCGGGTGCCTTTGCCCCCTCCTACCGTGGATCCAGGTCTGGGAGAGGGGTTTCCTTGGCAGGTCCTAGGGGAGACTTCTGGGGCAGGGGCAGAGGTCGTGCCCGCTCCGGATCTTCCTGGGGGTCCAAGCCCAAATCTGTTGCCAAGCCTCCTCAGCCATGAGGGGGCGCCCTCACCCATCCGGGTGGGGGGGGGCGGCTGCGGCTCTTCGCTCATGTCTGGGGACAGCAGGTCTCAGACAGGTGGATTCTGGAGGTTGTGTCCTCCGGCTACAAGCTAGAGTTCACTGCCTGGCCACCTCCAAGATTCCTCAGGTCTCGGATTCCTCTAGAACCCCTGGCAGCTCAGGGTCTGTTTCTGGCTGTGCAAAACCTATTGGACATGGGGGTCATCTGTCAGGTCCCTCCTGGGGAGAGAGGTCTGGGTTTGTATTCCAATCTCTTCATAGTACCCAAAAGGGATGGTTCCATCATACCCATCCAGGACTTAAAGCTTCTCAACAAGTTCATCAGGACCAGACACTTTCGCATGGAGACCCTGCGCTCCACGATCAGCTCTTTGTGCCCGAGGGACTTCATGACCTCCATAGACATCAAGGATGCTTACCTTCATGTACCAGTCTTCCCAGGGCACCAGAGGTTCCTCAGGTTCACACTGGAGGACCAGCACTACCAATTTGTAGCACTGCCCTTCGGTCTCACCTCGGCCCCCAGAGTCTTCACCAAGGTTCTGGCAGGTGTTATGGCTCTCATCAGAGCTCGGGGCATTCGCATTCTTCCTTATTTGGACGACCTTCTCATCACTTCTCATTCTTTCCAGCAGGCAGAATTGGATACCCAGCAGGTGGTGACTGCTCTGGAAAGATTCGGATGGGTGATCAATCACCCCAAGTCCTCCCTGTCTCCGTCTCTGGTGACCTCCTTCCTGGGCATGAATCTGGATACTGTTCAGGCCAGGATTTTTCTTCCTCAGCAGAAGGTGGATTCTCTTCAAGCTTTGGTTCATTTCCTTCTGTCCTGCCCTCGCCTTTCCATCCAGCAAGGGATGCAGCTTGTGGGACAAATGGTGTCCTGCTTCGAGGCAGTTCCTTATGCTCAGTTCCACATGAGACCACTTCCGCTCCATCTCCTATCTGTCTGGGACAGGGTGGATTTGATTTAAATCTAACTGATTTAAATCACGATTTAAATCACTAGTCAGTAAGGCTTGATTTAAATCAAAGTTTCTACCTAAACTAGTTCTTGCTATTTTAACATGCAAGTAGATGAAGATTTTTAGAATCACTTTTTATATTACTTTTTTCTCCCCAGTTTAATGGGTTAATCATTCATATTTGGACACCACTGTTCTGTTGTACTTAGGAAGGAGAAAAATAATCCTGACCTTAATAACAATTTAAATAGATTTATTCAACTGAAACAATAACAACATTACAGCATAAGTTTTGCTTAAACAAACATCCATGTTTTAACTAATTTGGCTAAACAAAATATATATATTTTAAGAAACTTAGACTGTCAGCCCAGCCGACACATGAAAAATAGCTCACTAGTCATAGGTTTGTAGAACAACAGGATTAAGGTCTTTTTCTCAACTCTGTTCATGTTGTAACATTTTTGCTGTGAAGAAGAGGCTGGGACCTCTGCGGAGTCAAATTCAGTTTTGAGAACTGCGTAAGTAAAGCGAGCGTCTGTGATAATATAGGAGAGAAACTGCCCACTAATCCTACAGAAACCTCTGGAAGAGCATGGCATTGTGAATGTTACACATATACAGCCTTTATTCTACTGAGTTAAACAACTCGGCTTTATCTCATGATGGAAGAACCTTTGGATGGTAAAATATTTTCCTCAAAAAGCAGTTTATTGAAAAAAAATCCGATTTAAATCGAAAAAATCCGATTTAAATCAAAAAAATCCGATTTTTTTTTTTTATTTTTAAAAAAAAAACATTGATTTTTATCCACCCTGGTCTGGGACAAGAGTCCCCTGTCTCTGGATCAGGCCTTTGTTCTGTCTCCTCTGGCCCAGCGGTCCTTCTTGTGGTGGCTGGACTTGAGGAACCTGTTGGGGGGCAGATCCTTTCTGGCCCCCTGTTGGGAGACGGTCACCACGTATGCCAGTCTGTCAGGTTGAGGGCGGTTCGGTTGGTACTGGCCCAGTTGACTCCTCACCTTCAGGGCCGGCCGGTCCAAGTTCGCTCAGACAACCAGATGGCGGTTGCCTACATCAATCATCAGGGAGGGACTCGGAGCAATAGTGCCCTCAAGGAGGTGTCCATGATTCTGTCCTGGGCGGAGGACAATGTTCCTTGCATCTCAGCAGTGTACATTCCGGCGGTGGAGAATCTGGAGGCGGACTCCCTGAGCAGGGGGACCTCTCGCCTGGGGGAATGGTCTCTCAGCAGCGAGGTCTTCCTGTCCTTATGTCACCATTGGGGGGGTACTGGATGTGGATCTGTTTGCGTCCCACCACAATCATAAGCTCCCAGTCTTTGTCTCTCTGTCCCAGGATCCCCTGCCCTTGCGGTGGATGCTCTGACTCTATCCTGGCAGGGGTTCCGTCTCCTGTATCCTTTTCCTCCATTCCCCCTGCTGGGCAGGGTTCTGCGCAAGCTGGCTCAGGAAAGGGTACCAGCAATCCTGGTGGCCCCCCCGGTGGCCAAGACAGGTGTGGTTCGCGGATATCGTTCAGCTGGTGGTAGATCAGTACGCTCTGCCCCTGGTCCCAGACCTTCTCACTCAAGGGCGGCTATGCCATTCCAAAGCTGGCTTTGACGACCTGGCTGCTGAAACCTCCATCTTAAGAGATGAGGAGCTTTCTGAGTCTGTGGTTAACACTCTAATCGGGGCTAGGAAGAAATCCTCTTCTACCATCTACTATAGGATCTGGCGGGCCTACATTGACTGGTGTGAGTCTAGGGTCCTTCCATGTCGGGTGTTTTCCAGTCCTAGGATTCTGGAGTTCCTCCAGCATGGTTTGGATCTGGGACTTCAGCTCAGCATGCTCAAGGGTCACGTTTCTGCCTTGGCTGTTTTCTTCCAGAGATCTTTCGCTCAACATCCTCTGGTCAAGACTTTCTTCCAGGGGGTTGCTCATGTGCGTCCCCCTCGCAAACCTCTGTTGCCAGTTTGTGACTTGAATTTGCTTTTGTCTGCCCTTCAGGGCCCTCCTTTTGAGCCTGTGCATATGTCTATTCTTACTCTTAAAATTGCCTTTTTGGTGGCTATCACCTCGGACAGGCGTGTTTCGGAGTTGGCGGCCCTTTCTATTCAGGCCCCCTACTTTGAGAGACACAGGACAAGGTGGTTTTCAGATTTAAACCCGATTTCTTGCCTAAGGTTGTCTCTGCCTTCCATCTCAATCAGGACATTGTGCTTCCTTCCTTGTGCCCTAATCCTGGTAATTCCAAGGAGATGGCCTTACATTCCCTGGATGTGGTCAGGAATTTGAAGTTCTACTTGGTGGCTACTGCACCTTTTAGAAAGACTGATGCCTTGTTTGTGTTTCATTCGGGTCCCAAGAAGGGCCTGGCCCCTGCTAAGTCTACTATTAGCAAATGGATTCGTCAGGCTATTTTTAGGGCCTATTCTGCTAGGGGAAAGGATCCTCCTTTCCGTGTTACTGCTCATCCTACACGTGCTGTTGGGGCCTCCTGGGCCTTCCAGCACCAGGCTTCTGTTGAACAAGTTTGTAAGGCTGCTACTTGGTCTTCTGTTCATACCTTTTCCAAGTTTTACAAGGTTGATGTTTGGGCCTCAGCGGATGCTGTTTTTGGCCGCAAGGTTCTGCAGGCGGCAGTGGTGTGAACTGCACGTTGTTGCTTTTGGGATCCTACCCTGTTTACGGACACTGCTATTGGATGTCCCATCTGTTATGAATCATTATCTGGAGCAGGACGTGCTGCATACTTAGAATAATACAATTCTGTGATTACTCACCTTGTAGAATTGGTATTATAAGTATGCAGCACGTCCTGCTCCACCCCACCCTGTTGCATTATCTTGGATCCTCTGTATGGTGATTGTTATCCTTGTTAACGTTGTTAATTTTCATTGGCTTCTCCTGGTTCTCCTTACTGCTTTTCTATACTGGGGAATTTGTGGGAGGTCCCGGGTAAATATGGACTGGGAGGGGCCTCTTTTTGCCATCTCTGCAGTCAAGCGCCCTCTGGTGGAGGTAATCCCATCTGTTATGAATCATTAGCAGGACGTGCTGCATACTTAGAATACCGATTCTACAAGGTGAGTAATCACAGAATTGTATTTTTTTTCCTTTGAGAACCTGAAGACCTCATGGTATTCAGCTGGACATAGTGAATAAGTGGGGGTTCCTCTAAAGTGGACCAAAGCCCCTATTTTAACTAGAATCCCCTGAATGGCTCCCCCATGAATAGTAACTTTTGCCTATTTTTGCTGCTCGTGCTTCACTCTAATCCCAGATAATGGCATCTGTTTTATCTGTAAAGCTCCACCTCTTCCATTCATCGCCACTGCTCTGTGTGGTAATGTCATTGCCACACTTATGACTGACTAATCTCCTGCTATCTTACAGAGAGGGAGAACAAAAAAGTATTCCAGGGCGTATTGATAATCGAAAATATCCATTTCTAGTTCTACTTCCGAAGAAGTATAGGCAGGGGCTTTGGTCAAAATTTTTTCATAAGTTCAGTGGGTTTTGGTCCGCATTAAATATGCCCTTCTGTTTTAGAGGGCAGGAGTCTGAGCACTCGGTTGGTCATATTTCTGAGGGGGATGAGGGCCCGCCACTTCTGAAGAAAAGGGCCAGGGGTCAGGATCAGAGTCAACCTCTCCAATTAGATTTCTCTTTTCCCTGGATGATTTACCCTATCTCTTACATATAGTACATCATATTGAGTATAGGAGTGATACCACTAGATCTAAGCATGATGGGTTTTACTCAGACCTTGTACTGGAGACCCCTATGCCATTTTCCATTCACAAGTAAGTTAAAGAAGCTATCCTTAATGAATGGAGGAACCTGGTAAAGAAGGTTTTTAGATCAGGGACACTTAAGAGGCGTTCTCCAGATTCTCTCTTTTGGGATAGGTTTCCTAAGTTTGATGCAACTTTTGCTAAGGTTTCTAAGGTTTTTTTTGAGGATTTTGGCATCCTCAAGGACCCATTAGACAAGAGGATGGATTCCCTTTTAAAGAAGGCCTGGCAGGCAGTATCTTGTTCTCTTAAACCAATTCTGGCCTCTACCTGTGTCGCTAGGAATTTGAATGATTGGCTCCAGCAGCTTAAGTCATAATATCATCAATACTATTCTGCTAAAACAACCTTGGCCTGTTGGATGAAGAGCACAATAAGTTTTGTTTATGATGGATCCCCTCTACCAGAAAGAGTTACAACTCATTCTACAAAAAGTGTTTCTACATCTTAGGTGGAGCAAGCTGGGGCCTCTATTGAACAGATTTTTGAAGTGGCCGCCTGGTCTTCAGCCAAGCTAGCCGTTAGTGTTTGGACTTTCTAGCATTAGAGGATCAGTCCTTTGACAGAAGTCTGCTTCGGGCAGCCTTCCCTACCATTAGAGGAAGATCTCTTATCCTCTCAAGAGTATGAGTTTCTAAGCATCCGAAAGGGCAGCATATAGGATTCCCACCCTCAGGATATCTTTTTTTTTTTTATTGGATACGAATAGGGGGATCCCAGACAGGATCTCTTTTTAGTCGGGAGGGTCTTTTTCGCCTGGTGCGAATCCAGGAAGTTAGCTTGTAGAACTTATTTGTCTCCAAAATCCTAGAATTTTTGCAGAAGGGTCTAGGTAAAGGTCTTCAGTTGATCACTTGAAAGGGACAGATTCTTCTTAATTCATTTGCATGAATGGGTTTATGAAAAAAAGAGGGATAGGGGTCACCAAAGCGTCCTCCCTGAAAGCCGCTTTCTGCTGCTTTGGGACTTTAGTTTTAGCAGCTCTTCAGTGTCCTCCCTTTGAACCGACGGCAGGCGTTTCACTAGGTTTCATGACACTTGAGATCATCTTCCTAGTGGCAATTGCCTCTGTACAGCGGATTTCTGAATTAGCAGCTTTATCTGTTAAACCTCCTTTACTTGGTTCTACACAAGGATAAAGCTGTATTCCATTTTTAAACAGGGCTTTCTTCCTAAGGTGGTATCCCCCTTCCATCTGAACGAGGAGGGGTTCTCCTTATGTCCTGCTCTGGTTAGCCATAAGAGAGTCCTCTATTCTCTGGATGTAATGAGAGCTCTTAAATATTATATCTGCACTACTCAGACCTTCCACAAGACTCATTGTTCAT
The DNA here is from genome assembly GCA_027917425.1 of Gastrophryne carolinensis. Lineage (NCBI taxonomy): Eukaryota > Metazoa > Chordata > Amphibia > Anura > Microhylidae > Gastrophryne > Gastrophryne carolinensis. Next base: position 304,680,816 of record CM051234.1, on the reverse strand, counting down.
TATATTTGAGGGGTCATGGAAAGATCTGGCACTAGCTAAATCTACCATCAGCCGATGGATTAGACAAGCGGTGATTAGGGCCTACGTCACCAATGGGAGGAATCCTCCTGTTCGGGTTATGACCCATTCTACCCCGGCTATCAGCCATTCTACCCCGACTATCAAATCTTCCTGGGCTTTTCAGCACCAGGCTTCTGTAGAACAGATCTGCAAGGCTGCTACCTGGTCTTCGGTTCATACATTTACCAAATTGTATACGGTAGGCGGTAGAGCCTCAGAGGAGGAACCACACCCTTTTGTCTTGCAGTCCCGCCCTTCGGACGAGAGTTAACCCATTTGTATCTGATTCACTGATGCCCTGAAGTGGAAGAAGAGATGAATCAATTCTACAGATGAGAATACAGAATTGTATTATTCCTAGTATGTCACACCCCCCACTTCCCGATATTCATGACACTTGGGAACCCGGCCTGTAGAGGGCGATGTTGCAGAGATGACATTGGAAAAAAGGAGCCCCTCCTGGTCCATAAGTAATGGGTTCCTCCCACTATTTCTCAGTCTTTTCGTCTCTGCAGTCGGCGAAGCATTCAGAAGATGACTCTCCTTCAAGCTGCAGGTAGCCGGGCTTGCTCTCGGCCCCTTTTTTTCTCTATTTCTGTCTGAAACTCTTTAAACCTGTTTGGTTATATTGTATGCCTCCCAGCCCTGGCTGTGTGGTTCAGGCAAAGGTAGATACATACACCTTCTGGTGTATACAGGAGTATTACTCCCCCGTGAGACCCAAATGTCGGTAGGCGGCTTCCGGTTTGGTGTTCCCGGCATGGGATGCCCCTGTCCCTTTATAATCCCCTTGTGCCTTATGGGTGCATTTCTATCCTCTCCCCTTAGTTCTCCTTTAACCCTGCTGGGTAAAAAGGAGGGGGGAAGGGGGGCGTTATCTGGGCTTATTTGTCACCATGCACACAAAAAAAAAAAAAGAGATATATAAAATAAGTCTTTATTTCTTATTTTTATTATGTATGTTTTACTATACTATTTAATAGGAAATGTTTTATTTAGATTTTCCTATCTCTGTCTAGGCAGCATTTTTTGCTTACCTATTAAAGCTCTTTGTTTCTGGCTGTGTTCAGATTTGAATTTTCCCTCCATTTTTGGCCATGTGATCCTGGAGGTGGGCGGGGCTTAGGCATGCTTTTATTCAGAGAGCCCCTGGTGTGCTCTGTTTGACTTCCTGTTTCCTGCTTCCCTGTGGCCTACCTCATGATGTGAGCTTATTGCATGGGCTGTGAGTACCCTTCAGCTTGGCTGAAGGGAGTTTTTTTCTGTCATTTATTTATATTGTGTGCATTTGGTGACGTTTTTTTTTGTTTTCTCTGTAGGTGGAAACTCCTTATTTAAAAAGGGGTTTCTCCTGGTCATTATATAAAAAGAAAAAAACCCCCTAGGCCTTATTTGGGGGTCTATTTGTGTTTCAATCCTCCCACTTGGGGACTATTTAAAGGGGCATCCCGGGTAGCAATTGCGTAAATCCCATATATACTTGGCGACTATAATCAATTATAGTATAATACTAAACACCATATGGAGGCATCCCAGGATAACGGACATGCAATTCCCTCTGCATAGACTCGGCAATGTTTTGGATGTGGGGCATTTCTTGTTGGGGATAACGCAATTCTGTGCGTCCCTTGTGCACAATTAACTATTATGCAGCAAACTGAGGCCCAGGCTTCAGGGCCTGCGGCTAATGCCTCATCTCCTACTCCGCCATGTCTTGTCCATACCCCCAATGATATTGTCATGGGTGGTGAGTCGCATGCTGATTTATGTGCCAGATTGGCTCATTTTGAAAGAGTCAGACAATTGTGAATTGCTTGATTGGTCTGATCCTTCTCAGTTAGAAGAAGGAGAATTATATGAGGAATCAGATGTTTCTGATGAACAGCAATTTGTTGGAACTGAGATTGAGCAGGGTGAAGCAAGTGTTGTGGATACCCCAAAAGCTCTTGCTCAGTTATTTGAGGTTTTGGTTATTACTCCTCCTGAAGTAGTCCCTCCTCAAAAATGGGAACTCTTTGGAGCCTCTAAACCTCATTTAGAAATCCCAGATCAAAAGCATTTTTTTTTTATTATTCTTAGAGTGGGAGAAGCCTGCGCGGCTTCCTGGCATTCCCTTGGGCTGGGACAAGAAGTATCCCTTCCCAGCTGATACTGTTAAACGTTGGTCATCACCACCTGTGGTGGATGCCCCTGTGCTTAATTTATCCAATTATTCTGTGTTGCATTCTCCTGACTCCACTACACTTAAAGATGGAGAGGATAAGCGTATTGATCAAATGGCGTGCCACGCTTTTTCCAGTGTGGGCTCGGCCTTGCTGCCTGTTGGTGCTTCAGCGCTCATGACAGTGGCTATTAGGTCTGTTGTGAGAGACCTAAAGGATTACTCAGGGCTTGATCCAGCCTCTGATGAGTACGCCGCTCTTAAGCGATGTGAGATGTTTTCATCCTTTGTACTTTCTGCCTTAGATGACACTCTGGTCATGTGCAGCAGAACCTCTGCCCTGTTAGTCGCCATTCGGCGGTTGGTGTGGTTTCGGCAGTGGGCAGCTGATATTGTAGCCAAGAAATCACTTATAGCACTCCCTTTTGTGGGATTGCGCTTCTTTGGAGAAAGATTGGATTCTGTCACTAAGGGAGGTAAATTACCTCAGCGTAAGAAACAACGTCGTTCCTTTCGTGGAATGGCCTCTTTTAACCCTTCCTATCGGGGGTCTAGATCCTGTAGAGGATCAGCCTTTTCAGCCCCTAGAGGGAATGCATCGAATAGAGGAAAGGGACGTGGCCGTCCAAGTCAACAATGAGGGGACGCCCTCACCCTTATGGGCGGGGGGACGGCTGCGGTTCTTCTTCCAGGTCTGGGTTCAGGAGGTATCAGACAGTTGGGTTCTGGAAGTAGTCTCTTCCGGTTACAAACTGGAATTCGAGTCCCGGCCTCCTCCCAGATTTTTCATGTCCCGGATGCCGTCAGATCCGGCAATTGCGCAGGGACTGCGGGCAGCAGTAGCGTATCTGTTAAACATGGCTGTCATCTGCCTAGTGCCTCCAGCGGAAAGGGGTTTTATCCAACCTATTCACGATACCCAAAAAGGACGGCTCTGTTCGGCCTATCCTAGACCTAAGGAGATTCAATCAATTTATCCGTTTCAGAAAATTCCGCATGGAGTCTCTGCGATCAACGATCGATGTTCTCCGTCAGGGGGACTTCATGACATCCATAGACATCAAGGATGCTTATTTACACATTCCTATTTTTCCGGGTCACCAGAGATTTCTCAGGTTCTCGATAGAAGACCAGCATTATCAATTTGTGGCCCTGCCATTCGGCCTTACCTCGGCCCCAAGAGTCTTTACCAAGATGCTGGCAGGAGTGATGGCTATATTCAGGGTCCAGGGCATCGGCATTGTGCCTTTCCTGGATGATCTTCTTATCGCGGCCTCCTCCCTCGAACAATCAGAGTTGGACACCAGGACGGTGGTCTCTACGCTAGAAAGGTTCGGATGGGTAATAAGTTACCCCAAATCCTCTCTCTGTCCGTCCAGGGAAATTCCCTTCCTCAGTCCAAAATGGTTGATTCAGGACTTGATTCGTCTATTCTTGTCCAACCCTCGTCAGTCTATCCGTCTAGGGATTAGACTAGTGGGATTGATGGTAGCTGCATTCGAGGCAGTCCCGTTTGCCCAGTTTCACATAAGGACGCTTCAGCTCTTCCTCTTGGCAAAGTGGGACAGGTGACCACTATCATTAAATCAGACTTGTCTATTGTCTCCCCACGTTTTTCAGTCCCTTCAGTGGTGGTTAATATCGCACAACCTCCAGAAGGGCAAGTCGTTTCTGACTCCGCGTTGGGAACTGGTTACCACGGATGCCAGCCTGGTGGGCTGGGGGGGCTTCTGGGAGAAGCATCAGTTCCAAGGATTGTGGGGGCCTCAGGAGGCTCATTCTCCAATCAATGTATTAGAGCTTCGGGCTTGTTCTACTTCGACTGACCGAATATGAACTGGCAGACCCTGTAAGAAATGGGTCAGACAACCGAACAGCTGTTGCTTACATCAATCACCAGGGAGGGACTTGCAGTTTGGGTGCCCTCCGGGAAGTGTGTCTGATCCTTCAGTGGGCAGAGATCAATGTTCCCTGCATATCAGCAGTTTACATTCCGGGGATAGAGAATGTGGAGGCAGACTCCCTGAGCAGGGGATGTTCTCGCCAGGGAGAATGGTCTCTCAATCCAAGGGTCTTTCAGTTTCTCTGTCACAAGTGGGGGACTCCACGGTTGGACCTGTTTGCTTCTCGTCACAATCACAAGCTGCCAGCTTTTGTGTCTCTATACCAGGATCCTCTGGCAGTGGCAGCGGATGCCATGTCTCTAGCCTGGAAGGATTTGGGGTTCCTATATCTGTTTCCCCCATTCTCCATGATCAGCAAGGTGGTGCGCAAGCTAGCACTGGAGGAGGTGCCAGCAATTCTGGTGGCGCCAAGGTGGCCAAGACGTCTGTGGTACGCAGACGTCGTAAGGCTGGCAGTGGATCGTTTCCATCTGCCTCTTCTTCCAGATCTCATCACTTGGGGTCAACTTTGTTACCCCAATTTACAAACGCTGGCTTTGACGGCATGGCTGCTGAAGTCTCCATCTTGAAAGAAGAAGGTCTTTCTGATGTGGTTATTCAGACTCTTATTAGAGCTAGGAAGAAGTCTTCCTCTGTCATTTATTACAGGACTTGGCGTTCCTATAATGATTGGTGTGAATCCAGGGCTTTGCCCTGTAGAGTATTTTCTATTCCTAGAATTCTGGAATATCTGCAACGAGGTCTGGATATGGGATTCTAGATTGGTACTTTGAAAGGGCAAGTCTCTGTCTTGGCTATTTTCTTTCAAAGGTCGTTTGCTCTTCATCCTTTGGTTAAGACTTTTTTCCAAGGAGTCGCGCATGTGCGGCCTCCCAGAAAGCCTTTACTTCCTGTTTGGGATCTTAATTTGGTGCTTTCAGCTATGCAAGCTGCTCCCTTTGAGCCATTGCAGGATATTCCTCTTCCTATTCTTACTCAGAAGGTTGCCTTTTTGGTTGCTATTACTTCTGTCCGCCGAGTTTCTGAGCTGGCGGCTTTGTCTGTTCAAGCCCCTTATTTTGAGAGGCATCAAGGTAAGGTTGTTTTCCGTTTCAAACCGGATTTCCTTCCTAAGGTGGTGTCTGCTTTCCACCTAAATCAGGATATAGTTCTTCCTTCCTTGTGTCCTAAACCTAGTAACAACAAGGAAAGGGTCTTACATTCTTTGGATGTAGTTCGTTGTGTTAAGTATTATTTAGTTACTACCTCGGCCTTCTGCAAGACGGATGCCTTTTTTGTTGTTCCTTCTGGGCCCAAGAAGGGTTTGGATACGTCAGGCTATCATTGGGGCCTATATGGCGAAGGGGAAGGTTCACCCTTTTCGTGTCACCGCTCATTCTACTCATGCTATTGGAGCCTCTTGGGCTTTTCAGCACCAAGCTTCTGTTGAACAAGTCTGCAAGGCTGCGACTTGGTCTTCTGTGCATACTTTTTCTAAGTTTTACAGGGTTGATCTGCGGGCCTCAGCGGATGCTGTTTTTGGCCGCAAAGTTCTGCAAGCTGCAGTAATTTAAGTTATGCATTATTCCTTCGGGATCCCCACCCATTATAGACACTGCTATTGGATGTCCCCAGTGTCATGAATATCGGGAAGTGGGGGGTGTGACATACTAGGAATAATACCATTTTGTGAGATACTCACCTGTAAAATGGTTATTACGAGTATGTCACACCCCCCACTCCCCCCGCCCTTTTTTGTTCGAGGGATCCTTTATATGGTGATTATTATTATTTCAAATAATTTTACAGTTATTGAATATAATTGGCTCTTTTTGTTCTAAGGGATCCTTTATTTGGTATTATTCTCATATAATTTTACAATTATTGAATATAATTGGCTCTTCATGGTTCTTCACTGCTGTTTAAAAAGACTGAGGAATAGTGGGAGGAACCCAGTACTTATGGACCAGGAGGGGCTCCTTTTTTCCATGTCATCTCTGCAAGATCGCCCTCTTCTCGGGAAGTGGGGGGTGTGACATACTTGTAATAACCATTTTACAGGTGAGTATCTCACAAAATGGTATTTTTTAAATCATTGCGAAGTTGACCTAGGTCCACCTCTCTTGCTTTAGACTGTGGGACACTTGTGTGCAAAGCGGTGGGGGGATAGCTGCTCCCTGTTGCCTATCTTCTTTTTCCCTTCTTCATTGTATAGGTCCACCTTTCAGTGTTATAAAAATAAAACCCAGGACATAGGCTGCAGAATGGGGGCTGAATCTAGGCAACAACAGTTTTTTTTCAGCAGCCCATCAGGTTGGGTTTTCTGCATGGTGGGTAAGCAAACAATATTTTATTTTTATACTTTGCCTGGATGATTCCAATAATGGCTCTGGCTTGTGTCCAACCTCCCTGGTAGTCCATATAGCTACAAGTGAAGATTTAAGCTGTTCCTTAAATATACCTAAATAAAGATCCTAGGAAATATACATGGTGGGGGAGAGGCATCCAAAAATCGGCATTCACCCATCAGACAGAGCAAACCCCAAGTTAGTGAAAATGTTTTGTTTCCCCCCCCCCAACCCCCCCCCCCCCAAGTATGTTTTCTTGTACTTTTTTTCTCAATTTTAATGAAGTAATGTGTATTTCAATGCAGGTGTTTCTAATGAAGCCCAGTTTGTTTTTACTGTACAAAGTATTGTAATGTCCCAGAAGCTGAAAGGAACACTGTCCTTTATTGTGAAGGTAGGTTGTTTCTTATATTCTTAGTATACAGTACGTCCTGCTCCAGATAGATTACTTACACTTTGGTTATCCTCCGCCAGATGGCGCTGCACTGCAGAGACATGCAAAACAGGCTCCTCCTGGCCCCTCAAATACCTGGGGACCTCCCACAAATCCCCAGATTTCTCTGCAGTGCTTGCTGCGAAGACATGAAATTATCACTCTGTCGCAGGTGAGCGGGGCTATTAAAGCCTGCGGCCCTGTTGGACTATTCCCACCCATCCTTTGTGTGATGTGCCTCCCAGCCTGGGCTGCGCTGGTCGGGTGAAGGTAGGCAGCACCATGTGTGCTTAAGGAGCGCTGCTCCACCGCAGTCCCCCACCAAAGGGTAGGCGGTATAGGCTGATGGTGAGCCTTTACAGGATGCCCCTCCCGCATTATTGTCCCATGCCCCGGTAGCGGTGGGCCCTGTACAAAGGGCCGCCATCCTCCCTCATTCTCCCCGTAACCTTCGGGAGGAAAAGAAGGGGGGGTGTGGGTGAGCGTGTATCGTGATTCATGTATACCGCCTGTTGGCATGTGTGTTGGGACTAGTATATGTGGTAACCGCCGCGCTGACTTGTCTTTTTAATATTGCAAACGCCGCCGCCGTGCGCGCCTTTTCCTTCATTTGGATGTTCCACGCCGGGCGGCTCCTGCGTCCTCATTGGCTGCTTGTCTGGTGGATTTCGTGCTCTTCAGGGGGGCGGGGCCTGGCCTGGCGCGCCCTGCGTCACGGCTCGCTCTGGCCCGCCCTTCGAGGTTCATTTGGCGCCATTTCCCTGTACAGTCGCGCGCGCGTGTGTAACGGTCCCCCCTCCCGCGGTCTGTAAGTGCCCTCGCGGGCGACTTTAATACTCATTATTTACTGTGTATGGCTCTGACGCCCCTTCTTCTCATTGTGTCTTTCAGACGGGTGAATCCAGTGACTTCTCCCGGCCTGGTGTATTTGTAGTTGGGCCTAGTATAATTACTCCCACTTCCCTAGCGGGTCATTGGGGCATCCAGGGTTGCTTTATAGCGTCAATCCCTACTGGCATATTGTGCCTAGTAATCACCATATGGAGGCATCCCAGGATAATGGGACCGGGGTTCCTTCGGGACAAGCCCGGCGGTGTATGGCGTGTGGACAACCTCATGCTGATACTGATAAGGCATGGGTCTGTGTACCCTGTGCCGAGCAAGCGCTGGTTTTGCAATCTGTCCTGCCAGCGGCTACAACTCGTTTCACTTCATTTTCTCCCCCAAGCTTAAATCTCACTCCTGCTGAGTTGCATACAAGTGGGAATTCTCAGCCTGATGTGTCTTCTAGACTACCTACTGCTGAAATGATTATTGCGAGGTCCTTGGCGCGTAGGGGCCCTGGCAAGAAGCGGCACCAGACTCCTTATGATACTGTTTTCCCTATGGGTTCTCAGGAGTTTATGAATCTGTGTGGCTATACTCCTTCTGATGAAGGAGAGCTCTTTTCTGACTCAGGCTCATCTGATGAGAGACCAAGGGGTCATGACGATTCTGGCTCTGACCCCTGGTCCCCGGATGACACTGACAGATTATTGACCCAGATCTTTGAGGTTCTATCTATCTCTCTCCCTGGTGAGGCTCCCAGGCAAAGAGGGGAGCTCTTCCATACAGCAACTTCACGTTTGGAATTCCTAGAGCAGGCACATTTCCATTCCCTTGTGCTCAAGGAATGGGTGTGCCCCAGTAAACTTCCCGGGGTCCCAAGGGATTGGGATAGGAAGTATCCCTTCCCACCTGAGGTGGTTAAATGTTGGTCATTCCCCCCCCGAGGTGGATGTCCCGATAATAGGGCTATCTAACACCCCTATCATACATCCCCCTGATTCTGCTACCCTGCGGGATGCTGAGGACCGGCGCATTGACCTGCTGGCCTCCCACGCCTTTGCATGTGCGTGGACGGCGCTGCGTCCGGGCTGTGCCTCTGCCATTACTGCTGTGGCCGCTAGAACCCTCATCAGAAATATGCTTGATAGTGCCTTTGATGATCTCCCTTGTGAGGTGTTTAATGCACTCTCCAGTTGTGATGTGTTTCTAAATTTTGTTCTAGTAGCATTGGATGACACCATCAGAATGTGTGCAAGAACTTCTGCCCTCGTGGTGGCTATACGTCGCCTGGTCTGGCTGCGACAGTGGGGTGCTGACAATGCTGCGAAGAAGGCCCTTACTGGGCTCCCCTTTAAGGGGCTAAGTCCCCTCAAGCATGATGGGGCGCCCTCACCCGCCTGGGTGAGGGGACGGCTGCTGCACCGTGCTTAAATCTGGAGGCATCACGCCTCAGACCGGTGGATTTAGGAGGTAGTGCTGTGCGGCCTCCCCTAAGATTATCAGGTCCCAGGTACTCCTGGTCCCTGCTTCTGCTCAGATGCTGGTGCAGGCCGTGCAGGGTCTGCTGGGTATGGGGGTCATTTGCAGATTTTCCTTAACAGACAGAGGCAAGGGACCCTACACCAACCCTTTCACAGTTCCCAAAAAAGATGGGTCAGTCTGGCCCAGTCTGGATTTACAGATCTTCAGCAAACTGTCAAGTACAGGCGCTTTCCTCATGGAAACTCTGCTCTCGGCCACCTGCTCCTTGCGACCTGGGGGCTTCATGCCGTTTGTGGATATCAAAGAGGCTTACTTTCACATCCTTGTGTTTTCAGGACAACAAGATTCCTTAGATCCACGTTGGAAGATCAACACTGCCAATTTGTGGCCTTTCCATCTGGTCTCTCTTCAGCTCCCAGAGTGCTCACCAAGGTGCTGGCGGGGGTGATGTCTCTGATGAGGCCAAGGGGCGTCCGCGTGCTGCACTACCTGGACTTCTTCATCACTTCCCAGCCTCTACATCTGGCAAAGTTGGATACTCCTGGTGGTGGTCCATCCTGGAGTCATCTGGATGGGTGATCAGCCACCCCAAGTCCTCACTGTCCCCTTCCTTGGTAATTTCATTTTTAGGAATGAATCTGGACACCGTTCAGGCAAGTATTCCTTCCTCAGCAGAAGGTGGACAATCTGCTTACACAAGTTCAGTTCCTCCTAGCTGTCCCCGTCCCTTCACCAGGCAGGGGATGCAGCTGGTGGGCCTGATGGTGGCGTGCTTCGAAGCGGCCCCTTGTGCTCAGTTCCTCTTGGAACTCTTCTGCAATTTCTGCTATTGTCTGTATGGGACAAGGACCCAGCGTCCCTGGACAGGGTCTGGGTGTCTCCCCCCCCCTGGTGAGGAGGTCCCTCTTGTAGTGGATGGACTCAAGGAACCTATTCGGGGGCGGAACCTTCTTGCTCCTTCCGGGGAGACTGTCACAACGGATGCCAGTCTATCAGGTTGGGGGGGTTTCTTCTGGAGATCCCTGCGGTTGCAGGGGAGGTGGGGCCCTTAGGAGGCCTATTCACCTATCAATATCTTGAATCTGTGAGCGATCAGGTTAGTTCTGATTCGTTTGACTACTCATTTCAGGGCCTGCCTGCTCAGGGGCGCATGGTCACTCTGATGGCAGTTGCCTACATCAATCATCAGGGAGGGACCCGGAGCAAGAGGGTCCTCCAGGAAGTGTCTCTGATTCTGATCTGGGTGGAGGCCAATGTTCATTGCATTTCAGCGGTATACATTCCGGGGGGGGGCCCTCTTCAACAGGGTGTTCCAATCTCTGTATCACCGTTGGGGGAAACCTGATGTGGATCTGTTTGCGTTCCGTCACAATCACAAGCTCCGGGCCTTTGTCTCCCTGTCCCAGGATCCTCTGGCTGTGCCCATGGATGCCTTAGTAATGTCATGGCAGGACATTCAGTTTCTGTAAGTCTTTCTACATTCCCCCTGCTAGGCAGGGTTCTGCGCAAGATTGCTCTGGAAGGGGTGCCAGTGGTTCTGGTGGCCTCAGGTGGCCAAGAAGAGTGTGGTTAGCAGACGTGGTGCAGATGGCAGTAGATCAGTGCTTTCTGCCTGGATATTCATAATAGCATTGTAATTGGCTAAAAGGAACTAAAAAGTTAAGCTATATTGATAAAATGGTTAGGTGGACACACAGAAAAATGCTCACATCCGCCCTGCTAGGATCACCCAATTCATGTTCAGCCCTGGCAATTGCTAGGTGGCCTGATGGGAAGACTAAAGAAATACAAATGAAAAAAACAGAATTACTGCTGGTTTGATGTTATGCAATGGGTTGGGCAGACACATATCCTTTGATCCTCCTGGGTGCTTGATCCAAAGTGAAAAGCTGCCGGCAGATGAAAGTTGACTTCAGTCACTGGGCAAAAGTCTGCAATTTCCTATTGGTTCATGGCCACAAGGAGAAGCAGCACAGGCAACTGGTAGGAGATGGGTGGGATGGGGCAGTGTTACTCCTGCAGCTTTTAACTAAACAGACTTGCGGGCAATGTACATAAACTGTCATTCAGCAGCTCACCTCATCATGTCTGCCGTCTACCTTCCTGTCAGAACACAGCTGTTTCTGAAAGTAGAATCAAAGCAAAGTGTAGTGGCACACCTCCTGAATTCCTTTTGCCATAGACCACCAATAATAGGAATAAGCTGGTGGTCTAAAGCTCTGCATCATCACTGTGGACACTGGGAAAGAGGGAGAGCAGCCAGGTTGATGAGAATGCTTGTCTTACAGATCCCTCCCATTATGCTGCTTATTTTGTGGCATTACAAAGCCAAGGGCCACACCCAAATATTTCAAAAGAGAAATCATAATCTTCACCTTGATATCTCAGCCATTTCTTCAATTTAAAAATAGGACAGTGCCATAAGTAGCCTGACACAATGGGCTAACAATTGCCTTTGCCTTCTGTATCCCTTTAATATTTTATTATGTAATATTCTTAGTATACAGTACGTCCTGCTCCAGATATAATACTTACTATCGGGTATTACTCTGCCATATGGAGCTGGACTGCAGAGACATCGAAAATAGGCTCCTCCCGGCCCCTCAAATACCCAGGGACCTCCCACAAATCCCCAGATTTTCTCTGCAGTCTGGACTGCGAAGGACAAGAAATGGCTTTCTACTCGCAGGTGAGCGGGGCTATTAGCCTGCGGCCCTGTAGGACTATTCCCACCCGTTCCATTTGTAATGTGCCTCCCAGCCTTGGCTGCGCTGGTCGGGTGATGGTAGGCAGCACCGCTGTTAGGTGCTTACGAGCGCTTCTCCACCGCAATCCCCCACTAAAGGGTAGGCGGTATAGGCATATGGTGAGCCTCTATGGGATGCCCCTCCCGCACTATTGCCCCTGTCTATCGGTGGGTCCTGTTAAGTGGCCGCTGTCCTCCCTCATTCTCCTTGTAGCCTTCGGGGGGAAAGAGGGTGTGTGTGTATGCATATACTTGTATTGGCTTTCGGCTTTATTACATGGTGTCTTGTGTCAGCCGCCACGCTGACTTGTTTTCTAGTACTATACTTAAAATTGCCGCTGCAGCACGCCTTATTCTTGGTGTGCCACACACCCCACTTCACTTCTAAATATTCATCACTTAATGGGTTAATCCACCGCCAGGTGACGTAGTGCAGAGAGGAAGTCCTGCAACGAGCCCCCTTCCGGCCCACATACACCCGGCACCTCCCTTCAATCACCAGTATTTTTCTCTCTGCTTGACGACAAGTCAGAAGATGGAAGTCTCCTGCTTACAGGTAGGCCGGGGTATTCTTACCCCGCCACCCCCCTTTTGGTCTATTTCTGCCCGGTTTGAGTGTGTATACCTTTATGGTGGAATGGAAGCCTCCCAGCCTAGGCTGCTCACCGGGCAAATGGTAGATGGCACTTTAAGTGCCTAGGAGCTTATCTCCTACCGCTCGACCTCATGCGTGGGGCAATGCGGCTATCCGGCATGGTGATCCGGAAATGGGATGCCCCTGTCCCGAGGGTCCCCGTAGCCCCTTTCTCTCCCGTTACGGTCCCTTCTCCCTTCACTATGGGGGGGGGGGGGGGTGTGAGGGTGTGCTTTAAGTATGTGTGTTTGTATCACTGTATTTCAACATGTGTGTGTGTTCATGTTATGCATTCAGTGTTATTCAGCATGTGTATACATTCGGTTTAGGTCTGCTTGAATGGCAGACTTCACTGGGTAGGTGGCTGGCCGCTTTTTAGCAGACTTTTGCTTTAGTGGCCCCCTCCCCCCTTCCCCCCTCCGATCCCCTTCCCCCCCTCCGATCCCCTCCCCCCTTCCCCCCTCCCCCCCCTCCCCCCTTCCCCCCTCCCCCCTTCCCCCCTGGCTTTTGCATGTGCTCTTTTAGGCTGCGCTATGCGGTCTTTATTATTATCCTCCCCCCTCCGCGGCCTGGGCGCACGTGTAGTGGCCCATCTGGAGTAATCTTCAGCTGAATGGCTGTACTGATTGGTGTAGGGGGGGCGGGTCCTGATGATGCGGCATCGGGGGCGCGGCGCCGACGTCATGCGGCGTTTTTCGGCGGGCCCAGCGTTTACTTCCCTTCAAAGAGAGGAGGTCACGTGGGCGTGCGGCCGCACTTAGTTGTCTGTGCTGTGGCTGCTGGCTGCAATCCTGCTCCCCGGCTGCTGCCTTCGCTGGGCCAGGTAAGCGGCCCCACCCGTTGGGGCCGTTAAATAGGGAGTGCATATCTTTGTGTAGTTGGATATGGTGGGGAGTCACATTTTATTAAGGGGGCATGATTTTGTCATATTTAAAGGCACTTTGGTGCCATGCCTGTATGATTCTTATACACATGTGAGGATCTGATTGGGGTTTCTTTTTCCTTACAGATCCCGGGATCCCTGCTTATGGTGGCCCTCTGGCTCTATGTTGCCTGGCTATTTATTGGGATATCTATTAATGCATTTATATATATATATATACACTATATACTGATATATATATATATATATATATATATATATATATATATATATATATATATATATATATATATATATAGTTTATTAAAGGGGACCTTAACTTAAAAAAAAAAAAAAAAAAAAAAAAAATCCTCCCTTCCGGGACATTACTAATAAAGGGGCATCCCGGGTTGGCTTATGCCTTAAAAGTCCCAGTATTGCGAATACCATAAATCACCATATGGAGGCTTCCGTAAATTCCGGAAACGGTTCTGCTGAGCCCTTCGGGGGGTGCGTAGGTTGTGGGGTTCCACTCCCAGCTGATGATGTCTTTATTTGCATCCCTTGTGCAAAACAGACTATTGTGCGCCAGTCCGTTGCTTCGGCTGCGGGGCCATCGCATCCTGACTCCGGTACCTTCGGCTCCACAGGACGAGCTATGTGAACCTGTGGAATGGTCCGATGGATCCCCAGACGAGGATGAATTCCCGTCGGAGTCAGATGAGCCTGCAGGTCAGCTTGTGGCTGATGAGATTGGCGATTGGTCAGAGGGGGTTGTTTTTGACACCCCCTCTATTCTGGCTCAAATGTTTAAAATTTTGAGTTTAGATCCACCTGAGGCGGCCGCCCTGCCAAAGGGTCAGTTGTTTAAGGAGCCTCAGCCGCGTTTGGTTTTTCCAAGACAACACCACTTTGAGAGGGTGGTTCTTAAGGAATGGGAACATCCCACGCGGTTCTCTGGAATTCCTTCCAGTTGGGAAAAGCGTTATCCTTTTCCACCAGAATTGGTGAAGCTTTGGTCTGTCCCTCCTGACGTCGATACCCCTGTACTAGGGCTCTCCAGCACGGCTATGGTACAGTCGGCTGAGACCACTGTCCCTAAGGATGGGGAAGATCGTCGGATTGACCAATACGCTCGCCATGGTTTTATTTATTCCGGGTCAGCGTTGCGCCCGGTATGTGCTTCAGCCCTTCTTCTATTGGCAATTAAGTCCTTAATTCAGGGGCTATATGAGGATCTTAATCCCGCTTGCAAACAGTTCACTGCGCTTAAGCAGTGTGAATCTTTTGTGTCTTATGTCCTGGCCGCTCAGGACGATGCGCTGGCTATGAGTAGCAAGGCAGCAGCTATGCTGGTGGCTATTCGCAGGTCAGTATGGCTGCGTCAGTGGTCAGCGGACGCAGCTTCTAAAAGGGTGCTTACAGCTCTCCCCTTTTTGGGGTTGCGTCTGTTCGGGGAGAAAATTGATTCAGTCGCAAAGGGTGGTAAGATGCCACAACGCAAGAGGCCTAGTGTCCCCTTTGGGGGGGCAGGTTCCGGTAGGCCTTCCTTTCGAGGATTCAGAGCGGGCAGGGGTGCTTCCTTTCCCGCTACCAGAGGTGCAGGTTGGACTCGGGGGAGGGGCCGTGGCCGGCCCACTCAGTCCTGGGGCACCAAGCCCAAACCTGCTGATAAGCTCACTCAGCAATGAGGGGCTGCCCTCACCCGTGCGGGTGGGGGGACTATTGCGACACTTCTCCCAGGTTTGGAACCAAGTGGTTCCAGGCAGATGGATCCAGGAGGTAGTGTCGGCCAGTTACGACCTGGAATTCGAGTCTCACCCTTCACGGTTCGTTCGGTCTCGGGTGCCCATCGTTCCTTTGGCCACGCAGGGGCTCCTGGCGTCGGTAAGGGATCTGTTAGAGATAACGGTCATCCGGCCGGGGCCGCGCTTATAGATGGGCCTCGTTTTCTACTCCAGTCTTTTCGTAGTCCCCGAGAGAGATGGGTCGGTTCATCCCGGCCTGAACTCTCATCAACACAGAGTGTTTCTTCCTTTTGCCCAAATTCACACGAGAACGCTTCAGCTATTTCTGTTAGCGTGTTGGGACTAGCAACCTCAGTCGCTGGATCAGTCCTTCCAGTTGTCCTCCCGTGTACGGCAGTCCCTCCTGTGGTGGTTGGTCTCGACCAATCTTGTGTAGGGCAGGCCTTTCCTGACCCCCCTTTGGAAAATTGTCACCACGGACGCCAGTCTGTCGGGATGGGGCAGATTCTGGAAGGAGCTGCAGTTTCAGGGACAGTGGGGACCTTAAAGGCCCCACTTACCCATCAATATTCTGAAACTGAGAACCATCTGTCAGGTGCTTGCTCTCCTGACTCAGCACGTTCTGGGCCTTCTGGTCCAGATGTGTTCAGACAATCGAACAGCGGTTGCTTACGTCGGTCTTCAGGGAAGTCTGAGTACTCTCAGAGAAGTGTCCCTGATCCGGACCTGGGCAGTGTTCCATGTTCCCTGTCTCTCGGCGGTTTACATTCCAGAGGTGAAGAAACAGGTAGCGGACCGGTTGAGCAAGGGCTCTCCCCGTCTGGAAGAGTAGGCTCTCCATCCTCGGGTGGTTCGCTCACTGTGTCTCCAATGGGGGACCCCGGAGGTGGACCTGTTGGCCCCTCATCACTATCACTGGCTCCCGAACTTTGTGTCGCTCTCCCAGGATCCTCTGGCTCTGGCAGTGGACGCCATGTCCCTGAACTGGGGAGCTCTGGGATTTCTATACCTGTTTCCTCCGATGCCCATGCTGGGCAGGGTTCTTCAGAAGTTGGCTCTGGAAAAGGTGTACGCCGTTCTCGTGGCCCCAAGGTGGCCAAGACGAGTGAGGTTCGCAGACATCGTTCGGCTGGCAGTGGACCAGTTCGTTCTGCCTCTTCGGCCCGATCTGCTCACTCAGGGTCAATTGTGTTACCCCAATTTACCAGCGCTGGGTTTGATGGCCTGGCTGCTGAAACCTCCATCCTGAAGGAGGAGGGTCTTTCTGATTCTGTCATTAAGACTCTGATCAGTGCCCGGAAGAGGTCTTCTTCCATCACCTACTATAGGACTTGGAAAGCCTATATCGCTTGGTGGGAGATAAGATCTTTTCCTTGTAGGGTCTTTTCGGTCTCCAGGATTCTGGAGTTTTTACAATCAGGGCTGGACTCTGGTCTCCAGCTAAGTACGTTGAAAGGGCAGGTCTCTGCCTTATCTATCTTTTTTCAGAAGCGTGTTGCGCTTAAACCTTTAGTTAAAACTTTTTTCCAGGGGGTTACGCATGTGCGGCCTCCCAGGAAACCATTACTCCCTGTTTGGGATTTGAATTTGGTTCTTTCTGTTCTTCAGGCTCCTCCTTTTGAGCCTTTGCAAGATATTGCTTTGTCTACCCTGACTCAGAAGATTGTCTTCTTGGTAGCGATCACTTCGGTCCGGCGTGTCTCAGAGTTGGCGGCCTTGTCTATCCAGGCGCCTTACTTTGAGAGGCATCAAGATAAAGTGGTCTTTCGGTTCAAGCCAGACTTTCTTCCTAAGGTTGTTTCTGCTTTTCATTTGAACCAAGATATTGTTCTTCCCTCCTTGTGTCCTAATCCTAAGAATGACAAAGAGAGGGTTTTGCATTGTTTGGATGTAGTACGCTGTGTTAAGTACTACTTGATTATCACGTCTCCTTTTCGTAGGACGGATTCCTTTTTTGTTGTGCCCCATGGGCCTAAGAAGGGTTTGGCACCAGCCAAATCTGCCATTAGCAAGTGGATACGTCAGGCCGTTACTGCGGCCTATTCTGCTAAGGGAAGAGTTCCCCCATTTCGTATCACTGCTCATTCCACTCACGCTGTTGGGGCGTCTTGGGCTTTTCAGCACCAAGCTTCTGTTGAACAGGTTTGTAAGGCCGCCACTTGGTCTTCTGTTCACACTTTTTCTAAGTTTTACAAAGTTGATGTGCGGGCCTCAGCGGATGCTGTTTTTGGCCGCAAAGTTCTGCAGACTGCAGTCATTTAAGTTATGCTTCACCTGGCCTTTAGATGCCCTTCCCTTGTGGACACTGCTTTTGGATGTCCCATTAAGTGATGAATATTTAGAAGTGAAGCGGGGTGTGTGGCACACCAAGAATAATACCATTTTGTGAGTACTCACCTGAAAAATGGATATTGTTGGTGTGCCACACACCCCGCTTCACCCCCACCCTTTTCGGTATTACCGAAGCCTTTATATGGTGAAGCCTTTTTTATTTATATCAAAATTGATTTTTGAGGTTACCGGTGGAATACTGGTACCTTGTCTTTCTGCTTTTTAATATACTGGTGATTGAAGGGAGGTGCCGGGTGTATGTGGGCCGGAAGGGGGCTCGTTGCAGGACTTCCTCTCTGCACTACGTCACCTGGCGGTGGATTAACCCATTAAGTGATGAATATTTAGAAGTGAAGCGGGGTGTGTGGCACACTAACAATATCCATTTTTCAGGTGAGTACTCACAAAATGTTGAGAAGTTAATTGCTAATACCTTGGCGCGTAAGGCCCCTGCTAAAAAGCGGCACCTAACGCCTAATGTCACTCTTTTCCCTTTGAAAACTGATGAGTTTTGGCATCTTTGTGGCTATACCCCTTCGGACGAAGGAGAGCTTATCTCTGACTCAGGGTCATCTGATGAGAGGCCCAGGGGTCATGACGATTCTGGCTCTGACCCCTGGGCTCCGGATGATACTGATAGATTGCTGACCCAGATTTTTGAGGTTCTGTCCATCTCTCCCCCTGTTGCGGCTCCCAGGCAAAGGGGGGAACTGTTCCATACTGCTAAGTCAAGCTTGGAATTTCCTGAGCAAGCACATTTCAATAATCTTGTGCTCAAGGAATGAGAGCGTCCCAGTAGACTTCCCGGTGTACCTAAGAGTTGGGATAGGAAGTATCCCTTCCCTGCTGATGTGGTAAAGTGTTGGTCATCCCCTCCCGAAGTGGATGCCCCGGTTCTAGGGTTATCCAACACTTCTGTCATGCACTCCCCTGACTCTACTACCCTGTGGGATGCTGAGGACCGGCGCATTGACCAGCTGGCGTCCCATGCCTTTGCATGTGTGGGGACGGTGCTCCGCCCAGTCTGTGCCTCGGCCATTACGGCTGTTGCCATTAGGACCCTGCTCAGAAATATACTTGATAGTGCCCCTGATGATTTGCCTTGTGAGGTATTTAATGCACTCTCTAGTTGTGATGTCTTTGTAGATTTTTTCCTCTCTGCCTTGGATGACACCATCAGAATGTGTGCCAGAACATCTACCCTTGTGGTGGCCATACGCCGCTCGGTTTGGCTACGCCAGTGGGCTGCTGACAACGCTGCCAAGAAGGCCCTCACTGGGTTTCCCTTCAAAGGACTGCGCCTGTTTGGGGACCGCCTGGACCTTTTTGCTAAAGGACTACGCCTGTTTGGGGACCGCCTGGACCTTTTTGCTAAGGGAGGCAGGTTACCTCAGCGCAGGCGGCAGTCTCAGCCCTTTCGGGGTCAGGGCTCCTTCTCCTCCCCCTACCGTGGTGCTAGACAAGGGAGGGGAGTTTCCTTTACTGGGGCCTGGGGAGACTTCTGGGGTAGGGGCAGAGGACGTGGACATCCTGGCTCCTCTTGGGGTCCCAAGATTAAGTCCTCTCCCAAGCCCCCTCAGGCATGATGGGGCACCCTCACCCATCCGGGTAGGGGGACGGCTTCAGCACTTTGCTCACGTCTGGAGGCTTCATGTCTCAGACCGGTGGATTCAGGAGGTAGTGTCCTCCCGTTACAAGATAGTTTGCTGCCTGGCCGCCCCCAAGATTCATCAGATCCCGGATTCCTCAGGACCCTGTGTCAGCTCAGGATCTAGTGCAGGCAGTGCAAAGCCTCCTGGAGCTAGGGGTCATCTGCAAGGTCCTTTTAAGAGAAAAGGGCAAGGGCTTCTATTCCAACCTCTTCACAGTGCCCAAAAAAGATGGGTCAGTCAGGCCCATCCTGGACTAGAACATCATCAACAAATTTGTCAGGAGCAGGCGCTTTCACATGGAAATTCTGCGCTCTGCCATCAGTTCCCTGCGCCCAGGGGATTTCATGACCTCTGTGGACATCAAAGATGCTTACCTTCATGTTTCTGTATTTCTAGGTCATCAAAGGTTCCTCAGGTTCTCTCTGGAGGATCAACACTACCAGTTTGTGGCATTGCCCTTTGATCTCACCTCCGCTCCCAGGGTGTTCACCAAGGTGCTGGCGGGCATGATGTCTCTGCTCAAGTTTCAGGGCGTCCGCGTGCTGCCTTATCTGGACGACATTCTCATCACATCCCAGTCTCTACATCAGGCAGAATTGGATACTCAACTGGTGGTGTCCACCCTGGAGTCTTTTGGATGGGTGAGCAACCACCCCAAGTCTTCACTGTCCCCCTCATTGGTGACTCCCTTCCTAGGAATGAATCTGGATACAGTTCAGGCAAGGACTTTCCTTCCTCAACAGAAGGTGGACAGTCTGATTGCACAGGTCCAGTTCCTGCCATCTTATCATCCCTCCATCAGGCAGGGAATGCAGCTGGCGGGCCTGATGGTGGCGTGCTTCGAGGCGGTCCCTTATGCTCAGTTCCACCTGAGGCCTCTGCAACTCCACCTCTTGTCAGTGTGGGACAAGGATCCAGTGTCCCTGGACAGGGTCTGCGTGCTTTCCTCTCTGGTCAGGACGTCCCTCTCGTGGTGGATGGACTCAAGGAACCTGTTGGGGGCAGATCCTTTTTTACCCCTTCCTGTGAGACAGTCACCAGGGATGCCAGTCTGTCAGGTTGGGGGGGGGGGGGTTCTGTAAGTCCCTGCGGTTCCAGGGGAGGTGGGGCCCTCAGGAGGCCCACACACATATCAACGTCTTGGAGCTGCGGGCAATCAGGTTAGTCCTGGCTCGGTTGACTACTCACCTTCAGGGCCTGCCTGTTCAGGTGCGCTCGGACAACCAGACGGCAGTTGCCTACGTCAATCATCAAGGAGGGACCCGGAGCAAGTGTCTCTGATCCTGACCTGGGCAGAGACCAATGTCCCCTGCATATCAGCTGTGTACATCCCGGGGATGGAAAATCTCCTGGCAGACTCTCTGAGCAGGGGGACCTCTCGCCAGGGAGAATGGTCCTTATGCAGCAGGGTGTTTCAATCTCTTTGTCACCGTTGGGGCCAACCAGATGTTGATCTGTTTGCGTCCCATCACAGTCACAAGCTCCCGGCCTTTGTCTCCCTGTCCCAGGATCCTCTGGCCTTAACCGTGGATGCCCTAGAAATGTCATGGCAGGACTTTCAGTTCCTGTATGTCTTTCCTCCATTCCCTCTGCTGGGCAGGGTTCTGCGCAAGATTGTTCTGGAAGGGGTGCCAGCAATTCTGGTGGCCCCCAGGTGACCAAGAAGAGTGTGGTTCGCAGACGTGGTGCTGCTGGCAGTGGATCAGTACGTTCTACCCATGGTGCCAGACCTGCTCACTCAGGGCTCCCTACGCAATCCCAATTTGCAAACTCTGGCTTTGACGGCCTGGCTGCTGAAACCTCCATCTTGATGGAGAAGGGGCTGTCTACCTCGGTTGTTGATAAAAGGCTAGGAAGAAGTCGTCGTCTTCCATTTATTACAGGGTTTGGCGTGCCTACATTGACTGGTGTGAGTCTAAGTCTCTTCCCTGTCGTGTGTTCTCTATTCCCAGGATTCTGGAGTTCCTTCAGCATGGGTTGGACATGGGGCTCCAACTAAGTACTCTGAAGGGGCAGGTCTCTGCCCTGACTGTTTTCTTCCAGAAGTCCTTTGCTCAGCACCCTCTGATCATGACTTTTTTCCAGGGGGTTACCCATGTGCGTCCTCCACGTAAGCCTATGATGCCTGTTTGGGATTTGAACTTGGTTCTGTCTGCCTTGCAGTGTGCTCCCTTTGAACCTGTGCAGGATGCTCCCCTGGCCATTCTTACTCTCAAAGTTGTCTTTCTGGTGGCTATCACCTATGTTAGGCGAGTTGGTGGCGCTTTCCATTCAGCCCCCCTACTATGAGAGACACCAGGACAAGGTGGTGTTTTGTTTCAAGCCTGATTTTCTGCCTAAGGTAGTGTCTGCCTTTCATTTGAATCAGGACATTGTTCTTCTGTCATTGTGCCCTAATCCTAGTAATGCTAAGGGGAGGGTTTTGCATTATTTGGTTGTGGTTAGATGTCTGAAGTACTATCTGGTGGCTACTGCACCTTTCAGAAAAACTGATGCTCTTTTTTTGGTCCCTTCTGGTCCTAGGAAGGGTTTGGCTCCTGCCAAGTCTACTATCAGCAAATGGATCTGTCAGGCTGTGATTCAGGCCCTCCTCCCTTCCGCCTTACTGCTCATTCTACGCGTGCTATTGGTGCCTCTTGGGCTTTTCAGCACCAAGCTTCTGTTGAACAAGTTTGCAAGGCCGCTACTTGGTCTTCTGTTCATACCTTTTCAAAGTTTTACAAGGGTGATGTTAGGGCCTCAGCTGATGCTGTTTTTGGCCGCAAGGTTTTGCAGGCGGCAGTGGTTTAAACTGTCTGCTGTTACCTTTTTGGGGATCCCACCCTACTTTATGGACACTGCTATTGGATGTCCCGATAGTAAGTATTATATCTTGAGCAGGACGTACTGTATACTAAGAATAATACAATTCTGTGATTACTCACCTGTAGAATTGGTATTATGAGTATACAGTACGTCCTGCTCCACCCCACCCTTGGTTTTGCATTATCTTGGATCTCCTGTATGGTGATTGTTATCTTTGTTATAGTTACTAATATGGGTTGTTTAATTCTCCCGGCTTCTCGTTAACTGCTTTTCAATGCTGGGGATTTGTGGGAGGTCCCTGGGTATTTGAGGGGCCGGGAGGAGCCTATTTTCGATGTCTCTGCAGTCCAGCGCCATCTGGCAGAGTAATACCCGATAGTAAGTATTATATCTGGAGCAGGACGTACTGTATACTCATAATACCAATTCTACAGGTGAGTAATCACAGAATTGTATTTTTTGTGGTGCATACACCCCCCTCTGTCTTTTAATATGCTGCTTCTTATTTTTTTTATTTTTAAAAGTATTGGTACAAATGATTTTGGTGTACCCACAGCCCCGGGCATACCCTGAGCCAAAAAGGGGATACTGTAAAAAAACGTTATAGTAAATATGTAGATTTAATGTTGTATAGCACATTTGGGCTCATTTTGCAAGATGATGGGCATTTAATATATTAATGTAATGTCTTATGACACATTTTCTGACTTTTTTGCAGAATGATGATGGATCATCTCATGAAAAACTTGACTTCAAAATACATTTCACTTGTTCCTCTTATTTAATTATGACACCTTGCTACAGGTTTGTTTTCCATATAAGAGTGCTCCTCTATCATGTAAATTGTTACCAGAAAAGCTTAGGGTGACCGTCTTTTTTATTTTTGATATGAAAGCATGTATGCAAGTACATTTAAAATTGGTCCATTTTAAAGCATTCAAATCCGAAAATAAACCCGACATTTTGACTGTCCCCGTCTTGCCCCCCCCCCTTTCCCGGGGACACCAATTTGAGTTGTTCCATTGTGTGGCACCCCCCAAATCGCCCAGTAAAACTCCCCTCTTTCTGGTCCTATATTCCATGGCTGGCCATGCTGGGCGTTGTTCCATATGAACTAAAAGATTGACTGTTATGAGCTTTTGTTTTGTAGCGTCTGGGGATATGCTCAGGATAAGAGTTACTAGACTACAGTGCAGGGCTAACACTATTTGTTTAGTCATAATGTCTATACAAAAACGATGAGAGTAGGTAGAGCTCCCTTAAAAAATAAAGGCATTATCCAAACGACTATAGATGGGACAGAATTTAAAGCTCCCTCACCTGCACACTGATTTGCCAGTGTATCACTTTTGTAATTCTAGGTTTTCCCCATTTCAAAATAACCTGTAATTTTCCACCAGATGGTACATCACACTATTCATCAGCAGGGCGAATGCTATAGCTGATTTACACATAAATATTTATTTGACCGCAATGCTGAATGAGGTACTCTACCCAATGTGTTCTGTGCTTCTACCTAGTGCATCATAGGCTGGAAGGATTAGCTACTTATAGTGCCGGGCAGGTGCCCCTATCCATAAAATGTATGGCTTTTACCATGTGATGATTCTAGATTCTATAAAGGACAAGTATTATTTAGTGCTAAAAAAATCACCCCCTATTATAGTTTCCTGAAAAGACATTGTTGATTCTTCCTCAGCTGCCCCACCTCTATCTAGCTTTTCTAGAGTTCTGGGGGTAGAGCAGAGGAACACATTTTAATTGACATAGGTAAAAGTAAGGAGCATGGCGAGCAAGAGAGGGAGGCTTTAAGTAAACACTGCTAAATCCTTTTTTTCTGTACCTAATTCTGCCCTGTAGTGATGCTTTTGCCAAGCTGCTGGAGTCAGGAGACCTTAAAATGAGTTCTTTGAAAGTGGAAACTACAAGCATATCTTTCCATCACCTGTTAGCAAAAATCTGTTTCTACCACCATTTCACAGGTACATTGTGTATGTTTATAATGTGATGTTGTAACTTGCACACATGATTAATCTTCTTATCTATTTTGTTTCCAGTGGTTGAGCGAGTTGATTCCTGTGCGTCCATGTACAGCAGGTCAATTCAAGGTGACCATGTTTGTCTCCTGGTAAAAAAGGTACTGCTTTTTATTTATAACATCTTTAGATGCTTTATTGATTCCGCCAAGTACATACAAGATACAAACAAGGAATGCTTTTTGGCAAGGAGATACGCCAGGAGAGCTATTTAACAATACATACATAACATTGTAGTAACAAGAAGTTAGTAAGGTTTGGTGCAGGTTAGGTTGTATAGAAAAACAGAATTATCAACACTGCATGTCCGAAAAGAGATATGGCCTTGAACAAAACCAGTATGTGAGGTTCTTAACGGCCTGAGGGAAAAAAGCTATCTTCATTTCCAGTTCTATAGTGTTTGAAATCTAAAGCTGTTCTATAAAGGTAGTAGTACCTTTTATTATGGAAATATGAATGATCATTTAGTATAGAGTTTTATGACTGTTAAGCTACCTGGGTGTTCGATCTTATGACACCCCTCTGTTGGAACACTTTGATTAAAAACAAAAAGAAGGTATGATTTCAGGACATATTACTTTATTATTCTAAGTATACAGCACTTCCTGCTCCAGAGATAATTCCTTACGTTTGGGTTATAAATCCACAAGATGGCGCTGGACTGCAGAGACAGCAAAAAAGTGGCTCCTCCCGGCCCCTTTTATTCCAGGGACCTCCCACAAAATCCCCAGTTCTTCTCTGCAGTCGGCGCTGCGATGGCAAGACGATGACTCTCTCTACTCGCAGGTGAGCGGGGCTATTAGCCTGTGGCCCTGTAGGACTATTCCCACCCGTTCCTCTTTATTCTGCCCCCCAGCTTTGGCTGCACTCTGTGTTTAGTGTGGTCCCTACTCTTAATTCTGAGTCCCCAAAGTTGGGACATGCCATGCAAACAAATATCTGAGAGCTACTCACCTGGGAAGCAGCCAGCCTCCCTTTAAAACACTTCACAGGGAGAAATCCATATTGACTGAATTCCTCCCTGCTTGTGCTCATGGCAATTCAAATGAATAAAGGGGGTGGGAGCAGCTCAATCACTATTATTTATACAAAATTATTATTATTCAGGGCCTGGGAACTAATTTAACGCCCAGTTTAACCCTCTCATCAACTAAATATCAAGCAACAAACATGTCTAGCTATGTGGAAAGACAGAGATTTGGTTGCATATATCTGCAGATACATGTGGAAGCCACACTGCCCCGGCAAGGCACTCTGTGTTTAGTGTGGTCGCTACTCTTAATTCTGAGTCCCCAAAGTTGGGACATGCCATGCAAACAAATATCTGAGAGCTACTCACCTGGGAAGCAGCCAGCCTCCCTTTAGAACACTTCACAGGGAGAAATCCATATTTACTGAATTCCTCCCTGCTTGTGCTCATGAATTGCCATGAGCACAAGCAGGGAGCACACTTGGGTTATCCTCCGCCAGATGGCGCTGCACTGCAGAGACATGCAAAACAGGCTCCTCCCAGGCCCCTCAAATACCCGGGGACCTCCCACAAATCCCCAGATTTCTCTGCAGTGCTTACTGCGAAGACATGAAATTATCACTCTCTTGCAGGTGAGCAGGGCTATTAGCCTGCGGCCCTGTTGGACTATTCCCACACGTCCTTCGTGTGATGTGCCTCCCAGCCTGGGCTGCGCTGGTCGGGTGAAGGTAGGCGGCAGCATGTGTGCTTAAGGAGCGCTGCTCCACCGCAGTCCCCCACCAAAGGGTAGGCGGTATAGGCTGATGGTGAGCCTTTATGGGATGCCCCTCCCGCATTATTGTCCCATGCCCCGGTAGCGGTGGGCCCTGTACAAAGGGCCGCCATCCTCCCTCATTCTCCCTGTAGCCTTCGGGGGGGAAAAAAGGGGGGGGGGTGTGGGTGACCTCATTGGCTGCTTGTCGGACGGACTTTGTGCTGTTCGTCACGGCTCGCTCTGGCCCGCCCTTCGAGGTACTCGGCGCCATGTTGTCAGGTCGTGCAAGCGTGTGACGTTCTTACTTACCTTGGTCTGTAAGTGCCCTCGTGGGTGGCTTTATACTCATTGTAGTGTGTTTGGTTCTGACACCCTTTCTTCTCATTGTGTCTTTCAGACGGGTGAATCCATTGGCTTCTCCCGGCCCGGTGTAATTGATAGTTGGGCCTTATAAAATTACTCCCACTTCCCTAGCGGGTCATTGGGGCATCCAGGGTTGCTTTATAGCGTCAATCCCTACTGGCATATTATGCCTAATAATCACCATATGGAGGCATCTCAGGATAATGTGACCGGTGTCCCCTTGAGACAAGACCGGCTGTGTATGGCGTGTGGACAGCCTCATGCTGACGCTGACAAGGCATGGATCTGTGTACCCTGTGCTGAGCAAGCGCTGGCTTTGCAATCTGGCCTGCCAGTGGCTGCACCTCGTTTCATTACTCCCCCCAGCTTAAATCTCTCTCCTGTTGAGTTGCATACTTGTGTGGATTCTCAGCCTGATGTGTCTTCTAGACTGCCTACTGCTGAACAGATTATTGCGAAGTCTTTAGTGCGTAAGGGCCCTGGTAAGAAGCGGCACTTGACGCCTTATGTTACTGCTTTCCCTATGGGATCTCAGGAGTTTATGAATCTGTGTGGCTATACCCCTTCTGATGAAGGAGAGCTCTTCTCTGACTCAGGCTCATCTGATGAGAGACCAAGGGGTCATGACGATTCTGGCTCTGACCCCTGGGCCCCGGATGACACTGACAGATTATTGACCCAGATCTTTGAGGTTCTGTCTATCTCTCTCCCTGGTGAGGCTCCCAGGCAAAAAGGGGAGCGTTTTCATACAGCAACATCACGTTTGGAATTTCTAGAGCAGGCACATTTCCATACCCTTGTGCTCAAGGAAGGGGAGTGCCCCAGTAAACTTCCCGGGTTCCAAGGGATTGGGATAGGAAGTATCCTTTTCCCCCTGAGGTGGTTGTGGATGTCCCGATCCTAGGGCTTTCTAACACCCCTGTCATGCATTCCCCTGATTCTACTACCCTGCGGGATGCTGAGGACCGGCGCATTGACCTGCTGGCCTCCCACGCCTTTGCATGTGCGGGGACGGCGCTGTGCCCGGTCTGTGCCTCTGCCATTACTGCTGTGGCCACTAGAACCCTTATCAGAAAAATGCTTGATAGTGCCCCTGATGATCTCCCTTGTGAGGTGTTTAATGCACTCTCCAGTTGTGATGTTTTTGTAAATTTGGTCCTATTAGCATTGGATGACACCATCAGAATGTGTGCAAGGACTTCTGCCCTCGTGGTGGCTATGCGCCGCTTGGTCTGGCTGCGACAGTGGGGTGCTGACAATGCTGCGAAGAAGGCCCTCACTGGGCTTCCTTTTAAGGGGCTATGCCTGTTTGGGCCCGTCTAAACCTGTTTGCTAAGAGAGGTAAGTTACCCCAGCGCAGACGGCTGTCTCGGCCCCTTCGGGGCCAGGGCCCCCCTTCTCCCCCCTACCATGGTGTTAAACAAGAAACAGGGGTGTCCTTCGCGGGGGCTCGCGCAGATTCCTGTCCCAGGAGCAGAAGACAATGTCCTGGCTCCTCCGGGGGGGCTAAGCCCAAATCCTCTCCCAAGTCCCCTGAAGCATGATAGGGCGCCCTCGCCCGTCAGGGTGAGGGGAAGTCTGGAGGCATCACGCCTCAGACCGGTGGATTCAGGAGGTAGTGTCCTCCGGCTACAAGATAGTTTGCTGTGCGGCCTCCCCCAAGATTATCAGGTCCCAGATACTCCTGGTCCCTGCCTCTGCTCAGGTGTTGGCGCAGGCCATGCAAGGCCTGCTGGGTCTGGGGGTCATTTGCAGATTTCCCTTAAAAGACAGAGGCAAGGGACTCTACACCAACCTTTTCATAGTTCCCAAAAAAGATGGGTCAGTCAGGCCCATTCTGGATTTACAGATCTTCAGCAAATTGTCAAGAACAGGTGTTTTTCACATGGAAACTCTGCGCTCGGCCATCAGCTCCTTGCGCCCCGGGGGTTTCATGACGTCTGTGGATATCAAAGATGCTTATCTTCACATCCCTGTGTTTTCAAGACACCAAGGTTCCTCAGATTTGCGTTGGAATATCACGATTTGCGTTGGAGTGCTCACCAAGGTGCTGGCGGGGGTGATGTCTCTGATGAGGCCAAGGGGCGTCCGCGTGCTGCCCTACCTGGACGTCCTCATCACTTCCCAGTCTCTACATCAGGCAAAGTTGGATACTCAGCTGGTGGTGTCCATTCTGGAGTCATTTGGATGAGTGATCAACCACCCCAAGTCCTCATTGTCCCCTTCCTTGGTAACTCCATTCCTATGAATGAATATGGATACAGTTCAGGCAAGGATCTTCCTTCCTCAGCAGAAGGTGGACAATCTGCTTGCACAGGCTCAGTCCCTCCTAGCTTGTCCCCGTCCCTCCACCAGGCAGGGGATGCAGCTGGTGGGCCTGATGGTGGCGTGCTTCGAAGCGGTCCCTTATGCTCAGTTCCACTTGGGGCTTCTGCAACTTCTCCTATTGTCTGTATGGGACAAGGACCCAGCATCCCTGGACAGGGTCTGTGTGCTTCCCCCCTGGTAAGGAGGTCCCTCTTGTGGTGGATGGACTCAAGGAACCTGTTGGGGGGCAGATCCTTCTTGCCCCTTCCTGGGAGTCAGTCACCACGGATGCCAGTCTATCAGGTTGGTGGGGGTTTTCTGGAAGTCCCTGCGGTTCCAGGGGAGGTGGGGCCCTTAGGGTGCCCATACACCTATCAGTGTCTTGAAGCTGTGAGCGATCAGGTTAGTTCTGGCTCGCTTGACTACTCATCTTCAGGGCCTGCCTGTTCAGGGGCGCTCGGTCAATCTGACGGCAGTTGCCTACATCGATCATCAGGGAGGGACCCGGAGCAAGAGGGCCCTCCAGGAAGTGTCTCTGATCCTGACCTGGGTGGAGGCCAATGTTCCCTGCATATCAGCGGTATACATTCCGGGGGGGGTCCCTCTGCAACAGGGTGTTCCAATCTCTGTGTCACCGTTGGGGCCAACCAGATGTGGATCTGTTTGCGTCCCGTCACAAGCTCCCGGCCTTTGTCTCCCTGTTCCAGGATCCTCTGGTCGTGACCACGGATGCTTTAGTAATGTCATGGCAGGACATTCAGTTCCTGTATGTCTTCCATTCCCCCTGCTGGGCAGGGTCCTGCGCAAGATTGCTCTGGAAGGGGTGCCAGTGATTCTGGTGGCCCCCAGGTGGCCAAGAAGAGTGTGGTTCGCAGATGTGGTGCAGATGGCAGTAAATCAGTACGTTCTGCCAGGAGTGCCAGATCTGCTCACTCAGGGCCCCTTACGCCATACCAATTTACAAACCCTGGCTTTGACAGCCTGGCTGCTGAAGCCTCCATCTTGATGGAGCAAGGCTTGTCTGCCTCGGTGGTTGAGACCATGGTGAAGGCTAGGAAGAAAACATCTTCTTCCATCTATTATAGGGTATGGCGTACCTACATTGACTGGTGTGAGCCTAGGTCTCTTCCCTGTTGGGTGTTCTCAGTCCCCAGGGTTCTAGAGTTTTTTACAGCATGGGTTGGAGTCGGGTCTCCAACCCAGTACTTTGAAGGGTCAGGTTTCTGCCCTGTCTGTCTTCTTTCAGAAGTCTTTCGTTCAGCATTCCTTGGTTAAGACTTTCTTTCAGGGGGTTACTCATGTGCATCCCCCACGAAAACCTATGGTCCCTGTTTGGGATTTGAACTTGGTCTTGTCTGCCTTGCAGGGTGCTCCCTTTTGAACCTATTCAGGATGCTTCTCTGGCTGTACTTACCCTCAAGGTTGTCTTTCTGGTGCCTCTGTATATCCAGCCCCCGTACCTTGAGAGACACCAGGATAAGGTGGTGTTCCGCTTTAAGCCGGATTTTCTGCCTAGGTGGTTTCTGCTTTTCATTTGTATCTAGATATTGTTCTTCCTTCATTGTGCCCTAATCCTAAATGCTAAGGAAAGGGTTTTGCATTCCTTGGATGTGGTCAGGTGTCTGAAGTATTACCTAGTAATAACTGCGTCCTTTAGGAAAACTGATGCTCTTTTTGTGGTCCCTTCTGGTCCTAGGAAGGGTTTGGCTCCTGCCAAGTCTACTATCAGCAAGTGGATCTGTCAGACTGTGATTCAGGCCTATTCTGCTAAGGGGAAGTATCCTCCCTTCCGCCTTATTGCTCATTCTGCTCGTGCTATTGGTGCCTCTTGGGCCTTCCAGCACCAGGCTTTCTGTTGAACTAGTTTGCAAGGCCGCTACTTGGTCTTCTGTTCATACCTTTTCAAGGTTTTACAAGGTTGATGTTAAGGCCTCAGCTGTTGCTGTTTTTGGCCGCAAGGTTTTGCAGGCGGCAGTGGTTTAAACTGTCTGCTGTTACCTTTTTTGTTGGGGATCCCACCCTACTTTATGAACACTGCTATTGGATGTCCCAAGTGTAAGTAATCTATCTGGAGCAGGACGTACTGTATACTAAGAATAATACAATTCTGTGAAATACTCACCTGTAGAATTGGTATTATAAGTATACAGTACGTCCTGCTCCACCCCACCCTTGGTTTTGCATTATTCTGGATCCCCTGTATGGTGATTGTTGTTATAGTTACCAGTTTTTGGGTGGTTAAATTCTCCCGGCTTCTTGTTCACTGCTTTTCAATGATGGGGATTTGTGGGAAGTCCCCGGGTATTTGAGGGGCCGGGAGGAGCCTGTTTTGCATGTCTCTGCAGTGCAGCGCCATCTGGCGGAGGATAACCCAAGTGTAAGTAATCTATCTGGAGCAGGACGTACTGTATACTTATAATACCAATTCTACAGGTGAGTGTTTCACAGAATTGTATTTTTAGATGGGGCTCCTTATGATGCGGCTAGTGAGAAGTATAGAGCCCTTCTGCGTTGTGAGGAATTTGTTGCATATTTCCCCTCTGCCTTGGATGATACCATTAGAATGTGTGGCAGGGCTTCTGCCTTGGCAGTGGCTATACGCCGCTCGGTTTGGCTGCGCCAGTGGGCAGCTGACAACGCTGCCAAGAAGGCCTCACTGGGTTCCTCTTTAAAGGACTGTGTCTATTTGGGGATTGCCTGGAACCTGTTTGCTAAGGGAGGCAGGTTACCCCAGCGCAGGAGACGGTCTCTGCCCCTTCGGGGTTCAGGCTTCCCTTCAGGAAGGGGAGCTTCATT
Source organism: Gastrophryne carolinensis (assembly GCA_027917425.1). Lineage (NCBI taxonomy): Eukaryota > Metazoa > Chordata > Amphibia > Anura > Microhylidae > Gastrophryne > Gastrophryne carolinensis. Next base: position 304,649,617 of record CM051234.1, on the reverse strand, counting down.
TGCAGGGGCCCGGGGTGATTTCTGGGGCAGAGGATGTGGTCGCACTGGCCCCTCCTGGGGTCCCAAGTCTAAGCCTTCCCCCAAGCCCCCTCAGGCATGAAGGGGCGCCCTCACCCATCCGGGTGGGGGGGACTGCTTCGGCTCTTTGCTCACGTCTGGAGGCGTCATGTCTCAGACCGGTGCAATCAGGAGGTAGTGTCCTCCTGTTATAAGATAGAGTTGGCAGCCTGGCCGCCCCCAAGATTCATCAGATCCCGGATGCCTCAAGACCCCCTGTCAGCTCAGGGCCTGTTGCTTGCTGTGCAGAATCTACTGGAGCTGGGGGTCATCTGCCAAGTGCCCTTAAGGGAAAGGCAAGGGCTATTATTCCAACCTTTTCATCCTTCCCAGAAGAGATGGGTCTGTCAGATCCATCCTGGACTTAAAGCTTCTCAACAAGTTTGTCAGATCCAGGCATTTTCGCATGGAGACTCTGCACTCACTTGTAAGCTCACTACGCCCAGGGGACTTCATGACCTCTGTGGACATCAAGGATGCTTACCTCCATGTTCCAGTCTTTCCAGGCCATCAGAGATTCCTCAGGTTCGCCCTGGAGGATCAGCATTACCAGTTTGTGGCATTGCCCTTCGGTCTTACTTAGGCTCCCAGGGTATTCACCAAGGTGCTAGCGGGCGTTATGGCTCTGCTGAGAGCTCAGGGCATTCTTCCCTATCTGGACGACATTCTTATCACTTCTCCGTCCTTCCAACAGGCAGAGCTGGATACTCAGCGGGTGGTGACCACACTGGAGTCATTCGGCTGGGTGATAAACCACTCCAAATCTTCCCTGTCTCCCTCTTTGGTGAAGCCTTTTCTGGGCATGAATCTGGATACAGCTCGGGCCAGGATTTTTCTTCCTCAGCAGAAGGTGGACAAGTCTGCAAGCGCTAGCTCAGCTCCTTCTGTCCTGCCCTCATCCTTCCATCAGACAGGGAATGCAGCTGATGGGCCTGATGGTGTCTTGCTTTGAGGCGGTTCCTTATGCTCAGTTTCACATGAGGCCTCTTCAACTCCACCTCTTGTCTGTATGGGACAGGGACCCTGTGTCCCTGGATCAGGCTTTGGTTCTGTCCCCCCTAGCCAGGCGGTCCCTCTTGTGGTGGCTGGACTCAAGAAACCTGTTGGTGGGCAGATCCTCTCTGGCCCCTTGCTGGGAGACAGTCACCACGGATGCCAGTCTGACAGGTTGGGGGGGGCTTATGGAGAATCCCTATCATTTCAGGGGCAGTGGGGCCCTCAGGAGGCCCACACCCCTATCAACATTCTGGAACTGAGGGCAATCAGGTTGGTTCTAGCCCGCTTGACCCTGCACCTTCAGGGTCGGGCTGTTCAGGTACGCTCGGACAACCAGACGGCGGTTTCCTACATTAATCATCAGGGAGGGACCCGGCGCAAGGGGGCCCTCAAGGAAGTGTCTCTGATCCTGTTCTGGGCAGAGGACAATGTTCCCTGCATCTCGGCTCTGTACATTCCGGGGGTGGAGAATCTGGAGGCAGACTCTCTGAGCAGGGGGACTTCTCGCCTGGGGGAATGGTCCCTCAGCATCAGGGTGTTTCGCTCTCTGTGTCACCGTTGGGGTCAGCCAGATGTGGATCTGTTTGCGTCCCGTCACAATCACAAGCTTCCAGTCTTTGTGTCTCTGTCCCAGGACCCTCTGGCCTTAGCCATGGATGCTCTGACAATGCCCTTTGCCCGTTTCCCCTGTTGGGCAGGGTTCTGCGAAAGATAGCTTAGGAAGGGGTGCCAGCAATACTGGTGGCCCCCATTTGGCCAAGAAGAGTGTGGTTCGCAGACATAGTACAACTGGCAGTAGATCAGTACGACCTGGCCAGGGATCCAGACCTGCTCACTCAGGGGCGGCTATGCTACCCAATTTACAAACGCTGGCTTTAACTGCCTGGCTGCTGAAACCTCCATCTTAATGGAAAAGGGGCTGCCTGCCTCTGTTGTTAACACCATGATCAGGGCTAGAAAAAAGTCCTCTTCTTCCATCTACTATAGGGTTTGGTGTACCTACATTGACTGGTGTGAGGTTAAGTCTCTTCCCTGTCGTGTGTTTTCTATTCCTAGGATTCTGAAATTTCTCCAACATGGTTTGGATCTGGGACTTCTACTCAGCACTCTGAAAGTTCATGTGTCTGCCTTGGCTGTTTTCTTTCAGAGGTCTTTTGCTCAGCATCATCTGGTCAAGACCTTTTTCCAAGGGGTTACTCGTGTGCCCCCCCCCCCCCCCCCCACGTAAGCCTATGTTACCAGTCTGGGACTTGAACTTGGTGCTATCTGCCTTGCAGGGGCCTCCGTTTGAGCCTGTGCATGAGGTTGCTTTGTCCATTCTTACGCTTAAGGTAGTCTTTTTGGTGGCTATCACTTCTGTTAGGCGTGTTTCTGAGTTGGCGGCGCTTTCCATCATACTTTGAGAGACACCAGGACAAGGTGGTGTTTCGCTTTAAAACAAATTTTCTGCCAAAAGTTGTGTCTGCCTTTCATCTCAATCAGGACATTGTTCTTCCTTCTCTGTGCCCTAATCCTTGTAACCCTAAGGAGAGGGCTCTACATTCCTTGGATGTTGTTAGGAACCTGAAGTTCTATTTGGTGGCTACTGAGCCCTTCAGGAAGACTGATGCTCTTTTTGCGGTCCCTCTGGTCCTAAGAAGGGTCTGGCTCCAGCTAAGTCTACCATCAGCAAGTGGATCCGTCAGGCTGTGATTCAGGCCTATTCTGCTAAAGGGAAGAATCCTCCCTTCCGCCTTACTGCTCATTCCACTCATGCTATTGGTGCCTCTTGGGCCTTTCAGCACCAGGCTTCTGTTGAACAAGTTTGCAAGGCTGCTACTTGGTCTTCTGTTCATACTTTTTCTAAGTTTTACAAGGTTGATGTTAGGGCCTCAGCTGATGCTGCTTTTGGCCGCAAAGTTCTGCAGGTGGCAGTGGTTTAATCTGCATGTTGTTGCTTTTGGGGATCCCACCCTACCTTACGGATACTGCTTTTGGATGTCCCAAACGTAAGGAATTATCTCTGGAGCAGGACGTGCTGTATACTTAGAATAATACAATTCTGTGATTACTCACCTGTAGAATTGGTATTATACGTATATAGCACGTCCTGCTCTACCCCGCCCTTGTTTTCATTATTCTTAGTGCCTCTGTATGGTGGTTGTTATCATGGTTTAATTTTTTAATTATGGTTGTTATTCTCTCGGCCTCCTGCTAACTGCTTGTCAATACTGGGGATTTTGTGGGAAGTCCCTGGAATATAAGGGGCCATGAGGAGCCACTTTTTTGCTGTCTCTGCAGTCCAGCGCCATCTTGTGGATGTATAACCCAAACGTAAGGAATTATCTCTGGAGCAGGACGTGCTGTATACGTATAATACCAATTTTACAGGTGAGTAATCACAGAATTGTATTGTTTTCCTCTTAATTTTATTTCAATGCCTGTATCACACCAGTTATGTTTTTCCACAGGAGAAAAAACATCAACTCAGTAATAAAGACTTTAGCTTCCTGTTAGGCATTCTAAATGGTGTTTGAAGAAAAAATATTTTGTGGAGAGCTATATTGACAGTGCTGATAAATGAACTCTATTGCAAAGTTTTTTAATTAAAAAACACACATATAAACCTTCTAGGTTGTGGGAGGAGACATCACTTACACATTTACCTCCAAACTTGTTATTTTGTTTCTACTCTCTGTCCCCTGAGACAGCTCTGTTGAGAACAGTAGTATTAACCACTTAAAGTGGACCAATCGCCACCTACATCCGGCCTGGAGCATCCTAAACCGGATGCCCCGCTGTGTGAAACCCCCCTAGGTGGTGGCCACATTACCCCGCTGGCGGATACATTCCCTGTGCCCAGCCATTCAGATAGGCTGTGAATACACACTCCACAGGGAGCCAAGGATGCAGCCGCTAGCTGGAAGTTCAAATCAGCGGCTTTATGCATGCGCCGTGGGAAAGACAGGTGAGTAAAAGGAAGTGATCTGAGGCCTTTCACTCGGGGGCATCCTACATCGGGATGCCCCGATGAAAATCCTGGTGATTGGTCCACTTTAAACATCTGCATAAAGCATTGTATGGTAGCAAAAATCGCCTATCAATTCCAACACATGCTGGCTCAGAAGACATCCCCTATGGAAGCCAAAAGGCTTTCGAAAGTAAATATAGATGGCAGCAGATCATATTGGGATACTAATCAATATGTTGTCTTGCTACATACGGCCTGATGCAGATCTTGCATCCCACAGGTTGAAACCCCCTGTTTCTACAGAGGTTAGGTCCCCTTTAATCTTTGCCTATACTTAAACTGTACTGTACTGTAAAATAACTTTAAAGAATTGGTAAATTCTAGTACCATGGCACTATTAAACAAAACATATTCTAAGTGTGTCATACACCCCACTTTCACCATTCATGACATCTGGGTAGTCTCCAGTAGAGGGGGAACTTCTGCAGAGATGAATGCAAAAAAGAAGCTCCTCCCGGTCCATAAATACCTGGGACCTCCCACTAATCCCCCAGTTCCTTCTCTGCAAGAGCGACGAGCAAGTCAGAAGATGAAGGCTTCTATTCCTTGCTCACGCCCGGCCATTCTTGCCGCTATTTCTGCCTGGACCTTATTCCATTGTCCCGTATGAGCCTCCCAGCCTTGGCTGTAGGTCCTGGTGAGGGTAGGCAACACCTTTTGTAGGTGTTTAAGGAGCATTGCTCCTCCGTGAGACCCCATTGCAAGGGGTAGGCGGTGTCCGGGTTGGTGACCCCGGTTTGGGATGCCCTGTCCCTTCTGCCGTATCCGTCCACCAGACTCTGGTTCCGAATCCCCCACCTTCCGGGTCCCTTCCTTAACCCTCCAGCTGGGGGGGCAGGCTTGTCCCTCACATTTCTTTATTGTGTGGGTGATTACAGTGTGTGTGTGTGTGCGCGCGCGCGCATGTTGCGGTGTACTGTCACTTTGCCGTGGGTCTGCACCATGCTGTGCAGCGTTTAGCAGAGGGAGCTTCTCCCCCTCAGGCTGCATGTTGGGGGGGCGGGGCCGGGCCCCCCTCGTTTTGGCGCCTTGCTGAGGCTCGGCCCACGGCCTGGATCCGTGTTGCTGGACTTGCGGGAGGGGGGCGCGGCCTAACGAGCACGCGTTCTGCGCTCTGGGCTCCGGTGGCCATCTTGTTCCTGTTGCTACTGCGGACTCCGCTGTTTTGTGAGTGCCCTGTGGGCCCCCTCTCTTCCTGTTATGGCAGCACCCCTCTCCGCAGGGGGCTGCGCTGTTCTTATTGTACATATTGTGTATATAGATGTATCTATATAGATATATATATATTATAGTATTAGGTAATGTATGAGTGTTGGCTGATGGGTCCCCTTTCATTTGTGTCTTTCAGGAGGACTCCCTGTGTTTTGCATGTTAGGGGGTTCTCCCGGTCCTAGGGTCCCTAGCTTTAAATTACACCTTTTCCAAATCCTCACACTGGGACTTGAAAGGGGCATCCCAAGGTTGCTTACCAGCTTAATTCCCTAGGGTCATTGCGACTACCCCAAAATATCACCATATGGAGGCTTCGCAGGATACTGGGCTTGGGCTTCCTTCGGGACAATCCCGGCCGCGTGTGGGTTGTGGGGTATCCCTTATGGGGGAGAATGTGCTAATTTGTATTCCATGTGCACAAAAGGCCATATCGCGGCAGTCTGCTTCCCAGGCTTCTGGGTCAGCACCGCCCGCTTCATCGCCTACCCCTCTCCGTCTTATCCGTACCCCAAGTGACATCATCACTAGTTGGGAGTCGCACTCTGATGTTTGTGCTTGCCTGGCCAGCATTGAGAGATTTCTTTCTGGCGCAGTGGGCAAAAAGGCCCATGCCAAGAAGAGACATTTATCGCCGGTATGGCCGGCTTTGGATTTTGATGAGGATGAGTGGTCAGATTATTCCCCGTTAGAGGAGGGGGAGTTGTTTGAGGAATCAGAATCTGACGATGTGCAGTTGTGTGATAATGGTATTGGGCAGGCGCTGGGGGATGCCGTTGACACTTCTAAAGTTCTGGCCCATCTCCTGGAGGTTTTGGACATTGCCCCACAGGAGGCGGCCCCTCTCAAAAAAGGGGAATTTTTCGGGTCCTCTAAGCCCCGCTTGGAGTTTCCTACGCAAAGTCATTTTGATGCATTGATCCTTAGGGAATGGGAGAAACCGAGTCGGCTTCCCGGCGTTCCTCAGGGATGGGATAGGAAGTATCCCTTCCCGGTTGATGCCATAAAGCGCTGGTCTTCCCCTCCCGAGGACGACGCGCCTGTTTTGGGGTTGTCCCAACACCTCTGTGGTCCACACCCCTGATGCCACTACCCTCAAAGATGGTGAGGATAAGCGCATTGTCATCAGTTGGCTTGCCATGCCTTTGCCAGTGTGGGTTCAGCCTTACTGCCTGTGTGTGCATCTGTGCTAGCGGCTGTGGCTAATAGATCCCTTGTCAGGGAGTTTTTAAATGGTGCCCATTTTGATCCGGCCAGCGCTGAGTTTGCTGCCCTTAAAAGATGTGAATTGTTTATGGATTATGTCTTGGCTGCTATGGAAGACACTATTGTTATGTGTAGTAGAACTTCGGCCTTATTGGTGGCAATGCGCCGATCGGTCTGGCTTCGTCAGTGGGCGGCGGACTTTGCAGCCAAGGAATCGCTCACCGCTCTTCCCTTCCTGGGTACGCGGCTGTTTGGAGATAAGTTGGATGCGGTGGCTAAGGGTGGTAAGCTACCCCAGCGTAAGAAGCAGCGTCGCTCCTTTCGGGGGGCGAGCTCCTTCATCCCTTCCTTTCGAGGTGCCAGCGCCGTCGGAGGTTTCGCCTACTCAGGCATCAGAAGTTCCTCCTGGGGCAGAGGCAGAGGACGGGCCGTCCAGCCTCTGCCTGGGGCTCCAAACCTAAGCCCCCTGCCAAACCAACTCAGCAATGAGGGGGCGCCTTCACCCGTACGGGTGGGGGGGGACGGCTGCGGCTCTTCTTCCAGGTCTGGGCCCAGGAGGTCACAGACAGATGGATTCTGGAAGTAGTCTCGTCCGGGTACAAACTGGAGTTATAGTACTGGCCCCCTCCAAGATTCTTAAGGTCTCGTGTGCCCACGGACTCTCAGGCTGCACAGGGGCTCCTGTTGGCAGTCCAAAATCTTCGGGACATGGGAGTCATATATCCTGTGCCTCCTTCGGAGAGAGGCAGGGGCTACTACAATCTTTTCACGGTCCTCAAAAAGGATGGATCCAGAAGACCCATTCTGGATCTAAAAATTCTCAACAGGTTGATCATAACCAAGTTTTGCATGGAGACTCTGCGCTCTGCCATCCATTCCCTTCGTCAAGGGGATTTTTTGACGTCCATAGACATCAAGGATGCTTACCTGCATGTTCCAATCTTCCCAGCGCACCAGAGATTTCTCAGGTTTGCGGTGGAGGATCTTCATTTTCAGTTTGTGGCACTCCCATTCGGGCTGACCTCAGCACCAAGGGTTTTCACCAAGGTTCTGGCGGGCATAATGGCCCTGTTCAGGGCCCAGGGCATTCGCATTGTGCCGTATCTGGACGACCTGCTGATTTCAGCTTCTTCCTTCCATCAGGCGGAACTGGGCACCAAGACTGTGGTGTTGACTCTGGAGGGGTTCGGATGGGTGATCAACCACCCCAAATCCTCTTTCTCTTTCCAGGGAGATTTCATTCCTGGGCATGAATCTGGATACCACTCAGGCCAGAGTGTTTCTACCTCGACCCAAGGTGTAGGGGGTTCCGGATCTGATTCGCCTTCTTCTGGCCATTCGTTGTCCCTCTATCCGGATGGGGATAGAACTGGTAGGTTTGATGGTGGCTTCCATTCGAGGCAGTCCCCTTTGCCCAGTTCCACATGAGGTCGCTCCAGCTTCACCTGTTGTTTTATTGGGACAGATGTCCGCAGTCCTTGGATGAGTCCTTCCAGATGTTTTCCAGGGTTCGGCAGTCACTTAATTGGTGGCTGGAGCAAAGCAATCTGTTGAGGGGCAGGTCTTTTCTGGCCCCTTGTTGGGAAACGGTGACCACGGATGCCAGCCTTTCGGGCTGGGGAGGTTTCTGGAAGAGTCATCGTTTCAGGGGGTTGTGGGGTCCTCAGGAGGCTCACACCTCCATCAATGTCCTAGAGCTCAGAGCCATCCGGCTTGTTCTGTCAAGGCTGACACCTCACTTACAGGGCTTGCCGTTTCAGGTTCGATCAGACAATCGAACAGCGGTGGCCTACATCAATCACCAGGAGTGCCCTCAGGGAAGCCTCTCTGATCTTGACTTGGGCGGAGAGCAATGTCCCTTGCATTTCGGCAGTTTACATTCCGGGAGTGGAGAACACGGAGGCGAATGCCCTGAGCAGGGGTTCCTCTCGCCAAGGAGAGTGGTCTCTCAACCCCGAGGTTTTTCTGGATCGTTGCCGCAAGTGGGGGACTCCGGAGGTGGATCTCTTTGCCTCGAGGCACAATCACAAACATCCGGCCTTTGTGTCTCTTTCTCAGGATCCTCTAGCTCTGGCAGTGGATGCCTTGTCCCTTGCTTGGAAGGATCTGGGTTTTCTGTACCTGTTTCCGCCCGTCTCCATGCTGGGCAAGGTAGTTCGCAAACTGGTTCTAGAAGGGGCACCTGCAATTCTGGTGGCTTCAAGGTGGCCAAGAAGAGTTTGGTACGCAGACGTTGTAAGGCTGGCCGTAGATCAGTACCGGCTTCCCATGTTGCCGGATCTGTTATCTCGGGGTCTAATACTTTACCCCAATTTACAAATGCTGGCTTTGACGGCTTGGCTGCTGAAACCTTCATTCTGAAGGAGGAAGGTTTGTCTGCGGCCGATGTTCAGACCTTGATTAGAGCTTGGAAGCGGTCCTCTTCTGGCATTTACTATAGGACTTGGAGGTCCTATATTGATTGGTGTGAGGCTAGGGCCTTGCAGGATGTTTTCGATTCCTAGGATTTTGGAGTTTCTTATAATCTGGATCTTGGGTTCCAGCTTAGTACTTTGAAAGGACAGGTTTCTGCTCTGTCGGTTTTCTTCCAGAGGTCTCTTGCCTTACACCCACTGGTTAAGACCTTTTTCCAAGGGGTCACACATGTGCGGCCCCCTCGGAAGGCTGTGGTTCCTGTTTGGGATTTGAATTTGGTTCTTTCGGCTCTCCAGGGTCCTCCTTTTGAGCCGTTACTGGATATTGCTCTTCCGGTTCTCACTCAGAAGATTGCTTTCTTGGTGGCTATTACCTCTTTTCGGCGTGTCTCTGAGTTGGCGGCTTTGTCGATTCAGGCCCCTTACTTTGAGAGACACCAGGATAAGGTGGTTTTTCGTTTTAAGGCAGATTTCCTTCCTAAGGTGGTGCCTGCTTTCCACCTCAATCAGGATATTGTTCTCCCTTCCTTGTGTCCTAAGCCTAACAATGACAAGGAGAGGGTTCTGCACAATTTGGATGTTGTTAGCTGTGTGTACTATTTGGTGACTACTTCTTCCTTCCGCAAGACGGACACTTTTTTCGTGGTGCCCTGCGGTCCCAGGAAAGGTTTGGCGCCTGCTAAGTCTACGATTAGCAAATGGATTCGTCAGGCCATTGTTGGGGCCTATTCTGCTTAGGGGAGGACTCCCCCTTTTAGGGTCACTGCGCACTCTACTCGTGCTGTTGGTGCAATCCTGGGCTTTTCAGCACCAGGCTTCTGTTGAACAAGTTTGTAAGGCTGCTACTTGGTCTTCCGTTCATACTATTTCCAAGTTTTGCAAGGTTGATGTGCGGGCTTCAGCGGATGCTGTTTTTGGCCGCAAGGTTCTTGAAGCTGCGGTAGTTTGAGTTGGTACATTCTTTACTGTTTCTGGTTCCCACCCATGACGGACACTGCTATTGGATGTCCCACACGTCATGAAGATCGATGTGGAGTGTATGGCACACTTAGAATAATACCGTTTTGTGAGTACTCACCTGTAAAACGGGTATTATGAGTGTGCCATACACTCCACTTCGCCCCACCCACCTTTTTTTTAGGTATTCTGGAGCTTTTATATGGTGAACCATTGGTTTTGATTGTTATGGTTATAATTGATTCTTCCTGGTCCCCTTACTGCTTTTTTACACTGGGAAATTGGTGGGAGGTCCCGGGTATATATGGACCGGGAGGGGCTTTCTTTTTTGCATATTCATCTCTGCAGAAGTTCGCTACTGGAGATTACCCACATGTCATGACATTTACAGGTGAGTTCTCACAAAACGGTATTTTTTGCATTAGGCGTTGCACTTATATTTAGCTCCCTCGAGTCTGGCTGCCAGCTTCCCTCTCTCCTCCATCTTGACAGGCACATGCGCTGTGAGGGGGGGATGAGACGGGATGCCGCTTGCGCGTTTTTTGGTCTGACAGGCGCGGGAGGTGGCGGGCACGTCTGTGTGTGGGGGCCCGCTGCGGCCGCCCTAAGGCTAAGGCGGCCGTTGTTCCCCGCCCTTGATCTGTCTTCCTGGTGGGCGGGCGCTTGTTTTCGAACCGCCGGCGGGGCCGCACGGTGACGCTTTTCGTGTCATCACCGTGCGGCCCACCCCTCGAGGATCGTGCCGAAGCTGCTGCATGGGGACAGCGCCTCTGCTTCATCTTGTGCAGCTGCTGCCGCCTTCTTGCCTGGGACCCCTTTGTTGCTGCATCTGCTACTGTCGGTGTCGTGAGTCCCTCTTATTATGGATTTATTGTGTGTTTATGCATTTCCTTGTGGGATTCTGATGGCCCTCTTTTTTGTCTCTGTTTAGGTGGGCCCAGTGACTGAGGGTTGTGGTTCCTCCCGGTCCCCCCGCCCCCCCTCTCCCTTATATTAAGAGGGATCATTTAGGTTTGGGCCGTCAGTGCCTTGTAACCTGCATTGCAAATTTTTTTCTAATCACCATAATGGAGGCATCTGGTGATAGTGAGCTAGGGGCCCCATCTGGACGGGTGAAGCTCTGCCCCTTGTGCAGTGCGTGCCCTCTGGGCGGATTCAACACTGTTTGTACCACTTGCGCCAGGAGCGTCTTCTTGGACCATGACCGGGCGAGCGTACCTGCCCCTAGCCCTTCATTGCCTGCGGCCTCTCCAGAACCCCCGCTGCTGCACTCAGCCTCCAGTGAGGGTTGGCCCATGTTGATTTGGCATTTAGGGTGGCCAGTCTCGAGAGACAGATCTCGCGAACGGCGCCTAAGAAGGCCTCGAGTAAGAGACAGCACATCGAGCCCGTTTATTCGGATAATGATGATGATCTTTTTGACTGTTTGGGCTCTGTGGAGGAAGGTGAGTTGCCAGAGGATTCACGGTCCACTCCGGATTATTCTGCTGGCGAGGACAGTATGTCTGGTTCCTCCTCGGATGAGGATGCGTGGCTCCCTGATGACACGGAGAAATTGCTTGCCTCATTGTTTGAGACTTTACACATTGTCCCTCCCAGAGCGGCTAAGAGGAAGCAGGGTGATTTGTTTAGGCCTGAAAGACAGAGGCGAGTCTTTCCAGAGCAGGCCCATTTTTCTAATATGATTTTCAAGGAATGGGAAAGGCCTAACAAGCTACCATCGGTGCCTAAGGGCCTGGATAGGCCTGTATCCCTTCCCTGAGGAGCTCGTCCGGCTATGGTCTCGTCCTCCCGAAGTGGATGCCCCTGTGTCGGGGTTGTCCAACACTACTGTTATGCCTTCACCTGATACCGCTTCCTTACGTGATCCAGCTGACAAGCGCATGGATCAGCTGGTCTGTCATGCCTTCACCTTTGCTGGTGCCTTGTTTCGTCCTGTGTGTGCCGCGGCTATTGTCTCCCTGGCCATCAGAAAGAAGGTGAGACGCCTTGTGGATAGCGCTAAGACTAGCAAGCGGGCGGAGGAGTATAAAGACCTCAAGACTTGCGTGGACTTCATTGCCTTTGTTGTCTCTGCCATAGACGATGGTGTCCAGGATTTCGGCCCTGCTTGTTGCCGCTCGCTCTGGTTGCGGAAATGGTCGGCTGATGCCGCGGCCAAAATGTCGCTTACTAGTATCCCCTTCGTGGGGCACAGGTTGTTCGGGAATTGTTTCGGGGCTCATCTGCCTATCGCTCCTTTCAAGGAGGAAGAGGCTCTTCATTTTCAGGTGGCCCAGAGATACCTGGGGTAGAGGTAGGTCCCGTGGCCGACCCAATCCCGCTTGGGGAGCCAAGTCCAAGCCCCCTGCCAAGTCCCCTCAGGCATGAGGAGGGGCCCTCACCCATCCGGGTGGGGGGCGGCTTCTGCTATTTGCTCATATATGGCAGGTCTCGGATCGGTGGATTCAGGAGGTAGTGTCCTCCGGTTACAAAATAGAGCTGGCAGTCAGACCACCCACAAAATTTCTTCGGTCTCGGATATCCCTAAACCCATTGAAGGCACAGGGCCTGAGAATGGCCGTGCAACACCTCCTGCGGTTAAGTGTGATTTGTCCTGTACCTCGTCAGGAACAGGGTCAAGGTTTCTACTCCAATCTGTTCACGGTTCCCAAGAAGGACGGAACGCTGAGGCCTATCCTGGACCTGAAGGGTCTCAACAGGTTTGTCAGAATCAGACATTTCCGCATGGAAACCTTACGGTCAGCGGTGAGCTCGCTTCGGCCCGGCGATTTCATGACCACGGTGGACATCAGGGATGTTTATCTGCACATCCCGATTTTCCAGGGACATCAGAAGTTCCTGAGGTTTGCGCTGGAGGATCAGCATTACCAGTTTGTGGCTCTGCCAATCGGGATATCCTCAGCCCTCCGTCTCTTCACCAAGGCACTGGCAGGCATCATGGCTATTTTGAGGAACCAGGGCATCTGTGTGCTGCCCTATCTGGACGATTTACTGATTGCGGTTCAGTCTCTTCAGCAGGCCGAGAGCAATACCCGGACGGTGTTGTCCACTCTCGAGGACTTCGGCTGGGTAGTCAATTACCCAAAGTCTCCCTGAACAGTGAGGTCCTGGGCATGACGATAGACACCTCTCAGGTCAAGGTCTTTCTGCCACAGCAGAAGGTTTTGGGCCTCCAGATGCAGGTGGGCCTTGCTGTCTTGTCAGCGGCCATCGATCAGTCTGGGGATGAGACTGGTGGGCCTAATGGTGTCATGCTTCGAGGCCGTGCCCTGCGCTTAATTTCACATGAGACCTCTTCAGTTGAACCTGTTGTCCGGCTGGGACAGGAGTCTCTGGAACAGGAATATTCACTGTCCCCCCTGGCCAGGCAAGTCCCTCTTGTGGTGGCTGGACTCCAGGAACTTATTGGTGGGCAAGTCCTTTCTGACTCCCTAGTGGGAGATAGTTACCACGGATGCCAGTTTGGCCGGCTGGGGAGGCGTTTGGCAGACGCAGAAGATCCAGGGTCAGTGGTGTCCGCAGGAGAATCGCTTACCCATAAATCTTCTGAGAACGATCCGGTTGGTGCTTCTTCGCTTGACTCCACATTTAAGGGGTCATGCGATCCAGGTTCACTCGGACAATCAGACTGCTGTCGCCTACATCAATCACCAGGGCGGGACTCGGAGCAAGCAAGCCCTCAAGGAGGTGACCCAGATTCTGACTTGGGCAGAGGAGAATGTTCCCTGCATCCCGGTGGTTTACATCCCCGGGGTAGAAAACCAGGAGGCAGATGCCCTGAGCAGGAACGTCTCACGCCTGGGGGAATGGTCTCTCAGCAACAAGACCTTTCACGCTCTGTCTCCGCTGGGATCAGCCGGACGTGGACCTGTTTACGTCCAGACACAATCTCAAGCTTCCAAGGTTCGTCTCCCTTTCAAGAGACCCTCTGGCCTTTGCCACAGATGCTCTGGCAATTCCCTGGACAGAGTTCAGGCTCCTTTATGCATTCCCTCCGTTTCCACTCCTGGGCCGAGTGCTGCGCAAGATAGCCCAGGAAGGGGTGCCAACCATCCTGGTGGCTCCTCGCTGGCCGAGAAGGAGTTGGTTTGTGGACATAGTTCAGATGTCAGTGGATCGCTACATCATGCCCGACGACCCAGGGCTTCTTACTCAGGGGTCGCTGCGGCACCCCAATTTACAGACGCTGGCTTTGACGGCCTGGCTATTGAAACCTCGCTCCTGACGGAAAAGGGGCTGTCGGCCACGGTTGTGCATACCATGATACAGGCACGGAAGAAGTTTTCTTCCATGATATACTACAGAGTTTGGCACGCCTACATTGCTTGGTGCGAGTCCAAGAGTCTCCCTTGCCGTACATTCTCTATTTCTAGGGTTCTGGAGTTTTTACAACACGGCTTAGATTTGGGTCTCCAGCTGAGCACCCTCGAGGGCCAGGTCTCTGCCTTAGCCATCTATTCTCAGTGTGCCACACATCCCGCTTCCCCTTTAATTCTTTATGATTGGGTTACTCACCGCCAGGTGACGCAGTTGCAGAGAGTCTTGTAACGAGCCCCCTTCCGGCCCATATATACCTGGTACCTCCCACCTAACACCAGTGTTTTTCTCTCTGCATGACGACAAGACAGAAGATTGAAGTCTCCTGCTTGCAGGTAGCCGGTCTTACCCCGGCACCCCCTTTTGGTCTATTTCTGCCCAGTTTGATTGTTTGTTACCTATATGGTTAAATGGAAGCCTCCCAGCCCAGGCTGCTCACTGGGCAATTGGTAGATGGCACTATAGGTACCTAGGAGCTTATCTCCTCCGCTCGACCTCTTGCTTGGGGGCAATGCGGCTATCCGGCATGGTGATCCGGATTTGGGATGCCCCTGTCCCGAGGTTCCCCTTGGCCCCTTTCTCTCCCGTTACGGTCCCTTCTCCCTTCACTATGGGGGGGGGGGGGGGGGTTGGCGGATGTGTATATGCATGTGGTGTTTTTACTTGTATGGATAACCTTTGTCCGTTTTCAGGTCAGCACCGCAGGATGGGTGCACACGGCCTGACCGGTTAACACTCTCTCTTTTACAGATTGCCCACACTGATTAGCCCTCTCTCTCTCTCTCTCTAGCAGCTCCGCCATTGTGTGGGCCGCTGTTGGGCCTGAACGGCCAGAGTTTAGCTCCGCTTTAGGGCGGCCGGGGCGGGCCGCACTGTGGCAGGCATGGCTGAAGCTCTCCCCTCCCATTGTCCGGGCGTCCCTCTCGTTTCGGCACCGCCGTTCGGTGGGCCGCACTGTCGGCGCTTTAGGCGCATGGCCTCAATCTCCCTGGTAAAGGCTTCCCTCCCCCTCCGTTTATTGAGGGCGTCGGGCGCCCTCTTGTTTTGCGGCACCGCCATTTGGCCGCACTGTTTGAATCTAGAGGGGGGGGCGGGACCCGGATGACGTTAGAGGGGGCGTGGCTGGAGCGGCGCCGATATGCAGCTCGGCCCCAGCCGCACTTCCTCCCTCTTATCAGCTGCGGGGCACTCAGCCGCAGGAAGTGAATATCTCGGCTGCTACTACCTGTCCTTGCTTTCAGCCTTGCTTTCGGCCTTGGGCAGGTAAGCGGCCTCACCTCGTGTGGGGCCGTCTCTTGTTATATTCTTGATTTGTTTAAAAAAAAAAAAAAAAACTGGTTCAAATTCTCTTTGACCTTTTTAAACACTCTGGGGGGTTTTACTATGTGTTTTACTATGTGTTGGTATATGCTGTTGCATGAATGTTGTACTGCATGCTGCCCTTTTTTTCTGGGGATCTTACTGTTGTTCTTTCCCCACAGATCCTGGGATTCCCTCAATGCAGTGGCTTCCCGGTTCTATTATACCTGGCTAGTCCTATTATTCTAAATTGGGACATATTTATATATATATATATATATATATATATATATATATATTGGTATATTTAAAAAAAAAAAAAAGGGATAATCATAAATTAAATCCTCCCTCCCGGGACATTAATG
This sequence comes from Gastrophryne carolinensis, assembly GCA_027917425.1. NCBI lineage: Eukaryota > Metazoa > Chordata > Amphibia > Anura > Microhylidae > Gastrophryne > Gastrophryne carolinensis. The sequence goes on along the minus strand of CM051234.1, from coordinate 304,633,784 downwards.
TAAAGGGGCATCCCGGGTGGCTTATGCCTTAAACCCACGGTTGTGCGAATACCATAAATCACCATATGGAGGCTTCCGATAATACCGGAAATGGCTCTTCTGGGCCATCCAGGCTGTGTGGGGGCTGTGGGACTCCGCTCCCAGGCGATGATGTTATATTATGCATTCCTTGTGCAAAGCAGAATATTGTGCGTCAATCCGTCGCTCCGGCTTCTGGCTCCTCGCAACTTCCATCATCTCCTACCCCCCCCTCCCTGTTCCGGACCCCATGTGACTTTGTCAAAGGTGGGGATTCGCAATCCGAGGTGTCTGCACGATTGTCCAACCTCGAGAAGATAGTCTCCGTCAAAGTAGGTCAGAAGGCTACTGCGAAACGGAAACACCTTTCTCCTGTAGCTCCTGCTTCACAGGATGAGGGATGTGAACTTGTGGATTGGTCCGATCACTCCCTGGACGAGGAGGGGGAACTCCTTGTGGAGTCAGATGAGCCTGCAGACCAGCTTGAGGTCGATGCTATTGGCGATCTGGCTGCGGGGCTTTCCCTTGACATCCCCTCCATTCTGGCTCAAATGTTTGAAATTTTGCATTTAGATCCGCCTGAGGCTGTCGCCCTGCCAAAGAGTTGTTTAATGTGCCTCAGCCGCGTTTGGTGTTTCCCAGACAACAACACTTTGAGAGGGTTGTGCTTAAGGAATGGGAACATCCCACGCGTTTAACTGGAATTCCTTCCAGTTGGGATAAACGCTATCCTTTTCCATCGGAATTGGTGAAGCTTTGGTCGGTTCCCCCTGACGTTGATACCCCTGTGCTAGGGCTCTCTAGCACGGCTATGGTACAGTCTTCTGAGACCACTGCCATTAAGGATGGTGAGGATCGTCGGATTGACCAGTATGCTCGCCATGGTTTTATTAGTGCCGGATCGACGATGCGGCCGGTGTGTGCTTCGGCGCTTCTTCTATTGGCGGTTAGGTCCGTTATTCAGGATCTATGCACAGATCTTGATCCCGCTTGTAATGAGTTTAGTGCTCTTAAGCAGTGTGAGTCTTTTGTTTCCTATGTTCTGACCGCCCAGGACGATGCGCTGGCAATGAGTAGCAGGACAGCGGCAATGCTGGTGGCTATTCGTCGGTCAGTATGGCTACGCCAGTGGTCGGCAGACTTAGTTTCTAAAAAGGTGCTCACAGCACTTCCCTTTTTGGGCTTGCGACTGTTTGGTGATAAAATTGATTCAGTTGCAAAAGGTGGTAAAATGCCTCAGCGCAAGAGGCCTCGTCGCCCCTTTCAGGGTGCAAGTACCGTTAGGCCTTCCTTTCGGGGATTCAGAGCGGGTAAGGGGGCTTCCTTTCCCGCTACCAGAGGTGCAGGTTGGACCCGGGGGAGGGGCCGTGGGCGCCCCACTCAGTCCTGGGGCGCCAAGCCCAAGCCTGCCGGTAAGCCCGCTCAGCAATGAGGGGCTGCCCTCACCCGTGCGGGTGGGGGGACGATTGCGACACTTCTCCCAGGTTTGGGACCAGGAGGTTCCGGACAGGTGGATCCAGGAGGTGGTGTCGTCCGGTTACAAACTGGAATTCGAGTCTCGACCTCCTTCACGATTCTTTTGGTCTCGGGTGCCCATCGATCCTTTGGCCGCACAGGGGCTCCTGGCGTCGGTAAGGAATCTTTTAGAAATGGCGGTTATCCGGCCGGTACCTCGGTTTCTACTCCAATCTTTTTGCAGTCCCCAAAAAGGACGGGTCGGTTCGTCCCGTCCTGGACCTGAAATTACTCAACAAGTTCATCCGTGTTCGGAGGTTTCGCATGGAAACTTTGCGCACGGCCGTCGGTTCCCTTCGGCAGGGGGACTTCATGACGTCCATAGACAAGGATGCTTATCTTCATGTACCCATCTGCCAGGCTCATCAACGTTTTCTTCGATTCGTGATGAAAGATCAGCATTTTCAATTCGTGGCACTTCCGTTTGGCCTTACCTCGGCTCCAAGAGTGTTCACCAAGGTGCTGGCAGGGGTCATGGCCATTTTCAGATCTCGGGGCATTCGTGTCGTACCTTATTTGGACGACCTTCTCATCATGGCTCCGTCACTCGATCAATCGGAGACAGACACCAGGATGGTGGTCTCCATGCTGGAAAGCTTTGGCTGGGTGATCAACTTCCCCAAGTCCTCCCTCGCTCCGGCCAGGGTGGTGTCCTTTCTGGGGATGCAGTTGGACTCTCTTCAACACAGGGTGTTTCTCCCCCAGTCCAAAATTCATCTGATTCAGGAGTTGGCTCGGGTCCTACTTTCCAATCCTTGGCCGTCCATCCGTCTGGGGATGAGGCTGGTAGGGTTGATGGTTGCCTCCTTCGAGGCAGTTCCTTTTGCTCAATTTCACACGAGGACGCTTCAGCTTTATCTGTTGGCGTCCTGGGACCGGCAGCCTCGGTCGCTGGATCAGCCCTTCCAGTTGTCCTCCCGGGTCCGGCAGTCCCTCCAGTGGTGGTTGGTCTCGGCCAATCTCGTGAAGGACAGGTCTTTCCTGACCCCTCTTTGGGAAATTGTCACCACGGACGCCAGTCTTTCGGGATGGGGGGATTCTGGAAGGAGCTTCAGTTCCAGGGGCAGTGGGGACCTCAAGAGGCCCACTTACCCATCAATGTTCTGGAACTGAGAGCCATCCGTCGGGTGCTTGCTCTCCTGACTCATCACGTTCTGGGCCTTCCGGTCCAGGTTCGTTCAGACAATCGAACAGCGGTTGCTTACATCAATCATCAGGGAGGGACCCGCAGTCTGGGTGCTCTGAGAGGTGTCCCTGATCCTGACCTGGGCGGAGGCCCATGTTCCTGGTCTCTCTGCGGTGTACATTCCAGGGGTGGAGAACCAGTAAGCGGACCGGTTGAGCAGGGGCTCTTCCCGTCTGGGAGAACGGTCTCTCCATCCTCAGGTTTTTCGCTCACTGTGTCTCCGGTGGGGGACGCCGAAGGTGGACCTGTTTGCCTCTCGTCACAATTACAGGCTCCCGAACTTCGTGTCGCTCTCCCAGGATCCTCTGGCTCTGGCAGTAGACGCCATGTCCCTGAGCTGGGGGGATCTGGGGTTCCTGTACCTGTTTCCTCCGATACCCATGCTGGGCAGGGTGGTTCAGAAGTTGGCTCTGGAAAGGGTGTCCGCCATTCTCGTGGCCCCAAAGTGGCCAAGGCGAGTGTGGTTCACAGACATCGTTCGGCTGGCAGTGGACCAGTTCGTTCTGCCTCTTCGGCCCGATCTGCTCACTCAGGGCCGGTTGTGTTACCCCAATTTACCAGCGCTGGGTTTGACGGCCTGGCTGCTGAAACCTCCATCTTGAAGGAGGAGGATCTTTCTGACTCCGTCGTTAAGACTCTGATCAGTGCCCGGAAGAGGTCTTCTTCTATCATCTACTATAGGACTTGGAAAGCCTATATCGCTTGGTGTGAGATTAGATCTTTTCCTTGTAGGGTCTTTTCGGTCTCCAGGATTCTGGAGTTTTTACAATCTGGCCTAGACTCTGGTCTTCAGCTAAGTACATTGAAAGGGCAAGTTTCTGCCTTATCTATCTTTTTTCAGAAGTGTTTTGCGCTTCATCCTTTAGTTAAAACTTTTTTCAGGGGGTTACGCATGTGCGGCCCCCCAGGAAACCATTACTCCCTGTTTGGGACTTGAATTTGGTTCTTTCTGCTCTTCAGGCTCCTCCTTTTGAGCCTTTGCAAGATATTGCTTTGTCTACCCTGACTCAGAAGATTGTCTTCTTGGTAGCTATCACTTCGGTCCGGCGTGTCTCGGAGTTGGCGGCCTTGTCTATCCAGGCGCCTTACTTTGAGAGGCATCAGGATAAAGTGGTCTTTCGGTTTAAACCAGACTTTCTTCCTAAGGTTGTTTCTGCTTTTCATTTGAATCAGGATATTGTTCTTCCCTCCTTGTGTCCTAATCCTAAGAATGACAAAGAGAGGGTTTTGCATTGTTTGGATTGATTTGATTATTACGTCTCCTTTTCGTAAGACGGATGCCTTTTTTGTTGTGCCCTGTGGGCCTAAGAAGGGTTTGGCACCGGCCAAATCTTCCATTAGCAAATGGATGCGTCAGGCCGTTATTGCGGCCTATTCTGCTAAGGGGAAAGTTCCCCCTTTTCGTATCACTGCTCATTCTACTCGCGCTGTTGGAGCGTCTTGGGCTTTTCAGCACCAAGCTTCTGTTGAACAAGTTTGTAAGGCCGCCACTTGGTCTTCTGTTCATACTTTTTGTAAGTTTTACAAAGTTGATGTGCGAGCCTCAGCGGATGCTGTTTTTGGCCGCAAAGTTTTGCAGACTGCAGTCATTTAAGTTATGCTTCATTTTTGCCTTCGGATACCCATCCCTTGTGGACACTGCTTTTGGATGTCCCAATCGTGAAGAATTAAAGGGGAAGCGGGGTGTGTGGCACACTGAGAATAATACCATTTTGTGAGTACTCACCTGAAAAATGGATATTGTCAGTGTGCCACACACCCCGCTTCACCCCGCCCTTTTCGGTATCCCGCATCCTTTATATGGTGAAGCTTTTCTTTATTTTGAGGTTACCTTTAGATTACTGGTACCTTGTCTTTCTGCTTTTTAAATCACTGGTGTTAGGTGGGAGGTACCAGGTATATATGGGCCGGAAGGGGGCTCGTTACAAGACTTCCTCTCTGCAACTGCGTCACCTGGCGGTGAGTAACCCAATCGTGAAGAATTAAAGGGGAAGCGGGGTGTGTGGCACACTGACAATATCCATTTTTCAGGTGAGTACTCACAAAATGGTACTTTTTTCCCAGAGATCCTTTGCCAAACATAGGTTGATCAAGACTTTTTTCCAGGTAGTCACCCATGTCCATCCACCGCGTAAGTCACTAATACTGGTGTGGGACTTGAATTTAGTGCTTTCTGCTCTTCAGGGTCCTCCCTTCGAGCCATTGTGCGATGCTGCATTGTCTATCTTGACTCTCAAAGTGGTCATTTTGGTAGCGATCACCTCGGAGTGTCGCTTGTCAGAGCTGGCCGCGCTTTGTATGAAGCCTCCTTATTTTGAGCTGCATAAGGATAAGGTGGTTTTCGCTTTAAACCTGATTTTTTGCCTAAGGTCGTTTCTCCCTTTCACCTTAATGAGGAAGTTGTCTTACCTTCCTTGTGTCCAGCACCGACTAATTCTAAGGAAAGGACCCTCCATGTCTTGGATGTGGTCAGAGCCATTAAGTATTACCTGGTTGCAACTGAATCCTTCAGGAAATCAGATTTGCTCTTTGTTCTAACGGAGGGCTTTAGGAAAGGTTTGCCACCAGCCAAGTCCACTCTCAGTAAGTGGATCAGACAGGCGGTGGTGCAAGCATATTCTGCCAAGGGGAAGGAAACCCCTTTTCGTATTACAGCTCATTCTACTAGAGCTATTGGTGCCTCCTGGGCTTTTCAGCACCAGGCATCTGTTGAACAGGTTTGTAAGGCCGCCACTTGGTCTTCAGTTCATACTTTTACCAAGTTTTACAAGGTTGATGTTAGGGCCTAAGCTGATGCTGTCTTTGGCCGAAAGGTGCTTCAGGCGGTAGTAAAATGAACTACCTGCTGTTCCGCACTGGGGATCCCGCCCTAATGGACACTGCTTTTGGATGTTCCACATGTCATCACTTTGGGACGACCTGGACTGGATATAGGGAATAATACAATTCTGTGAAACTCACCTGTAGAATTGTTTGAGTATATCCATCCCAGGTCGTCCCACCCCGCCCTTGTTCATTATCTTCTGTTTGCCTGTTATGGTGATTACCATTTTTATCTTGGACTTGTTGTCCTTAAGGTTTTTGTTGAAGAGAGTACATGCTGAAGCTATGTGAGGTAACATGGTTTCTTGGCCTCCCGGCCTGTCTCCTCTTTACTGCTTTTTAACCACTGGAAAATGATAGACACCTGCTTTTATAGGGGGCCGGGAGGAGCGACAGCTTTTGATCTTGCAGTCGAGCGCCACCTGGGGCGGAATACCCACATGTCATCACTTTGGGACGACCTGGACTGGATATACTCAAAAACAATTCTACAGGTGAGTTTCACAAAATTGTATTTTTTTGTATTGGTCACTGGCCAGATTTTCCTTGGCCCCCAGCAATCCTAGTGAAGTTTTGTGTTTTCTTAATGTAAAAGGCAGATACTTGCTTTTGAATCTGAAAATTAGCATATAAATGTTAAGTGTGTACTTCATAGCATGAAGTTTCCCCTATAAATTTTATTTTGAGAAATGGTTTATTTCTATACTTTTGTTTTTCAGGGTGAGAATTACATATCTATTGATGGCAAATGCAGTGAAGCGACTCTTCTAAGCAGCCTTCTCAATGAAATCAAGTCAACACTGTCTGAATCCTGAGCAATCAAAGGCCCTCCCCTTACCTTTTTAACCTACCTTAAAGTGGACCAACACCCAGGATTTTGACTATCCTGGGTTTTTGGTCCACTTCCCCGGGGCACCCCGATCGGGGGTGCCCCGCTATGTGAAACCCCCCAGATCGCCGTATTGAACTCACCTCACCCCGCTCCTACGGCGCATGCGCGGCTGCTCGTCCAATCAGCACGCTCGGAGCCGCTGAGCTATGCGTGTCAAAGCGGCATCAAAGCTCAGCGGCTCCGAGCACGCTGGCGGCCGCATCTCACACTTCCCTCTAACAGGGAGCGCACCCGCGCCGGCCATTCACAAATGGCCGGTGCGGGCACGCGCCCTGCTAGAGAGAAGCGCGAGATGCGACCGCAGCCTGCGCATGCGCCGTTGGACTGGGAGTCAGGTAAGATTTGCTCGCATCCTGGGGGGTTTCACACAGCGGGGTATCCCAATCTTGGATGCCCCGCGGGGAGGGATTGGATCTGGGTGTTGGTTCGCTTTAATCTCTGCTCTTACCGTGAGATGCACTTGAACAGAACTAAAAGTGAACAGACTGACCCATGTATGCATGATCAAGTCCCCTCATTGCTGTTTGAGGTCATGTTTTACCAGCATCTTTTTCCCTTATCACTTTTTTATGTATAAATATTCCCTTTTTATTGTTACACAATGCTGATCTGTTCCACCCTACCTATAAATTACATTATTTTAAATGATTGTACATTTTTCAGTCAGAAGTGTGAAATCATGTGGCAGCAGATGGAATTATCCTTCCTGCCAACACACATTTGAGATCTACATTTTTTTTTTTTGCTTAATGCTGGCCATGCATGTTGCGTTCTGAACATTCGATTAGTAGGCAATTGATTATTTAATGGGTTTTGTGGTTGATTCTGTTTTGTTGAAAAGAGGGTTAAATAATTCTTATTGCTTCTGACAAAAAAAAATCCATTTCAATACTTTACCCAATTAATGGGCGTCTGACTTTTTTTAAGTTTGTACGCTAATAATGCTTGAAATTGCACGTTGGGCAGAAATTATGGAAGCTCGTTGAAAGTAGTCAAATTGATTTATGGTTATTTAACTGTAACTTGCTATTTCATTTTGATTGTTTTTATTGTATTATCAAATTGCAGTTGAATCAACCAGGAATTGCAACGTTTATGGCCAGCATAGGAGTAGCTTTATTTAATTTGCCTGTTTGTTTTCTCTACGCAATGATCTACACAAAGGCTGTAGTCCCGTGACTCATACAACCATAGCTGCTGCAATGACTACATTTGGTAACCAGTGAGGAGCTGTGCTAAATAATGTAGAACAGTTGTCCTACACATTATGTCTAGTGATGGAACAAACCTTGCCTTGTTTTCAGTTTTGCATGAACTGCCTGTAATACAAATTTCCTACTTTTCTTGATTTATTTTTAACTTCTGTGCAAAATTGTCCTTTGTCTATTTTGCACAGTTAGTGGTCCGGAAACACATTCCTATGCATAACTTTTTGAGGCAGTAACTGGAATTTTTTTTTTCCCGCTGCATGTCTTGCTTGTCTGTATGTTTTTGTTTTTTTACTTTTTTGCTCTGTTTGTGTTTCTCATGTGTTAACTGTACTTCTGAAGAAAGTAAACCTGTAAAAATATTGTGTTGTATAGTGTTTGTAGCTGAAGGTAAATTAAACATCCTCTACCATTGTAGAAGCCTGTCATACTGTTGGTATGGGTGGGGCTTGTGGATAAAACAGGTGGTGCCTTACTTTCGTATTTTTACGTTCCCTAAAGTCCTATAGGTAATAACTGGAAGATATGACCTTTTCATTGCTTAAGAAGGAAGGGCCAAGTGTTTGTTTTACTGAAGTGCACTGCCACAATATTAATACTTGTTCCACTATACAAATAATTATTTTATAATAAGTAAATATTCAGGGAAAAAGCTTATTGAATTTTCTAATTAATGCTGGCTGTGCAGGGTAGGCTATGTCAGGGCATAGGCATTGCAGGTATGGCACAGTTAAAACTGCAAAAGCAAAAGTAATATTACAGTAAAATTCAGTAGCGGAGTGATACCACATAAGCCTTCCTGGATATTAAACAAGTTTTCTTTTAAAGTAGTTGTTTTTATCTTGTTGATCTTTTTCATCAAGTACAACAGGACAACTGTGTGTCTACTTAAAACTGTCACTTTTAATAGTTAAGCATGCAAAATGGACTTGTCTGCTTCTGCGTGTAGGCATTCTGTAATGGTATCCAAAAGTCTGTGTGGTTTTATTATGCACTTTCCTTGCCGCCCTGCTTTTCAAACATTGTATATCCACATCCTGGTCTCATATTTCAATCAATCTTTTTTGCTGTCTGAGAAATATTTTCTCCCTTCAGAATCTTTTTTTTTTTTGTTTTTTTTATCAGTGTTTGTGTTAAATTTGTTATTCACATTCCCAGTGAGGGCAGAGAAAAGGTACCGAGAAGCTGCTGTAACTGTGTCAAGGATGACCCACAATAAACTATAAAATGGTTATGAAACTATGGTCTACATTTATTGTGTAATTCACGGACATATCTTATGTGGTTTGTTTGACAGACTTAATATCTCATTAAGATTATTTTTGAGTGCCGCACCGAGCAAAATTACTTGCTGCTTGTTTAGTCAATTGGTTGAAGACTGATTTGGCAGTTCGCTCTTTCTCTTGTTCTTAATGTCTTAATAAATCTGCGTCTGCATGCAATAGTGCCTATTTATTTTGGTAAAAGTGCAGCCAAACTGTTAGGTGGCGTCTAACTGGTTCCTAAGTTACACAAATAATGTGAAAAGTGTATTTTTGTATATGTCTTTTTTTTCATGGGCTACACAATTTTTTTTTAATAAACAATTTTGTTCTGCCTACCAAGGGTGGGTATTTTAGAGCTGTTCTGAATCCTGGGTATACAACCCTCACCACAAGAAGTGACCCTCATTTCTTAGCAAGCAGTGCCATTACAATGAAACCCACAGACACCTACAATACTGACAAAAGCATTGCAGACTCCCGTAACAATTTTATTAGGAGTACAATGAAAATAAATCCATTTTATGTGTTCCATGGCACCAAGACTTGGCAAGGGCTCCAGGAGCGGGTAAGTGAAATGAGCGACCTCTGGATGCCCCAAGGAGTGGGACTTGGATGGCCCTGAAGCCTTTTAGAGTGCAGGCCCTCCAAAGTTCTTCTTTAAGGTGGTTAAAGGGGCACAATTACCGTGTGTCTGGGGACAGCAATGAATACATTATGGTTTCTTTGCTGCTGCTTGCACGTGTTGGGACTTTCCTAGGCCATAATCCTAAGACTTTGAGGAGTTTAGAAAATGGTTCAAGGGAGATTTTGAAGTGGTCTGTACCACAAAGAAACAAAGACAGCAATTTGGCAGTTAGTCAGCAACATCCTTTCATACATAATGTTTGTTAAAATGTACCAAACCCCAGGTATTTCCCCAGCATCCTCCAGGAGGGCTTAGCCTCGACCGCGCCGCTGCTGCTTGGGGTATTGATGTGGTTTGAGCTGGCCGGCTGCCTCCGGTAGCGTGCCGCTGGGCTACACAGATGGAAGCAAAAGTCTTAAAGGAGCCACAACAACCTGCAAGCACATGGGGTGTGGGGTCTAGGCTGTATTGCAAGGTCTTTGACCCTTCCACCCCATGTCTTGCATTTGAGGTTTAGGGCAATCCAAGCCTGCTCTTAATTTATCTATTGCATTGTATGTCCCAAATGGGGCTCTCAGAGATTATAGAGTTAGGACTGCACCCCACAGAGGCACCTTGGCGCTGGTGGTGCAGCTTAAGCATACTTCTGCAGGTGTGTGACCGAGCCCTCTATTTTTTAACAAAGTTTAGAGACAGATTGTAGGTTGGTCTGCAAGCTAACAGTGTTGAGTGCTGTGGCTCCTTGATGACTTTTGTATCCTAATTGCCCTGCTAACGTGCACCTCCCAGGTTAGTTATAAAATGGTCTGAGCGGCTGCCACCCCTCCTTTGTTACACAGATGGAAGGATTGCAGCTGAGTAAGTAAAAGGGAAAGCAATATTTGTATGGTTCACCCCTAAAAAGTCTCAGAGTAGTGACTATCAAGGTCTGTAATGTTCTTTGGTCTTAGGCCCCCAGGGACATTTATTCTAAGTATGCAGCACGTCCTGCTCCAGATAATGATTCATAACAGATGGGATAACCTCCACCAAAGGGCGCTTGACTGCAGAGATGGCAAAAAGAGGCCCCTCCCGGTCCATATATACCCGGGACCTCCCACAAATTCGCCAGTTCCTTCTCTGCAGTCGGCTGCGGAGGTCAGAAGATGGCTTCTCTTCTCGCAGGTGAGCCGGGCTTAGCAGCCCTTGGCCCTGTAGTATGATTTCCACCCGTTCCACCTTTTGCTTATGCCTCCCAGCTTTGGCGGCGCTGGTCGGGTGATGGTAGGCAGCACCTACCACTGGTGCTCTGTTTCTCAGATCAACATTACCAATTTGTGGCCCTACCGTTTGGCCTCACTTCAGCTCCCAGAGTGTTCACCAAGGTGCTGGCGGTGGTGATGTTTTTGATAAGGTCAGGGGGCATTCGAGTGTTGCCCTACCTGGACGACATCCTCATCGCCTCGTGGCCTCTACAGCAGGCGGAGCTGGACACTCAGCTGGTGGTGTCCACCTTGGAGTCCTTCAGCTGGGTGATCAATCATCCCAGGTCCTCTCTGTCCCCTTCGTCGGTGACCCCATTCCTGGGGATGATTCTGGATATGGTTCACTCACGAATATTCCTTCCCCAACAGAAGGTGGAAGCTCTGACTGCGCAGGTGCGGTCCCTACTCTCATGCCCCCAGCTCTCCCTCAGGCAGGGAATGCAGCTGGTGGGCCTGATGGTGGCGAGCTTTGAGGCGGTGCCCTTTGCTCAGTTCCATTCGAGGCCTCTGCAGCTTCACCTCCTATCAGTATGGGACAAGGACCCCGTGTCTTTGGACGGGGTTTGTGTGCTTCCCCCATTGGTCAGAAGGTCCCTCTCGTGGTGGCTAGACCACAAGAACTTGCTAAAGGGCAGGTCCTTTCTAGCCCCCTCCTGGGAGACGGTCACCACGGATGCCAGTCTGTCAGCTTGGGGGGGGGGATTCTGGAAGTCCCTGAGGTTCCAGGGGAGGTGGGGCCCTCAGGAGGCCCATTTACCCATCAACATTCTGGAACTACAGGCGGTCAGGTTGGTACTGGAGCAGTTGACCGATCACCTGCAGGGACTATCTGTACAGGTGCGCTCAGACAACAGGACCGCCTACATCAACCATCAGGGAGGGACCCGGAGCAAGGGTGCCCTCCAGGAAGTGTCGCGGATTCTGACATGGGCGGAGGCCAATGTTCAATGCATTTCGGCTGTTTATATCCCGGGGGTAGAGAATCTTCTAGCAGACTCTCTGAGCAGGGGGACTTCCCGTCAGGGGGAGTGGTCCCTCTGCAACAGGGTATTCCAGTCCCTGTGTTACCGGTGGGGCCTACCGGATGTGGATCTGTTTGCATCCCGTCACAATCACAAGCTCCCGGCCTTTGTCTCCCTGTCTCAGGATCCTCTGGCCTTGGCCACGGACGCTCTGTCAATGTCATGGAAGGAATTTCTGCTCCTGTATGTCTTTCCCCCGTTCCCCCTGCTGGGTAGGGTTCTGCGCAAGATTGCCCTGGAAAGGGTGCCAGTGATTCTGGTGGCCCCAAGGTGGCCAAGAAGAGTGTGGTTCGCAGACATGGTACAAATGGCAGTAGACCAGTACGTCCTGCAAGAAGCGCCAGATCTGCTCGCTCAGGGCTCCTTACGCCATCCCAGTTTACAAACTCTTGCTTTGACGGCCTGGCTGCTGAAACCTCCATCTTGATGGAGATAGGCTTGTCTGCCTCAGTGGTGGATACCATGGTACAGGCTAGGAAGAAAACTTCTTCTGCCATCTATTATAGGGTATGGCATTCCTACATTGATTGGTGTGAGTCTAGGTCTCTTCCCTGCAGGGAGTTCTTAATCCCTAGGATTCTGGAGTTTTTACAACATGGATTGGAGTTGGGTTTAAAACTCAGTACTCTGAAGGGTCAGGTTTCTGCCCTGTGTCTTCTTTCAGAAGTCTTTTGCTCAGCATCCCTTGGTTAAGACCTTCTTTCAAGGGGTCACTTACGTGTGTCCCCCACATAAGCCTACGGTCCCTGTTTGGGACTTGAACCTGGTTTTGTCTGCCTTGCAGGGTGCTCCCTTTGAGCCTATTCAGGATGCTGCTCTGGCTGTACTTACCCTCAAGGTTGTCTTTCTGGTGGCTATTACTTTGGTCAGGCTTGTGTCTGAGCTGGCGGCTCTGTCTATTTAGCCCCCATACTACGAGAGACACCAGGACAAGGTGGTGTTCCGCTTTAAGCCAGACTTTCTGCCAAAGGTGGTGTCTGCTTTTCATTTGAATCAAGATATTGTTCTTCCTTCATCGTATCCTAATCCTAGCAACGCCAAGGAAAGGGTTCTGCATTCTTTGGATGTGGTCAGGTGTCTGAAGTATTACCTGGTAGTCACTGCGGCCTTCAGGAAGACTGATGCTCTTTTTGTGGTCCCTTCTGGTCCTAGGAAGGGTTTGGCTCCGGCCAAGTCTACTATTAGCAAATGGATTTGTCAGGCTTTGATTCAGGCCTATTCTGCTAAGGGGAAGAGTCCCCCCTTCCGTCTTACTGCTCATTCTACTCATGCTATTGGTGCCTCTTGGGCCTTTCAGCACCAGGCTTCTGTTGAACAAGTTTGCAAGGCCGCTACTTGGTCTTCTGTTCATACCTTTTCGAAGTTTTACAGAGTTGATGTTAGGGCCTGCTTGTCATGTCCTGGCTTCGCGCTCTTGGGGGGGGGGGCGGGGCCCGTCCTATGGCGCGCTCCCGTGTCATCGCTGATACCGGCCCGCCCCTCGAGGTATACCGATGCCATCTTTAACCTCCTTGGTTAGCCCATGCGCGACGGACTTCTACCTACCTTGGTCCGTAAGTGCCCTCGCAGGCGGCTTTATATTCTTCCTTTTATTACTGTGTGCTTACGGTCTTGGCTTCTTATGTCTTTCAGGGGGGTGAACCCTTTTTTGGCTTCTCTCGGCCCTTTTTTAGTTCTATAACTAGTAGGCCTTGTTAATACTCCCACTTCCCTAGCGGGTTATTTGGGGCATCCGGGGTTGCTATATAGCGTTATTCCCTATCGGCATATAGCTCCGCTATAATCACCATATGGAGGCATCCCAGGATAATGTGACCGGTGTTCCTTCGGGACAAGACCGGCTGTGTGTAGCTTGTGGGCAGCCTCATGCTGACGCTGACAAGGCGCGAGTCTGTGTAACGTGTGCTGAGCAAGTGCTTGCATTGCAATCTGGCCTGCCAGTGGCTGCACCTCGTTTTACTTCACCTACTCCCCCAAGCTTAAATCTCACTCCTGCTGAGTTGCATACTAGTGGGGATTCTCAGCCTGATGTCTTCTAGACTGGCTACTGTTGAGCAGTTGACTGCTAAGTCCTTAGCGCGTAAGGCCCCTGCTAAAAAGCGGCACTTAACGCCTAATGTCACTATTTTCCCTATCGAAACTAAGGAGTTTTGGAATCTTTGTGGCTATACCCCGTCTGATGAAGGGGTGCTCTTTTCTGATTCAGGCTCATCTGATGAGACCAAGGGGTCATGACGATTCTGGCTCTGACCCCTGGGCCCCGGATGACACTGACAGATTGACCCAGATTTTTAGAGGTTCTGTCCATCTCTCTCCCTGTTGCGGCTTCCAGGCAGAGAGGGGAGCTTTTTCCATACAGCAAAATCACGTTTGGAATTTCCCGAGCAGGCACATTTCCATAACCTTGTGCTCAAGGAATGGGAGCACCCCAGTAAACTTCCCGGGGTTCCAAAAAGTTGGGATAGGAAGTATCCCTTTCCTGCTGAGGTGGTAAAGTGTTGGTCATCCCTCCCCCGAGGTGGATGCCCCGATCCTAGGGCTATCTAACACCTCTGTCATGCATTCCCCTGACTCTACTACCCTGCGGGATGCTGAGGACCGGCGCATTGACCAACTGGCATCCCACGCCTTTGCTTGTGCGGGGACGGCGCTGCGCCCGGTCTGTGCATCTGCCATTTCTGCTGTGGCCACTAGAACACTTATCAGAAATATACTTGATAGTGCCCCTGATGATTTTCCTTGTGAGGTATTCGAAGCACTCTCCAGTTGTGATGTTTTTTGTAAATTTTGTCCTCTCAGCCATGGATGACACCATCAGAATGGGTGCCAGAACTTCTGCCCTTGTGGTGGCTATACGCCGCTTGGTTTGGCTGCGCCAGTGGGCTGCTGACAACTTTGCCAAGAAGGCCCTCACTGGTTTTCCCTTCAAAGGACTGCGCCTGTTTGGGGACCGCCTGGACCTTTTTACTAAGGGAGGCAGGTTACCCCAGCGCAGGTGTCAATCTCGCCCTTTCGGGGTCAGGGTTCCTTCTCCTCCCCTTACCGTGGTGCCAGACAGGGGAGGGGGGTTTCCTTTCCTGGGACCCGGGGACATCCTGGCCCCTCCTGGGGTCCCAAAGCAAAATCATCCCCCAAGCCCCCTTAGGCATGATGGGGCGCCCTCACCCATGCGGGTGGGGGGACGGCTGCAGCACTTCACTCACGTCTGGAGGCTTCATGTCTCAGACCGGTGGATTCAGGAGGTAGTGTCCTCCGGTTACAAGAGTTTGCTGCCTGTCCCCCTCCAAGATTCATCAGATCCCGGATTCCTCAGGACCCTGTGTCAGCTCAGGAGCTAGTGCAAGGCCTCCTGGATCTGGGGGTCATCTGCCAGGTCCCCTTAAGAGAAAAAGGCAAGGGCTTTTATTCCAAACTCTTCACAGTACCCAAAAAAGATGGTTCAGTCAGGCCCATCCTGGACTTGAAGATCCTCAACACTTTCGCATGGAAACTCTGCGCTCTGCCATCAGTTCCCTGCGTCAAGGGGATTTCATGACTTCTGTGGACATCAAAGATGCTTACCTTCATATTCCTGTGTTCCCAGGTCATCAAAGGTTCCTCAGGTTTGCTCTGATGGATCAACACTACCAGTTTGTGGCCTTGCCCTTTGGCCTCATTTCAGCTCCCAGGGTGGTCACCAAGGTGCTGGCTGGCATGATGTCTCTGCTCAGATGTCAGGCCGTCCGCGTGCTTCCCTATCTGGACGACATTCTCATCACTTCCCAATCGCTACATCAGGCAGAGTTGGATACTCAGCTGGTGGTGTCCACTCTGGAGTAATTTGGATGGGTGATCAACCACCCCAAGTCCTCACTGTCCCCTTCCTTGGTAACTCCATTCCTAGGAATGAATCTGGATACAGTTCAGGCAAGGATTTCCCTTCCTCAGCAGAAGGTGGACAGTCTGATTGCACAGGCTCAGTCCCTCCTAGCTTGTCCTCATCCCTCCATCAGGCAGGGGATGCAGCTGGTGGGCCTGATTGTGGCATGCTTCGAAGCTGTGCCTTATGCTCAGTTCCACTTGAGGCCTCTGCAACTTCACCTATTGTCAGTATGGGACAAGGACCCAGCGTCCCTGGACGGGGTCTGTGTGCTCTCCCCTCGGGTCAGGAGGTCCCTCTTGTGGTGGATGGACTCAAGGAACCTGTTGGGGGGCAGATCCTTTCTTATCCTTCCCTGGGAGACGGTCACTACGGATGCCAGTCTGTCAGGTTGGGGGGGTTTCTGGAAGTCCCTGCTGTTCCAGGGGAGGTGGGGTCCTCAGGAGGCCCACACACCTATCAATGTCTTGGAACTGCGGGCGATCAGGTTAGTTCTGGCTGACTTGACTACTCACCTTCGGGGCCTGCCTGTTCAGGTGTGCACGGACAACCAGACAGCAGTTGCCTACATCAATCATCAGGGAGGTACCCGGAGCAAGGGGGCCCTCCAGGAAGTGTCTCTGATCCTCACTTGGGTGGAGGCCAATGTCCCCTGCATATCAGCTGTGTACATCCTGGGGGTGGAAAATCGCCTGGCGGACTCTCTGAGCAGGGGGACCTCTCGCCAGGGAGAATGGTCCCTATGAAGCAGGGTGTTTCAATCCCTGTGTCACCGTTGGGGCCAACCAGATGTGGATCTGTTTGCGTCCCGCCACAATCACAAGCTCCCAGCTTTTGTCTCTCTGTCCCAGGATCCTCTGGCCTTGACCTCAGAGGCTCTAGCAATGTCATGGCAGGACTTTCAGTTCCTGTATGTCTTCCCTCCAATTCCCCTGCTGGGCAGGGTTCTGCGCAAGATTGCTCTGGAGGGGGTGCCAGCAATTCTGGTGGCTCCCAGGTGGCCAAGAAGAGTGTGGTTCGCAGACATGGTGCAGCTGGCAGTAGATCAGTACGCTCTGCCCTTGGTGCCAGATCTGCTCACTCAGACGCCATCCCAATTTACAAACTCTGGCTTTGACGGCCTGGCTGCTGAAACCTCCATCTTGATGGAGAAGGGGCTGTCTTCCTCGGTTGTGGATACTTTGATAAAGGCTAGGAAGAAGTCTTCCATTTATTACAGGGTTTCGGAGTGCCTACATTGACTGGTGTGATTCTAAGTCTCTTCCCTGTCGTGTGTTCTCTATTCCCAGGATTTTGGAGTTCCTGCAGCATGGGTTGGAGATGGGACTCCAGCTCAGTACTCTGAAGGGTCAGGTTTCTGCCCTGGCTGTTTTCTTCCAGAAGTCCTTTGCTCAGCACCCTCTGATCAGGGCTTTTTTTCCAGGGGGTCACTCATGTGCACCCTCCACGTAAGCCTATGGTGCCTGTTTGGGATTTGAACTTGGTTCTGTCTGACTTGCAGGGTGTTCCCTTTGAACCTGTGCAGGTTGCTGCCCTGGCCATTCTTACGCTCAAGGTTGTATATTCTTGGTGTGCCACACACCCCGCTTCACTTTTAATATTCTTCACGATTGGGTTAACGCACCGCCAGGTGACGCTGTGCAGAGAGGAAGTCTTGTAACGAGCCCCCTTCCGGCCTATATATACCTGGTACCTCCCATTTATCACCAGTGTTTTTCTCTCTGCTTGACGACAAGACAGAAGATTGAAGTCTCCTGCTTACAGGTAGCCGGGGTCTTACCCCGGCACCCCCTTTTGGTCTATTTCTGCCCGGTTTTGATTGTTTATACATTTATACAATGGAAGCCTCCCAGCCTAGGCTGCTCACTGGGCAATTGGTAGATGGCACTATAGGTGCCTAGGAGCTTATCTCCTCCGCTCGACCCCCTCTTTTGGGGGCAATGCGGCTATCCGGCTTGGTGATCCAGAAATGGGATGCCCCTGTCCCGAGGGTCCCCTTAGCCCCTTACTCTCCCGTTACGGTCCCTTCACTATGGGGGGGGGGGGTTAGAGGGTTGTGTATTGTATGTGTATGACTTTTGTTACATGTGTGTTTTACTTTTGTGCACTTATCAGACTGCACCGCAAGAGTGCACTTGGTCTGATTATTCCTCTTAAGAGCTTCTTAGGGCAGGCCGCATTGTCAGCGTCGGCTGCGCTGTTTCTTCCCTTCCCTCCCTCCTCCTCCCCCCTCCTCCTGCCTTTGTTTTTTGGTGCCGTTGTAGTGGCTCATCTGGTAGTAATCCCTTGATGAATTGGCCGCACTGATCGGGCTTGAGGGTGGTGGGCCCCGGTGACGTGGAAACGGGGGCGTGGCACCGGCGGCAGCGTCATGCGGCCGGCCCCAGCCTCACTTCCTTCCTTCCTGGCTTAAAGGAAGACACGTGGGGGGGGGGGGCTCGCTGCCGCACATGGGTCTATTTACCTTTTGGCTCCAACTACTACTGCTGCTGCGTCGTCCATGCTGTTGCTGCGGCTGCTCTCGGATCTTTGCAGGTAAGCGGCCCCACCTTTGTGTGGGGCCGTTGAGTGTTATTTAAAATCTATAATATTTATAGTATTCTTGGTGTGCCACACACCCCGCTTCACTTTTAAATATTCTTCACTTATTGGGTTAACTCACCGCCAGGTGACGCTGTGCAGAGAGGAAGTCTTGTAACGAGCCCCCTTCCGGCCTATATATACCTGGTACCTCCCTTCAATCACCAGTATTTTTCTCTCTGCTTGACGACAAGACAGAAGATTGAAGTCTCCTGCTTACAGGTAGCCGGGGTCTTACCCCGGCACCCCCCTTTTGGTCTATTTCTGCCCGGTTTGAGTGTTTATACCTTGATGGTGGAATGGAAGCCTCCCAGCCTAGGCTGCTCACTGGGCAATTGATAGACGGCACTATAGGTGCCTAGGAGCTTATCTCCTCCGCTCGACCCCCTCCTTTGGGGGCAATGCGGCTATCCGGCATGGTGATCCGGAAATGGGATGCCCCTGTCCCTAGGGTCCCCGTAGCCCCTTACTCTCCTGTTACGGTCCCTTCTCCCTTCACTATGGGGGGGGGGGGGGTTAGAGGGTTGTGTATTATGTATGTGTTTTTCACAGTATAACTTTATGACATGTGTTTTTACCTTATGCATTAAGCGGACTGCACAACAAGTGTGCACTCTTTTCCCTCTTGGGAGCTTCCTCGGCCAGGTCTGTTTTTTATTGTTCTGGCCGGTTGTTGTGTTTAGGTCAGCTTGAGGGGCGGACCGCGCTGGGCAGCTTGACTTGCGCCTGAGTTTTCCACAGCCCCCTCCCGCCTCTCCCCTTCCCCCGCTGGTCTCCTTGCGGCCATTGTATGGCAGGTCTCCTATGCTTTTTTCTCTCCTCCTCCCCCCTCCTTCGTCTCCCCCCTCCGCCGCCTCCTGCTTTGTTGTGCGTGTGTAGAGGCTCATCTGGTTTCATTCCCAGATGATTCGGCCGCACTGATTGAGCTTAGGGGGCGGGTCCCGGTGACGCGGTGTCGGGGGCGTGGCGCCGGTGGTAGCATCATGCGGCCGGCCCCAGCTTCACTTCCTTCCTTTCAAAGTTAAAGGAAGTCACGTGGGGGGCGCGCGCCGCCGCACATGGTTGTGTTTACTTGTGCTGCTGCTGGCTGCCGCTTCGTCCCTCCGGTCGCGGCTCTCGGTCCTTTCAGGTAAGCGGCCCCACCCCGGTGGGGCTGTTGAGTGGGAGTCATATTTCTATAATATAAGATATGGGGGCGGTTGTTTTTTCTTAAGGAGGCATCATTTTTCTTTTGAATTTATTAAGGGGCAGGGTTGTGGTCTTTTCTTGTTCATTTAAAGACACTTTGGTGCCATGCATATATAGGTTTTTTGGCTTATTACATACATGTGGGGATCTGATTGTGGTTTCTTTTCCTTTTCAGATCCCGGGATCCCTGTTGTGGTGGCCCTCCGGCTCTGTTACTTGGCTAGTCTTTCTTTTTAAAAAAAAAAAAAGATTATTGGGATATTTCTAGATTTAAGAATATACATATATAATATATATATATTATTAAGGGGGTCCTTCCTTTTTAAAAAAAAAAATAAAAAAATAAAAATCCTCCCTTCCGGGACATTTACAAATAAGGGGACATCCCGGGTTGGCTTATGCCTTAAAGCCCGAAAAAAATAGCGAATACCATAAATCACCATATGGAGGCTTCCGTTATTGCCGGAAACGGTTCTTCTGAGCCATTCGGGGGGTGCATAAGTTGTGGGGCTCTGCTCCCAGCTGATGATGTCTTTATTTGCATCCCTTGTGCAAAGCAGAGCATTGCGCGTCAGTCTGTTGCTTCGGCTGCTGGCCCGTCGCAACCTTCATCATCTCCTACCTCTCCCTCCCTGTTCCGGACCCCGCATGACACTGTCAAAAGTGGGGATTCGCAGTCCGAGGTGGCGGCACGGTCGGCCAGCCCCCGGAAAGTAGTGCCCGTTAAAGCAGGGTTAAAGGCCACTGCAAAACGGAGGCACCTGACTCCGGTACCTTCGGCTCCACAGGACGAGTTATGTGAGCCTGTGGAATGGTCCGATGGATCCCCGGACGAGGAAGAATTCCTGTTGGAGTCAGATGAGCCTGCAGATCAGCTTGAGGCTGATGCGATTGGCAATTGGTCGGAGGGGGTTGTTTTTGACACCCCCTCCATTCTGGCTCAAATGTTTAAAATTTTGAATTTAGATCCGCCTGAGGCTGTCACCCTGCCAAAGGGTCAGTTGTTTAAGGAGCCTCAGCCACGTTGGGTTTTTCCCAGACAGCACCACTTTGAGAGGATGGTCCTTAAGGAATGGGAACATCCCACACGGTTATCTGGAATCCCTTCCAGTTGGGAAAAGCGTTATCCTTTTCCGCCAGAGTTGGTGAAGCTTTGGTCTGTCCCTCCTGACGTTGATACCCCTGTGCTAGGGCTCTCGGCTATGGTACAGTCTGCTGAGACCACTGTCCCTAAAGATGGGGAGGATCGTCGGATTGACCAGTACGCTCGCCATGGTTTTATTTATGCTGGGTCAACGATGCGCCCGGTGTGTGCTTCGGCGCTTCTTCTATTGGCGGTTAGGTCTGTAATTCAGGAGCTGTGTGGGGATCTCGATCCCACTTGTAAAGAGTTTACTGCACTCAAGCAGTGTGAATCTTTTGTTTCCTATGTTCTATCCGCTCAGGACGATGCGCTGGCTATGAGTAGCAAGACAGCTGCAATGCTGGTGGCTATTCGTCGGTCAGTATGGCTGCGTCAGTGGTCGGCGGACTCAGCTTCTAAAAAGGTGCTCACAGCTCTCCCCTTTTTGGGCTTGCGTCTGTTTGGTGAGAAAATTGATTCAGTCGCAAAAGGTGGTAAGATGCCACAACGCAAGAGGCCTCGTCGTCCCTTTAAGGGGGCAAGTTCTGGTAGGCCTTCATTTCAGGGATTCAGAGCGGGTAGGGGGGCTTCCTTTCCCGCTACCAGAGGTGCAGGTTGGACTCGGGGGAGGGGCCGTGGCCGTCCCGCTCAGTCCTGGGGCACCAAGCCCAAGCCTGCTGGTAAACCCGCTCAGCAATGAGGGGCTGCCCTCACCCGTGCGGGTGGGGGGACGATTACGACACTTCTCCCTGGTTTGGGACCAGGAGATTCCGGACAGATGGATCCGGGAGGTAGTGTCGTCCGGTTACAAACTGGAATTCGACTCTCGCCCTCCTTCACGGTTCTTTCGGTCTCGGGTGCCCATCGATCCTTTGGCCGCACAGGGGCTCCTGGCGTCGGTAAAGAATCTGTTAGAGATGGCGGTCATCCGGCCGGTGCCGCGCTTAGAGATGGGCCTCGGGTTTTATTCCAATCTTTTCGCAGTCCCCAAGAAAGACGGGTCAGTCCATCCCGTCTTGGACCTAAAATTACTCAACAGGTTCATCCGTTTTCGGAAGTTTCGCATGGAAACCTTGCGTACGGCCGTCGGTTCCCTTCTGCAGGGGGACTTCATGATGTCCATAGACATCAAGGATGCTTATCTTCATGTTCCCATCTGCCACGCTCATAGTTTTCTTCGATTCGTGATGGAAAATCAGCATTATCAATTCGTGGCACTTCCGTTTGGCCTTACCTCAGCTCCAAGAGTGTTCACCAAGGTGCTGGCAGGGGTCATGGCCATTTTCAGATCTCGGGGCATTCGTGTCGTACCTTATTTGGACAACCTTCTCATCATGGCTCCGTCGCTCAATCAATCGGAGACAGACACCAGGATGGTGGTCTCCACGCTGGAAAGCTTTGGTTGGGTGATCAACTTCCCCAAGTCCTCCCTCGCTCCGGCCAGGGTGGTGTCCTTTCTGGGGATGCAGTTGTCCTCCCGGGTCCGGCAGTCCCTCCAGTGGTGGTTGGTCTCGACCAATCTTGTGAAGGGCAGGTCTTTCCTGACCCCTCTTTGGGAAATTGTCACCACGGACGCCAGTCTGTCGGGATGGGGCGGATTCTGGAAGGAGCTGCAGTTCCAGGGGCAGTGGGGACCTCAAGAGGCCCACTTACCCATCAATATTCTGGAACTGAGAGCCATCCGTCGGGTGCTTGCTCTCCTGACTCATGAGTGCTCTCAGAGAGGTGTCCCTGATCCTGACCTGGGCAGAGGCCCATGTTCCTTGTCTCTCGGCGGTATACATTCCAGGAGTGAAGAACCAGGAAGCGGACCGGTTGAGCAGGGGCTCTCCCCGTCTGGGAGAATGGGCGCTCCATCCTCGGGTGTTTCGCTCACTGTGTCTCCGATGGGGGACACCAGAGGTGGACCTGTTTGCCTCTCGTCACAATCACAGGCTCCCGAACTTCGTGTCGCTCTCCCAGGATCCCTTGGCTCTGGCAGTGGACGCTATGTCCCTGAGCTGGGGGGATCTGGGATTTCTATACCTGTTTCCTCCGATACCCATGCTGGGCAGGGTGCTTCGGAAGTTGGCTCTGGAAAAGGTGTCCGCCGTTCTTGTGGCCCCAAGGTGGCCAAGGCGAGTGTGGTTCGCAGACATCGTTCGGCTGTCAGTGGACCAGTTCTTCCTGCCTCTTTGGCCCGATCTGCTCACTCAGGGTCGGTTGTGTTACCCCAATTTACCAGCGCTGGGTTTGACGGCCTGGCTGCTGAAACCTCCATCTTGAAGGAGGAGGATCTTTCTGACTCAGTCATTAAGACTCTGATCAGTGCCCGGAAGAGGTCTTCTTCTATCATCTACTATAAGACTTGGAAAGCCTACATCGCTTGGTGTGAGATGAGATCTTTTCCTTGTAGGATCTTTTCGGTCTCCAGGATTCTGGAGTTTTTACAATCAGGGCTGGTCTCTGGTCTTCAGCTAAGTAGGTTGGAAGGGCAAGTTTCTGCCTTATCTATCTTTTTTCAGAAGCGTGTTGCGCTTAAACCTTTAGTTAAAACTTTTTTCCAGGGGGTTACGCATGTGCGGCCTCCCAGGAAACCATTACTCCCGGTTTGGGATTTGAATTTGGTTCTTTCTGCTCTTCAGGCTCCTCCTTTTGAGCCTTTGCAAGATATTGCTTTGTCTACCCTGACTCAGAAGATTGTCTTCTTGGTAGCTATCACTTCGGTCCGGCGTGTCTCAGAGTTGGCGGCCTTGTCTATCCAGGCGCCCTACTTTGAGAGGCATCAGGATAAAGTGGTCTTTCGGTTCAAGCCAGACTTTCTTCCCAAGGTTGTTTCTGCTTTTCATTTGAATCAGGATATTGTTCTTCCCTCCTTGTGTCCTAATCCTAAGAATGACAAAGAGAGGGTTTTGCATTGTTTGGATGTAGTACGCTGTGTTAAGTACTACTTGATTATCACGTCTCCTTGAAGGGTTTGGCACCAGCCAAATCTGCCATTAGCAACTGGATACGTCAGGCCGTTACTGCGGCCTATTCTGCTAAGGGAAGAGTTCCCCCTTTTCGTATCACTGCTCATTCTACTCGCGCCATTGGGGCGTCTTGGGCTTTTCAGCACCAAGCTTCTGTTGAACAAGTTTGTAAGGCCGCCACTTGGTCTTCTGTTCATACTTTTTCTAAGTTTTACAAAGTTCTGCAGATTGCAGTCATTTAAGTTATGCTTCACCTGGCCTTGAGATGCCCATCCCTTGTGGACACTGCTTTTGGATGTCCCAATCGCGAAGAAAAGTGAAGCGGGGTGTGTGGCACACCGAGAATAATGCCATTTTGTGAGTACTCACCTGAAAAATGGATATTGTTGGTGTGCCACACACCCCGCTTCACTCCCACCCTTTTCGGTATTCCGAATCCTTTATATGGTGAAGCTTTTATTTATATTGATTTATTTTGAGGTTACCGTTAATTTACTGGTACCTTGTCTTTCTGCTTTTTAATACACTGGTGATAAATGGGAGGTACCAGGTATATATAGGCCGGAAGGGGGCTCGTTACAAGACTTCCTCTCTGCACAGCGTCACCTGGCGGTGAGTTAACCCAATCGTGAAGAATATTAAAAGTGAAGCGGGGTGTGTGGCAATGGTATATTCTTGGTGTGCCACACACCCCGCTTCACTTCTTAAATATTCATCACTTCATGGGTTAATCCACCGCAGGTGACGTAGTGCAGAGAGGAAGTCTTGTAACGAGCCCCCTTCCGGCCTATATATACCTGGTACCTCCCTTCAATCACCAGTATTTTTTCTCTCTGCTTGCTGACAAGTCAGAAGTTGGAAGTCTCCTGCTTACAGGTAGCCCGGGGTATTCTTACCCCGCCACCCCCCTTTTGGTCTATTTCTGCCCGGTTTGAGTTTGTATACCTTTATGGTGAAATAGGAAGCCTCCCAGCCTTGGCTGCTCACCGGGCAAATGGTAGATGGCACTTTAAGTGCCTAGGAGCTTATCTCCTACCGCTTGACCTCATGCGTGGGGCAATGCGGCGAACCGGCATGGTGATCCGGAAATGGGATGCCCCTGTCCCGAGTGTCCCCGTAGCCCCTTTCTCTCCTGTTGGGGGGGTGGTGAGGGTGTGCTTTAGTATGTGTGTTTCACTGTATCACTGCATGTTAACATATATGTCATGTTTATACATTCATTGTAGCATGTGTATATTTTGGGTCTGCTTTAGGGCAGCTTGCGCTGGGTATGGGCTGGCCACCTCTCTGGCAGTTGGTTGCTTGTGGCCCCCTCCCCCCTCTCCCCTCTCCTCGCCTGGCATTCATTGAGCTTTGTCAGCACATGCGGTTTTTACCCTCCCCCCTCCGCTGCCTGGACGCGCGTGCTGGATCAGCTGTAAAGTGTTCCAGCTGATCAGCGTAGGGGGGGGGGCGGGCCTGCTGACGCGGCGCCGGGGGCGCGGCACCGACGTCATGCGGCGTCTGCGGCGGGCCCAGCGTCCCAGCTTCCTTCAAAACAGGAAGGCACGTGGGCACACGGCCGCACTTTGTCTTCTGCCGGCTCATGGCTGCTGGCTGCAGGCTTACCGGCTGATTGCGGTACAGGTAAGCGGCCCCTCCCGTTGGGGCCGTTAAATGGGAGATATTGTATAATACAGTGAGAAATCACTATTATCAAGGGGGCGTCATTTAAGGGCACTTGGTGCCATACTTATATGTTATACACATGTGAAGGATCTGATGGTTGTTTTCTTGCCTTGCAGATCCTGGGATCCCTGCTTATGCTAGCCCTCCGGCTCTATGTGCCTGGCTAATTATTGGGATTGATTTGAATGTTTATATACATAGACTATATATAAATATATAAATATATAAATATATATATATATATATATATATATATATATATATATATATAGTTTCTATTAAAGGGGACGTAAACTTAAAAAAAAAAAAAAAAATTTTTATATAAATCCTCCCTTCCGGGACATTACTAAAATAAAGGGGGCATCCCGGGTCGGCTTATGCCTTAAAAGTCCCATTATTGCGAATACCATAAATCACCATATGGAGGCTTCCGTAGATTCCGGAAATAGTTCTGCTGTTCCGTTTGGGGGGGTGCGTAGGTTGTGGGGTTCCACTCCCAGCTGATATCTTTATTTGCATCCCTTGTGCAAAACAGACTATTGCGCGCCAGTCCGTTGCTTCGGCTGCGGGCCCATCGCATCCTTCATCATCTCCTACCTCTCCATCCCTATTCCGGACCCCGCATGACACTGTCAAAAGTGGGGATTCGCATTCCGAGGCAGCAGCACAGCCCTGCCCCCGGAAAATGATGCCGTTAAAGCAGCGTTTAAAACCGCTACAAAACGAAGGCACCTGACTCCGGTACCTTCGGCTCCACAGGACCAGTTTTGTGAACCTGTGGAATGGTCCGATGGATCCCCTGACGAGGATGAACTCCCGTCGGAGTCAGATGAGCCGACAGGTCAGCATGTGGCTGATGAGATCGGCGATTGGTCAGAGGGGGTTGTTTTTGACACCCCCTCCATTCTGGCTCAAATGTTTAATATTTTGAGTTTAGATACGCCTGAGGCGGCCGCCCCGCCAAAGGGTCAGTTATTTAAAGAGCCTCAGCCGAGTTTGGTCTTCCCCAGACAGCACCACTTTGAGAGGGTGGTTCTTAAGGAATGGGAACATCCCACACGGTTATCTGGAATTCCTTCCAGTTGGGAAAAGCGTTATCCTTTTCCACCAGAATTGATGAGGCTGTGGTCTGTCCCTCCGGACGTCGATACTAGGACTCTCCAGCTCGGCTATGGTACAATCTGCTGAGACCACTGTCCCCAAAGATGGGGAAGATCGCAGGATTGACCAATACGCTCGACATGGTTTTATCTATTCCGGGTCAGCATTGCGCCCGGTATGTGCTTCAGCCCTTCTTCTATTGGCAATTAAGTCCCTAATTCAGGGGCTATATGAGGATCTTGATCCCGCTTGCAAACAGTTCACTGCACTTAAGCAGTGTGAATCTTTTGTGGCTTATGCCCTGGCCGCTCAGGACGATGCGCTGACTATGAGTAGCAAGGCGGCAGCTATGCTGGTGGCTATTCGCAGGTCAGTATGGCTGCGTCAGTGGTCAGCAGACACGGCTTCCAAAAAGGTACTCACAGCCCTCCCCTTTTTGGGGTTGCGTCTGTTTTGGGAGAAAATTGATTCAGTCGCAAAAGATGGTAAGATGCCACAACGCAAAAGGCCTCGTGGTCCCTTCAGGGGGACAAGTTCCGGTAGGCCTTCCTTTCAAAGGTTCGGAGCGGGAAAAGGTACGTCCTTTCCCGCTACCAGTGGCGCAGGTTGGACTCGGGGGAGGGGCCGTGGCCGGCCCACTCAGTCCTGGGGCACCAAGCCCAAGCCTGCTGATAAGCCCACTCAGCAATGAGGGGCTGCCCTCACCCGTGCGGGTGAGGGGAATATTGCGACACTTCTACCATTGGAACCATGTGGTTCTAGGCAGATGGATCCAGGAGGTAGTGTCGACAGGTCACAACCTGGAATTCGAGTCTCACCCTCCCTCGCGGTCCATTCAGGGGTCGGTTCATCCCGGCCTGAACTCTCATCAAGACGCTGTGCCCAAATTCGCACAAGAACACTTCAGCTATTTCTGCTAGCGTGTTGGGTCCAGCAACCTCTGTTGTTGGATCAGTCCTTCCAATTGTCCTCCCGTGTACGGCAGTTCCTCCTGTGGTGATTGGTCTTGACCAATCTTGTATAGGGTAGGTCTTTCCTGACCCTCCCTTGGAGAGGTGTCACCACGGACACCGGTCTGTCGGGATGGGACAGATTCTGGAAGGAGCTGCGGCTTCAGGGGCAGTGGAGGCCCCACTTACCCATCAGAGAAATGTCCCTGATCCAGACATGGGCAGTGTTCCATGTTCCCTGTCTCTCGGCGGTTTACATTCCAGAGGTGATGGAACAGGTAGCGGACCGGTTGAGCAAGTGCTCTCCCCGTCTGGAAGAATAAGCTCTCCATCCTTGGGTGGTTCTCTTATTGTGTCTCCAATGGGAGACTCCGGAGGTGGACCTGTGGGCCC
The DNA here is from genome assembly GCA_027917425.1 of Gastrophryne carolinensis. NCBI lineage: Eukaryota > Metazoa > Chordata > Amphibia > Anura > Microhylidae > Gastrophryne > Gastrophryne carolinensis. The sequence goes on along the minus strand of CM051234.1, from coordinate 304,606,173 downwards.
CTCATCTCTATCTCAGGCTCCCGAGCTTCGTGTCTCTCTCCCGGGATCCTCTGGCTCTGACAGTGGACGTCAGGTCCCTGAACTGAGGAGCTCTGGGATTTCTATACCTGTTTCCTCCGTGGCCCTTGCTGGGCAGAATTCTTCAGAAGTTGGCTCTGGAAAGGGTGTACGCCGTTCTCATGGCCCCAAGGTGGCCAAAGCGATTAAGGTTCGCAGACATCGTTTGGCTGGCAGTGGACCAGTTCATTCTGCCTCTTCGGCCCGATCTGCTCACTCAGGGTCAATTGTGTTACCTCAATTTACCAGCGCTGGGTTTGATGGCCTGGCGGCTGAAACCTCCATCCTGAAGTCATTAAGACTCTGATCAGTGCCCGGAAGAAGTCTTCTTCCGTCACCTACTATAGGACTTGGAAAGCCTATATCACTTGGTGTGAGATAAGATCTTTTCCTTGTAGGGTCCTTTCGGTCCCCAGGATTCTGGAGTTTTTACAATCAGGGCTGGACTCTGGTCTCCAGCTAAGTACATTGAAAGGGCAGGTCTCTGCCTTATCTGTCTTTTTTCAGAAGCGTGTTGCGCTTAAACCTTTAGTTAAAACTTTTTTCCAGGGGGTTACGCATGTGCGGCCTCCAAGGAAACCATTACTCCCTGTTTGGGATTTGAATTTGGTTCTTTCGGCTCTTCAGGCTCCTCCTTTTGAGCCTTTGCAAGATATTGCTTTGTCTACCCTGACTCAGAAGATTGTCTTCTTGGTAGCGATCACTTCTGTCCGGCGTGTCTCAGAATTGGCGGCCTTAACTATCCAGGCGCCCTACTTCGAGAGGCATCGGGATAAAGTGGTCTTTCGGTTCAAGCCAGACTTTCTTCCTAAGGTTGTTTCTGCTTTTCATTTGAACCAAGATATTGTTCTTCCCTCCTTGTGTCCTAATCCTAAGAATGACAAAGAGAGGGTTTTGCATTGTTTGGATGTTGTACGCTGTGTTAAGTACTACTTGATTATCACGTCTCCTTTCCGTAGGACGGATTCCTTTTTTGTTGTGCCCCATGGGCCTAAGAAGGGTTTGGCACCAGCCAAATCTGCCATTAGCAAGTGGATACGTCAGGCCGTTACTGCGGCCTATTCTGCTAAGGGAAAAGTTCCCCCTTTTCGTATTACTGCTCATTCCACTCGCGCTGTTGGGGCGTCTTGGGCTTTTCAGCACCAAGCTTCTGTTGAACAGGTTTGTAAGGCCGCCACTTGGTCTTCTGTTCACACTTTTTCTAAGTTTTACAAAGTTGATGTGCGGGCCTCAGCGGATGCTGTTTTTGGCCGCAAAGTTCTGCAGACTGCAGTCATTTAAGTTATGCTTCACCTGGCCTTGAGATGCCCTTCCCTTGTGGACACTGCTTTTGGATGTCCCATGAAGTGATGAATATTTAAGAAGTGAAGCGGGGTGTGTGGCACACCAAGAATAATACCATTTTGTGAGTACTCACCTGAAAAATGGATATTGTTGGTGTGCCACACACCCCGCTTCACACCCGCCCTTTTCGGTATTACCGAAGCATTTATATGGTGAAACCCTTTTTTATTTATATCAAAATTAATTTTGGAGGTTACTGGTGGAATACTGGTACCTTGTTTTACTGCTTTTTGAATATACTGGTGATTGAAGGGAGGTACCAGGTATATATAGGCCGGAAGGGGGCTCGTTACAAGACTTCCTCTCTGCACTACGTCACCTGCGGTGGATTAACCCATGAAGTGATGAATATTTAAGAAGTGAAGCGGGGTGTGTGGCACACCAACAATATCCATTTTTCAGGTGAGTACTCACAAAATGGTATTTTTCTGGTGGCTATTGCCTCTGTCAGGCATGTGTCTGAGTTGGCGGCGCTTTCCATTCAGCCCCCCTACTATGAGAGACACCAGGACAAGGTGGTGTTTCGTTTCAAACTTGACTTTCTGCCTAAGGTAGTGTCTGCCTTTCATTTGAATCAGGATATTGTTCTTCCTTCTTTGTGCCCTAATCCTAGCAATGCTAAGGAGAGGGTTTTGCACTCGGTGGATGTGGTTAGGTGTCTGAAGTACTATCTGGTGGCTACTGCACCTTTCAAGAAAACTGATGCTCTTTTTGTGGTCCCTTCTGGTCCTAGGAAGGGTTTGGCTCCAGCCAAGTCTACTATCAGCAAGTGGATTCGTCAGGCTGTGATTCAGGCCTACTCTAAGGGGAAGAATCCTCCCTTCTGCCTTACTGCTCATTCCACTTGTGCTATTGGTGCCTCTTGGGCTTTTCAGCACCAGGCTTCTGTTGAACAAGTTTGCAAGGCTGCTACTTGGTCTTCTGTTCATACCTTTTCAAAGTTTTACAAGGTTGATGTTAGGGCCTCAGCTGATGCTGTTTTTGGCCGAAAGGTTCTGCAGGCGGCAGTGGTTTAAACTGTCTGCTGCTGCCTTTTATTGGGGATCCCACCCTACTTTATGGACACTGCTATTGGATGTCCCACTTGTAAGTATTATATTTGGAGCAGGACGTACTGTATACTAAGAATAATACAATTCTGTGATTACTCACATGTAGAATTGGTATTATGAGTATACAGTACGTCCTGCTCCCCCCCACCCTTGGTTTTTGCATTATCATTGTTATAGTTGATAGTTTGGGTTGTTTAGTTCTCCCGGCTTCTCGTTAACTGCTTTTCAATGCTGGGGATTTGTGGGAGGTGCCTGGGTATTTAAGGGGCCGGGAGGAGCCTATTTTCGAGTATAACCCACTTGTAAGTATATTTGGAGCAGGACGTACTGTATACTCATAATACCAATTCTACAGGTGCGTAATCACAGAATTGTATTATTCCTAGTATGTCACACACCCCGCTTCCAACATTCATGACACTTGGGTAACTAGCCTGTAGAGGGCGATCTTGCAGAGATTACATGAGAAAAAGGAGCCCCTCCTGGTCCATAAATACCCGGGACCGCCCACTATTCCTCAGTCTTTTCATCTCTGCAGTCGGAGAAGCATTCAGAAGATGACTCTCCTTCCTGCAGGTAGCCGGGTTATGCCAGGCCTTTTTCTATTTCTGCCTGAAGCCACATTTTTGTATTGTGATATGTATGTTATGCCTCCCAGCCTTGGCTGATGGGCTCGGGCAAAGGTAGATACACCCTTGGGTGTATATGGGAGCTTGCTCCCTCCGTGAGACCTCAAATAAGGGGTAGGCGGAATCCGGATTGGTGTCCCCCGGCATGGGATGCCCCGTCCCTTTAAATCTCCTTGTGCCTATTGGGTGCTTATTGTTTCCCCCCCTTTTGGCCCTCCTGGACCCTGCTGGGGTGAAGGGGGGGGGGGGGGATTTTGGGAGTATCTTTTGGCCTATGCAAAAAAAAAAAAAGGAAAAGATTAGAAAGTGACATACCTGTTTTGGGTTTTTTAAATTTCCCTCTCTTTTTTTCGTTCGGCCCCATTCTATGATGTCATGCTATTGTCTTTGGCTGACCCGCCCTCTGCTCTCTGAGCAGTGCTAGGTGGTGGGCGGGGCTTCGAGTTGGCGTCGCATTTCTGCTTCCTCTTCCTGTTTGACATGTGGTTTGCTGGTTCCTGTTCTGGTGCTGGCCTCCACTGGTCCTGGCTGCTGCGTTGGTGCCGCTGCTTGGCTTTTCTTATATCGATTGGTCGCAGGGCTGTCGCTGGGCCGTTGTGGTCACTGTGAGTACCCTTTAGTTATACTAAAGGGAAATCTTTTTTATTTACTGTCATTTCTTTCTTGCATATGCATAAGGCTCGTTGTGTTTTCTCTATCTTCCAGGGGGAAACTCTCTTAATAGGGGTTTCTCCTGGTCCTTGTTTAAAATCCTCCCACCTAGGGACTATTAAGGGGCATCCCGGGTAGCTTTGGCTGTAAAAATCCCATATACTTGGCGACTATAAAAAAATTAAGTATTTTAATAAACACCATATGGAGGCATCTCAGGATACTGGCTTTTCAGTACCTGCGGGACAGACTCGGCAGTGTTTGCGATGTGGGGCATCCCTTGTTGGGTATAACGCATTTTTTTTTTTGTGTATCTTGTGTTCAATTGGTTATAATGCAGCAGTAAGGGGCCCAAGCCTCAGGGTAGGTGGCTCCTGCCTCTTCCCCCACACCGCCTTGTCTTGTTCATACCCCCAGTGATATTGTCATGGGTAGAGAGTCGCTTTCTGATGTATGTGCCTGATTGGCTCACATTGAAAAAATAAATGTCTAGCTCTGTGGCCAAGAGGGCCTCAGCTAAAAGAAAAGCTCTGCTTTTCAGCTCTGGCCGTTGAGGCAAATGAGCTTGATTGTAGCGAGCATTTGTGATTGTTCTCCGTTTGAAGAAGGAGAATTCTTTGAAGAATCTGATGTTTCAGATGTTCAGCAATTGTAAGTATTGACGCTGAACAAGGTGAAGGGGAGAATTTTGACACCCCTAAAGCTCTTGCTCAATTATATGAGGTCTTGGCTATCGATTTTCCAGAAGCACTCCTTCCTCAGAAAGGGAAGTTCTTTGGAGCCTCCAAGCCTTGTTTTGAATTTCCTAATCAGAAACATTTTGAAGATATCATTCTTAAGGAATAGGAAAAGCCTGTGCGGCTTCCTGGCATTCCTTTGGGCTGGGATATTAAAAAATAAAAAAATAAAAATATATCCCTTTCCTGCAGACACTGTAAGCGTTGGTCACCCCCCCTGTGGTGGATTCACCTGTGCTCAGTTTGTCCAATTCCTCTGTTTTGCATTCTCCGGAATCTACTTCCCTTAAAGGATGGGGAGGACAAACGTATTGAACAAATGGCTTGCCATGCATTTGCTAGCGTTGGCTCGGCCTTGCGGCCTGTGGGTGCCTTGGCACTTATGGCAGTCGCTATTAGGTCTGTTATTAGAGACCTATTGAATACCTCAGGGCTTGATCCAGCCTCTGATGAGTTTTCCGCTCTCAAGCGATGTGATTTATTTGTGTCTTTTGTACTTTCTGCTTTAGATGACTCCATGGTCTTGTGTAGCAGAACTTCTGCCTTGCTTGTTGCGATTCGGCGGTCTATTTGGCTATGCCAGTGGGCGGCTGACATGGTGGCAAAGAAGTCACTTACAGCGCTTCCCTTTGGGGGATTCCGCCTCTTTGGTGAGAAGTTGGATTCTGTCATTAAAGGAGGCAAATTGCCTCAGCGTAAGAAGCAACGTCGTTCCTTGCGGGGATCAGCTTCCTTTTGACCCTTCCTTTCGTGGTTCCAGAACGGGTAGAGGATCGGCCCTTTTCAGCCCCAAGGGGGACTGCATGGAACAGAGGAAGAGGTCTGAGTTGGGGATCTAAGCCCAAGTCCACTTCCAAGCCTGCCCAGCAATGAGGAGGCGCCCTCACCCATACGGGTGGGGGGACGGCTGCGATTCTTTTTTCCAGGCTTGGGTCAAGAGGTATCAGACAGATGGATTCTGGAAGTTGTGTCCTCCGGTTACAAGCTGGAATTCGAGGTTCGGCCTCCTCCCAGATTTTTCAGGTCTCGGATGCCCGCAGATCCGGTGACCGCACAGGGGAAGCTGTGGCGAACTTTTTAAACATGGATGTTATCCGCCAGGTTCCTCCAGCGGAAAGAGGTCTGGGGTTTTACTCCAACTTATTTACGGTTCCCAAGAAGGGGACGGCTCTATTCGGCCTATTCTAGATCTAAGGCGACTCAATCTATTTATCCGTTTCAGAAGGTTCCGCATGGAATCATTGCGTTCAACGGTCGACGCTCTCTGTCAGGGAGACTTTATGACGTCCATAGACATCAAGGATGCTTATCTGCACATTCCTATTTTTGACGCTCACCAAAGGTTTCTCAGATTCACAGTAGTAGACCACCATTTTCAGTTTGCGGCTCTCCCATTCGGTCTCACTCCATCCCCAAGAGTGTTTACCAGGGTCCTGGCAGGAGTAATGGCTATTCTCAGGGTCCAGGGCATTCGCATCGTGCCATTGCTGGATGACTTGCTCATCACAGTGTCATCTTTCAATCAGATGGAACTGGACACCAGAACAGTGACTACACTAGAGAGGTTTGGTTGGGTGATAAACCATGCCAAATCCTCTTTGTCCCGTAAGGGAGATTCCCTTTCTGGGCTTGATGCTGGATACCCTTTAGGCCAGGGTATTTCTTCCTCAGTCCAAGATTGTTCTGATTCAGGATTTAATTCATCTGTTCCTGTCCAATCCTCATCAGCCTATCCGCTTGGGGATGAGATTAGTGGGGTTGATGGTGACCACGCTCGAAGCGGTTCCTTTTGCTCAGTTCCACACGAGGACGCTTCAGCTCTTTCTCCTGGCGAAGTGGGACAAGCGCCCGTTGTCTTTGAATCGGACTTGTCTGTTGTCTCCCTTCGTCCTACAGTCCCTCCAGTGGTGGCTGATTTCGAGCAATCTCAGGGACGGCAAATCATTTCTGACCCCTTGTTGGGAGTTGGTCACCACAGATGCCAGCCTTACGTGCTGGAGGGGGCATCTGGAGGAGACACCGGTTTCAGGGATTGTGAGTTCCTCTGGAGGCTCATTCCCCAATCAATTTATTGGAACTTCGGGCCATTCATCTTGTGCTGCTCCGACTGACTCATCTCTTGCGGGGTTTGCCGGTTCAGATTCAGTCAGACAACCGAACAGCAGTTGCATACATCAATCACCAGGGAGGGACTCGCAGTTGGGGTGCCCTCCGGGAAGAGTCTCTGATCCTTCAGTGGGCAGAGATCAATGTTCCCTGCATAGCGGCAGTTTACATTCCGGGGATAGAGAAGGTGGAGGCAGACTCCCTGGGAAGAGCATGCGCTCGCCAGGGAGAATGGTCTCTCAACCCCGAGGTCTTTCAGTTCCTTTGTCACAAGTGGGGGACACTGCGGTAGGACCTGTTTGCGTCTCGCCACAACCACAAGCTTCCAGCCTTTGTGTCTCTATCCCAGGATCCTCTGGCAGTGGCAGTGGATGCCATGTCTCTTGCCTGGAAAGGATCTGGGGTTCCTGTATCCTTTTCCCCCATTCTCCATGATAAGCAAGGTGGTGCGCAAGTTGGTTCTGGAAGGGGCACCAGCAATTCTGGTGGCTCCAAAGTGGCCAAGACGCCTGTGGTTCGCAGAGGTCACAAGGCTGGCAGAGGATCTGTTGCCTCTGCCTCTTCTTCCAGATCTCTTAAACTCGGGGTCAACTTTGTTACCCCAATTCACCAACGCTGGATTCGACGGCGTGGCTGCTGAAATCTCCATCTTAAAGGAGGAAGGCCTTTCTGATGCTGTCATTCTGACTTGTTGTTCTCTGTGGTTTATTACAGGACTTGGAGGTCCTATATTGACTGGTGTGAGTCTAGGTCCCTGCCTTGCAGGGTATTTTCTATCCCTAGGATTTTGGAGTTTCTGCAACGGGGTCTGGATTTGGGCTTCCAGATTAGTACTTTGAAGGGCAGGTTTCTGCTTTGGCCATTTTCTTTCAAAGGTCATTTGCTCTTCACCCTTCGGTTAAGATTTTTTTTTTTTTCCAGGGGGGTCATGCATGTGCGGCCTCCTAGAAAGCTCCTACTTCCAGTTTGGGATCTTAGTCTGGTGCTCTCTGCTATGCAGGCGGCTCCTTTTGAACCTTTTACAGGAGGTTCCTCTTTATATTCTCACTCAGAAAGTTGCCTTTTTGGTTTGGATGGACCTCTGTCCGTCGGGTTTCTGAATTGGCGGCCCTGTCAATACAGGCTCCTTACTATGTGTCTGCCTTCCACTTAAATCAGTATATAGTTCTTCCTTCACTGTGCCCTAATCCTAGTAATAACAAGGAAATTCTTTGGATGTTGTTCGTTGTGTTGTGCCTTCTGGGCCTAGAAAGGGTTTGGCACCCGCCAAATCTTCCATTAGTAAATGGATTCGTCAGGCCATTTTTGGGGCCTATTCTGCTAAGGGGAAGGTTCCCCCTTTTCGTGTTACTGCTCATTCTGCTCGTGCTGTTGGTGCGTCCTGGGCTTTTCAGCACCAGGCTTCTGTTGAACAAGTTTGCAAGGCTGCTACTTGGTTTTCGGTTCACACTTTTTCTAAGTTTTACAAGGTTGATGTGCGGGCCTCAGCGGTTGCTGCTTTTGGTCGCAAGGTTCTGCAAGCTGCAGTAATTTTAAAGTTATAAAGTTGTGCCTTATTTTCCTTGTGGGATCCCCGCCCATTATAGACACTGCTATTGGATGTCCTAAGTGTCATGAATGTTGGAAGCGGGGTGTGTGACATACTAGGAATAATAACATTTTGTGAGTACTCACCTGTAAAATGGGTATTGCGAGTATGTCTCACACCCCGCTTCCCCCACCCTTTTTTGTTCTGGGATCCTTTATATGGTGTTTATTATTTTTCACTGCTTTTTTAAAAGACTGAGGAATAGTGGGAGGTCCCGGGTATTTATGGACCAGGAGTGGCTCCTTTTTCTCATGTCATCTCTGCAAGATCGCCCTCTACAGGCTAGTTACCCAAGTGTCATGAATGTTGGAAGCGGGGTGTGTGACACCCCATTTTACAGGTGAGTACTCACAAAATGGTATTTTTTGTTGTGTTACACTTCTTCCTTTTCTCCGTGCCCTGTCTTCATTTTGAATTTGCCGCCGCTGACATGTGCGCCCTGTGGCGTCTGCAGTCAGCGGCGGCATCATTATCAATTTTCCCTGCTTTCCTATTGGCTGCTGCTGCAGACCAATTGCCCGCTCTGCGGAGGGGGCGTGGCCTATCGGGGCGGGTTCGGTGGCCTTCCCACATGCGGCCTGCCCCTCGAGGTCCCTCCAGCGCCATCTTGCCTTCCTCCTGGAGTGTCTGCTGGCCCCCTAACGTGGTCTATGAGCGCCCTTGCGGGCTTTATTTTTTGTTATTCTTTTATCACTGTTGTGTGCTTATGGGTGCTCCTTTATTATGTCTTTCAGACGGGAAAACACTGTATTAAAGAGGATTCTCCCGGTCCTGGCCCCTCTATTAGTTTTCTATAACTTTATTAGAGGCCTAAATTGTTAAATCCTCCCACTTCCCTGCGGACTTTTGGGGCATCCCAGGTTGCTTGTACGGCGTAATTCTTATTGGCCAGTTGTGCCACCTTAATTACCATATGGAAGCTTCACAGGATATTGTGCTCGGGGTCCCCTCGGGACAAGCCCGGCTGTGTGTAGAGTGTGGGGCATCCCCTGTGAGTGATGATGTGCGGGTCTGTGTACCCTGCGCCCAGCAGGCGCTTGCGCTGCATTCTGGGCTATCTGTGACTGGGCCTGCGCCAACTATGCCCTCACCCACTCCCCCTTGCCTGATTATGACTCCCAGTGAGCTAAATACTAGTGGGGAGTCTCAACCTGACGTGTTGGCTAACATTGAGAGGCTGATTGCTAGCTCTGCGGCCCGTAAGGCCCCGGCTAAAAGGCGGCATGTGGCACCGGGTGCGTCTGCCTTTCCTATGGAGACGGAGAACTTTCTTGATTTGTCTCGCTATACCCCACTTGAGGAGGGGGAATTGTTCTCTGACTCAGAGTTATCTGATGATCAGCATTTCAGTGGTGCTGACTATGGCACTGATCATTGTGATGCTGATGATACCAATAGAATGTTATTTTTAATGTGCTTTCTATCTCCCTTCCTGCTGCGGCTCCCAAGTTACAGGGGGAACTTTTCAGTACTGCTAAACCACGTTTGGAATTTCCAGAACAGGCCCATTTCAATAATCTTGTTCTCAAAGAATGGGAGCGTCCCGGCCGGCTCCCGGGAATCCCCAAGGGCTGGGATAAAAGGTACCCTTTTCCCGCTGATGTGGTTAAATGTTGGTCAACCCCTCCAGAAGTGGATGCACCAGTATTGGGGTTGTCCAACACTTCTGTGGTCCATTCCCCTGATTCCACTACTCTTTAAGTGGACCAACACCCAGGATTTTCACTATTCTGGGTGTTGGTCCACTTCCGCGGGGCACCTCGATGGGGTGGACCAACACCCACCGCTGATCGGCTTGCGGGGCACCCCGATCGGGGCCCGCCTCTCGCGCGTTCCTCTTACAGGGAGCGTGCCCGCGCCGGCCATTCACAAGTGGCCGGCGCGGGTGTGCGCCCTGCTAGATGGATGTGCAAGAGGCGGCGGCGGCCCGCGCATGCGCCGTTGGAACGAGGAACAGGTAGGATTTGCGGGCATCCTGGGGGCAGGGAGCTGATGGGCCGATCAGCGGTGGGTGTTGGTCCACTTTAAGGATAGTGAGGACCGGCACATTGATCAGCCAGCTTCCCATGCCTTTGCCTGTGTGGGGTCTGCCTTGCGCCCTGTCTGTGCTTCTGCTATTACTGCTGTTGCTATCAGGTCTCTTCTCAAGGGTCTGTTGGAAGGCGCTTCTGATGATACTGCTAGTGCCGAGCTCAGGGTCTTGTCACAGTGTGAAATGTTCATTGCATATGTCCTTTCTGCCTTAGATGATACCATTAGGATGTGTAGTAGAACCTTTGCATTGGTGGTTGCTATACACCGCTCTGTTTGGCTGCGCCAGTGGGTAGCTGATATCACTGCTAAGAAGGCCCTCACGGGACTCCCCTTTAAGGGGCTGCGCTTATTTGGTGATCACTTGGACCTGTTTGCCAAGGGGGGCAAGTTGCCTCAACGTAAGAAGCAGTTGTGGCCCGTTCGGGGGCCTTTGTTCCCTTCTACCGAGGGTCCAGGCCCGGGAGAGGGGTCTCCTTTGCTGGCTCTAGGGGAGACTTCTGGGGCAGAGGTTGTGCCCGCTCCGGATCTTCCTGGGGGTCCAAGCCCAAATCTGTTGCCAAGCCTCCTCAGCCATGAAGCGGCGCCCTCACCCGTCCGGGTGGGGGGACGGCTGTGGCTCTTCGCTCGTGTCTGGAGACAACAGGTCTCAGACAGTTGGATTCTGGAGGTTGTGTCCTCCGGCTACAAGCTAGAGTTCACTGCATGGCCACCTCCAAGATTTCTCTATTCTCTGATTCCTCTAGACCCCTTGGCAGCTCATGGACTTTTTCTGGTGGTGCAAAATCTACTGGGCTTGGGGGTCATCTGTCAGGTCCCTCCTGTGGAAAGAGGTCGGGGTTTTTATTCCAATCTGTTTACAGTTCACGAAAGGGATGGGTCAGTCAGACCCATTCTGGACTTAAAGCTGCTCAACAAGTTCATCAGGACCAGGCACTTTCGCATGGAGACCCTGCGCTCCGCGATCAGTTCGTTGCGCCTGGGAGACTTCATGACCTCCATAGACATCAAGGATGCTTACCTTCATGTTCCAGTCTTCCCAGGGCATCAGAGATTCCTCAGGTTCGCCCTGGCGGACCAGCACTACCAATTTGTGGCACTGCCCTTCGGTCTCACTTCAGCCCCCAGGGTCTTCACCAAGGTGCTGGTGGGTGTCATGGCTCTCCTCAGGGCATTCGCATTCTTCCTTATCTGGACGACCTTCTCATCACTTATATTGGATACCCAGCGAGTGGTGACGGTTCTGGAGTCATTCGGCTGGGTGATCAATCACCCTAAATCTTCCCTATCCCCATCTCGGGTGACTTCCTTCCTGGGCATGAATCTGGATACTGTTCAGGCCAGGATCTTTCTTCCTCAACAGAAGGTGGACTCTCTGCAAGCTCTGGTTCACTCCCTGCTGTCATGCCCTCATCCTTCCATCCGGCAGGGGATGCAGCAAGTGGGGCAGATGGTGTCCTGCTTCGAGGTAGTTCCATATGCACAGTTTCACATGAGACCTCTTCAACTCCATCTCCTATCAGTCTGGGACAAGAGTCTCTTGTCTCTGGATCAGGCTTTCGTTCTGTCCCCTCTGGTCCGGCGGTCCCTCTTGTGGTGGCTGGACTCGAGGAACCTGTTGGGGGGCAGATCCTTTCTGGCCCCCTGTTGGGAGACGGTCACCACGGATGCCAATCTGTCGGGTTGGGGGGGGGGCTACTGGAGAACCCTACAATTCCAGGGGCTGTGGGGCCCTCAGGAGGCCCATGCCCCCATCAACGTCCTGGAACTGAGGGTGGTTCGGTTGGTACTGGCCCAGTTGACTCCTCACCTTCAGGGCCGGCCGGTCCAAGTTCGCTTAGACAACTAGACGGCGGTTGCCTACATCAATCATCAGGGAGGGACTCGGAGCAAGAGTGCCCTCAAGCATGATTCTGTCCTGGGTGGAGGACAATGTTCCTTGCATCTCAGCAGTGTACATTCCGGGGGTGGAGAATCTGGAGGCGGACTCCCTGAGCAGGAGGACCTCTCGCCTAGGGGAATGGTCTCTCAGTAGCGAGGTCTTCCTGTCCTTATGTCACCGTTGGGGGGTACCGGATGTGGATCTGTTTGCGTCCCGCCACAATCACAAGCTCCCAGTCTTTGTCTCTCTGTCCCAGGATCCCCTGGCCCTTGCGGTGGATGCTCTGACTCTATCCTGGCAGGGGTTCCGTCTCCTGTATCTTTTTCCTCTATTCCCCTTGCTGGGCAGGGTTCTGCGCAAGCTGGCTCAGGAAAGGGTGCCAGCAATCCTGGTGGCCCCCCGGTGGCCAAGACAGGTGTGGTTCGCAGATATCGTTCAACTGGCAGTAGATCAGTATGCTCTGCCCCTGGTCCCGGACCTTCTCACTCAAGGGCAGCTTTGCCATCCCAATTTACAAACGCTGGCTTTGACGGCCTGGCTGCTGAAACCTCCATCTTAAGGAATGAGGGGCTTTTTGAGTCTGTGGTTAACACTCTGATCAGGGCTAGAAATCCTCTTCTACCATCTACTATAGGATCTGGCGGGCCTACATTGACTGGTGTGAGTCCAGGGTCCTTCCTTCTCGGGGGTTTTCCATTCCTAGGATTCTGGAGTTCCTCCAGCATGATTTGGATCTGGGACTTCAGCTCAGCATGCTCAAGGGTCACGTTTCTGCCTTGGCTGTTTTCTTCCAGAGATCTTTTGCTCAACATCCTCTGGTCAAGACTTTCTTCCAGGGGGTTGCTCATGTGCGTCCCCCGCGCAAACCTCTGTTGCCAGTTTGGGACTTGAATTTGGTTTTGTCTGCCCTTCAGGGCCCTCCTTTTGAGCCTGTGCATGAGGCTGCTCTGTCTATTCTTACTCTTAAAGTTTCCTTTCTGGTGGCCATCACCTCGGTCTGGCGTGTTTCGGAGTTGGCGGCCCTTTCTATTCAGGCCCCCCCTTTGAGAGACACCAGGATAAGGTGGTTTTCAGATTTAAACCTGATTACTTGCCTAAGGTTGTCTCTGCCTTCCATCTCAATCAGGACATTGTGCTTCCTTCCTTGTGCCCTAATCCTGGTAATTCCAAGGAGAGGGCCTTGCATTCCCTGGATGTGGTCTGGAATTTGAAGTTCTACTTGGTGGCTACTGCACCTTTTAGAAAGACTGATGCCTTGTTTGTGGTTCCTTCGGGTCCCAAGAAGGATCTGGCCCCTGCTAAAGTCTACTATTAGCAAATGGATTCGTCAGGCTATTTTTAGGGCCTATTCTGCTAGGGGAAACGATCCTCCTTTCTGTGTTACTGCTCATTCTACACATGTTGTTGGGGCCTCCTGGGCCTTCCAGCACCAGGCTTCTGTTGAACAAGTTTGTAAGGCTTCTACTTGGTCTTCTGTTCATACCTTTTCCAAGTTTTACAAGGTTGATATTCGGGCCTCAGCGGATGCTGTTTTTGGCCGCAAGGTTCTGCAGGTGGCAATGGTGTGAACTGCGTGTTGTTGCTTTTGGGATCCCACCCTGTTTAAGGACACTGCTATTGGATGTCCCATCTGTTATGAATCATTATCTGGAGCAGGACGTGCTGCATACTTAGAATAATACAATTCTGTGATTACTCGCCTTGTAGAATTGGTATTATAAGTATGCAGCACGTCCTGCTCCACCCCACCCTGTTGCATTATCTTGGATCCTCTGTATGGTGATTGTTATCCTCGTTAACATTGTTAATTATCATTGGCTTCTCCTGGTTCTCCTTACTGATTTTCTATACTGGGGAATTTGTGGGAGGTCCCGGGTATATATGGACCGGGAGGGGCCTCTTTTTGCCATCTCTGCAGTCAAGCGCCCTCTGGCGGAGGTAATCCCATTTGTTATGAATCATTATCTGGAGCAGGACGTGCTGCATAATTATAATACCAATTCTACAAGGTGAGTAATCACAGAATTGTATTATTTCACCACGATGGAGGCATCTGAGGTAATCAGGTCTGGTACCTTAGCAGGCAAGATCACCCCATGTCCGGTATGCATGCAAAGGCCTGGACGAGGACAGGACTATTGTGCTGAATGCACTACAGTAGTAGTTGCTAAGTTTTGGGAGACAAATCTCCAGAGGTTAGGGAAACCTCTGGGCTACGCCTTCAGAGCTAGAGCTCTATTCTAAGTATACAGCACGTCCTGCTCCAGAGATAATTCCTTACGTTTGGGTTATACATCCACACGATGGCGATGGACTGCAGAGACAGCAAAAAAGTGGCTCCGCCCGGCCCCTTATACTCCAGGGACCTCCCACAAAATCCCCAGTTCTTCTCTGCAGCTGCGATGGCAAGACGATGACTCTCTCTACTCGCAGGTGAGCAGGGCTATTAGCCTGCGGCTCTGTAGGACTATTCCCACCCGTTCCTCTTTATTCTGCCTCCCAGCTTTGGCTGCACTGGTCGGTCGGGTGATGGTAGGCAGCACAGTTGTCAGGTGCTTAAGGAGCGCTGCTCCGACCGCAATCCCCCACCAAAGGGTAGGCGGTATAGGCCCATGGTGAGCCTTATGGGATGCCCCTCCCGCGCTATTGCCCCTCGCCCCTGTCCATCTTTGGGCTCCTGTTAGGTTGGCCGCTGCCCTCCCTCGCTCTCTCTGACAGTTCTCGGGAGGGGGGGTGTGTGTTGTGTATCTGTATTCTTCACTCTTTAGGTTTTTTATTATGTGGTATGCTGGGCTTGTGTTGCCGCGTGTTCTGTATGCACTGTTGCTTTTCAAATTGCCGCCACCGCCACGTGCGCTTATACGGCGTTCCGCGGTTAGCGGCGACATTACCTCAGGCACTGCTGTGCCATCATTGGCTGACATGGTCACGTGGGCGCCTTCGCGGTCTTCGTGGGGGCAGGCCTTGCGGATGGCGCGTTCTACATCACTGTCTCCGCAGCCCGCTCCTCGAAATATATGCGGCGCCATTTTGCTTTTCTCGTGCTGTGTGGTTGGCGTCTACCTACCGCGGTCCGTAATATTTTATATTCTATATTATGTATGCATAACTCTTACGGGACTTTTTCTGTTTGTCTTGCAGGCGGGTCAAACTTAATTGTGGTTTAATTGTGGTTTCTCCCAGCCTATCCCCTCTATTTAGTTTTGCTATTAGAGGCCTATTCTGCCTTTACCTCCCACTTACCTAGCGGGCTATTGGGGCATCCCGGGTGGCCTATTGCGTAAATCCCTATTGGCCGGTGGCCACGATAATCACCATATGGAGGCTTCTCAGGATAATGTGCTTGGAGTTCCTTCGGGACAAGCCCGGCTGTGCGTGGCGTGTGGGGTGTCCCCTACAAATGATGACAATGTGCGGGTTTGTGTACCCTGTGCCCAGTGGGTGCTTGCGCTGCAATCTGGGCTCCGTGTGGCTGGGCCTGTGCCCCGTGTGGCTTCGCCCACTCCCCCACGCTTACATCTGACTCCCAGTGAGGTGCATACTAGTGGGGAGTCTCGGCCTGTTTTATCCACCAGGGTGGCTAGCATTGAGAAGTTGATTGCTGGCTCTACGGCGCGTAAGGCTTCTGCTAAGAGGCGGCATCTGGCTCCTGGCGTTAATCTTTTTCCTATGGAGGCTGAGGAATTCTTTGACCTAGCCGGCTATACCCCCCCGATTCAGAATCATCTGATGAGCAGCCTAAGGGTTATGCTGATTCTGGCTCTGACCCATGGGCTCCAGATGATACTGACAGACTTTTGGCTCACATTTTTGAAGTACTTTCCATTTCTCCTCCTGCCGAGGCTCTTCGGCAGCAGGGGGAGTTATTTCACACTGCTAAGCCACGTTTGGAGTTTCCTGAGCAAACTCACTTTAATAATTGTGCTGAAAGAGTGGGAGCATCCGAGCAGGCTCCCTGGGGTGCCTAAGAGTTGGCATAAGAGGTACACTTTTCCTGCTAAAGTGGTTAAGCGTTGGTCGTCCCCTCCTGAAGTGGAAGCACCATTTCTGGGGTTGTCCCACACTCATGTCATGCATTCCCCTGACTCTACTACACTGAGGGATGGTGAGGACCGGCGCATTGATCAGCTGGCTTCCCGTGGCTTTGCCTTTGTGGCGTCCGCGCTGCGTCCGGTTTGTGCCTCTGCCATTACAGCTGTGGCTGTTAGGACTCTGCTCAGGAGTATTTTAGATGGGGCTCCTGCTGATGTGGCTAGTGAGGAGTATAGAGCCCTTCTGCGTTGTGAGGAATTCATTGTCGGACCCATCCTGGACTTAAAGCTTCTCAACAAGTTTGCCAGATCCAGGCGTTTTCGCCCTGGAGGATCAGCATTACCAGTTCGTGGCATTGCCCTTCGGTCTTACTTCGGCTCCCAGGGTATTCACCAAGGTGCTGGCGGGCGTCATGGCTCTGCTGAGAGATCAGGGCATTAGCCTTCTTCCCTATCTGGACCACATTCTTATCCTGCTGAGGATTTTTCTTCCTCAGCAGAAGGTGGACAAGCGCTAGCTCAGCTCCTTCTGTCCTGCCCTCATCCTTCCATCAGGCAGGGAATGCAGCTGGTGGGCCTGATGGTGTCCTGCTTCGAGGCGGTTCCTTATGCTCAGTTTCACATGAGGCCTCTTCAACTCCACCTCTTGTCTGTATGGGACAGGGACCCCGTGTCCCTGGATCAGGTTTTGGTTCTGTCCCCCCTAGCCAGGAGGTCCCTGTTGGTGGGCAGATCCTTTCTGGCCCCTTGCTGGGAGACAGTCACCACGGATGCCAGTCTGACAGGTTGGGGGGGGGCTTTTGGAGATCCCTATCATTCCAGGGGCAGTGGGGCCCTCAGGAGGCCCACACCCCTATCAACGTTCTGGAACTGAGGGCAATCAGGTTGGTTCTAGCCCGCTTGACCCCGCACCTTCGGGGTCGGGCTGTTCAGGTACTCTCGGACAACCAGACGGCGATTGCCTACATCAATCATCATGGAGGGACCCGGAGCAAGGGGGCCCTCAAGGAAGTGTCTCTGATCCTGTCCTGGGAAGAGGACAATGTTCCCTGCATCTCAGCTCTGTACATTCCGGGGGTGGAGAATCTGGAGGCAGACTCTCTGAGCAGGGGGACTTCTCGCCTGGGGGAATGGTCCCTCAACGACAGGGTGTTTCGCTCTCTGTGTCACCGTTGGGGTCAGCCAGATGTGGATCTGTTTGCGTCCCGTCACAAGCTTCCAGTCTTTGCGTCTCTGTCCCAGGACCCTCTGGCCTTAGCCATGGATGCTCTGGCAATGCCCTGGCAGGGTTTTCAGCTTCTGTATGTCTTTCCCCCGTTTCCCCTGTTGGGCAGGGTTCTGCCAAAGATAGCTCAGGAAGGGGTGCCAGCAATACTGGTGGCTCTCCGTTGGCCAAGAAGAGTGTGGTGCGCAGACATCGTACAGCTGGCAGTAGATCAGTACGACCTGCCCATCGATCCACACCTGCTCACTCAGGGGCGGCTACGCTACCCCAATTTACAAACGCTGGCTTTAACTGCCTGGCTTCTGAAACCTCCATCTTAATGGAAAAGGGGCTGCCTGCCTCTGTTGTTAACACCATGATCAGGGCTAGAAAAAAGCCCTCTTCTTCCATCCACTATAGGGTTTGGCGTACCTACATTGACTGGTGTGAGGCTAAGTCTCTTCCCTGTAGTGTGTTTTCTATTCCTAGGATTCTGGAATTTCTCCAACATGGTTTGGATCTGGGACTTCAACTCAGCACTCTAAAAGGTCATGTGTCTGCCTTGGCTGTTTTCTATGTTTTGCTCAGCATCATCTGGTCAAGACCTTTTTCCAGGGGGTTACTCATGTGCGCCCCCCACGTAAGCCTATGTTACCAGTCTGGGACTTGAACTTGGTCCTATCTGCCTTGCAGGGGTCTCCGTTTGAGCCTGTGCATGAGGTTGCTTTGTCCATTCTTATGCTTAAGGTAGTCTTTTTGGTGGCTATCACTTCTGTTAGGCGTGTTTCTGAGTTGGAGGCGCTTTCCATCAAGCCCCCCTTTGAGAGACCAGGACAAGGTGGTGTTTCGCTTTAAACCATATTTTCTGCCTAAAGTTGTGTCTGCTTTTCATCTCAATCCTACTAACCCTAAGGAGAGGGCTCTACATTCCTTGGATGTGGTTAGGAACCTGAAGTTCTATTTGGTGGCTACTGAGCCCTTCAGGAAGACTGATGCACTTTTTGTGGTCCCTTCTGGTCCTTAGAAGGGTCTGGCTCCAGCTAAGTCTACCATCAGCAAGTGGATCCATCAGGCTGTGATTCAGGCCTACTCTGCTAAGGGGAAGAATCCTCCCTTCCGCCTTACTGCTAATTCCACTCGTGCTATTGGTGCCTCTTGGGCCTTTCAGCACCAGGCTTCTGTTGAACAAGTTTGCAAGGCTGCTACTTGGTCTTCTGTTCATACTTTTTCTAAGTTTTACAAGGTTGATGTTAGGGCCTCAGCTGATGCTGCTTTTGGCCGCAAAGTTCTGCAGGCGGCAGTGGTTTAATCTGCATGTGGTTGCTTTTGGGGATCCCACCCTACCTTACGCACACTGCTTTTGGATGTCCCAAACATAAGGAATTCTCTCTGGAGCAGGACATGCTGTATACTTAAAATAATAAAATTCTGTGATTACTCACCTGTAGAATTGGTACTATATGTATACAGCACGTCCTGTTCCATCCCACCCTTGTTATCATTATTCTTAGTTACCTCTGTATGGTGATTGTTCATTTTTGAACTCCTGTTGTTATTGTTCTCCTGGCTTCTTGTTAACTGCTTGTCAATACTGGGGAATTTGTGGGAGGTCCCTGACTTATATAGGGCCAGGAGGAGCCACAAGCTGTTTTCTGCAGTCCAGCGCCATCTTGTGGATGTATTACCCATGTGTAAGGAATATTCTGGAACAGGATGTGCTGTATACATGTAATACCAATTCTACAGGTGAGTAATCACAGAATTGTATTTTTCTATTGTAGTGTCAGCCTTACGGCCAGTCTGTGCCACATCTATAGCATCCTTGATGAGCAGAAGGTTGTTAAAGCATTTCTAAGACTCCTTCGGGTCGTTCAAGGAATGCACGTTCCCACTTGATTAAAGCCTGGGTAGTAATAGGTATATCCTTCTGCTATGGAAGATTTGTTTCAAGTTAAGTGCCAGAGACTTAGCTTTAAGGCGTCATTATGGCTAAAGCAATGGTCTGCTGATACTGGCCAGGGTACAGGCTCTTTTAACCTGCCTTCATCCAACGATTCAACGAAGAATGTGTCTGTTGGTGTCTTGCTTTGAGACGCACAAATCCCTACAGATGGAATTGCTTTTGGTTTGGGATTGAAAGCCATTCACAAATGCATGGCACGGCCACGTGCCCTGCTAGAGCGACAGCGAGGATGCAGCCTCAGCCTGTGCATTTGCCGTTGGACAGGGAAGTTAGGTAAGTGAACGGGGTGACCTGGAGGGTTTAACACAGTGGGGCATCCTGATTTTGGATGTCCCAGGGGAGGGAATCGATCAGGCCGATCAAGCTGGTTTTTGGTCCACATTAAGATTGATTCGTTTTCCAAACCCCTGTCACTTTAATGAAGGGCTGCAGGCCCAAGTCCCCTGTGTATTTTTGTCCATGACACAATCAAAGACATTATTTCTAGGGAAGGGAAAAGCCCAGTAGCTCATTTTTTCTTCCCAATGTCCTTAAAAAGAATGTTTCCTTTTGAGGAGTCTGAGGTGGCATCATGGGCAAAGTGCCCCAAAGTGGACTCCTCATTAGCACAAGTGTCTAGAAAATTGGACCTATCTCTAGAAGACATGGGAACCCTCTAGAATCCTATGGATAAGAGGGCAGACATCCTTTTAAAGAGAGCCTAGGATGCTGATGCCTTTTCTGTTGAAACCCCTAATAGCCAGAAACTGTGTAGGAAGGGTACTTGAATTGTGGGTGGACGACCTTAAGAACAATCTGATTAAAGATGCCTAAGGAGGAAATATTGGAAGCACTTCCTTTTGTAGCCAAAGTGGTTGCCTTCATGGTTGATGCTTGGGTCGAAGCCATCAGGCCAATGCTAAAAGCATGGCTTTGACCAACGGTGCTCGGCAGGCACTGTGGTTGAAGACCTGGCAAGGGAACATGGCATCCAAGTCCCACCTTTGTGGCATCCCGTTTGAGGGAAAGCAGCTCCTTGGTCCAGAACTTGAGGCTGTCCTCACTCGGTTATCCCGAGAAGGGTAAAAATCTCCAGTTAAGAGGAAGGCACCCTTCCCCTTTCGGGGGATAAACACGAAGAAGCCAAGATTTTTTACTCAACGGGAGTTTAGTAGCCCGGAAATCAGAAAGCCCTGGCAGGCACAGAGGGGTAAGGCATAAAGGAACTTTTCAACCCGCCACCCCCATCTAAGCCCCACTCGTTCGATTGCTTTCTGTTTTGGAAGGAAGTCTCCAAAAGTCCCTTTGGGCTACGAATAGTGTAGGAAGGGTACAAGTTGGAATTTACCAAATGGCCACAGAACCATTTCTTGTTGACCCAGCCTCTGAGAGACTAGGTCAAAAGAGGCTTTTCCAGGAGAAATTCTCCTAAGGGATGCCCTAATGGTCTCTATAGACCTTCAGGACACTTATTTACATATCCCAATTCACCCTTCTCACCGGAGATTCCTAAAGTTGGCAGTCCAGCTGGAAGGGAAGGTTTCTCATTGCCAATTTCAAGCAATGCCCTTTGGGCTCTCATCGGCTCTTTACAAAAATATTGGCGGAGGTAAACATAGTTTCTTACTTGGGCGATCTCCTGTTCGTCACAGACCAATCTTCCCTGCTAATCAGTCTACAGAAGGCCATGCAGTGCTTGCCCAGCCTGGGATGGATCTTGAATTTAGAGAAGTCAAATCTAATCCCAAGTTGCAGAGGCTCTTACCTGGGGTACGAAACCAAGCAGCAAAAGATTTATTCTCAGTGTGCCACACACCCCGCTTCCCCTTTAATTCTTACGATCGGGTTACTCCACCAGCAGGTGGCTACGTTGCAGGGAGAAGTCTTGAAAACGAGCCCCTTCCGGCCTATATATATACCTGGGACCTCCCACTTAATACCAGTTTTTTCTCTCTGCATGAAGCGACAAGACAGAAGAAAGAAGTCTCCTGCTTGCAGGTAGCCGGGGTCAAACCCGGCATCCCCTTTTGGTGTATTTCTGCCCAGTTCTATTGTGTTGTTTATGCCTAGTTAAACGGAAGCCTCCCAGCCTAGGCTGCTGGCTGGGCAAAGGTAGATGCCACTTTAGGTGCCTAGGAGCTTATCTCCTCCGCTCGACCCCACTTGTGGGGCAATGCGGCTATCCGGCATGGTGATCCGGATTTGGGATGCCCCTGTCCCGATGTTCCCTTTAGGTCACCTTCTCCCGCTTGGTCCCTTCTCCCTTCGCTAAATGAGGGGGGGGGGGGGTTGCGTGTTGCATGAGGTGCTTTACTTAGTGTTATGTGTGGAAGTGCTTTGGCAGGGCAGCGCTGCGGTGGCGGCGCGTGGCTTGGGCTGCTGGGGCCTTTGTTTGTGTTGCACTTTCAAATTTCCCCCCTCTTTTGCTGTGTCTGGGCCCGCCCTTCACTTCCCCTGTCTCATTAGAGACAGGTGTGCTGAAGCCGGTGGGGGAAGAGGTCCAGTGCGGCTTGAGCTGTAGAGGTAAACGGTCCCCACCATCGCGCACGTGGGCCCGTCCTTGTACTTTGTTATTGCCTGCCATGTATAGCGTTTTTTCCTGGGGCACTTCTGCTTATGTATGGGTCAAATGCCTGTATTTGGGTATGTGTGTATGTATGTGTGGTTATATGTATGTGTATATATATATATATATATATATATATATATATATATATATATATATATATATATGTGTGTGTGCATATATTTATGCAGGTATATACTTTTATATATTTATATTTTTTATTGATGCACTCTCTGGCTTTGCCTTGAAATAGCATGTGTCATGTATATTTTATTCATGATGTTTAAACTATTCATATATGTTTGCCTTGTTGGTTATGTATGAATGTGGTGCATACTGGTTGGGGGACTGACTGTGGTCTGTTTTCCCCTACAGATTCTGGGATCCCCTCACTGCAGTGGCTCTCCCGGTCTGTTATACCTGGCTAGTCCTAGTCTCTAAATTGGGATTTTCTGGGACTTTAATTACAAAGGGGCATCGCGGGTTGCTTAATGCGTAAAACCCTGGGTTGTTGCGAATACTACAAATTCACCATATGGAGGCTTCCAACGTTACCGGAAATGGCTCTTCGGGGCTATCCAGGCTGTGTAGGGGTTGTGGGGCTCCGCTCCCAGGCGATGATGTCATATTATGCGTTCCATGTGCAAGGCAGAACATTGCGCGCCAGTCCGTTGCTCTGGCTTCTGGCTCCTCGCAACTTCCGTCATCTCCTATCCCCCCAACCTATTCCGGACCCCGTGTGACATTGTCAAAAATGGGGATTCGTATTCCGGGGTGCATGCGCGGTTAGCCAACCTCGAGAAAATAATTTCCGCTTCAGTGGCTCAGAAGGCTACGGCAAAGCGGAAGCACCTTTATCCGGCAGTGCCTGCTTCGGAGGGTGAGGTACCTGAATTTTTGGATTTGTCCGATTGTCCCCCTGATGAGGAGGGGGAACTCCTTGAGGAGTCGGATGAGCCTGCAGACCAGCTATTGTTTGACACTGCTGGTGATCAGGCTGTGGGGGCGTCCATTGACACTCCTTCCATTTTGGCTCAAATGTTTAAAGTTTTGGCCTTGGATCCGCCTGCGGTGATCCCTCTGCCAAAGGGTGAGTTGTTTGACATACCCCAGCCACGTTTGGTGTTTCCCAGGCAACAGCACTTTGAGAGGGTTGTCCTTAAGGAATGGGAACAACCCGCGCGCCTGGTTGGAACTCCTCCTAATTGGGATAAGCGTTATCCCTTTCCGGAGGACTTGGTGAAGCTT
The DNA here is from genome assembly GCA_027917425.1 of Gastrophryne carolinensis. Taxonomy (NCBI): domain Eukaryota; kingdom Metazoa; phylum Chordata; class Amphibia; order Anura; family Microhylidae; genus Gastrophryne; species Gastrophryne carolinensis. The sequence continues at coordinate 304,583,105 of CM051234.1, read as the reverse complement.
TGGTCAGTGTCCCCCGACGTCGATACCCCTGTGTTAGGGCTGACTGGCTCGGCTGCGTTGCACTTTTCTGACACCACTACCATTAAGGATGGTGAGGATCGTCGGATTGATCAATTGGCTCGCCATGGTTTTATCAGTGCCGGGTCGACACTACGGCCAATTTGTGCTTCGGCGCTTCTTCTGCTGGCAGTTAGATCCATTATTAGGGGTCTGCACGCAGATCTTGATCCCGCTTGTGATTTGTTTAGTTCTCTCAAGCAGTGTGAGTCTTTTGTTTCTTTTGTCCTGACCGCTCAGGACGATGCTCTTGCGACGAGTAGCAGGACATCGGCATTGCTGGTGGCTATTTGTCGGTCTATATGGCTACACCAGTGGACTTCGGACCTTAACTCTAAAAGGGCGCTTACAGCGCTACCTTTCTTAGGTTTACGCTTTTTTGGGGAGAAATTGGATGCTGTTACCAAGGATGGTAAGTTGCCTCAATTCAAGAAGCCTCGTCGCTCCTTTTGGGGTGCGAGTTCCTTTAGTCCCTCCTTTCGAGGATCCAGAGCAGGCAGAGGGGCTTCCCTTCCCGTTACCGGGGGTGTAGGTTGGTCCCGGGGAAGAGGTTGTGGCCGTCCCGGTCAGTCCTGGGGCGCCAAGCCCAAACCTACTGCTAAGCCCGCTCAGCAATGAGGGGCTGCCCTCACCCGTGTGGGTGGGGGGACGATTGCGACACGTCTCCCTGGTTTAAGGCCGCGAGATTCCGGACACATGGATCTGGGAGGGGGTGTCGCCCGGTTACAAACCGGAGTTCGAGTCTCGTCCTCCTTCACGGTTTTTCCTGGAAATGGCGGGCATCCGGCCAGTGCCGCGCTTAGAGGTGGGCCTCGGTTTTTGCTCCATTCTCTTCGCAGCCCCCAAGAAGGACGGGTCGGCTTGCCCCGTCCTGCATCTGAAGTTTTTCAACCTTCCCAGGTCCTCCCTTGCTCAGGCCAGGGTGGTGTCCTTTCTGGGAATGCGGTCGGATTCCGGTCAACACAGGGTGTTTCTCACTCAGTCCAAAATTTGTCTGATTCAGGAGTTGGCTTGGGTCCTTCTTTCCAACCCTCTGCCGTCTGTTCTGGAGCTGAGAGCCTTCCGTCTGGTTCTTGCTCTTTTGTCTCATCAGGGTCTGGGCCTTCTGGTTCAGCTTCGCTTGGACAATCAAACAGCGGTTGCTTACATCAGTCATCAGGGAGGGACTTGCAGTCTGGGTACCCTCAGAGTGGTGTCCCTGATCCTGACCTGGGCGAAGGCACATGTTCCTTGTCTCTCGGCAGTCTGCAGTCCGCTCCGGTGGGGGACACCGGAGGTGGTCCTGTTTCCCTTTCGTCACAATTGCAGGCTCCCGATCTTTGTGTCGCTCTCCCAGGATCCTCTGGCTCTGGCGGCGGAAGCCATATCCCTGAGCTGGGGGGACCCGGGGTTTCTGTACCTGTTTCCTCCGATACCCATGCTAGGCTGGGTGGTACGGAAGCTGGTTCTGGAAAGGGTGTCCGCCATTCTCGTGGCCCCAAGATGGCCAAGACGAGTATGGTGCGCAGACATCGTTTGGCTGACAGTGAATCAGCTCATTCTGCCTCTTCGGCCCGATCTGCTCACTCAGGGTCGGCTGTGTTACCCCAATTTACCAACACTGGGTTTGACGGCTTGGCTGCTGAGACCTCCATCTTGAAGGAGGAGGGTCTGTCTGACTCAGTTATTAAAACTCTGATCGGTGCCCGAAAGAGGTCTTCTTCTATCACCTACTATAGGACTTGGAAAGCCTATATCGCTTGGTGTGAGGTTAGATCTTTGCCTTGCAGGGTCTTTTCGGTCTCCAGGATTCTGGAGTTTTTACAATCAGGGCTGGACTCTGGTCTTCAGCTGAGTACTCTGAAAGGGCAGGTTTCTGCCTTATCTATCTTTTTTTCAGAAGCGTTTTGCGCTTCATCCTTTAGTTAAAACTTTTTTCCAGGGGGGTTATGCATGTGCGGCTTCCCAGGAAACCATTACTCCCTGTTTGGGACTTGAATTTGGTTCTTTCTGCTCTTCAGGCTCCTCCCTTTGAGCCTTTGCAAGATATTGCTTTGTCTACCCTGACTCAGAAGATTGTCTTCTTGGTAGCTATCACTTCGGTTCGGCGTGTCTCGGAGTTGGAGGCCTTGTCTATTCAGGCGCCCTACTTTGAGAGGCATCAGGACAAAGTGGTCTTTCGGTTCAAACCGGACTTTCTTCCTAAGGTTGTTTCTGCTTTTCATTTGAATCAGGATATTGTTCTTCCCTCCCTGTGTCCTAAGCCTAAGAATGACAAAGAGAGGCTTTTGCATTGTTTGGATGTAGTACGCTGTGTTAAGTACTATTTGATTATTACTTCTTCTTTTCGTAAAACTGATGCCTTTTTTGTTGTACCCTGTGGGCCTAGGAAGGGTTTGGCGCCGGCCAAATCTTCCATTAGCAAATGGATACGTCAGGCCATTATTGCGGCCTATTCTGCTAAGGGGAAAGTTCCCCCTTTTCGTATCACTGCTCATTCTACTCGCGCCGTTGGAGCGTCTTGGGCTTTTCAGCACCAAGCTTCTGTTGAACAAGTTTGTAAGGCCGCTACTTGGTCTTCTGTTCATACTTTTTCTAAGTTTTACAAGGTTGATGTGCGGGCCTCAGCGGATGCTGTGTTTGGCCGCAAAGTTCTGCAGACTGCAGTCATTTAAGTTATGCTTCACTTTGCCTTCGGATACTCATCCCTTGTGGACACTGCTTTTGGATGTCCCGATCGTAAGAATTAAAGGGGAAGCGGGGTATGTCGCACACTGAGAATAATACCATTTTGTGAGTACTCACCTGAAAAATGGATATTGTCAGTGTGCCACACACCCCGCTTCACCCGCCCTTTTTGGTATCCTGGATCCTTTATATGGTGAAGCTTTTCTTTATTTTGAGGTTACCATTGGATTTCCTGGTACCTTGTCTTTCTGCTTTTTAAACCACTGGTGGGAGGTCCCAGGTATATATAGGCCGGAAGGGGCTCGTTTTCAAGACTTCTCCCTGCAACGTCGCCACCTGCTGGTGGAGTAACCCGATCGTAAGAATTAAAGGGGAAGCGGGGTGTGTGGCACACTGACAATATCCATTATTCTTGGTGTGCCACACACCCCGCTTCACTTCTAGAAATTCATCACTTAATGGGTTAACTCGCCGCCAGGTGACGTAGTGCAGAGAGGAAGTCTTGAAACGAGCCCCCTTCCGGCCTATATATACCTGGTACCTCCCTTCAATCACCAGTATTTTTCTCTCTGCTTGACGACAAGACAGAGGTTGGAAGTCTCCTGCTTACAGGTAGGCCGGGGTTTTCTTACCCCGCCACCCCCCTTTTGGTCTATTTCTGCCCGGTTTGAGTGTGTATACCTTAATGGTGGAATGGAAGCCTCCCAGCCTAGGCTGCTCACCGGGCAAATGGTAGATGGCACTTTAAGTGCCTAGGAGCTTATCTCCTACCGCTCGACCTTATGCGTGGGGCAATGCGGCTATCTGGCATGTTGATCCGGAAATGGGATGCCCCTGTCCCGAGGGTCCCCGTAGCCCATTTCTCTCCCGTTAGGGTCCCTTCACCCTTCACTATGGGGGGGGGGGGGTTGAGGGTGTGCTTTAAGTTTGTGTTTCACTTGTATCACTTTATTTCAACGTGTGTGTGTTCATGTTATGCATTTAGTGTTATTCAGCATGTGTATACCTTTGGTTCATATGGTTTAGGTCTGCTTGAATGGCAGACCGCGCTGGGTAGGTGGCTGGCCGCTTTTCTTAACAGACCATTGCTTTTGTGGCCCCCTACCCCCTTTCCCCCTTCTCCGCTGACATTGTATGTGCTCTATTTTGCATAGGCTGCTGCCTTCGCTGATGCGGTCTTTTTTTGTCCTCCCCCCTCCGCTGCCTGGGCGCACGTGTAGTGGCCCATCTGGTGTAATCTTCAGCTGAATGGCTGTACTGATTTGTGTAGGGGGCGGGTCCCGGTGACGCGGCATTGGGGGCGCGGCGGCGTCATGCGGCGCTTTGCGGCGGGCCCAGCATTCACTTCCCTTCAAAGGGGAAGTCGCGTGGGCGCGCGGCCGCACTTAGTCTTCTGTGCTGTGGCTGCTGGCTGCAGGCTTGCTCTCCGGTTGCTGCCTTCGCTGGGCCAGGTAAGCGGCCCCACCCGTTGGGGCTGTTATGTGGGGAGTGCATATCTTTTTTATATTTGATATGGGGGGAGTCATATTTTATTAGGGGGCATGATTTTGCTCATGTTTAAAGGCACTTTGGTGCCATGCCTATATGATTCTTATACACATGTGAGGATCTGATTGGGGTTTCTTTTTCCTTACAGATCCCGGGATCCCTGCTTATGGTGGCCCTCCGGCTCTATGTTGCCTGACTATTTATTGGGATATTTATTAATGTATATATATATATATACTATATATAGTTTGTTAAAGGGGACCTTAACTTAAAAAAAAAAAAAAAAAATCCTCCCTTCCGGGACATTTACTACTAAAGGGGCATCCCGGGTTGGCTTATGCCTTAAAAGTCCCAAGTATTGCGAATACCATAAATCACCATATGGAGGCTTCCGTAAATTCCGGAAACGGTTCTGCTGAGCCCTTCGGGGGGTGCGTAGGTTGTGGGGTTCCACTCCCAGCTGATGATGTCTTTATTTGCATCCCTTGTGCAAAGCAGACTATTGCGCGCCAGTCCGTTGCTTCGGCTGCGGGCCCATCGCATCCTTCATCATCTCCTACCTCTCCCTCCCTGTTCCGGACCCCGCATGACACTGTCAAAAGTGGGGATTCGCATTCCGAGGTGGCGGCACAGCCCAGCCCCCGGAAAGTAGTGCCCGTTAAAGCAGCATTAAAGGCCGCTGCAAAACAGAGGCACCTGACTCCAGTACCTTCGGCTCCACAGGACGAGTTATGTGAGCCTGTGGAATGGTCCGATGGATCCCCGGACGAGGATGAATTCCCGTTGGAGTCAGATGAGCCTTGTTTTTGACACCCCCTCCATTCTGGCTCAAATGTTTAAAATTTTGGATTTAGATCCACCTGAGGCGGCCGCCCTGCCAAAGGGTCAGTTGTTTAAGGAGCCTCAGCCGCGTTGGGTTTTTCCCAGACAACACCACTTTGAGAGGGTGGTTCTTAAGGAATGGGAACATCCCACGCGGTTATCTGGAATTCCTTCCAGTTGGGAAAAGCGTTATCCTTTTCCGCCAGAATTGGTGAAGCTTTGGTCTGTCCCTCCTGACGTCGATACCCCTGTGCTAGGGCTCTCCAGCTCCGCTATGGTACAGTCTGCTGAGACCACTGTCCCTAAGGATGGGGAAGATTTATTCTGGGTCAGCGTTGCGCCCGTTGTGTGCTTCAGCCCTTATTCTATTGGCAATTAAGTCTTTAATTCAGGGGCTGTATGAGGATCTTAATCCAGCTTGTAAACAGTTCACTGCGCTTAAGCAGTGTGAATCTTTTGTGTCTTATGTCCTGGCCGCTCAGGACGATGCGCTGGCTATGAGTAGCAAGGCAGCGGCTATGCTGGTGGCTATTCGCAGGTCAGTATGGCTGCATCAGTGGTCAGCGGACACGGCTTCCAAAAGGGTGCTTACAGCTCTCCCCTTTTTGGGGTTGCGTCTGTTTGGGGAGAAAATTGATTCAGTCGCAAAGGGTGGTAAGATGCCACAACGCAAGAGGCCTCGTGTCCCCTTTAGGGGGGCAGGTTCCGGTAGGCCCTCCTTTCGAGGATTCAGAGCGGGCAGGGGTGCTTCCTTTCCCACTACCAAAGGTACAGGTTGGACTCGGGGGAGGGGCCGTGGTCGGCCCACTCAGTCCTGGGGCACCAAGCCCAAACCTGCTGATAAGCCCGCTCAGCAATGAGGGGCTGCCCTCACCCGTGCGGGTGGGGGGACTATTGCGACACTTCTCCCAGATTTGGAATCAAGCGGTTCCAGGCAGATGGATTCAGGAGGTAGTGTCGGCCAGTTACGACCTGGAATTCGAGTCTCACCCTCCTTCACGGTTCGTTCGGTCTCGGGTGCCCATCGTTCCTTTGGCCACGCAGGGGCTCCTGGCGTCGGTAAGGGATCTGTTAGAGATAACAGTCATCCGGCCGGGGCCGCGCTTAGAGATGGGCCTCGTTTTCTACTCCAATCTTTTCGTAGTCCCCGAGAGAGATGGGTCGGTTCATCCCGGCCTGAACTCTCATCAACACAGAGTGTTTCTTCCCTTTGCCCAAATTCACGCGAGAACGCTTCAGCTATTTCTGTTAGCGTGTTGGGACCAGCAACCTCAGTCGCTGGATCAGTCCTTCCAGTTGTCCTCACGTGTACGGCAGTCCCTCCTGTGGTGGTTGGTCTCGACCAATCTTGTGTAGGGCAGGCCTTTCCTGCCCCCCCTTTGGAAAATTGTCACCACGGACGCCAGTCTGTCGGGATGGGGCAGATTCTGGAAGGAGCTGCAGTTTCAGGGGCAGTAGGGACCTCAAGGGCCCCACTTACCCATCAATATTCTGAAACTGAGAACCATCCGTCAGGTGCTTGCTCTCCTGACTCAGCACGTTCTGGGCCTTCCGGTCCAGATGTGTTCAGACAATCAAACAGCGGTTGCTTACATCGGTCTTCAGGGAAGGACTCGCAGTCTGAGTACTCTCAGAGAAGTGTCCCTGATCCGGACCTGGGCAGTGTTCCATGTTCCTTGTCTCTCGGCGGTTTACATTCCAGAGGTGAAGAATCAGGTAGCGGACCGGTTGAGCAAGGGCTCTCCCCGTCTGGAAGAATAGGCTCTCCATCCTCGGGTGGTTCGCTCACTGTGTCTCCAATGGGGGACCCCGGAGGTGGACCTGTTGGCCCCTCATCACTATCACAGGCTCCCGAACTTCGTGTCGTTCTCCCAGGATCCTCTGGCTCTGGCAGTGGACGCCATGTCCCTGAGCTGGGGAGTTCTGGGATTTCTATACCTGTTTCCTCCGATGCCCATGCTGGGCAGGGTTCTTCAGAAGTTGGCACTGGAAAGGGTGTACGCCGTTCTCGTGGCCCCAAGGTGGCCAAGACGAGTGAGGTTCGCAGACATCGTTCGGCTGGCAGTGGACCAGTTCGTTCTGCCTCTTCGGCCCAATCTGCTCACTCAGGGTCAATTTTGTTACCCCAATTTACCAGTGCTGGGTTTGATGGCCTGGCTGCTGAAACCTCCATCCTGAAGGAGGAGGGTCTTTCTGATTCAGTCATTAAGACTCTGATCAGTGCCCGGAAGAGGTCTTCTTCCATCACCTACTATAGGACTTGGAAAGCCTATATTGCTTGGTGTGAGATAAGATCTTTTTCTTGTAGGGTCTTTTCGGTCTCCAGGATTCTGGAGTTTTTACAATCAGGGCTGGACTCTGGTCTCCAGCTAAGTACGTTGAAAGGGCAGGTCTCTGCCTTATCTATCTTTTTTCAGAAGCGTGTTGCGCTTAAACCTTTAGTTAAAACTTTTTTCCAGGGGGTTACGCATGTGCGGCCTCCCAGGAAACCATTACTCCCGGTTTGGGATTTGAATTTGGTTCTTTCTGCTCTTCAGGCTCCTCCTTTTGAGCCTTTGCAAGATATTGCTTTGTCTACCCTGACTCAGAAGATTGTCTTCTTGGTATCGATCACTTCGGTCCGGCGTGTCTCAGAGTTGGCGGCCTTGTCTATCCAGGCGCCTTACTTTGAGAGGCATCAGGATAAAGTGGTCTTTCGGTTCAAGCCAGACTTTTTTCCTAAGGTTGTTTCTGCTTTTCATTTGAACCAAGATATTGTTCTTCCCTCCTTGTGTCCTAATCCTAAGAATGACAAAGAGAGGGTTTTGCATTGTTTAGATGTAGTACGCTGTGTTAAGTACTACTTGATTATCACATCTCCTTTTCGTAGGACGGATTCCTTTTTTGTTGTGCCCCATGGGCCTAAGAAGGGTTTGGCACCAGCCAAATCTGCCATTAGCAAGTGTATACGTCAGGCCGTTACTGCGGCCTATTCTGCTAAGGGAAGAGTTCCCCCTTTTCGTATCACTGCTCATTCTACTCGCGCCGTTGGGGCGTCTTGGGCTTTTCAGCACCAAGCTTCTGTTGAACAAGTTTGTAAGGCCGCCACTTGGTCTTCTGTTCACACTTTTTCTAAGTTTTACAAAGTTGATGTGCGGGCCTCAGCGGATGCTGTTTTTGGCCGCAAAGTTCTGCAGACTGCAGTCATTTAAGTTATGCTTCACCTGGCCTTTAGATGCCCTTCCCTTGTGGACACTGCTTTTGGATGTCCCATTAAGTGATGAATATTTAGAAGTGAAGCGGGGTGTGTGGCACACCAAGAATAATACCATTTTGTGAGTACTCACCTGAAAAATGGATTTTGTTGGTGTGCCACACACCTCGCTTCACCCCCATCCTTTTCGGTATTACCGAAGCCTTTATATGGTGAAGCCTTTTTTATTTATATCAAAATTTATTTTGAGGTTACCAGTGGAATACTGGTACCTTGTCTTTCTGCTTTTTAATATACTGGTGATTGAAGGGAGGTACCAGGTATATATAGGCCGGAAGGGGGCTCGTTACAAGACTTCCTCTCTGCACTACGTCACCTGGCGGCGAGTTAACCCATTAAGTGATGAATATTTAGAAGTGAAGCGGGGTGTGTGGCACACCAACAATATCCATTTTTCAGGTGAGTACTCACAAAATGGTATTTTTCAGGTGAGTACTCACAAAATAGTATTTTCTGCCTCAATCCAAAATAGACAAATTAATAGGGGCTGGTTCACTACGTCAGCAGAATCCTTGAGACCGATCCTGGCCTTTGTGGGTCTTATGACCTCAGCGATGCCAGCAGTAGTTCATATTCCAGGACTCTCCAAAGTTTTTTTTTTTTTTTTTCTGGAGGCATGGGGCATAAGTCCTCTGTCACTAGATCAGATGGTGACACTTTCAGACCAGGTCATGCAAAGTCTCCCTTGGTGGACAATACCTCGGTGGTAGCTTATCTAAAATATTACATGGGAACAAGGTCCAAAGAGTGACCTATTCAATACTTCTCAGTTTGAAAAACAGATCAAAGACAATTCTAGTTATCCACATAAAAGGGGATCTAAATGTAGAAGCAAGGGATCTGCTTGCATGGGGTCTGGATGCCTTCAGCAGCAACTGGAAAGACTTCAGCCTGTGCTGTGTTATGCCTCTTCCATCTTACTACTAATAGTGCAAAATATCAGGAGAGATGTCTGAGAAACCACCCTTGGTTCCTCCCAGTATTTCCGGGGCTGTTACATCAGGGACTTATTCGACACTCACATCCAGAATCCTTCAGTCTGACACTATAGGGTTGATTCAGAGAGACATAAAAAGAATTTCGTTTTTGTTTTTTCCCTGCTTGCGTATGAGTGTACGAGGGATTCTAAGCATGCATCGCAAGCCTTCAGTAAAGAGTTCGTATGCCAGCTTTCGTTTTCCGTTTAGGTTACTCATGAAACAATGTAGGCTTCCGTTTTTGGCCTTTTTCCAACAGTCGCTTCGAACGAATGATTTACGCTTCCCGTTAGATTCTGAATTCCTTTTTCTATAAATAAACGTCCAGATGGAAATCGTTACAACCTTACGCCTGCGCACTACAAAATTCATTAATGTGCTCGTCTCCATATTTTGATCACTCACTTCTGCAACAATGCTTACCTAAATTACATCGCGGTTTCCTTCTTCATTTAGCGCACCTAATGCTTACCTCAATCACATCGCGGTCTGGATAATCTTCATGTTGCGCTCCTAATGCTTACCTAAATCAGTTTCCTTCTTCTTCCCTTTGCGCACCTAATGCTTACCTAAATCTCATTGTGGTTTCCTCCTTCTCTTTGCACACCTAATGCTTACCTCAGTCACATCGCGGCCTGGATAATCTTCTTCCCTTTGCGCACCTAATGCTTACCTCAATCACATCACAGTCTGGATAATCATGTTGCGCACCTAATGCTTACCTCAATCACATCGCGGTCTGGATAATCTTCATGTTGCGCACCTAATGCTTACCTAAATCACATTGCGGTTTCCTTCTTCCCTTTGGGCACCTAATGCTTACCTAAATCACATTGCGATTTCCTTCTTCTTCCCTTTGCGCACCTAATGCTTACCTCAATCACATCGCGGTCTGGATAATCATGTTGCGCACCTAATTCTTACCTAAATCACATTGCGGTTTCCTTCTTCTTCCCTTTGCGCACCTAATGCTTACCTAAATCACATCGCAGTTTCCTTCTTCTTCCCTTTGCGCACCTAATGCTTACCTCAATCACATCGCGGTCTGGCTAATCTTCATTTTTCTTCAGGTTGTTCCTACGTTTTGCTGTAACCAAGCCTTAATGAATGTATTTTGAACAGAAAATGACACAGAAACAATTTTTTTTTTTTTTTACGAACAAATGGCAATTTTGGTTGTCGTTTTTTTAAATTTATGAAAATTTGTGCAAGTACAACACTTTTTCTTTTTTTTTTTGGAGTAAAAATTGTAAAAATTTACATTTTTCTTTAAAATTAAAAACAAGAAAACTATATACAAAGCAGTGGCAGGCCCCAGATAATTATTCTTCATCTGTGGTCCCCAACGAATCGCGCAGCTCCTGCATCTCGCCCACCAACAGCTGTGGATGGAATGATTATTAGGTTTCAAGCTAACTCATGAGGCCATATGTCATTATGCTAAGGCATTTCTTAAAGGAAGAGGCCAAATGTCATTATGCTAAGGCATTTCTTAAAGTGGACCAACACCCACCCCTGATCGGCCTAGGAATCTATAAGATTCCCAGATAAGATTCCCAGATCCCAGATCAGCTCCCTCCCCGCGGGGCATCCGAAATCGGAATGCACCGCTGTGAAACCCCCTAAAATCTTACCTTATCGGCGACGGATAAGCCGCTGCCTCCCGCGTGTCCCTCTAGCAGGGCGCGCACCCGAGCCGGCCGTTTGTGAATGGCCGGCGCGGGCGCGCGAGAGGCGGCGGCTTATCCGTCGCTTGTCCGTCGCCGATAAGGTAAGATTTTAGGGACTTTCTGGGGGGTTGCACACAGCAGGGCACCCCCCATCGGGGTGGCCCGCGGAAGTGGACAAACACCCAGGATAGTGAAAATCCTGGGTGTTGGTCCACTTTAAAGTGTGGGGTTACATTAAAGCGGTCCTTCACTCTGAATAAGAGTCTATCTTATATGTATTCCCAGTATGTCACACACACCCCGCTTCCGAATATTCATGACACTTTGGTAACTGTCCTGTAGAGAGCGATCTTGCAGAGATGACATGAAAAAAAGGAACCCCTCCCGGTCCATAAATACCTGGGACCTCCCACCATTCCCCAGTCTTTCGTCTCTGCAGTCGGCGAGCAAGTCAGAAGATGGTTGTCTCCTCCTTGCAGGTCGCCGGGGTAACCCCCCTGCCTTTTGTTTCTATTGCTGCCTGAACCTTATTCTAAGCAGACAGCACGTCCTGCTCCAGACATAGTCCTTACATGTGGGTATACCTCCGCCTTCAGCGCCGTGCACTGCAGAATCATGAAGAAAACAAGCTCCTCCCAGCCCTACATATAGCGAGGGACCTCCCACAAATCCACAGATTCCTCTGCAGTGCTGAAACTGCGAAGACATAAAGTATCACGCTCTCACAGGGGAGCGGGGCTTGACAGCCCGAGGCCCTGCGGGACTATTTCCACCCTTCTCTTTGTGAGTAACATGCCTCCCAGCCTGGGCTGCGTTGGTCGGGTGAAGGTAGGCAGCACCTAGTGTGCTTACGGAGCCATGCTCCACCGCAATCCCCATCCTGGGGTAGGCGGGTTAGGCTAATGGTGAGCCTCATAGTGGATGCCCCTCCCGCACCTTGCCCCACGCCCCATGTTGCGGTGAACCCCGAGTGCTGGGTCACCCTCTTCCTTAGTTCCCCCCGTTAGTGGGGGGAAAAAGAGGGGGGGGTTGTGTACGTTGGCCTAATCTTGCCATATCACACGCCTTGCCTTAGCCCTATCGGGTCCTGGGGGTCAGAGGCGCGCTTAAACTTTATTTTTATGTTGACCGTAGCGCCTTTACAATATGTGATTTGGCGCGTAAGGCGGCTCTGTCTCGCGACGCCATGGCGTTTATTTCTGTTCTTTTCCTGTCTTGTTCCGTGGAGCTTTGCGCTCTCCGGGGTGGGCGTGGTCTGGTTTGGCGCGTTTCGCGTCACCTATAGCTCTGACCCGCCCTTCGAGGTTCACTGGCGCCATCTTGTCAGTCTCCCGCGCGCGCGTGTGGTCACGATCCTCCTTCTCCCTGGTTGCTGTAAGTGCCCTCACGGGCGTTCGTTTAAGTTTATTTTTGTGCTGCGCATGGCTCTGACACCCTCATTTCCCCTTATGTCTTTCAGACGCCAAGCTTCCAGTAGCTTCTCCCGGCCTGATATATATATATATATATCTCACAGGGTTATATTAGAATCTCCCACATTCCCAGCGGGTATTGGGGCATCCAGGGTTGCTTACAGCATAAACCCCTTCCGGCATATTACCTTGATTAATCACCATATGGAGGCATCTCCGAATTTGGTGTCCGGGGTCCCGCGGGGACAAGACCGGCTGTGTACCATGTGCAGACATCCCCACGCTGACGCTGACAGAGCACTGGTCTGCGGACCGTGTGCTGAACAAGCGCTGGCCCTGCAATCAGGCTTACCAGTAGCTGCACCTCGCTTCGATACACCTGTCTCCCCGGACTTGAATCTCACTCCGGATGAGTCGCACTCGAGCGAGGATGGCCAGCAAGTAGTGCCGCGCAAGCTTCCCACCGCGGAGCATATTATGTCAGGCTTGGCAGAACGCTTGGGTGCTGGGAAGAAACGATCCCTGACGCAACCTAGCTATAGGTTTTCCTCTGAAACCGAAGAACCTGCCGCTATGCAGGATCTGGATCAGTCCGAGGATGGTGATCTGTTCTCAGGGTCCAGTTCTTCAGATGAGTTGTCTTGGAACCGCGACGGTTCTGGCCCGGAGTCCTGGGGCCTGTGTGAAACTGATGAGTTACTCATTAAGATTTTTGAAGTGCTGTCCATCTCTCCCCCGGGAGAGTCTCCTAAGCCCAAGAGGGAGAGTTTCCACACGGCGACGCCGCGCCTGGAATTCTTGGATCAGGATCATTTCCAGTATCTTATATCTAAGGAATGGGAATCTCCTTGTAAACTCACAGGGGTTCCGGGGGTTTGGGACTGGAAGTACCCCTTTCCCCAGGATTTGGTTGAACGATGGTCAGTTCCTCCAGAGGTGGATGCTCCAATTATTGGGGTTGTTAACCCTCCCTTCATGGCGGCCTCCCCCTCTCGCACCCTTCGGGATGCCGAGGACCGGCGCATGGACAGATTGGCCTCCCATGCCTTCTCTAGTGTAGGGAGGGCTCTGCGCCCGGTCTGTGCTGCGGCTGTTACCTCGGTGGCCGCCAGGACGCTGCTCAGGAAGATAATTGACCAACAGCCGGAGGATCTCCCTTGTGAGGTCTTCAACGCACTGTCAGACTGTGACGTTTTTGTGAGATTTATCCTTTCAGCTATGGATGACACCATTAAAATGTGTGCTAGAACCTCGGCCCTTGTGGTGGCCATTCGTTGCCTGCTTTGGCTGTGACAGTGGGGGGCTGGGAACTGCCACAGCACTTGGCTCTTAGGGCAGGATGCCAGGCTTCGTTCGGGCGATGGCAGGTGATGGCCTTCCTGGACGTGGTTTTTGAAAGAATGGAGTGTTCTGGGCAGTTCCCTTCAAAATTAGCCAGGGGTATTCTAGTCCCCGTTGTATCCTTTAGTGATTGGACACAGATTGAGTTTGGCCTGGAGGGTCTAGGGCATCTAGGTTCCACGGGCTCTGCCTACTTGGTATCCATCTGTTGGGCCGCAGACGCCCTTGTCAAGTGAACCTCTTGATGCCTGCAAGGATCCTTTTCCCCTTCGGTCCCTTGTTCCCTCTGGACGCCTTGTCCTTTTTTCCAGCCGGTGTTACAGGACCATTCTTTATATTAGGGTCTTGTCTGGGGTCCTTCCACTGTTCCCAGATGGCTCGCCGAGGTGAGTACGGGAGCGCTTTCATGCTCATTCACCGGAGCTGTCCGCACTAGTTGCTACTTTGACTTGGGGCTCTCTTGGAGTCTTTTGGATGGGTGCTTAGGCACATCTATTACTTGGTGTAATCTGATTCATACTCCCCCTACGGGGTGGCATTTAGATGGGTCCAGGTTCAACCCTCCCTTCTGATTTGGGTGCCTTGGTATGGAAGGGGCCTTGCCCTCTGTGTAATCTCATTACATTCACCTTGCGGCTGGTGGGCCTATTGCTGGCGGTTTTCCCAGATGCCCCTGGGGCCTGCGGCACCTTGGGTTACTTATCCTGGATGGGGTTCCAACACCCCTGGAAATAGCTCAGTACGTTCCCCCCTGTTTTTATGGGGGTTCCATTCTGGTTGGTCTACTCATGGAAGTTGTTGATGGACATCACTTCCTTCTTGCTATCCCTGTAGATGGTCGCCATGGGGACCATGTCTAGCAGGGTCACTAAAGGGGTTCTATTCCTCATGAATTTCCCTGAGGTACCTAGGGAGGGCCCCTTTAGGGGGGCCCATTTTCATACCATTGGTAGGTCATCACATTGTGCCTTGTTGGGCCCTAGCTTGCTGGTCTGTTTCCCTTAGGCCTTGTCTCTGGGGGACTCTTGGTCTGTCTGGTCAGTGGCCTGTCCCAGCTTTTATCCGAGAAGGTCTCGGAACAGGTTGACCCTTCTTGTAGGGTCTGGTTCTGATCCAGTGGAGGTTTTTTACACTCCTTGCGCTTCATTGGTATTGGCTCGTTGGCTGTCCTACCGTGCTGGGAGGGCCTTCCCTAGTGTCTCAATGAGCCTACTGGTTGGGGCCGTGGCCCTGTGACTGTTAAGGTCCTAATTCGTTGCCCTGGGTGATTGTCCCAGGACTCTCTGGCCTTGGTCACTGTGACCTAGTCTGGCCTTTTGTCTGGGTATTCTACCCTTTGTCTGACCCTTCTTACACTCATTCTAGGTGGGGTTCTGCACAGGCTTGCTGTGGCAAGGGTGAACTGTTGCACTGGGGGCCTTGAGTGGCCCTGTGTGGTTTGGTTTGCAATTTCTGCTGAAGACAGTTGTACTGTGTGCCCTCTCTTGTGGGCTGTTATGCCTAAGTCAGGCTCCTTACTACATCATTCCCTTCACAGGGTTTGGACGATCGTTATTCACCCTATCAGAAATGTTCCCTCTGGGTGTCTCTTCCTCTTGGAGGGTTGGGCCTAGATCCCTCCCTTTTTTATTCTTCTCCCTTTTCCACCAGCTATGGTGGGAATTGGTGCCCTAGTTGGATGGCGGGGACTAGCTCCCTATTCCCTATGGAATGAGGTCTTACTCATGGGTACCAGAGTCCTTATGGCACGGCTGGAGCTGGCCCTCCAACTCGGTTCCTTGAGAGGCTCCAGGGCTCGCCCTGTTTGTCCTCGGTAGAGACTAGTTTCAAGCTTCGGCGTTGAGCATTCCTCAAGGCCGGGGAATTCTTTGGGACTTCCATGCCACGCCTGGAGTCCCCAAATCAAAAGCATTTTGATGGCATTGTTCTTAAGGAATGGGAGAAGCCTAATCGGCTTCCAGGTATTCCTCAAGGTTGGGATAAAAAGTAAACCTTTCCGGTGGACGTGGTAAAACGATGGTTGTCCCCTCCCGAGGTGGATGCCCCGGTGCTCGGGTTGTCCAATACTTCTATTTTGCATTCTCCTGACTCCACTACTAAGATGGTGAGGATAAACGCATTGATCAGATGGCTTGCCATGCGTGTGCTAGTGTCGGTTCAGCCTTGTGGCCTGTTTGTGCTTCGGCGCTTTGGCCTTCTCTACCCTCAGAGGTGATTCCTGGAGTAGAGGCAGAGGTCGTGCCCGTCCAGGTCACAATTGGAGTTCCAAACCCAAGCACGCTGCTAAACCAGCTCGGCAATGAGGGGGCGCCCTCACCCTTGCGGGTGGGGGGACTGCTGCACTTCTTCCAGGTCTGGGACCAGGAGGTCTGACAATTGGATTCTGGAAGTGGTGTCTTCCGGTTACAAGCTGGAATTCGAGATCCGGCCTCCTCCCAGATTCTTCAGGTCTCGAGTGCCTTCGGATCCACTGGCCGCACAGGGGCTCCGGGCGGCAGTAAGTTATCTGCTGGACATGGCTGTCATTTGCCCAGTGCCTTTCGCGGAAAGGGGCTTGGGATTCTATTCCAATCTATTCACGGTGCCCAAGAAGGACGGCTCCGACCCATTTTGGATCTGAAGCTCCTCAATCGGTTTATCCCCTTCAGGAAATTTCGCATGGAAACCTTGCGGTCAGCCATCGATTCTCTTCATCAGGGGGACTTCATGACGTCCATAGACATCAGGGATGCTTATCTGCATGTACCTATCTTCCTGGCACACCAGAGATTCCTCAGGTTCGTGGTGGAAGATCAGCATTTTCAGTTTGTGGCCCTTCCATTCGGGCTTACCTCGGCTCCGAGGGTGTTCACCAAGGTATTGGCGGGGCTGATGGCCCTCCTCAGAGTCCAGGGCATTCGCATTGTACCATACCTGGACGACCTTCTCATTTTGGCTTCCTCTCTCAGCCAAGCGGAGCTAGACACCAGAGTGGTGGTATCCACGCTGGAGAGGTTCGGTTGGGTGATCAACTATTCCAAGTCCTCCCTCTCCTCGTCCAGGGAGGTTTCGTTTCTGGGCATGACTCTGGATGCATTTCAGGCCAGGGTGTTCCTTCCTCAGCCCAAGATTCTTCTGATCCAAGATTTGGTTCGGCTTCTGCTTTCCAATCCTTGCCCATCTATCCGGCTAGGGATGAGATTGGTAGGTCTGATGGTGGCTTCCTTCGAGGCAGTCCCTTTTGCCCAGTTTCACATGAGGACGCTTCAGCTCCATCTTCTAGCGACTTGGGACAAGGTCCGCTGTCATTGGATCAGTCTTGTCTGCTGTCTCCCCGGGCTCAGCAGTCCCTTCAGTGGTGGCTAGTGTCAAGCAATCTGTTGAAGGGCAGATCCTTTCTTACTCCTTGTTGGGAAACGGTCACCACGGACGCCAGCCTGTCGGGCTGGGGGGGGGGGGGGCTTCTAGAGGGAACATCAGTTCCAGGGGTTATGGGGTCCTCGGGAGGCTCATACCCCTATCAACGTTTTGGAGCTACGGACCATTTGGTTGGTTCTGTCTCGCTTGACTCTTCTATTGCAGGGATTGCCAGTTCAAGTCCGATCGGACAATCGGACATCGGTCGCTTACATCAATCACCAAGGAGGGACTCGCAGCAGGAGTGCCCTCAGGGAGGTATCTCTGATCCTTGTTTGGGCAGAGAGCAATGTCCCATGCATCTCAGCCACTTACATCCCTGGAGTGGAGAACACAAAGGCGGACACCCTGAGCAGGAGGTCCTCTCGCCGAGGAGAATGGTCTCTCAGTTCCAAGGTATTCCAGTCCTTTTGTCACAAGTGGGGGACTCCGGAGGTGGATCTTTTTGCCTCTCGTCACAATCACAAGCTTCCTGCCTTTGTGTCTCTGTCTCAGGATCCTCTGGCCCTGGCAGTGGATGCCATGTCCCTGGCTTGGAGGGAACTGGGGTTTCTGTACCTGTTCCCCCCCTTCTCCATGGTGAGCAAGGTGGTGCGCAAGCTAACTCTAGAAGGGGCACCAGCAATTCTGGTGGCTCCAAGGTGGCCAAGACGAGTGTGGTTCGCAGACGTCGTGCGGGTGGCAGTAGATCAGTTTTATCTGCCTCTTCTTTCGGAACTTATCACCCAGGGTCAGCTACGCTACCCCAATTTACCAACGCTGGCCTTGACGGCATGGCTGCTGAGACCTCCATCTTAAAGGAGGAAGGTCTTTCTGATGCAGTGGTTCAGACTCTTGTTAGAGCTAGGAAGAGATCTTCCTCTAACGTCTACTATAGGACTTGGAGGTCTTATATTAACTGGTATGAGGCTAGGGCCTTGCCTTGTAGGGTGTTTTCTATTCCCAGAATTCTGGAGTTTCTTCAAAATGGTCTGGACTCGGGGTTCCAGCTTAGTACTTTGAAAGGGCAGGTTTTGGCGGTTTTCTTTCAAAGGTCTTTTGCCCTTCATCCCCTGGTTAAGACATTTTTCCAGGGGGTTACTCATGTGTGGGCCTCCTAGAAAGCCCTTGCTGCCGGTTTGGGATTTAAACTTGGTTCTGTCGGCTCTCCAGGGGCCCCCTTTTGAGCCGGTGCATGATATTGCTCTTTCTCTGCTCACTCAGAAAGTTGCCTTTTTGGTGGCTATTACCTCTGTTCGGCGTGTCTCTGAGTTGGCGGCCTTGTCTATTCAGGCTCCTTACTTTGAGAGGCACCTGGACAAGGTAATTTTCCGCTTTAAGCCGGATTTCATTCCTAAGGTGGTTTCGGCCTTCCACCTCAATCAGGATGTAGTTCTCCCTTCCTTGTGTTCTAAGCCTAGTAATGACAAGCAGAGGACCTTACATTCTTTGGATGTGGTTCGATGAGTGAAATATTATTTGGTGGCTACTTCTCCTTTTCGTAAGACGGACGCCTTTTTCGTGTTGCCCTCCGAGCCCAGGAAAGGTCTGGTGCCCGCTAAGTCTTCCATTAGTAAATGGATTCGACAGGCCATTGTTGGGGCCTATTCTGCCAAGGGGAAGATTCCCCCTTTTCGTGTTACTGCTCATTCTACTCGTGCTGTTGGAGCATCTTGGGCTTTTCAGCATCAGGCTTCTGTTGAACAAGTTTGCAAGGCTGCTACTTGGTCTTCCATTCATACTTTTTCTAAGTTTTATAAGGTTGCGGGCCTCAGCGGATGCTGTTTTTGGCCGCAAAGTTCTGCATTATGGGCACTGCTATTGGATGTCCAAGTGCCATGAATATTCGGAAGCGGGGTGTGTGACATACTGGGAATAATACCATTTTGTGATTACTCACCTGTAAAATGGTTATTACAAGTATGTCACACACCCCGCTTCATCCCGCCCTTTTTTGGTTTTTCTGGGATCCTTTATATGGTGAACCTTTTTCTTTGCTGTTTACATTTGACTCTTCCTGGTCCCTTTACTGCTGTCTTATACTGGGGAATGGTGGGAGGTCCCAGGTATTTATGGACCGGGAGGGGTTCCTTTTTTTCATGTCATCTCTGCAAGATCGCCCTCTACAGGACAGTTACCCAAGTGTCATGAATATTCGGAAGCGGGGTGTGTGACATACTTGTAATAACCATTTTACAGGTGAGTAATCACAAAATGGTATTTTTGTCTCCCACAGCTGTTCCTCTTGGCTTTGTTGTCTTAAACCTTTAAACAACAAGCACATAGAAACTGCTTAATGGTTAGAGAAGCAGCTACGTATATTCTACTTATGGAGAAACAACATACCTGGTGTACAGGTTTACAGTCCAAACAAAAAAAGAATGTCACCTTCAGACAGGATCCAGTTTCGGGGGGCCTCTCAGAGGACAGCGATTCTCTGCCCCATGCACCGCCTTCATACATTTTCCTCCACGCCGCAGGGTAGGGCCTTTTATATCGCAAGTGAGATGGCGTCAGCTCAATCTGCCGATTAAAGGCCAATCCCTGCATTGGGAGTGAGAGATGAGGCCCGAGTGAGAGGTGGAAGCTGGGACTGGGGCAGGAGACACTGATCCTCTGCCCCGATCCCGACTTCCACGCTCACTTCTGGCTGTCAGACGGTAGACAGCACCATGTGACAGTAACGATTAGCGGTTAAATTAAAAAAAATTAAAGGACTATTACTGTTGTGTGCATGTTTTTACACTTAGAGTAGAAGTCCAGTAATGGGTTAACCCTCCCCTGTTGCTGAGGCAGGAAGGGGGGGTTACAAAGATAAAAAACCCTTACCTCACCCCCAGTCCAGCACCGTGCACAGGGGAACTTGCTGTGTGCTTTTTCCAAAGATGGCGGGGCCAGGAGCATGGTGCTGGACCATGGGCGAGGAAAAGTTTTTTTCTTTGTAACCCCTCTCCCTGCCTCAGGGCCAGGGAAGGATGACAGGGTGATTGGACTTCTGCTTTACCCATTTGTGAATTGGTAAGGGTTCCTTGAGACCACTATACCAATTCAAAGGGCAGGAGCGTCTGGCAAGTCACTTTTTTTTTTTTAAGGTTTTAATCATTGATAGTGAATATAGTCGTGTGCCTACCAATGCACATGTAGTGCTGTTTTAATTAGGAGGAATGGGGCTTTTACATGAAACATGGTTTTCTTGAAAAACTGACTTTTTTTATTTAAAAAAAAAAATGCAACAAAATTTTAAGATATTTTTATTCTATATTTGACCCCAAAATATTGAGAAAGCACTAAAAATATTACAGTATAAACAAAACATTTCATGTTAAATCCCAAACTCTGCTAAGAAAATATAGAATTATCCTGGACATTCCTGCAAAAATCACAGTTAAACATACATAATGCAAAACGTTGCAAAATTGTCTGGCGAAAGTGGGTGACAAAATATGTAGGTAGACTGGCAGTTAAATGGTTAAATCTTACTGAAATCACTTGGACTTGTCTTCATTAATGCAGATGGCCGCTCACTTCCTCCAAGACAGAGGTGTGGCCTTCTGTGTCATTAGTTACGATGAATGGGGCCCATCCATTAGACACTGTGACCGAATATAAAAAAAAAAATCGGAATATAATCCAATGGCGCAATACTGCTACGCCCACATGGCTACCATCCCACTTCCACAGAGTGCACTTGGATTGGTGATATTGTTATTTATTCTAATTATTTGCCACTGCTTGAAACTCTCCTGGACATACTGTTGTTATTTTTCAAAATACTTATTGTTATTCATATTTAGATTGCAACCCCTTCATCTAAGTGCGGCAGACGCGGCTACATGAAAGGGTTTAGCCCCGAAATCCGTGTTAGTCACGTAGCCACACAGCGCATTGGGTAACAAAATTCTTTAATTGCCTTGTCTTTTTGGCTGTCAGTTTTGTCTTTGCACATACATTGTGTATGTATATGGCATATTTGTCTTTACGGGGTCTTTGACAGGTGGAGGAAGCATAATGCTGGGTCTGCAGAGACTTCTGCACCCGACACTTGCTTTGCCACTGACAACGTCCCAGAACCCTTTGAGCCCCGGACAGGCTCAGAAGATATGCAAAAGGTCACCTCTCTCCTTCCCACATCTCCAACAGTGGGCCGGGACATTTGGGTACCATTTGTTCAGGGCAGACAGCACTCTGTACCAACGTGTGAGCAATTTATAGTTACACTCTTGGTACTTAGTGCATATCAATGTTTTGTGTGGTAGAAGCAGGATTTTTTTCCTTTGGGCCGGTGTTAGGGATATGTTAAGATCTCTTTCCCATTTTGCAAGGAAGAGAAGGTCATCCGAATCTGGGGGGGGGGGTCATTAATATCTTGTAGAGTACTGAAAGGGTGTGCTTCTCAGGGTGCTTACTCTGACAAAGCTCTTTGTACTATGTGCACTCACGTGGGTTATCTCAGTATGACCCTAGGGAGGAGAAGAGGTGGGACAACTGGAAGTGTTGCCATGTTGACCACCTCGGGACTCCTTTCTCCACTGCCAGGTCAGACAGGTCCGCCCACTCCTCACCTGCCAAGAAATGGCATACTCTGTACAGGCCCGCCTGTCTCCAAGCTTTTGCCGTCTGGGCTTTGCACCCAGGGGGGAAGCGGGGGTTTCCCAATATCAGGTATAGTGGGGAGGGGGGGTAATATTCCCTGATGTGGAAAGAAGGTCCTGCAGGCGTTCAGTGTCGGGCCAATCGTTGGGTGTTGCCTAGCGTGCACTGTGCCTCCTCCCTCCAGCCAGGTGGCGACGCAGGGTGAAGTCCAGGAAACCCTGCTCAATGTTCACCCATTGTTTATGGTCCTTGTGCAGACACCAGTCTATTGTTCTATTTAGGTGGACTGCTGCGTGATAGAGTATCGGGTCCGGAACGCCTATGCCCCCACACCCCTTCGCCCTTGCCAGAAGACTTCTGTTTATTCTTGGGTTTCTTCCTTCCCAGATAAACTTGGTAAATAGGGACCTAACCTTAAGCAGGAATGAACTCAGAACCATAATAGGGAGAGCCTGCATCAGATACAGCAGGCGGGAGCAGGGTCATCTTAACACCATGACACCGACCGAACCACGAAAGCCTGTCTTTAGACCATCAGACTATCTCTTCCTCAAATTTCCTAAGCATTGGAGGGAAGTTAAGGGTGGTTGGTAATTGGTTCTAATTCTCATGCCCAGGTATCCCACACTATCTCCCGCCCAGCGAAAGGGGAAGGAGCTCTTGATAGTGTTGTATCTCGCAGTGGGGATATTGACATTCATGGCTTCTGATTTTTGAAAAAGTATTTTATAGCCCGACAAGCACCCATATCTCTTTAGCTCTCCCATTAGGTTCAGCAGGGACGTCTCTGGGCATGTCAAAAAGAAAATTAGGTCATCTGCGTAGGCAGCTACCTTATAGTTACCGGTGGACCCTTCCAGGCCCCTAACGTCAGGATTAATCCGCACCCTGCACAGAAAGGGCTCGAGCACAAGGATAAAAATCAGAGGCGAGAGGGGACATCCCTGCCTTGTCCTGTTGGAGATACCAAGAAGGCCTGACGTAACCCCGTTCACCCGCACCGATGCCGTAGGCGAGTTATAGAGCAATCCACTCTAGTAAGTTAGGGCCCAGCCCGATGTAGACCGCATAAACTGCCAGTCCACCCTGTCAAACGCCTTTGCTGCATCGGTCGCGAGGAGGAGGGTGGGGGTGTTTCTTTTTTGTGCAAGATAGGTCAGATTTAGCACTTTTGTGGTGTTGTCCCTTGCCTCGCGGTGGGGTGTAAAGCAGGTCAGGTCCTATTACCCAGTGGAGATGTGGAAACCTGGTTGCAAGAATTTTTGCGAAAAGCTTCAAGCTGCGTTCAACAGCAAATTTGGTCTGTAGCTGGCACAAAGGTTAGGGTCCTTACCTTCCTTCGGAATTACAGTGATATGTGCCCTTAGGGTGTTACCAGGAAGTGAGACTCCTTCTTTAATTGAGTTTTGCATGGCTGGTAGTTTGGGGGCGACCAGGGGGGAAGATTTCTTATAGTACTGCAGATGTAGACCGTCCAGGCCCGGCGCTTTGCCTGGTGCCGAGTTAGCTATAGTGCCATGTAGCTCCCCAAGTGAAATTGGCTCCTCTAGATCTTCTAAGATCGATTCAGGCAATTTGGGCATACCGGATTCTCTGATATACTGCGTGATCAAATGCTCCCTCGCTCCCCCCCCCCGTGTCCCCTGAAGGTTATATAGGCCCTCATAGAACTTGCGGAAGGTTTCGGCTATTTCCTTAGTGTGGTGAAGAATCTGCCCCCCTGGTTCTGCAATCTTGGGTATATAGGTCCAGGTCCAGGCCCTCTCAGCCCGTAGTGCTCTGGCTAACAGCCTGCCACATTTGTCGCCGGATTCATAAAACATCTTATGGCACTTGACCATTTGGGCTTTGATTTTATCACACGTGATCACTTTGAGCTTTTCCCTTAGTGCGGTCAGGGTCGGTAGGTGGACTGCTGTGAGCGACTCCTTGTGCAGACCCTCAAGTTTAGCGATCTCTCTAAGGAGCTCCAGTATGCGCTGCCCCCTCTCCTTCTTGATTCTGGCCCCATGTTTTATGAACGATCCCCTTATGTAACACTTATGAGCTTCCCAGAGTACACCAGGGGAAATTCCAGGGGTAGAGTTTAGCTCAAAGAAACTTTGGATATCTTTCTGGATATCTTCAACAACTCTCTGATCCTCTAGCAATGAATTATTGAGTTTCCCAGACCAACTCCTGGGGGTGGGGACTGAGCACGTCCGGGTCAGGGTGATGGGCGCGTGGTAAGATAATGTAATATTGCCGATTGAAATGGCTATTAGTGTCAGGGAGGCATGGGGCACAAGGAATATGTCGATTCTGGAGTATGACCCATGCAGCGGGGAAAGTGTAATCTCGCGTGGTGGGGTGCTGGATCCTCCAGTGGTCTACCAGCTGGTGTTGCGCAAAACTTTTCTGCAAGTGCCTGAGTTTGGCGTAAGCCAAGTGGGGTTCCCCCCCTGGAGGTATCCAGCAAGGGTTCCAACACCAGATTGAGACCCCCCCTCACCAGATCGCCCTCTAAGAAGGCCGACAAGGAGTCCAGCAGCTGCTCTAAAAAGGTGATCTGTCCCGTGTTGGGGGCATAGACACTCACTAAAGTGTACAATTTTGAATACATCAGCCACCTTCCCTCCCCGTCAGCCTTCTACTCCCGCAGCTCCCAGGGGAGTCCATTGGCTATTATAATGCTAATCCCTCTGGACCTAGAATCTAGGGAGAAGCTGTGGAATGCCTGTGGGAAGTTTTTATCTTTTAGTGTGGGTGGGTTAGCTGCTCTAAAATGTGGATCTTGTAGGAAAGCCACCTGAGCTCTCAGGCCTCTCATGTATCTCAGAATCATGGACCACTTTTCGAAATTATTCATCCCCTTGGCATTGAGGGACACTATCTTGATCTCTTCCATCCCGGCTCCCACCGGTGTGTCTTGAGCCACTATACTCATGGACCGCTTCACCGGGGGGGGGGGGGGGGGGTCAGATGGGAAAGATCACTCTGGACGTGGGGACCTTCGGTGTGTCGGGAGGTGTAACCGATCGGGGAAGGGGAAATGGGAAAAGAGACACAGCAAGGTGGTGAAATAGAACACACAAGGAAACTAATAATCCTATACAGGATACCGCCTGGCAGTTCTCCAGCACCTACCAGGCAACCCTATTGGGGGTAGGGTGTCTGTCACTGCGGAACCACCACCGGGATCACGGCTATCCGCACCCGGCGCAACATTGTTAAAGCAAACTATAAGGCAGCGACATATAGCATAACCATGTGAAAAACAACAAGAACATGCGAGAGAAGAGGTAAAAAACAGGTGGCAGAATATTGACAGTAGAGCTAAACTCTTAGAGAAAAGGATATTAGCAGAGCAGTTTCAGGCATAGTTTTGTCCACGTTGCCCAGCGGGCCCTGGATGTACGCCCTGCTTATGGTGCGGGGGGGGGGAGGCCCAAGCATATCGACCCGCCTGAATGAGTCGTGTGTCCACGTGGCTGCTCACGCTTCTGCATCGTAAGGCCTGGACGGCCTTCGGGGGAGCTTCCGGCCCCCTACGTCCCCGACGTCTTGTTCCGGCAGAGCGAGGGGGAGCCTGCGCCAGGTCCGTCGCTAGCCAGTCTGGAACAGCAATTGGATCGCAACCCAGGAATGCAAAGAGGTTTTGCAGATCTTTGGGGGATTTCAGTAGAAAAATATTGCGCTCCTTCCTCACAATGAGGTGAAAGGGGTATCCCCATCTATAAGAAGCACCTTTTGCGAGTATCCGGTCCAAAAGTGGTTTCAATACTCTCAGCATCTGCAGGGTTCTTCTCGACAAGTCCGGTAGGATCTGGATGTTGGCTCCGTCAAATTCTGCACTTCCTCTCTGCCAGGCCCGCTGGGCGATATCCTCTTTCAATGTAAAGAAGTGGACCTTGCAGACCACATCTCGGGGATTCGAGGGATCGGAACTTCTCGGGCCCAGCGCTCTGTGAACCCTGTCCATCTCCACAGGGGTAGACGGGTCTCTCTTGAGCAGGTTGTTAAAGATCGCGTTCACAATGCATCTCAGGTCTTCGCCTACGGAGGCCTCTGGCATACCCGTCAGTCGCAGATTGTTCCTCCGGCTTCTGTTCTCTATATCATGTGTGTGTAACATCTAGGACTGTAACAAAGCCTCTTGTGCATCGCATCGAGCTTCCAGTGCCTGGAGACTGCTTGCGGTTGAAACTTCTGTCGACTCAAGTGCAATCACTCGCGTTTCGACCTGTGTTATATATTGTTTGACTTCCGCTAACTTCCGCTCACAAAGACCTCCGGCTCTAGTGGGTATGGGCATGACTGTCGTTCTTTTGGTGGTCACTGGGGGAGGGCTGACGCTGGCATTATTTTTGCTGCACTCTGATTGCCCCTCCCGGATCGGCTGTCTACACTTTGGGCATTTCGGGGGGCATAGGCGAATCTGGCAAATCCCCTCCAGGTCTGAGGGTCTTGTATGCCGTGGATTTGAGACGGGGGGGCATCCCGCAACCCCTCTCTCCCCACTTCAGCGAAGGCTGTCTTCTGGGTTCAAAAACCCTTTAGCAGTGGCCACTGTGTGCTCCTGTGTCCCATCAGTTCCCCTGGGTGACACTTTAAGTCCAGGACCTCTCTTCAGGCAGGAGTGATCCCTTTTTTCTTCCTGCGCTATTTCACCAAATTCAGCAGGTAGGTTCCTGGGCACCTCTCCGCTCTCCCAGTGCTGGGTCCCTTCCCCGTCCCTCACATCCCCCGAGGGCGAGTCTGTACCCTTTTTTTTGTGCCGCTGTGTGTCTCTGCTGCTCGTGCGCAGCCACCGCCGTCCGCCATCTTGGAGTTTGCGGCTACCCCTTTAAGGCCATGCTGAGCCTCTGTACGGCCTCGCAGCTGCCTGCCAGTGTTCAGAGAGGCTGTGCAGGTGGGGGCCGCTCTCCACGCAGTGCGTCTGATCGCACGGCTCTCCCCTCCGTTCCAGCTCCTCTCCCAGCATGCCGTCTCTCCTCGCCTCCGCCGCCATTTTGACTGGCCGAATTCTCACCATTCTCTCTGCCATTGACTTTCATTGTCTACCTTGGGGCAGACATTAAAAGTCAGCGGTAGCTTTCTCTTAACTTAAATAGGAGTGATAAATCTCACCTGGCTCTGAATCGACCCCTGGAGTCATTCCCAGTCCATCTAACTGCTGTCCGTGCTGCACACAGGCTGGATATTAGCTGGTGGTTATAAAAATGTTACATGAGTATTTCATCTGCATGGTTTCCTCTACAGCATCACAGGTTATCAAATCTGTTTGAATGATGTTGTAATTCTTAGGCAACAGCCCATTTTTGCTCTTCTTCTAAACTAGATGTTATTGTCCTTTTCTGCTTTCGTAATTTCATCTTCAACATTGTATTCTGTGCTTGATTCAAAATGAGCAGATGTGCTGGCGATCAATGAAGTCTTGTTCTTTTACACAAATGTGCTTACACTACTCAAAAAGCAAGTGTGGAATTTGTTAAATGAAATCAATACTCAACTTCTTAATCGGTGAACCTACTCATTTAAACCTGTAAGCAGACAAAGAACGATTTAAAAAAAAAAAATAGAACCTTATGACCCCAAAGAGGTTCATGATGCCTCCAGATATTTTCATACAGATGCTAGGTGAATGCCTCTCAGAGGGGGATCTAGAGCTTTACAGGGTTTGTGGTTATCTAAAACTGCTTTTTATACCCCAAGGGATGCCTTTGTGTGTACAGTTTTCAAAAGTTCTAAAAAAAAACTTTCAGTAAAGTATATTTTACATGGGATTGCATCTGTACTGCCTTATGGAACCTCTTTTTGAGACTTTATTAAGCATGGCTTTGCAGGTTGCAGGCTTTCTTAAACACGTGTTATTTATTTCTGGTGTAGTATTATCTATAGATTTGCTGGTTCTCATTTAAAAATTGTCTTTTGTATTGCACTTGTAATTTAGGGACAAACGGTATAAGAGGACACGCGGGGGGGGGGGGAAGAGAACTAGATCAAAATGCTGCTATGGGCCGTTGGGAACATGGCAGGTTGCGGTCCTGGGCAACAAAACGCTCCAGGACGGAACCCAGCACTTAATGAATGAAGTACCACCAACCTGTGTGGGGAGTGGGAAACAGGATGATACACAAGAACTTACAATCATTAATCTTACTGATATACCCCTCACACAGGATGAAAGGTCGGTACTGGCTAGTGGACTGTCCTTTTCGCCTAGTAACAAAATGGATATGTTTGTTGTCATTAAAGATCTATACATTTTTTGTAGAAAGTTACTTCTTAAAAAACAGTTTCAGGCTTTCCCTGGTGGTGAGGCAGGTTCTGAACTTACATGTGAAGAAGTAGATGCCATAGAAGATTTGATGAGTCTTCTTGATGAGCAAAGTCCACAAGAGGACAGAATGTCATTGTTCAGGAAACCCTCTAAATTTATGCCACAATGGTCCTTGAGCCCGGCGGTCCTCACTTTCTTTAAAACAGTGAGTGAGGAGATTCGAAAGTTACATGTGAGTGATGGCCCCTATAATTTGACCAAGGGTGAAATGGAGGCGATTAAGAACCTACAAACACGTACTGACATCATTATCAAGGAGGCCGCCAAAGCGGGAATATTGTCATAATGACATGTGAGTATTATCGCACTGAGGCCCTACGTCAATTACACAACAGTGATAATTACGAAAGACTCCCCTCCAATCCCCTTAATAGCTATAAATTGGAATATCATGATTTGATCTCAGAAGCATGGGCGGAGGGTGTGATAGACCGAAAGTGTCATGATTTTCTGAGGGTGGAACATCCGATTGTAGCGACTTTCTACATGTTACCTAAGATCCACAAAAACCCCCGATGCCCCCCGGGATGACCTATTGTGGCGGGAATCGGGGGTTTAACAGAGAAAGCATGTATATTTGTGGACAAATTCTTACAGCCACATGTTAATTCGCTCCAGTCATATGTTCGCGATTCAATGGATTTGTTGATCGATTGGATGCGCTACATTTGCCATCAGATTTATTGTTGGTTACATTGGATGTGGAATCGTTGTACACGAGTATTTCCCATACACATGCCGTTCGTACCTGCTAATACTTTCACAGTATGAGCAATCAGGAGTCACCGGAACTCCAGCAGTTCATACTGAAACTGTTGGGGTTCACCCTTGGAAAACGTCTTCCTACTTGACTCCACCTACTACCGCCAGATTTGTGGTGTGGCTATGGGGGCACGATGCGCCCCCTCTGTGGCCAACCTGTTTCTGGGGTGGTGGGAGAGGGAAGTCATCTTTCAGTAGGAGTTGGCGGACTACCATCAGCATGTGTTGGGATACTTTCGGTACATCGACGATATACGCTATTGTGGCAGGCTCCAGAAGAAAAATTCATAGAATTTTTGAACGTCCTGAATGCAAATGACCTTAACATCTTTTTGACAGCTAATATTTCCAAAACACAGGTTATGTTTCTGGACTTGACCATCACACTAACGAATGACGGTACGGTGGAAACAGGCCTGTACCGTAAAGAAACAGCGGTAAATGCGCTTCTACATTTCAGTAGCTTCCATACCTCTAGTTTAAAGTGTGGTATTCCGATGGGACAATTCTTACGTGTGCGAAGAAATTGCTCAAGAGACGAAGAATTTCAATTACAAGCTAGAGATTTGTCTGATCGATTCTACAAGAGGGGATACCCTAGACGGGTGGTTAAAAAAGCCCTAAAACGAGCCAGGGATACCCCACGTGAGGGGCTTCTTACTCCTAAAAGGAGGCATCGGGAACAAACAGAGGTAAGATTTATTACCCGTCTAAACAATGATTGGAGCACACTTACACAAATATTGAGGCGGAATTGGAAGATTTTGAGAACGGACCCCACATTAACTAGATGGATTAGACATGGCCCCCGCCTTACGGCACAAAGAGCTCCCAATATTAGGGATAAAGTATGTAGCAGTCACTTTAAGAGACCTGGAACTTGGCTGGAGGAAAAGGGGTTGGAGGGTGGGAGTTATCGGTGTGGTACATGCTCCATCTGTCCCTTTATGCAAAGAGAAAAATACATCAAGAATGAACATACGGGTAATCAATATAGGATCAGACAATTTATTAACTGCAAATCGGCGGGGGTGATATATGTGCTAGTATGTGGATGCCCCAAAATATATGTGGGCGAAACTAAGAATTCTTTAAAGGCTCGCATACAGGCGCATATTTCTAACATCAGGTTGGCCGCCAGGAATATGGAACTGGGAAAGATGGTCCCCCTGGTGGCACTCCACTTTTTACAGGTACATGAGAGTAGGTTTGACAACCTAAAGGTGATTGGAAAAGGTGAGTTTGGGCCAAAGAGGGGGCAATTTAAAACGTCGGCTCCAGCAACGGGAGCTTCGCTGGATTTTCAACCTGGATGCTCAGGCACCGTGGGGGCTAAATGAGGACATAGCTTTTACACTATTTTTAGGTGAGGATTAAGTACGGGTGTTTCGGTTGGGGTATCCCTGATTGCAGTGTCATAGATGGGGGCATTTTTTGATTTTATATACATTGTTAGGTTATAAGTGGTGGCTGGGGTGTGTGTGTTCACTTTTGTTTTTTGAGTTCATAGGACAATTTCCTCGTTGTTAACATCAGGAGAAGCTCGCGGGCCTGTATCTTGGATATCTTGGATAGCTGTTTGAACCAGCGAACAATAAAGCTTTCCCGCTTGAGAAGACATCCAGCAAAGAGCCTGGCGTTTACCCCCCAGCCCTTGTCTTTCCACTCCCCTGATTGTCTCCCCCCCCTTTTTTCCCCTTCCCCCCTGTTTTTGCTGCCCACCCCATTCTCTCCCCCCTTCCTCCCTCTTCCCTTCCCCTTTCCCCCTCCCCCCTCCCTGTTTACATCGTTGCATAGCATTGTATGGGACACAGGATAATACCTGCCATGGGGCAGGGGGTATGTGCGGGGTAGAGGGTGCTGTGGGACCCGTTGGTGCATGATTGGTCCCATAGGGGGCACCCTTTATGTGGGAGATGGGTAGTGGAGGGGGCAGCTTCTTTCATGCTGTGATAGTGTGGGGGCAGTACACCCGTTTTACCATGTCTGGTTAGGTGTAATTATGCCTGCAGATATGGTGTAGGTGGTAGGGGGTGACAGGAGGGATATTGAATGCTGTCTGTCCCTCACGGTATGGGGACCCCGTGGTGTCATAGAGAACATATTAGACCCCTCATATCTCTAGCATTGGTGTGTTCATAAGTAGAACAAGCCACAAGATGACTGTTATTTTCATGGCAGCGGCATGGGTCACCCCAGCCGGGGCACTAGTATTGGGAGGGACTTGGGACTATATATATCCCCAACTGCGTGCCCCTCATTGGATTTCTGGGGCTCATAATAGTTACCCCTCTAGTGATAGTTAGTCTCTGTGGTATGAAAACCAAGATAGTGTATTATTTCTTATGGTGTTTATAGGTAGTTTTTATTGTATGTGAAAATGAGTCCAGTAAAGTGGGTTTATAGTGGATTTGTGGCTGCCCATCCGTGCCTTACTTACCTTCCTCGTTCCGCTTGCAGTGCTGGGGCCACCGGGTAACACTCTTGTGTCAACATTGGCCAGTCATGCGCGCTTGGTTACTGAGCGCGCTCCGTTCAGCAATAGGATTGGGATCTGAGACAGGGGCCGGGCCGCTGGTGCACTTCCGACCAGAGTGCGTCAGTGCGCTCCAACCCTCAGTTTCGGTTCTGCCCGCTGACGCACTTCCAGGCTCGGAAGCGTCGGCATTCAAGCTGGTTTGCAATTAATTCATTAGCAAGGAGATTTAAGGAAACATGGGGGGCAGTCACACTTATCTTGTTGCCCAAATGAAGTAACGGGGAGACCATTACGAAACGCGTCGGCTGGGGCGGGGTGCAGCGTGTGGCTACAGGGTTCCCTCACGGTGATGTATATAGCACATTTATTTTTGATTGTTTACTTTTTTCTTTCTTGGTGTGTCCTCAGGAGCATTTATAACAGTTTAAGTATAGCACTGTATTTGGCACTTTATCATGATACACATGGATGTATTGTATATAGAGTTTTAGAATTAGCTTTTTCTATGCGTTTGTGGAATATATATATAGGAGCACGTGCTGTATAAATAATTGACACAATTTATGTTATATATATGTTTTTAAGAGGGTTACCCTCTATCCATAGCGCCACCGCATGTATTTTGTTTTTTTAATTGTTTTTAAGAATATTTTTGTACTGGACAAACAATAAAATGAGTATTTTTGTTTTGCAATAAGTGTGGTGGTGCCATAATTCAGGGCAGGCTTTGGGGTGGGGGTCACGTGGGATCCCACATTTCTTGTGTACACTTGTAATACATTACATAATCTCTGTGAGCCTCTAAGTTTAATAACGAAACCATTGTTCCTGTAATGTCTAAGGCTTTCCTGCCTTTAAATATAAAATAGTTTTGCTTTTATATCTGTATGGAATTGGAATTGGAATGGAAATGGTAACAAACTAGACTTGATGTATTTGCCTAAATATCTGTTGAATCTGTTTTCTCTGTTATATTCTATTTAGGCAAAGCATTTGCAGGAAGATTGCTATTTAGGGAAAAAATGAGCAACAAAGCTTCTCTATGTTTAATCCAACTTTTCCAAACACTTTTTCAAAATGATTTGTGCCTCCCATGCCCTAATTTGCTCAGACAGCCAAGAAGGAAAAAATGAGAAGAGAGTCCTGGCAAGAATGATAAGCCACAATCAAAGTTTGTACTAAAACATAGCTAAAAAAAAGTAGCTAAAACATTGGAGCTTTCTGAGTGCTTTAGTTGTTTAACTTGTATATTCCCTTTTAAATTTAGTCATTTTGCTTACTTCCCACCTTTACTTACACTATGGAATGTCTTTCATCAATACCTTTATTTTCACAGTTTGTGGCCTAATCCTCAAACTCTGCAAACAAGTGTTGATCCTAAAGTTTAAAAGAGAGAATAAGAATTGTAAAAGACCTTGAAATCATCACTAATCCCTTTTGACCATCTTAAAGTGGACCAACACCCAGGGGGGATCGGCCCGGGAATCTATAAGATTCCCGGACCGATCAGATCCCTCCCCGCGGGGCATCCGAAATCGGGATGTCCCGCGGGGAGGAACCCCCCAGGAGGCCCACAAACCTTACCTCAGCTCCATCCCATTGGCGCATGCGCAAGCCGCGTCTCGCGCTTCCCTCTAGCAGGGCGCGCACTCGCGCCGGCCGCTAGTGAATGGCCGCCGCAGGTGCGCTCCCTGTTAGAGGGAAGCGCGAGACGCGGCCTCCAGCGCTTAGAGCCGCTGAGCTGCTATGCGCGTCCAAGCGGCCTTGGACGCACGCTGTGATTGGCTGGAGAGGTCACGTGGGAGCTTGGTGAGGTGAGTGTTTCTGGGCTTTAGGGGGGGTTTCAGACAGCGGGGCACCCCCGATCGGGGTGCCCCACCGAAGTGGACCAAAACCCAGGATAGTCAAAATCCTGGGTGTTGGTCCACTTTAAGAAAGGAGCTATCGATTTGTAGTGCTTTTAAAAGCTAGCACGGGGCTGGATGTTGTGAAGAAGACTGTTGACTTAACTTAATACTGCTAAGAGGTAAGAAATTTTAACACAGATAGATAATTATGCTTATGTGCATGTGGGTTTACCCTACCCAAGGAAAGTTATATTCTTACCCAAAATAGCTTCTGACATTTAAAAAAAAATATCCAACCATTTGTTGCATGAAGACTATACTATAGTGTTAAAGTTCTTTTTGAAACCTCTTTCTTTAGTACAGTTGTACTTACCTAATTTATGTTATGTTACTTCTAGCTTGTACTCGGGTGAGAGTTGGTATAAGCAGCCATGTTTTGTGTTACTTGTAGAAGCTCAGCAGTGCCTTTGATATATAATGTCTTCTATCAACAACTGCCAGAGACATGGCTCTCTGCATATAAAACTATTAGGCCTTCAATAAACTCTTTGGAAGGTAAAATGTTTTGATACTGTTTCCTAAATCTTTGAATGATCATTGCATATTTGCTTTAATAGTCAGATGACACCATGTTCTCATTTGCTATGGATCTCAGTAAAACCTAGAATGAGACATTTTATGATATTAGCTATTGTGTGAGACTAAATAAATTGTCATTGTGTGAACAGGTGTGCTGATGAAGCCAATTTGGAATAATAGTTTGACTGAAGGCAGCCATAGAAGCAACCCTGAAGGGTTTCTATATACTCACCCTTTCTGATTTACTCTTTACCTTTCTCTTTAAACTTCAAAACATTGATTTTATAACTTGTTCCTTTGATTTTCAGATCTGTTGGTGCTACCAAGTTATAGATTACAACATCATGTACGACGTTCAAGAACTTGCTTTAACCCTAAACAGCTTGAAGCACTGGAAGAAGCATTTGAGAAAACACCATATCCAGATCTTTTAACACAAGAACAATTGGCTATATGTGTTAATCTGCCAGAGTCAAGAATACAGGTATATCATATTATTTTATTGTGCCATCCTTTATGCTTTTGTGTATTAATCATTATAATACGGATAGGTATTATACCCCAGTGAAAAAGAACCATATTTTATGCATGGTATGTATATAAGATTAGCAATGTCAACCTCTGTTTCTATATGGGCCAATAGCGATTTTTTGAAAAATAGATGATGTTAAAGCAGTACTGTCTATATAAAAAAAAAAAAAAAATTGTGTTAACCCGCGCTGCTGGTTTCTTTTGGCAGTAGATAAATATTTTTTATCTTCACACAAATAGGTTATTAGATGCTCAACGTGTATAGAACTTCACTATTCCATCAAATTCTTACAGACTAATAAACATATAGTACACAGAGCAATTAGTGTTTTTTAGTATAGGTATTGAACTAAAACAGAGCAATTAGTGTATTTTTGTATAGGTATTAGACTAAGACAGATAAAAACTGTTTAGATAAGTCCAAAATGTGAAGGTAAAACGTTCAATTCTTCTATTGAACAGGTGGTGAATTATCACTTTATCTTCTGTGCCAGTGTTGAATATAAACGCAATTTTCTTCACCAAGTGCCCACCCCCTAAGTTGTTTACCCTTACCAGATAGATGATTCAATTGAGCTTTTCAGTTTACTGTCTCAATTTGTCCTTAATGTATATCTTTCAGGTCTTCTGCTGTTAGGTGGCCTATTGGCCCTCCAAAAATATATGCTCCTCAATCTTGCATAGGTTTATCTCCCAACGAATAATTTCCAGATATACATATAAAGGGGGAAACAGACTATAATAGCGTGATATCGCTTTTAATTTAAACTTGATTAAAATTATATAAAATGCGCACTCACATTTCAAAAAATCATTTTTAGCATTGGTTTAACAGGCAAGGATCTCACCTCTTCAACTCTTACACCGCGGCCGCAGGTGTCCCAATGATATTGATGGGTGTGGGTATGTGGGTCCTCCTGAATAATGAATGCTGGATGTTGTAAAAGATGTCCGCCTTGCCGCCTAGGTCGACGCGTTTCGTTGCGTGCCCGCAACTTTTTCTAAGACTGGCGGCGCGGCGGTATACGCTGCCTTTTATATGCTGTGTGTAAGGCGGGGTTTAAGCGTCAAATGACGATGGAGGCAAGGATTGCAGGTTGGTGGATCTCCATTCTGATTAGTCAGTCTATGCTGACGTATAGGTTGTCTTGTTTAGTAGAATTTAAAATTTGAAATGTTAGGATAAAATAATAGATAAGAAATAAACATTAAAAGGCCAGAGATGTTCCTATCTGGTATTTACATTTAGGATGCTGTCAGTTGAAGCCGCCAGCATATCGCTACATATTTCAATTAGGAGCGCGGCTGTGTTTCAATTGAACCGCTGTTTGGCTGACATGAAAGTTTATAATCTGTCAATATGATAGTGTAACAATCTAAATAATTAAATAGAACTCGACCATATTTAGGAGATGAACTTAGGTGTGATACTTCTCTGCCTTACAATGTATTTGACGCCAATAATAAACATCAAGTGTTATTTCCACTTAAATGATTCATAGATGCAATCATAGTACTAGCCGATTATCATTAAAAACACTCCAGGGTTACAGTTCTGCATAACACAGGGCAATAAAAATATACTGTACAATGAAAATATATAGTTTTGTCCTCCTTATGTAATTTTAAAGTGCAGTAGTGACAGTAGTAATACTTCCATTTGTCTCTGCTTCACTAGTAGTTGTAAATACTACGGTGGTATAATCTTAAATACTGCACTAATGTGTTATCAATTGTCATGTAGTATTAAATCAGATTCCCATAGTGCCTTAGAGGTGTGTGGGATTATGTAACATAATTGTAGAGTTTGAACTAATGGTAAAAGTCCACGTTATAGAATGATATATCCCAATGCCGATATTTCTATTTGTCTCTGCTGTTCTGAAAGGATATACATCATCGTTGTATATCCATTGTATAAGTATGATATAATTGTAGAGTTTAGTTAATAATAAATCTAATAATAAAACTCTACAACATAGCATGATATATCCCAGTGTCAATGTCTCCATATGTCTCTACTGTCCTAAAAGGATGAACATCAACATTCTTTGTTTCTTAGAGTGCCAAGGGATTTTTTCCACCTAACCTCCTTTTATCTCTGCTGTATAAGTTAGTTTAGAGGTTTAGAGGTACCTTAAACTACTACTTAAAACAGGTTATTAGTTAATAGTGCTCAAGGGAATTGCTGAAAGTGGTGACTGTGTTGCAAAAACATTAGATTCCCTGTATTAGGTGTGCTATAGTGTTTGATGAATTAGTGTATATAATGACATTTGGTGACCAGGTCTTAGGTGAATGTAATTAATGTTGTATTAATATGCGAGTAATGAGTGATTTAATCACCTATGGTGTAACTAATAATAATAATGTGATATAGGCTTACCTAATCTAAAGATTTATGTGTGATTAATCTATAGTGATGTGCTACGCTGTGTCTAGAAAACAATTCAGGTCAAACTCTACATTTATGCCTGAAGGTGAGAGAGTGTCCAGGGTGTAAATCCAAAAGCTCTCCTTTCTTGATATTTCCCTTACAATGTGGGATCCCCTCCAATGTCTGTCTAGTGCCTCTATGCCCATAAAGGACATCTTACTTGGATCCTGGGAATGATGTTGTTTGAAATGCATGGAGAGATTGTGTGTTTCTAAACCTTTTTTTATATTGTATATATGCTCTCTTATGCGTACCTTCAGTGGTCTGATGGTTCTACCTATATATTTTAATCCGCATGGGCACCTTATCAGATATACCACCCCCACCGTGTGGCATGAAATAAATTTGGATATGTGGTATTCTTTGGTGCAGCTGGTATTTGAGAAAGTTTTAACTGGTTTATTTATAGGGATACATATTCTACATCCCATGCATTTTCCACATTTGTAAAAGCCTTTTAGAGGTGCATTGGTGAGAATGATTGTTTTGGGGGGGTCTATGTAGCTTTTGATTAATTTGTCTCTTAAATTTGGCGCCTTTCGAAAGGCCCATGCGGATTAAAATATATAGGTAGAACCATCAGACCACTGAAGGTACGCATAAGAGAGCATATATACAATATAAAAAAAGGTTTAGAAACACACAATCTCTCCATGCATTTCAAACAACATCATTCCCAGGATCCAAGTAAGATGTCCTTTATGGGCATAGAGGCACTAGACAGACATTGGAGGGGATCCCACATTGTAAGGGAAATATCAAGAAAGGAGAGCTTTTGGATTTACACCCTGGACACTCTCTCACCTTCAGGCATAAATGTAGAGTTTGACCTGAATTGTTTTCTAGACACAGCGTAGCACATCACTATAGATTAATCGCACATAAATCTTTAGATTAGGTAAGCCTATATCACATTATTATTATTAGTTACACCAGAGGTGATTAAATCACTCATTACTCACATATTAAGACAACATTAATTACATTCACCTAAGACCTGGTCACCAAATGTCATTATATACACTAATTCATCAAACACTATAGCACATCTAATACTGGGAATCTGTAATGTTTTTGCAACACAGTCACTACTTTCAGCAATTCCCTTGAGCACTATTAACTAATAACCTGTTTTAAGTAGTAGTTTAGGGTACCTCTAAACCTCTAAACTAACTTATACAGCAGAGATAAAAGGAGGTTAGGTGGAAAAAATCCCTTGGCACTCTAAGAAACAAAGAAT
The DNA here is from genome assembly GCA_027917425.1 of Gastrophryne carolinensis. NCBI lineage: Eukaryota > Metazoa > Chordata > Amphibia > Anura > Microhylidae > Gastrophryne > Gastrophryne carolinensis. The sequence continues at coordinate 304,545,253 of CM051234.1, read as the reverse complement.
GTTGATGTTCATCCTTTTAGGACAGTAGAGACATATGGAGACATTGACACTGGGATATATCATGCTATGTTGTAGAGTTTTATTATTAGATTTATTATTAACTAAACTCTACAATTATATCATACTTATACAATGGATATACAACGATGATGTATATCCTTTCAGAACAGCAGAGACAAATAGAAATATCGGCATTGGGATATATCATTCTATACCGTGGACTTTTACCATTAGTTCAAACTCTACAATTATGTTACATAATCCCACACACCTCTAAGGCACTATGGGAATCTGATGTAATACTACATGACAATTGATAACACATTAGTGCAGTATTTAAGATTATACCACCGTAGTATTTACAACTACTAGTGAAGCAGAGACAAATGGAAGTATTACTACTGTCACTACTGCACTTTAAAATTACATAAGGAGGACAAAACTATATATTTTCATTGTACAGTATATTTTTATTGCCCTGTGTTATGCAGAACTGTAACCCTGGAGTGTTTTTAATGATAATCGGCTAGTACTATGATTGCATCTATGAATCATTTAAGTGGAAATAACACTTGATGTTTATTATTGGCGTCAAATACATTGTAAAACAGGGAAGTATCACACCAAAGTTCATCTCCTATATATGGTCGAGTTCTATTTAATTATTTAGATTGTTACACTGTCATATTGACAGATTATAAACTTTCATGTCAGCCAAACAGCGGTTCAATTGAAACACAGCCGCGCTCCTAATTGAAATACGTAGTGATATGCTGGCGGCTTCAACTGACAGCATCCTAAATGTAAATACCAGATAGGAACATCTCTGGCCTTTTACTGTTTATTTCTTATCTATTATTTTATCCTAACATTTCAAATTTTAAATTCTACTAAGCAAGACAACCTATACGTCAGCATAGACTGACTAATCAGAATGGAGATCCACCAACCTGCAATCCTTGCCTCCATCGTCATTTGACGCTTAAACCCCGCCTTACACACAGCATATAAAAGGCAGCGTATACCGCCGCGCCGCCAGTCTTAGAAAAAGTTGCGGGCACGCAACGAAACGCGTCAACCTAGGCGGCAAGGCGGACATCTTTTACAACATCCAGCATTCATTATTCAGGAGGACCCGCATACCCACACCCATCAATATCATTGGGACACCTGCGGCCACGGTGTAAGAGTTGAAGCGGTGAGATCCTTGCCTGTTAAACCAATGCTAAAAATGATTTTTTGAAATGTGAGTGCGCATTTTATATAATTTTAATCAAGTTTAAATTAAAAGCGATATCACGCTATTATAGTCTGTTTCCCCCTTTATATATATATCTGGAAATTATTCTTTGGGAGATAAAACTATGCAAGATTGAGGAGCATATATTTTTGGAGGGCCAATAGGCCACCTAACAGCAGAAGACCTGAAAGATATACATTAAGGACAAATTGAGACAGTAAACTGAAAAGCTCAATTGAATCATCTATCTGGTAAGGGTAAACAACTTAGGTGGTGGGCACTTGGTGAAGAAAATTGCGTTTATATTCAACACTGGCACAGAAGATAAAGTGATAATTCACCACCTGTTCAATAGAAGAATTGAACGTTTTACCTTCACATTTTGGACTTATCTAAACAGTTTTTATCTGTCTTAGTCTAATACCTATACAAAAATACACTAATTGCTCTGTTTTAGTTCAATACCTATACTAAAAAACACTAATTGCTCTGTGTACTATATGTTTATTAGTACTGTCTATATACTTTCATGTATATGCAGATGTGGGCAGAGGTGAGGCAGGAAAAGGTGAGGTGAGCAGAGGTAAGATGGGAATGTCGGGAAAAGGTGAAAAAGATGAGGTCAAAAGGAGTCGGCAGAGGTGAGGTGAGCTGAGGTGAGCTGGGAACAGGTGAGGAAGGAAGGGGTGGCATGGCCAGAGGTGAGAAAAGGCAGGTAGAGATGGGCAGAGGCTTGTCAGGTGCAGTGCAGCGCAACAGTGCTAAACTTATTTTTAAATTGAATGCTGTTGACACACATATGACTTCATATACAGGCAATATCTTTGCTTGCAGGGCATTGTTAGGATTTAGTCATCTTTAAAGAGGAACAACATCCGCAATTTTTCTTTTCGGGGTGTTGTTTCTCTCCAGCAAGGAATCATGATTTGGGACATACTGTATCCCAATGAGGGCTTGCTCATAAAAATGGTGTATGCGTGGGTTGCCAGCCAGTCGGCACTCATGCTCCATTCATTTCTTCTTTAGCTGACCTGATGCTTGATTCGCTCGGTAAGCCAAATGGAGTTGGCACTGCAGGCTGCACTACCACTCCTCCGTGTATGCGTGTCAGTTATTCAGAGATCCTGTGGTAGGTACGTGTCTCAGCTAAGAGTGTATTGCAGGGGTGCACATCTGTCATGGGATTGCTGGCTGTGAGCATACCAGACAATATTACGATTTTGCATAGTGTGGCATCCCTTGGAAGGAGGGAATTGGTCTCTGGAGTCTTGAGTGCCATTATTCTGAGCCTCATATGAGCCTTAAATGAGCACTATGGGGAGAATGGGCCAATGCTAAAAAAATCCAAATAGATATGCTGGATGGTGGAAGGTGAGGTCACTTATACACCCGACATCAAGAAATATCCAAACACGATTGTTATTCTAAGTATACAGTACGTCCTGCTCCAGATATAATACTTACACTTGAGTTATCCTCCGCCAGAGGGCGCTGTGCACTGCAGACATGCAAAAACAGGCTCCTCCCGGCCCTTCATATACCCAGGGACCTCCCACAAATCCCCAGATTTCTCTGCAGTGCTGACTGCGAAGACATGAAGTATCACTCTCTCGCAGGTGAGCGGGGCTATTACAGCCTGCGGCCCTGTTGGACTACTCCCACCCGTCCTATTTGTGATGTGCCTCCCAGCCTGGGCTGCGCTGGTCGGGTGAAGGTAGGCAGCACCATGCGTGCTTAACGGAGCCATGCTTCACCGCAGTCCCCCATCAAAGGGTAGGCGGTTTAGGCTGATGGTGAGCCTTTAGGGGATGCCCCTCCCGCTTAATTGTCCCACGCCCCGTGTAGCGGTGGACCCTGTGTAAAGGGTCGCCATCCTCCCTCGTTCCCCCCCCTAGCCCGGGGGGAAAGAAAGGGGGGGAGGGGTTTCTGAGTATGGCGGCCTCAGTGTACCCTATTACACGCTTATGGCCTCGGTGTCGTGTTTGACTGGGAATGGATGTTAGAGCCGCGCTGTGTACTTTTTACTCTTATTGGTAGCCGCCGCGGTCTTTCTATATGGCTGTACAGCACGGGCGGCGGTGGCTTTGTTGATGCTGTGGTGTCTTTTCTTAGCCTGTAGTGGCTCTGCTGCGGTAATCCACTCGATCATTCCTTCAGGCGTCACTGCCCTGTTTTTTCTCTATTGGCTTCGCGTTTTCGGAGCTTCGTGCTCTCCGCGTCACGGTTTGGCGCGCTCTGCGTCACCATCAGCTCTGGCCCGCCCTTCGAGGATTGTTTGGCTCCATTCTTGCTCACGCGCGTGGTGAAGACCACCCTTCCCCCGCTGTCTGTAAGTACCCTCGCGGGCGACCTTATATTATCCTTATACTACCTGTATCTTACCTTTATTACACCTTGCGCATGGCTCTGACATTCCTGTTCCTCTGATGTCTTTCAGACCGTGAACTCCGGTGGCGTCTCCCGGCCCGGTGTATCTCCCGGTTGAGACTATTAAAAATTACTCCCACTTCCCCGCGGGTTATTGGGGCATCCAGGGTAGCTTACAGCGTCAATTCCTACTGGCCTATTGTGCCGATACAATCACCATATGGGGTTCCTTCGGGACAAGCCCATCTATGTGTAGCTTGTGGGGTCTTACCTAGCAGCGGTGACAATGCACGGGTTATCGGACATTGTGAACGGGGTTCCTTCGGGACAAGCCCCTCTATGTGTAGCTTGTGGGGTCTTACCTAGCAGCGGTGACAATGCACGGGTTATCGGTTCTTCCCGCCTCTTCAGTGGCTGGGCCTGCACCTCGCCTCACTTCACCTACTCCCCCAAGCCTGAGTCTAACCCCCAATACAAGCGGGGATTCTCATCCTGATATGGCTACTAGGCTGGCCAGTGTTAAAAGATTGCTTGCTAGCTCACTAGCGCGTAAGGCCACCGCTAAGAGGCGGCATTTAACCCCTGATTCTGCTCTTTTCCCTATGCAATCTGATGACTTGTTGCAGCCTTACGGCCACCCCACCCCCCCCGGGCGAAGGGGAGCTGTTCTCTGACTCGGGGTCATATGACCTCGGATGATATTGACAGACTGCTGGTTCAGATATTTGAAGTTTTGTCCATCTCTCCCCCTGTTGCGGCTCCCAGGCAAAGTGGTGAACTTTTTCATACTGCTAAGGCTCGTCTTGAATTTCCCGAGCAAACTTATTTCAATAGCCTCGTGCTTAAAGAATGGGAACATCCCAGCAGACTGCCTGGGATCCCTAAGAGTGTAGATAGAAAGTATCCCTTCCCGGCTGACTTGGTTAAGTGCTGGTCATCACCCCCCGAGGTCGATGCTCCTATTCTAGGGTTGTCTAACACCTCTATTATGCACTCCCCTGACACTACTACGCTACGGGACTCTGAGGACCGGCGTATCGATCAATTGGCATGCCATGCCTTTGCATTTGGGGGAGCAACCTTGCGCCATAGCCATTACAGCAGTAGCGCTCAGGGCCATGATCTGGAATGCACTCGATGGCACAGATGAGTTGCCCTCTGATAGGGTCAATACTCTGTCTAACTGTGATGTGTTTATAAACTATATCCTGTCTGCATCGGACGATGCTATAAGGATGTGTGCCAGATCTTCTGCCTTGGCGGTAGCTATACGCCGCACGGTTTGGTTGCGACAGTGGGCTGCTGACAATGCCGCTAAGAAAGCCCTTACTGGGCTTCCATTTAAGGGGCTGCGCCTGTTTGGAGACCGTCTAGACCTCTTCGCAAAAGGAGGCAAGTTGCCCCAGCGCAGGCGACAGATTCGGCCTTTTCGAGGCCAGGGCACCCTTTCAATCCCCTACTGCGGGGCTAAACAGGGAAAAGGGGTGTCCTTCGCGGGGCCCCACGCAGATTCCTGGCACAGGAATAGAGGACGCCGTCCCGGTTCCTCCTGGGGGCCCAAGCCCAAAGCCCCTCAGGCATGAGGGGGCGCCCTCGCCCGTCAGGGTGGGGGGATGTCTGCAGTACTTCGAGCACGTCTGGCGGCGCCACGTCTCAGACCGGTGGATTCAGGAGGTAGTGTCCTCCGGCTACAAGATAGAATTTGCTGTACTGCCCCCCACCAGATTCATTGGGTCCTGAATCCCTCAAGACCCTGCCTCAGCCCAGGTCTTGTTGCTGGCCATGCAGGGTCTCCTGGATCTAGGGGTCATTTGCAAGGTCCCCTTTGGAGACCGGGGCACGGGGTTCTACTCCAAACTTTTCACAGTACCCAAGAAGGATGGGTCAGTCAGGCCGATTCTGGATTTAAAAATCCTCAACAAATTTGTCAAGAACAGGCATTTTCACATGGAAACTTTGCGCTCGGCCATTGGCTCCCTGCGCCCAGGGGACTTCATGACGTCAGTAGACATCAAGGATGCTTACCTTCACGTCCCGGTGTTTCCAGGACACCAAAGGTTTCTCATATTTACACTGAAGGATCAGCATTACCAATTTGTGGCCTTGCCATTCGGCCTCACGTCGGCTCCCAGGGTGTTCACCAAGGTGCTGGCAGGGGTGATGTCCCTGATAAGGCTAAGGGGCATACGCGTGCTGCCCTACCTGGATGACATTCTCATCACCTCTCGGTCTCTGCGGCAGGCAGAGTTGGACACTCAACTGGTAGTGTCCACCCTGGAGTCCTTCGGCTGGGTGATCAGTTACCCCAAGTCCTCTCTGTCCCCCTCCTCGGTGACTCCGTTCCTGGGAATGATTCTGGATACGGTTCAGTCACGGAATTGCGGGCAGTCCGGTTGGTACTGGAGTGGTTGACCCAACTCCTGAGGGATCTGTCGGTCCAGGTACGCTCAGACAACAAGACGGTGGTTGCCTACATCAACCATCAGGGAGGGACCCGGAGCAAGGGTGCCCTCCGGGAGGTGTCTCAGATTCTGACATGGGCGGAGGCCAATGTACAATGCATTTCGGCTGTTTACATCCCGGGGGCGGAGAATCTGCTTGCAGATGCTCTGAGCAGGGGGACTTCCCGTCAGGGAGAGTGATCCCTCTGCAACAGGGTATTCCAGTCCCTGTGTCACCGTTGGGGTCTACCAGATGTGGACCTGTTTGCGGCCCTGTCACAACCACAAGCTCCCGGCCTTCGTGTCCCTGTCTCAGGACCCTCTGGCCTTGGCCACGGATGCCCTGTCCATGTCATGGAAAGAGTTTCGGCTCCTGTATGTATTTCCACCATTCCCCCTGCTGAGCAGGGTTCTGCGCAAGATTGCTCTGGAGGGGGTGCCTGTGATTCTAGTGGCCCCCCGGTGGCCAGGGGTGCCAGACCTGCTAACTCAGGGCTCCCTACGCCATCCCAATTTACAAACGCTGGCTTTGACGGCCTGGCTGCTGAAACCTCCATCTTGATGGAGAAGGGTTTATCTGCCTCTGTGGTAGGTACTATGGTGCAGGCTAGGAAGAAGACTTCTGCTGCTATCTATTATAGAGTATGGCGTACCTACATTGACTGGTGTGAGTCTAGGTCTCTTCCATGTAGGGAGTTCTCTGTCCCCAGGGTTCTGGAGTTCTTACAGCATGGTTTGGAGTTAGGTCTAAAACTCAGTACTCTGAAGGGTCAGGTTTCTGCCCTGTCCGTCTTCTTTCAGAAGACCTTTGCTCAACATCATTTGGTTAAGACCTTTTTTCAGGGGGTCACTCATGCGCGTCCCCCTCGTAAATCTGTGGTCCCCGTTTGGGATTTAAACTTGGTTTTATCTGCCTTGCAGGGTGCTCCCTTTGAGCCTATTCAAGATGCTGCTCTGGCTGTTCTTACTCTCAAGGTTGTCTTTTTGGTGGCCATAAATTCGGTTAGGCGTGTGTCTGAGCTGGCTGCTCTATCCATTCAGTCCCCCTACTATGAGAGACACCAGGACAAGGTGGTGTTCCGCTTCAAGCCGGATTTTCTGCCTAAGGTTGTGTCTGCTTTTCATTTGTATCAGGACATTAGCCTCGATTCAGAGACACATTCGTCCGGACTTCCGTAGCTGTCTGTGAAAGTTTTGTCATTTTTTTCCTTTTTTTTGTCCATTTTCTACTCGTACGAACGTTCGGGAAAATGTGTATATGCTCTTTCGATGAACGGAAGCAAATCGGAACATTTCCAAACAAAATCGGAAATTTTCCGTTCGTTCAGATAACTTCCGTTGTTGGGATGGTTTCTGTCTGATTCAGAGAGCTGATTTCCGACAGATCTCCACCCTATAAATCCGTTTCATTTCCGATCCACTTACGAGACCTTTCAGGGCTCGGATTGCTATTGTTGAACATGTTTTGTGGCTATGTGGAGGAGTCTGCGCGCCTTTAGCACCAAGGCATTGCATGTATCAGCATGGCCGAGGCCATAAATTGTATAGCAATGCATACCTGAATCAATACATTTCATGTATGCCTTATAGATGCATTTTAATGCTGACCTAAATTAGTCCTTAGCATGTAAACATTTATTTTCCCACACATCCATATAATTGCTATATTTTTTTAGACTTATGTCCTTTGTGAATTATATTAGGATTGTTGAACTGGAATCTTAATTTGTTGTAGGAGTTATTGTTTTAGTTGGTTAACTTTGCTTTGTGTAATTATTTTATATTTGGTTGCAGGAACCGCAAGATGTGCCACTCGCCCTGATGCCCGTTCTTTGCCAGAATGCAGGCCAGGGGTTCTCTAATCGGGCACTATGCAAAACCCGGGCCGTGGTGGCAAGGGCCCTCTGGCTTTTGAAGTCCAGATTTAGGTGTTTGGACCATACATGGGGGGGGGGGGGCACTGCAGTATGACCCCAACAAGGTTATACCAAAATTTTAATTTAAGTTTTTTAACAGGGACCACACGTGCCAGAGTGGCACAACTGAGTGTCAGGGTCCTTCAGTTGGTGGGCGAGATGCAGGAGCTGCGCAACCCGTTGGGGACCACAGATGAAGAATAATGTTCAGTGGCCTGCCATTGCTATGTATTTTGTTTTTTATAGTTGTAGAAATTTTACATTTTCAAAATTTTTTAAAATTTAATATTTTATGATGGTATAAAAAAATAAATGTTACATTGTCATTTCATTTACAAAATACATTAACACAAAACTAATGGGCCCAGAAATATTTAAAGATGAATATTCACATGACCGAGAAGTGATTTGGGTAAGTTTTAGGGGGCCAAAATGGAAGAAGAGCCTAACAGAGAAGTGGTTTGGGTGAGCTTTAAGGGTCCAAAAGGGAAGGTGGAGGAGAGTGCTACGTGGTTTGGGTGAGCTTTAAGGGTCCAAAAGGGAAGATGGAGGAGAGTGCTAAGTGGTTTGGGTGAGCTTTAAGGGTCCAAAAGGGAAGATGGAGGAGAGTGCTAAGTGGTTTCGGTGAGCTTTAAGGGTCCAAAAGGGAAGATGGAGGAGAGTGCTAAGTGATTTAGCTAAACATTGTAGTAGAAATGAGGGTGGCAAATATGTAGGCAAGCACTTTAATGAGTTAAGTTTGTAGTGCGCAGGCGCAAGATGGTAAGGGTTTCCGTCTGGACAAATATTTATTGAAAAAGGGAAACAGAATCGAACGGGAAACGTAAAGGATTCATTGGAGGATACGATGGGAAAAGGGCAAAAACGAAAGCCTACGTTGTAACATGTGAAAATGAAAAGTCTGGATGGAAAATGACATGCTCGTAATTCGTAATCTGCCGTACGAATGAACGGAAACTTTACAGAAGGTTTTCAATGCATGCATTGAATCGCTCGAACGCTCATACGAGAACATTTCACAAAAAAAACAGATCGGCACGAAAACGGAAGTTTTTTTTGTGTCTCTCTGAATCGAGGCTATTCTTCCTTCCTTGTGTCCCAATCCTAGTAATGACAAGGAAAGGGTTCTGCATTCCTTGGATGTGGTCAGGTGCTTGAAGTATTACCTGGTTGTCACTGTGGCTTTCAGGAAGACTGATGCTCTCTTTGTTGTGCCTTCTGGGCCTAGGAAGGGTTTGGCTCCTGCCAAGTCTACTATCAGCAAGTGGATCCGTCAGGCTGTGGTTCAAGCCTATTCTGCTACGGGGAGGAGTCCTCCTTTCCGTCTTACTGCTCATTATACTCGTGCTATTGGGGCCTCCTGGGCCTTCCAGCACCAGGCCTCCTGGGCCTTTGGTATTATACGTATACAGTACGTCCTGCTCCACCCCACCCTGGTTTTTACATTATTCTGGATCCCCTGTATGGTGATTGTTGTTATTGTTATCATTACCAGTTGTTTTGGTGGTTGGTTTCTCCCGGCCTCTGGTTCACTGCTTTTCAATGCTGGGGATTTGTGGGAGGTCCCTGGGTATATGAAGGGCTGGGAGGAGCCTGTTTTTGCATGTCTGCAGTGCACAGCGCCCTCTGGCGGAGGATAACCCAAGTGTAAGTATTATATCTGGAGCAGGACGTACTGTATACGTATAATACCAATTCTACAGGTGAGTATTTCACAGAATTGTATTTTTTTATTTTAATAGAAGGAAGAGAAAATCATGGGTGACAGACTAGGATTTTATTCCTATCATGAGAGAGATTAAATCACAGGCTTGGCTGGAGTTGTATTCAGTTAGGATTTTTAATATTACACAATTTCATGTTAGTGCTACTTTAGGTACTAAGATGAAATTATATAAGAAGAGCATATGACATTTGCCATTAACCCCGAGCCCCCCATTACCTGCCTCCCCAAAGCCCAGGGGGGGCAGAAGAGCCCGTGGCCATAGCCTATGCCAGCTTGTTGACCAAAGCTGGCCCCTGCACCCTGTTCTACAAGCCCCCATAGCTGGCCACGGACTGGTTATGCTGGGTGGGGGAACTTATTAAATTTTTTCTTAGATTTTTAGTGATTTTTAACCCTAAAAATTCCCATTTTTTAAAAAAAATTAACCCTTTATAGTGTGGATAGTAGTTATAGTTTGTTAGTTTCAGTTTGGGGGGTCTCCTGGACAGGCACGGGGGGGCTACCGATACTTATGTGGTACCGTTGTAATCTGAAGAAATGGGGCTTTCACATGCAATATGGTTAGCTTTAATAAAATAAATGTTTTATTTAAAATAAATGAGACAATTTGAAAAAAAAAAAAAAATTTCTTTTCATTTTTTTTTACTTAAAAATATTTTTTTAAACAGTAGAAAAATTACAAGACATTTCATGTTAAAGCCTAAACTCTGCCGCAAAAAAATATAGAGAATTTTCCTGGAAATTTCTGCAAAAATCCCAATTAAACATGGGGAAAAATTGTGAAAAATGACCTCTCAAAAGGGTGACAAAATTAAGCTGGCAATTAAAAGGGTTAAAAGCAGCTATGCATGTTGGGTATTGTTCTGCTCGGGGGACCTTGCGCTTTCAGGTTTACCTTATTTTTTTCTTATTGGTATATTGATATTTTAGGAAAATTTGCTTTTTTAATACATTTTTTAGGGAAACCCTGTGCAAACAAAGAAAGGGATTACTTCCAGAAAGATGAGCCCACTACAACAATATGGGTACGCTTAGAAAGCTTAACATGTATACTTTAAGGGAATATATGGTTGTGGGGGCTGTTTTGGTAGAAAAAGCGCAAGGTGCACACTTTAGGGTTGATTCAGAGACACATACGCATGCACTTTCGCATGTGTCTGTGTATTATTTGCAAATTTTTGCCTTGTTTTTTGGTTGTTAAGTTACTTTTTCCATGCGTAAAAGCGTTTACGTTAACGCGTATATGCGCATTCGATGGACGGGTCAAAATCGGATATTTTGCGTTATTTCTGATAAGTTACATTATTTGTATGGGCTTGCGTCTGATTCTGATACCTGATTGCCGATGGACCTCCGCCCTATAAAACGGTTTCATTTCCGCTCCCCTTACGGGACCATTTTGAACTTGGCATTCCTGTTGAAAATGTTTTGCGGCTATGTGGAGGAGTATGAGCGCCTTCAGCTCAATGGCATAACCTGCATCAGCATGGCCAAGGCCAGATTGCACTGGAGACACATGAACATTGATCCAATGCATGATGTTGAGCTGTTCGAGCTGACCCGACTCAATCGCGTTTCCCTCCATAAATTGTATAGCGAGTTGCGGCCATGGTTAGCCCGCACCACGAGGAAGGGGCAAGCAATTTCAGGTATGACCAAGATGCTTGGCTGCCTGCAATTTTTGGCAAACGGATCGTTCCAGAGGCTGGGTGCCCTCTCCGTGGGGATGTCCCAGCCTACGCTGAGCCGCGTGCTATCCAAGTTTCTGGATGGCATGGCTACCCTTTGTCCCAAATATATTTCCTTTCTGGATGACATGGTAGCCTGGAACACGATTAAGTTGGGATTTTATAATATCGCCGACATGCCCAACGTCATGGGTGCGATCGATTGTACCCACGTTGCCTTGGTCCCACCCGCAGCCGATGAGTACATCTATAGGTAAGTTAGTTATGTCATTTTGTTATATTGTTTAGCTAAACGTAATTTTAACTATCTTTTAATCCCTCCTTCTCAAGTATCCCTTTGAACCAGTTTAGAATGCATACCTTAATCCCTCCTTCTCAAGTATCCCTTTGAACCAGTTTAGAATGCATACCTTAATCCCTCCTTCTCAAGTATCCCTTTGAACCAGTTTAGAATGCATACCTTAATCCCTCCTTCACAAGTATCCCTTTGAACCAGTTTAGAACGCATACCTTAATCAATACTTTTCATGTAGGCCTTAGAAAAGCATTGGGATGCTGACCTTAATTAGTCCTTAGCATGTTCACCTTTATTTTCAAACACATCCATATTATTGTGATACTTTTTTAGACTTATGTCCTTTGTTATTTATTTTGGGATTGTTGAACCCGAATCTTTATTTGTTGTTGGAGTTAGTGTTTTTGTTGGTTACCTTGGCTTGGTGTAATTGTGTTTTTTTTGGTTTCAGGAACCGCAAGATGGGCCACTCGCTGAACATACAAGCAGTGGTTGGTCCAGACATGCGATTCCTCAGTGTCCTTGCAGGGTATTCAGGGTCATCCCATGATGCCTATATATTGAGGAGCTCAGGCTTATATTGTTGGTTTGAGTCTGGCGAATTATCTGGTGGATGGCTCCTGGGTAAGTTTGTTTAAATTCCATCATTCCCTTTTCACTGTATGCCTATGAATATAGTTGATGACCCATGTCTTAACCTATGGCTGTTTTTAGCCCTTGATGACATGTTAAACAATAATGTTGCTTAGAATGTGTAATTAATGTTAGTATTTTGTTATTCTTTCAGGGGATTCTGGATATCCGCTGATGCCCTGGCTCCTGACGCCCATTCTTCACCCACAGAATGCGGCCCAGGAGTCCTATAATCGGGCCCACCGCAGGACCCGGCCTTCGGCCTGTTGAAGTCCAGGTTTCGTTGTTTGGACCATACGGGGGGGCACTGCAGTATGACCTCAACAAGGTTATATAAATGTTAGCATGCTGCGTGCTCCATAACTTTGCCCTGAGGCAGCGTGTCCCCCGTTATGTGGATATGCCCCCCTCTCCACCCAGGCAGGAGCCTGATGAGATTTATGATGGCACCCCGAGTGCCTCTGGGCAATCTATCCGTGCCCATATTATAGATACTTTTTTTTCTTAAGATTCGTTTAGTTTGTTTATGTTTTTGTCTGATTTGTATATTTGTTGGCTATGTGAAGGCCTTTTTTTGGTTTAAGAATGTTGTAATGACTTAATTACAAAACATTTTACACCTGATTTGAGCGTAATGCAGTTTATTTTCTCATGTTTGTCATTACAAACCTTCATTAATGTAAAAACCACTCAAACATAAATGCATCAACTTAGGCAAGAACAGCTAAAGTCCCATTCCATACATTTTCAGGAAATATGTTACATTTTTGGGGAAGGGCTCTCGCAGACTCCATGGACATCCATTTTCAAACTTAAGTATACATTGGGCCAGACTCCTGGCCCATAACAATTGTCCACATCCAGGAGTTCTAAGCTAACTTACTCCAGGCCGAAGTTTACCCACCCACCAACATCAAGATCCATAGGAAGCACAACTTTGAAGGGGAATAGTTGGGCAGGAATACATAGGGCCACATACACACCCTCTCCTGCTTGTGGCACATTTCATCAGTGCAATGTTGCAAGGCCGGAGTCATCTCCGAACTCTAGGGCTGCAAGTTATTTTTCCAGCCTATGACAGCCTGCCCCCATGCCAGTCCAGTCCAATCTTTTCTATGGACAAATGGCGATGTTCTGCAGCCAAGAATGTCCCCCAATATTGCCAACAAACAGGATGAGTCAGCCACCATTTCCTTAGGCCCAAGTCTGCTGCGTGGGAGCTTGAGCAGGCGCTTGACTGAGGCTTAAACTCAGGCATTGGCTAGTGGGTTATCTGAGCACTATAATGAGCTTTATGGGCGAATTCCAAAAGAAACCAGCAAAGGCATAAACTACCAAATCTTGGTTGTGCTCCCCACACAGGTAAATTGTGTTGGAATGGAGAGGAAAGATTTTGAGCAGATCCAGGGCAAATTCTTAATATTGTTGTTGGCCATAATAATGTTGTGGTTGGCCTTGGAGGGGGCCCAATACCTGGGCATGTGTGGCATTCATAATCTGCCACTGCTCCATCATCTGTCTGTTGCTAGTGCGAAATTCATCTAGCATGGCAGTGAAGTTGTTATTTAAGGTGGCCATTTGATCTGCCATCTGTCTGTTGCTATTGCGAAAATTTATCTAGCATAGGGGTTAAGTTGGTATTTAAGGTGGCCATTTGTTCTGCCATCTGTCTGTTGCTCATCCTAAATTCTGTCAGCATGGTGTTGAAGTTAGTATTGAAGGTCTCTAATTGTGCAGTAATCTGCTCTGTGGTTCTTTGAGTCACCTGCCTAAAGTAACGGCTGTCATGGCGCCATGTTGACTCCAGGATCGGCACACGCCTCCCCTGGGAAACTGGTAGACGTTGCTGACTGCGTCTTCCAATTCCCTGTGTTTGAGCGCCTGCAGATGCTGGAGGTCTAGGGCGAGCAACAGTACCAGATGTACTAGACAAAACCTCTGCAGCAGAGCTAGCACTGGGAACTGTAGGCTCAGTCTCAGCCTACTGGCCACAATGGGCTGGCAGCATGCATCCAGCTTCACTTTGCTGCACAGGATTTGGTGCAGTAGGATGCTGGGGCAGTGGCAGATTAGGTTCCAGGGGGGTCATTTCAGAAGGTCCAATCCGGCTGGCATCCTCCTCCTCTATATGCTGGATCACATCCATTGGGGGGGGGGGGGTCTGTTGGGACATGTGAAAAACTGTATCAGATTTTTGAAAAAATATATTTTTTACCAATTAATCATGTGCATTCACATGCATCACCAGTTAAAGCAAAGTACACTTACCCTATATATCTGGTCCTGTGTCCTAGGCTGCAGGGAAGTAGATGGCGTGCTCAAACTGGAGGAGGCTTCCACACTTCCAGAGGCATGATGCTGAGCTGGGGTTAAAATTAAAAGGCACATAAACACACAAACATCCCTTGATGAGCCTGATTGGTAGATATGCTTTACAACACATGGGGCCAAGCAGGAATGACAACTCCCCCAATGGTTAAAGTGGACCTTCCCAATGAATCAGAGTCTATCTTATATGTATGACTCACCCTGTACCTACAGTTTGCTCACCTTAAGAAAAAAATAAAACATGCATGTTAGGAGGCTTTACACATCCTAAATGGCACCTTAGGGGCCAACAGTCTGCTTGCAAATAGCATTTGGCTTCTGAGTATGCTGCTGTGCATTCTGCAATGTTGACCTTTCCCTGACCCCAGCTCAAGTTTGTCTGACCAAAGCACAGCTAGAAAAAATTTTCACAAATTTTCACAATATTCACATCAGATGCAGTGCTTTGGTAAGCTAAATTGTTTTATATTTCCCAGAAATAATGGTGAAGGTCGTGTATAGACTGAAAACCTTTCTAAGGACCATTTACTACTGCACCCTGGGAGAGTGTCCATCATTAACTCCTTTCCTCAGCCATTCAACACCCGCCTACAACAGTAACCCCCCCTCAAACACACTCCCTAGGGGGCCTGTGTTGATATCTGCGTGTGAACCTCATTTAAAATGTTTCCTATAGCTCTCATTAAAACAATCATTACTAACCTGCTGAAATGTCCTGGGTGCCCGTGTCATGTGTGCTAGAGAGGCCCTGTAATGCTGCGGAGTGGATCAAAGCCAGGACCATTTCTTCTAATCTGGTGTATTGCAATTTTGTTGGGAAGCCTCCGCCTGTTTGCAACCTGAAAATAAGACCATACAAATTATTTTTCATTGTGGTCACTACAGGCTGAAAAATGCAAACATCAAATATGTACCCGTTTATTCTGCTTCTTCCTTACTGCATATTTGAGGTCAGATATTTTGCACTGGATCTGCTTAACATATATTCTTGGTGTGCCACACACCCCGCTTCACTTTTAAATATTTTTCACTTATTGGGTTAACTCACCGCCAGGTGACGCTGTGCAGAGAGGAAGTCTTGTAACGAGCCCCCTTCCGGCCTATATATACCTGGTACCTCCCTTCAATCACCAGTATTTTTCTCTCTGCTTGACGACAAGACAGAAGATTGAAGTCTCCTGCTTACAGGTAGCCGGGGTCTTACCCCGGCACCCCCCTTTTGGTCTATTTCTGCCCGGTTTGAGTGTTTATACCTTGATGGTGGAATGGAAGCCTCCCAGCCTAGGCTGCTCACTGGGCAAATGGTAGATGGCACTATAGGTGCCTAGGAGCTTATCTCCTCCGCTCGACCTCATGCGTGGGGCAATGCGGCTATCCGGCATGGTGATCCGGAAATGGGATGCCCCTGTCCCGAGGGTCCCCGTAGCCCCTTTCTCTCCCGTTACGGTCCCTTCTCCCTTCACTATGGGGGGGGGGGTTAGAGGGTTGTGAATTATGTATGTGTTTTTCACAGTATAACTTTATTATGACATGTGTTTTTACCTTATGCATTGAGCGGACTGCACAACAAGTGTACACTCTTTTCCCTCCTGGGAGCTTCCTCGGCCAGGTCTGTTTTTTATTGTTCTGGCCGGTTGTTGTGTTTAGGTCAGCTTGAGGGGCAGGCCACGCCGGGCAGCTTGACTTGCGCCTGAGTTCCACAGTCCCCTCCCGCCTCTCCCCTTCCCCACTGGTCTCCTTGTGGCCATGGTATGGCAGGTCTCCTGTCGGTTTGGCTGCGCTTTGCTGTTTTTTCTCTCCTCCTCCCCCCTCTTTCGTCTCCCCCCTCCGCCGCCTCCGGCTTTGTTTCGCGCGTGTAGCGGCTCATCTGGTTTCATTCCCAGATGATTCGGCCGCACTGATTGAGCTTAGGGGGCGGGTCCCGGTGACGCGGCATCAGGGGCGTGGCGCCGGTGGTAGCGTCATGCGGCCGGCCCCAGCTTCACTTCCTTCCTTTCTAAGTTAAAGGAAGTCACGTGGGGGGGGGGCGCGGCCGCCGCACATGGTTGTGTTTTTACTTGTGCTGCTGCTGGCTGCTGCTTCGTCCTCCGGTCGCTGCTCTCGGTCATTTAAGGTAAGCGGCCCCACCAGGGTGGGAGTCACATTTCTATAATATATAGATATGGGGGCGGTTGTTTTTTCTTAAGGAGGCATCATGTTTCTTTTGATTTTATTAAGGGGCAGGGTTGTGGTCTTTTCTTGTTCATTTAAAGACACTTTCATGCCATGCATATATATATATATATATATATATATATATATATATATATATATATATAGGTTTTTTGGCTTATTGGGGGATCTGATTGTGGTTTCTTTTCCTTTTCAGATCCCGGGATCCCTGTTGTGGTGGCCCTCCGGCTCTATGTTACTTGGCTAGTCTTTCTTTTAAAAAAAAAAAAAATAAATAAAGATTATGGGATATTTCTAGATTTAAGAATATGCATATATAATCTATATGTATATGTAGATTATTAAGGGGGACCTTCCTTTTAAAAAAAAAAAAAAAAAAAATCCTCCCTTCCGGGACATGTACAAATAAGGGGGCATCCCGGGTTGGCTTATGCCTTAAAACCCCAAAAAATTGCGAATACCATAAATCACTATATGGAGGCTTCCGTTATTGCCGGAAACGGTTCTTCTGAGCCATTCGGGGGGGTGCATAAGTTGTGGGACTCTGCTCCCAGCTGATGATGTCTTTATTTGCATCCCTTGTGCAAAGCAGAGCATTGCGCGTCAGTCTGTTGCTTTGGCTGCTGGCCCGTCGCAACCTTCATCATCTCCTACCTCTCCCTCCCTGTTCCGGACCCCGCATGACACTGTCAAAAGTGGGGATTCGCAGTCCGAGGTGGCGGCACGGTCGGCCAGCCCCCAGAAAGTAGTGCCCGTTAAAGCAGGGTTAAAGGCCGCTGCAAAACGGAGGCACCTGACTCCAGTACCTTCGGCTCCACAGGACGAGTTATGTGAGCCTGTGGAATGGTCCGATGGATCCCCGGACGAGGAAGAATTCCTGTTGGAATCAGATGAGCCTGCAGATCAGCTTGAGGCTGATGCAATTGGCGATTGGTCGGAGGGGGTTGTTTTTGACACCCCCTCCATTCTGGCGCAAATGTTTAAAATTTTGAATTTAGATCCGCCTGAGGCTGTCAAAGGGTCAGTTGTTTAAGGAGCCTCAGCCGCGTTGGGTTTTTCCCAGACAGCACCACTTTGAGAGGGTGGTCCTTAAGGAATGGGAACATCCCACGCGGTTATCTGGAATCCCTTCCAGTTGGGAAAAGCGTTATCCTTTTCCGCCAGAGTTGGTAAAGCTTTGGTCTGTCCCTCCTGACGTCGATACCCCTGTGCTAGGGCTCTCCAGCACGGCTATGGTACAGTCTGCTGAGACCACTGAGACCACTGTCCCTAAAGATGGGGAAGATCGTCGGATTGACCAATACGCACGCCATGGTTTTATTTATTCCGGGTCAGCGTTGCGCCCCGTGTGTGCTTCAGCCCTTCTTCTATTGGCGATTAGGTCTTTAATTCAGGGGCTATATGAGGATCTCAATCCCGCTTGTAAAGAGTTTACTGCGCTTAAGCAGTGTGAATCTTTTGTGTCCTATGTCCTATCCGCTCAGGACGATGCGCTGGCTATGAGTAGCAAGGCAGCAGCTATGCTGGTGGCTATTCGCCGGTCAGTATGGCTGCGTCAGTGGTCGGCGGACGCGGTTTCTAAAAAGGTGCTCACAGTTCTCCCCTTTTTGGGGTTGCGTCTGTTTGGGGAGAAAATTGATTCAGTCGCAAAGGGTGGTAAGATTCCACAGCGCAAGAGGCCTCGTGGTCCCTTAAGGGGGCAGGTTCCGGGAGGCCTTCCTTTCGTGGTTTCAGAGCGGGTAGGGGGGCTTCCTTTCCCGCTACCAGAGGTGCAGGTTGGACTCGGGGGAGGGGCCGTGGCCGGCCCACTCAGTCCTGGGGCACCAAGCCCAAACCTGCTGATAAGCCCACTCAGCAATGAGGGGCTTCCCTCACCCGTGCGGGTGGGGGGACTATTGCGACACTTCTCCCAGGTTTGGAACCAAGTGGTTCCAGGCAGATGGATCCAGGAGGTAGTGTCGGCCGGTTACGACCTGGAATTCGAGTCTCACCCTCCTTCACGGTTCTTTCGGTCTCGGGGGCCCATCGATCCTTTGGCCACGCAGGGGCTCCTGGCGTCGGTAAGGAATCTGTTAGAGATGGCGGTCATCCGGCCGGTGCCGCGCTTAGAGATGGGCCTCGGTTTCTACTCCAATCTTTTCGCAGTCCCCAAGAGAGATGGGTCGGTTCGTCCCGGCCTGGACTCTCATCAACACAGAGTGTTTCTTCCTTTTGCCCAAATTCACACGAGAACGCTTCAGCTTTTTCTGTTAGCGTCTTGGGACCAGCAGCCTCGGTCGCTGGATCAGTCCTTCCAGTTGTCCTCCCGGGTCCGGCAGTCCCTCCTGTGGTGGTTGGTCTCGACCAATCTTGTGTAGGGCAGGTCTTTCCTGACCCCCCTTTGGGAAATTGTCACCACGGACGCCAGTCTGTCGGGATGGGGCGGATTCTGGAAGGAGCTGCAGTTTCAGGGGCAGTGGGGACCTCAAGAGGCCCACTTACCCACCAATATTCTGGAACTGAGAACCATCCATCGGGTGCTTGCTCTCCTGACTCAGCACGTTCTGGGCCTTCCGGTCCAGGTGCGTTCAGACAGTCAAACAGCGGTTGCTTACATCAGTCATCAGGGAGGGACTCGCAGTCTGAGTGCTCTCAGAGAAGTGTCCCTGATCCGGGCCTGGGCGGAGTCCCATGTTCCTTGTCTCTCGGCGGTATACATTCCAGGGGTGAAGAACCAGGTAGCGGACCGGTTGAGCAGGGGCTTTCCCCGTCTGGGAGAATAGGCTCTTCATCCTCGGGTGTTTCGCTCACTGTGTCTCCAATGGGGGACCCCGGAGGTGGACCTGTTTGCCTCTCGTCACAATCACAGGCTCCCGAACTTCGTGTCGCTCTCCCAGGATCCTCTGGCTCTGGCAGTGGACCCCATGTCCCTGAGCTGGGGGGATCTGGGATTTCTATACCTGTTTCCTCCGATACCCATGCTGGGCAGGGTGCTTCGGAAGTTGGCTCTGGAAAAGGTGTCCGCCGTTCTCGTGGCCCCAAGGTGGCCAAGGCGAGTGGGGTTCGCAGACATCGTTCGGCTGGCAGTGGACCAGTTCGTTCTGCCTCTTCGGCCCGATCTGCTTACTCATGGTCAATTGTGTTACCTTAATTTACCAGCGCTGGGTTTGATGGCCTGGCTGCTGAAACCTCCATCCTGAAGGAGGAGGGTCTTTCTGATTCAGTCGTTAAGACTCTGATCAGTGCCTGGAAGAGGTCTTCTTCCATCATCTACTATAGGACTTGGAAAGCCTATATCGCTTGGTGTGAGATAAGATCTTTTTCTTGTAGGGTCTTTTCAGTCTCCAGGATTCTGGAGTTTTTACAATCAGGGCTGGACTCTGGTCTTCAGCTAAGTACGTTGAAAGGGCAAGTTTCTGCCTTATCTATCTTTTTTCAGAAGAGTGTTGCGCTTAAGCCTTTAGTTAAAACTTTTTTCCAGGGGGTTACGCATGTGCGGCCTCCCAGGAAACCATTACTCCCGGTTTGGGATTTGAATTTGGTTCTTTCGGCTCTTCAGGCTCCTCCTTTTGAGCCTTTGCAAGATATTGCTTTGTCTACCCTGACTCAGAAGATTGTCTTCTTGGTAGCGATCACTTCGGTCCGGCATGTCTCGGAGTTGGCGGCCTTGTCTATCCAGGCGCCTTACTTTGAGAGGCATCAGGATAAAGTGGTCTTTCGGTTCAAGCCAGACTTTCTTCCTAAGGTTGTTTCTGCTTTTCATTTGAACCAAGATATTGTTCTTCCCTCCTTGTGTCCTAATCCTAAGAATGACAAAGAGAGGGTTTTGCATTGTTTGGATGTAGTACGCTGTGTTAAGTACTACTTGATTATCACGTCTCCTTTTCGTAGGACGGATTCCTTTTTTGTTGTGCCCCATGGGCCTAAGAAGGGTTTGGCACCAGCCAAATCTGCCATTAGCAAGTGGATACGTCAGGCCGTTACTGCGGCCTATTCTGCTAAGGGGAAAGTTCCCCCTTTTCGTATCACTGCTCATTCTTCTCGCGCCATTGGGGCGTCTTGGGCTTTTCAGCACCAAGCTTCTGTGGAACAAGTTTGTAAGGCCGCCACTTGGTCTTCTGTTCACACTTTTTCTAAGTTTTACAAAGTTGATGTGTGAGCCTCAGCGGATGCTGTTTTTGGCCGCAAAGTTCTGCAGACTGCAGTCATTTAAGTTATGCTTCACCTGGCCTTGAGATGCCAATCCCTTGTGGACACTGCTTTTGGATGTCCCAATAAGTGAAGAATATTTAAAAGTGAAGCGGGGAGTGTGGCACACCAAGAATAATACCATTTTGTGAGTACTCACCTGAAAAATGGATATTGTTGGTGTGCCACACACCCCGCTTCACTCCCACCCTTTTCGGTATTTCCGAAGCCTTTATATGGTGAAGCTTTTTATTTATATCAAATTGATTTTGAGGTTACCGGTGGAATACTGGTACCTTGTCTTTCTGCTTTTTTATTATACTGGTGATTGAAGGGAGGTACCAGGTATATATAGGCCGGAAGGGGGCTCGTTACAAGACTTCCTCTCTGCACTACGTCACCTGGCGGTGAGTTAACCCAATAAGTGAAGAATATTTAAAAGTGAAGCGGGGTGTGTGGCACACCAACAATATCCATTTTTCAGGTGAGTACTCACAAAATGGTATTTTCCTCTCGTACATCGCTGCATTCACCTGTCTGGTGAGCTCTTCCCAGATTTGTTTTTTTTGCACTTTGCTAGTAGCTTTGGAATTGCTCCCAAATAGCTCATCATAATGCACTGTTAGCCCACTTGCCAAGGCGAGTGTTTGTGCCTCACCAAAGCGCCCGTTCAAGTGGCCTCGCCGCAAGGTTCTGCCTAATGGTTGCTGTTCTGGCTCTTCTCTGGTTGTTGACAATTCAGGGGACATTCTTGGCTGAGTGTGTGGGGAAGAATAGGTTGTCACGTCGCTGGAAAAAGAATGGACTGGGCTGGCATTAGGACCGGGGGTCATTGGCTGGCTGGCCACAGAACTTGCAGCCGTGGATGTGACATAGGACTCGCTTGTTTCCACGTGTTCCGCTGCCAAATGTGGGTGAGCAGGAGAGGGTGTGCTTGGGGGGCTAGGGCTTCTCGCCCTCTGCTTCCTTTTCCCCTTGGAAGTTGTGCTCCCTTGCTCTTTGGATGTGGTTGGCCCGGGAGCCTTCTTCCTGGAGGAACTTTCTTTACTTTTCCTGGTGCTGGAAGATCTTGATGGGCCTGGAGTTGTGGCCAATGTAGCCTTGTGGCGGCCACTTTTGCTCCCCGTTTCCGGCACCTTTGAACTTGACCGAGTGCTCGGTCTTGAGGATGTGTCCTCATGCCGCTCCGGCCTTTTTGTCTTGCGCTCCTTGGCTGGTGGTTGTTTGGCGCTACTTTTCTTTGGTGCCATGATGACATTCACAAAGAGAATGAGCTGTATGTCCATTACCGTTTAAATCCTAATGACTGGGTATGACGCTTACGCGTATGCGTGCGTCCGGCCGTGCGCATCCCGGAAACCGCTGGGGCAATACCTATCTGCTCTGGACTAGAAGAAAGATGGCGCCCACGATCTTCACCCGCCAACAACAGGATCTGATTATGCTTGTAAGTGTATTGTAAGGACATTAATTTGACATCTAAATGCATGCATATGCCTTAAGGAAGCGCGGGAAGAAACAGTTGTTTTTAAAAGTGATTTGAACTCGGTGCCAAACAGAAGTTAGTGCGCACATGTGCGAACCAACTCACTTGCATCTAGGATAGGTTAAGACTAGAAATGTGATGGGGGATGTCATTTAGTCAACTGATCTAATTGTGACTGAGATTTGTATGCTGTTTGATGTAACAACTATTTTTTTGTTTTTTAGACCATGATGGAGGGCAGGTATGACTACCTGCCCAACGATTTTGAGAAGAGGAAGCTGGTCCGGGAGATCATGGCCAGGATTGACTAGGACACGGACACCACCTTTACTTTCATGCAGATCATGCAGCACTGGTCGGACCTCAAGCAACGGCACAAGCTCCGGGTGCGGCGATTTTTTGGGACCCATTTCCCAAGTAAAGACATACCGATTGCATACTACATGTAACAAACACAGAAGGTAGGCCTTTATTTATAAATGCTTTTCTTTTCTAGTGTCTGAATTGGAGTATCGCATTCGACCCACCTGGAGGCGCGCAGTCCGGCCAGTGCGGCATGATTCTGCACCAGCAAGTGAAGGTGGTGCTTCTCCAGGGCCAACTTCCTACCCCTCCTCTGTAGCTGGCTCAGACCAGCCACTCGACCTCTCTACAGAGGAGGGGCCTCACTGCATGGGCAAGCAGTCGTACCAAACGACTTAGCCAATACCCTCCGGTATGTGAATCTGATTTTACCACACACAGGTACATGCTATTTAAACAAAAAGTGATTTCCTTATTCTCTTTTTTTTAGATGAATATGTAGCGGGTGAAGGATCGGGAGCTGAGAGGGCAGCAGGTGGGTGATGTCACAAACACATTCTAAGTGTCATTTGGTTACTGTTCAATCAGACATTAGAAGTGAGCCTATTTTAAATGTCTCTACAGCCTCACATTCCCAGCAGTGGCAGGCCCCAGAGCGTAGGGTGGTCCCCAAAGCTGAGGTCGCCCACCACCGAAGTAAGTTGTAATTTAAATATTTGGAGTATGTGCTCCAGCAATAAACCTAAATCCCTAGCCAATGTAATTAGCATAATGACATATGGCCTCATCCATTAACGAAGTCCTTAGCATAATGACATATGGCCTCATCCATTAACGGAGTCCTTAGCATAATGACATATGGCCTCATCCATTAACGAAGTCCTTAGCATAATGACATATGGCCTCATCCATTAACAAAGTCCTTAGCATAATGACATATGGCCTCATCCATTAATAAAGTCCTTAGCATAATGACATATGGCCTCATCCATTAATAAAGTCCTTAGCATAATGACATATGGCCTCATGATTTATATTAAAAACTAATGATCATTCCATCCACAGCTGTGAAAAATGTATTTACAGAACAATAATTTTCTTCTCTCTTTTAACAGACACCACACAGGCTAGATTAGCCCAACTCACAGCAACTGTGTTTCGGCTGGTGGGCGATATCCAGGAGCTCAGAGCTTCGATGGGGACCACAGAAGAAGAATAATTCTCTGGGGCCTGCCATGGCTTTGTTAATAGTTAGAAAAATGTTTAAATTTTTATAACTTTTAAATATTTCACCAAAAATAATATTATTATAAAAAAAACAAAACATATTGTTAAATCCCCCCAAAAAAAACACAAGATCAAAAAATTGCAGATATATTTTGAATTTGCAAATAAAAAAAACAAAAGAAAAAACTTGTTTCTGTCTTATTTTATGTGAAATAAAAATTCATTAAGGGAGCGCATATAGAGCGCAAAGTGAAGAAAAATGAAACAGCGAGGGAATTGAGGTAAGCATTAAGGGCGCAAAGTGAAGAAAAATGAAACCGCGAGGGAATTGAGGTAAGCATTAAGGGCACAAAGTGAAGAAAAATACAATTATGTGATTACTCACCTTGTAGAATTGGTATTATAAGTATGCAGCACGTCCTGCTCCAGATAATGATTCACAACAGATGGGATTACCTCCACCAGAGAGCGCTTGACTGCAGAGATGGCAAAAAGAGGCCCCTCCCGGTCCATATATACCCGGGACCTCCCACAAATTCCCCAGTATTAAAAAGCAGTAAGGAGAACCAGGAGAAGCCAATGAAAATTAACAACGTTAACAAGGATAACAATCGCCATACAGAGGATCCAAGATAATGCAAACAGGGTGGGGTGGAGCAGGACGTGCTGCATACTTATAATACCAATTCTACAAGGTGAGTAATCACAGAATTGTATTATTCTAAGTATGCAGCACGTCCTGCTCCAGATAATGATTCATAACAGATGGGACATCCAATAGCAGTGTTTGTAAACAGGGTGGGATCCCAAAAGCAACAACGCGCAGTTCACACCACTGCCGCCTGCAGAACCTTGCGGCCAAAAACAGCATCCGCTGAGGCCCGAACATCAACCTTGTAAAACTTGGAAAAGGTATGAACAGAAGACCAAGTAGCAGCCTTACAAACTTGTTCAACAGAAGCCTGGTGCTGGAAGGCCCAGGAGGCCCCAACAGCATGTGTAGAATGAGCAGTAACACGGAAAGGAGGATCCTTTCCCCGTAGCAGAATAGGCCCTAAAAATAGCCTAATTCATTTGCTAATAGTAGACTTAGCAGGGGCCAGGTTCCCCGAAGGAACCACAAACAAGGCATCAGTCTTTCTAAAAGGTGCAGTAGCCACCAAGTAGAACTTCAAATTCCTGACCACATCCAGGGAATGTAAGGCCCTCTCCTTGGAATTACCAGGATTAGGGCACAAGGAAGGAAGCACAATGTCCTGATTGAGATGGAAGGCAGAGACAACCTTTGGCAAGAAATCAGATTTAAATCTGAAAACCACCTTGTTCTGGTGTCTCTCAAAGTAGGGGGCCTGAATAGAAAGGGCCGCCAACTCCGACACACGCCTGACCAAGGTGATAGCCACCAAAAAGGCAACTTTAAGAGTAAGAATAGACAGAGCAGCCTCATGCACAGGCTCAAAAGGAGGGCCCTGAAGGGCAGACAAAACCAAATTAAAGTTCCAAACTGGCAACAGAGGTTTGCGAGGGGGACGCACATGAGCAACCCCCTGGAAGAAAGTCTTGACCAGAGGATGTTGAGCGAAAGATCTCTGGAAGAAAACAGCCAAGGCAGAAACGTGACCCTTGATCGTGCTGAGCTGAAGTCCCAGATCCAAACCATGCTGAAGGAACTCCAGAATCCTAGGAATGGAAAACACCCGACATGGAAGGACCCTAGACTCACACCAGTCAATGTAGGCCCGCCAGATCCTATAGTAGATGGTAGAAGAGGATTTCTTCCTAGCCCTGATTAGAGTGTTAACCACAGACTCAGAAAGCCCCTCATCCCTTAAGATGGAGGTTTCAGCAGCCAGGCCGTCAAAGCCAGCGTTTGTAAATTGGGGTGGCATATGCGCCCCTGAGTGAGAAGGTCCGGGACCAGGGGCAGAGCGTACTGATCTACGGCCAGCTGAACGATATCTGCGAACCACGCCTGTCTTGACCACCGGGGGCCACCAGGATTGCTGGTACCCTCTCCTGAGCCAGCTTGCGCAGAACCCTGTCCAGCATGGGGAACGGAGGAAAATGATACAGGAGACGGAACCCCTGCCAGGATAGGGTCAGAGCATCCACCGCAAGGGCCAGGGGATCCTGGGACAGAGAGACAAAGACTGGGAGCTTGTGATTGTGGCGGGACGCAAACAGATCAACTTCCGGCACTCCCCCAACGGTGACATAAGGACATGAAGACCTCGCTGCTGAGAGACCACTCCCCCAGGCGAGAGGTCCCCCTGCTCAGAGATTCCGTCTCCAGATTCTCCACCCCCGGAATGTACACTGCTGAAATGCAAGGAACATTGTCCTCCGCCCAGGACAGAATCATGGACATGCTCCGAGTCCCTCCCTGATGATTGATGTAGGCAACCACCGTCTGGTTGTCTGAGCGAACTTGGACCGGCCGGCCCTGAAGGTGAGGAGTCAACTGGGCCAGTACCAACCGAATCGCCCTCAGTTCCAGGACGTTGATTGGGGCATGGGCCTCCTGAGGGTCCCACAGCCCTTGGAATTGAAGGGTCCTCCAGAAGCCCCCCCAACCCGACAGACTGGCATCCGTGGTGACCGTCTCCCAACAGGAGGCCAGAAAGGATCTGCCCCCCAACAGGTTCCTCGAGTCCAGCCACCACAAGAGGGACCGCGGGGCCAGAGGAGACAGAACAAAGGCCTGATCCAGAGACAGGGGACTCTTGTCCCAGACTGATAGGAGATGGAGCTGAAGAGGTCTCATGTGGAACTGAGCATAAGGAACTGCCTCGAAGCAGGACACCATTTGTCCCACAAGCTGCATCCCTTGCCGGATGGAAGGGCGAGGGCATGACAGAAGGAAATGAACCAGAGCTTGAAGAGAATCCACCTTCTGCTGAGGAGGAAAAATCCTGACCTGAACAGTATCCAGATTCATGCCCAGGAAGGAGGTCACCAGAGACGGAGACAGGGAGGATTTGGGGTGATTGATCACCCATCCGAATGTTTCCAGAGCAGTAACCACCTGCTGGGTATCCAATTCTCCCTGCTGGAAAGAATGAGAAGTGATGAGGAGGTCGTCCAGATAAGGAAGAATGTGAATGCCCCGAGCTCTGAGCTATAACGCCTGCCAGCACCTTGGTGAAAACTCTGGGGGCCGAGGTGAGAACTAAGGGCAGTGCCACAAATTGGTAGTGCTGGTCCTCCAGTGCGAACCTGAGGAATCTCTGATGCCCTGGGAAGACCGGTACATGAAGGTAAGCATCCTTGATGTCTATGGAGGTCATGAAGACCCCCCGGGCGCAAAGAGCTGATCGCGGAGCGCAGGGTCTCCATGCAAAAGTGTCTGGTCCTGATGAACTTGTTGAGAAGCTTTAAGTCCAGGATGGGTCTGATGGAACCATCCCTTTTGGGTACTGTGAATAGATTGGAATAAGAACCCCGACCTCTCTCCCCAGGAGGGACCTGACAGATGACCCCCATGTTCAATAGGTTTTGTACAGCCAGAAACAGACCCCGAGCTGCCAGGGGTTCCAGAGGAATCCGAGACCTGAGGAATCTTGGAGGCGGCCAGGCGGCGAACTCTAGCTTGTAGCCAGAGGACACAACCTCCAGAATCCACCTGTCTGAGACCTGCTGTCCCCAGACATGAGCGAAGAACCACAGCCGCCCCCCCCACCCGGATGGGTGAGGGCGCCCCCTCATGGCAGAGGAGGCTTGGCGACAGATTTGGGCTTGAACCCCCAGGAAGATCCAGAGCGGGCACAACCTCTGTCCCAGAAGTCTCCCCTAGGCCTGCAAAGGAAACCCCTCTCCCAGATCTGGACCCACGGTAGGAGGGGGCAAAGGCACCCGAACCCCGAAAGGGCCACATCTGCTTCTTATGCTGAGGCAACTTACCCCCCTTGGCAAACAGGTCCAAGCGATCACCAAATAGACGCAGCCCCTTAAAGAGGAGCCCCGTGAGGGCCTTCTTAGCAGCATTATCAGCTGCCCACTGACGCAGCCAAACAGAGCGGCGTATAGCAACCACCAAGGCAGAGGTTCTACTACACATCCTAATGGTGTCATCTAAGGCAGAAAGGACATATGCAATGAACATTTCACACTGTGACAAGGCCCTGAACTCGGCACTAGAAGTCTCATCAGGGGAGCCTTCCAACAGACCCTTGAGTCCTAACAGCAACAGCAGTAATAGCAGAAGCACAGACAGGGCGCAAGGCAGACCCCACACAGGCAAAGGCATGGGAGGCCAGCTGGTCAATGCGCCGGTCCTCACTATCCTTGAGGGTAGTGGAATCAGGGGAGTGGACCACAGAAGTGTTGGACAACCCCAATACTGGTGCATCCACTTCTTGGGGGGTAGACCAACATTTAACCACATCAGTGAGAAAAGGGTACCTTGTATCCCAGCCTTTAGGGATTCCGGGAAGCCGGCCGGGACACTCCCATTCTTTGAGAACAAGATTATTGAAATGGGCCTGTTCTGGAAATTCCAGACGTGGTTTAGCAGTACTGAAAAGTTCCCCCTGTAGCTTGGGAGCTGCAGCAGGAAGGGAGATAGAAAGCACATCAAAAATCTAAGTTAACAGTCTATTGGTGTCATCAGCATCCCAATGATCAGAGCCATAGTCAGCACCACTGAAATGCTGATCATCAGATAACTCCGAATCCGAGAATAATTCCCCCTCCTCAAATGGGGTATAATCAGACAAATCAAGGAAATTCTCAGTTTCCACAGGAAAGGCAGACGCACCCGGCGCCACACACCTCCCTTTAGCCGCAGAGCTAGCAATCAGCCTCTCAATGTTAACCAACCTGGAAGACACGTCAGGCTGAAACTCCCCCCTAGTATTTAGTTCACTGGGAGTCATAATCAAGCGAGGGGGAGTGGGTGAGGACATAGTGGGCGCAGGCCCAGTCACAGATAGCCCAGAATGCCGCGCAAGCGCCTGCTGGGCGCAGGGTACACAAACCCGCACATCATCGCTCACAGGGGATGCCCCACACACTACACACAGCCGGGCTTGTCCCGAGGGGACCCCGAGCACAATATCCTGTGAAGCCTCCATATGGTGATTAAGGTGGCACAGCTGGCCAATAGGAATTATGCCGTATAAGCAACCCGGGATGCCCCAAATGTCCACCAGGGAAGTGGGAGGATTAAACAGTGTAGGCCTCTAATAAAGTTATTAAAACTAATAGAGGGGGCAGGACCGGGAGACACCTCTTAAAAACAGTTATCCCGTCTGAAAGATATAATAGAGACACCCCATAAGCACACAGAAATGACAAATGAATAAAAGTCAAGCCCGCAGGGGCACTCACGGACCGCGGTGGGAAGCCAGCAATCACACCAGGAGAGGACCAAAATGGCACTGGAGGAACCTCAAGGGGCGGGCCGCAGGAGGGTCCGATGTGGAACGCGCCAACAGAGCAAGCCACGCCCCTCCGAGAAGCGCAGAGCCAATGGGCGAGCAGGGATTCTTGATGATGATGCCGCCACTGACGCAGAAGGCTCGCGTGTCAGTGGTGGCAAATTCAAAAATGAAAACGTAAAAGACAGAGCACGGAGCCCTGAATGAAGTGCAAGCACACACACACAAAATAAGACAATAAGTGCACATACACCCCCCCCCCGAATGGGATAACGAGAGAGGGGGGAGAGTGGATGTCAGTAAAAGACCCACCAATGACCAGGGCAGGGAAAGGCAAGAGCGGACGGGGCATCCCAAATCGGGTTCACCATAACTTGCACCGCCTACCCTTTGGTGGGGGATTGCGGTCGGAGCCAGGCTCCGCAAGGAGTAGCACCTGTGATAGGTGCTGCCTACCATCACCCGACCAGCGCAGCGAAAGCTGGGAGGCATAATTAATAAGTGGAACGGGTAGGAATAGTCCTACAGGGCCGCGGGCTGTTAAGCCCCGCTCAACTGCGAGAAGAGAAGCCTTCTTCTGACCTTCGCAGCCGACTGCAGAGAAGAAACTGGGGAATTTGTGGGAGGTCCCGGGTATATATGGACCAGGCGGGGCATCTTTTTGCCATCTCTGCAGTCAAGTGCCCTCTGGCGGAGGTAATCCCATCTGTTATGAATCATTATCTGGAGCAGGACGTGCTGCGAGGGAATTGAGGTAAGCATTTAGGGCACAACATAAAGAAAAAATGAAACCGCGAGGGAATTGAGGTAAGCATTAAGGGCGCTAAGTGAAGAAAAATGAAACCGAGAGGGAATTGAGGTAAGCATTAAGGGCGCAAAGTGAAGAAAAATGAGACCGCGAGGGAATTGAGGTAAGCATTGTAGCAGAAGTAAGTGAGAGAATAGTTGAGACGGGAACATGAATGAGTTAATTTTGGTGTGCGCATGCGTAAGGTCGGACAGATTTCCGTCAAGACGTTTATTTCTTTCTCGTTGGTGTACGCAGTGATGAACACTTAACAGAAGGTTTCCGATGCCTGCTTAGAATCACGCGCACACACATACGCCAGCGGAAACAAAACGAAAAAAAAATAGATTGATTCAAAAACGAAAAACATTTTATGTCTCTCTGAATCAACCCTTTTGTCTTCAGAGCTGAAATTTTCAAGCAAAATTATTCGTACGCACGTGCTTTACTTTGGGGTGCAACTCTTCCCTTGACAGTACCTATGCATGTTGGGTATTGTTCTGTTCGGGGGATGATGCTTTTTCAGATTTAACTTGATTTTTCTTGTTTGCATATTTTCTTTCTAGGAAAATGTGGCTTTGATTCTGATTTTTATTCTTTTTTTTTTAGCGAAACCCTGTGCAACCAAAGAATTCATTTAGGGATTACTTCCAAAAAACTGCACCCATGTCAACAAGCCTGGTATGCCTAGAAAGCATGATGTGTGTACTTCCAGAGAATATATAGTTTGTGGGGGGTATTTCAAATGTAAAGGGTTGCTTTTCTTGCAAAACTGCATGGTGCGCATAGCACAGTTGTATTTTATCTGAAAATCTCCTAAAGCGCTGTTTCAGTTTGGGGGAGTCTCCTGGGCAAGAAAGGGTGTATACATATGTGGTTCCGCTGTAACCGGGAGAAAAGGGGCTTTTACACGCAATAAGATTTTATTGACAAACCTAGATTTTTTATTACAAAAAAACACTACAAATTGTAAAAATTGTTTTTTTTTTAAATGTTTGCACATATTTTACCCAAAAATATTGAGAATACACCTAAAAATTACAAGCAAGACATTTCATGTTAAAGCCCCTTCAAAAATCACAGTTGAATATATGGAGCGCAAGATAGTACAAAATGGTCTGGCAACAAGGGTGACAAAATCTCCAGATAGGCTGACAGCTAAAGGGATAAAGAGGAGCAACTACCAACCTAGTGTTTATAAGGCTCTAGGGCTGGGGGTCTCCCTTCTCTGTGGGCATCCCAGATTGGCATGTGGAACACCAAGTTCACTATAAATCTTACTTTTCCAGTGATCCCACAGCAATTGGACAGACTGCAGTATCCCCTGCACCCCTCAGCTGCTGTGTGTTTCCAAAGTATCTGCCTTCCTGGTGACAGATCCCTTTAATGAACAATTTTCGTTCTATGCTATGCTCAGCGCTCCCTTTCTCGATCCCAGGTGTGGTTTAAAAATCGCTGTGCCAAGTGTCGCAGACATCTGAGGCCTAGAGCAGAAGAAAGTGGTCTACAGGTAGAACTGAAGAACCCAAGAGAAGAAAAGATTACATGTCAGAGAGAAGCTAAACATGCAAAACCCAAAACTGTATCACTGTAAGAATTTTTTTTTAGCAAGAGTGTGTATGCCAGATACTGGAGAACCTTAAGACACCAGCGTTTGGTCCAGATTTGGTCCACAGCCTTTTGTACTGGACATGGCTATGACTTTCCATGAAAATGGAGTTCCATGGAATATGTATAACAGTGGGATGCCTAATAAAGTACTTTAGTAGATCCCATAATCTATTGTTCAAACAAATTATTAAGAGCTGTGCTGAAGTGAAGAAGTAATTTCCATGTTGTTATCAAGCATTTATCATATATGGGGGTGAAGAGTTAAAATCATAATAAAAACAACCTTGATAAACCATGTCAATGGGTCTAATATGGTTGTTCTAAGAGCTATATTTGGAGTATGTATTCTTGTGGGTTTGCTTGACAATCAGTCAAAAAAATAAAGTGTAGTAAATTGCTCCCCTGAACCCCCCCCCCCCCCGATGGTCAGGGGTGTATGCTGTTTAGGACTTGATCCCATTCAGATGTTGTAGAATATATTTACAGATGCTGAGCTCATAGATGCATGGTAGTGTCCATCTTGCTACACACCTAAGAGCCCTACTTAAACTTAAGCACATGGACATAATGCAGCTAAGCTAGCAGCTTCCTTATGATCATCACATCCAGCTAGAGAGAGAGATTTGATCTGTTTCCACACAGAAGAATGAAGGAGATAAAATCTTTCCTTAGCTGGCTGGGTTGATGAAAAGTTCCCAGCTGGGCTGCATTGTGCCTGTGGGATTCTGTCCTCTCCACACACGACTACCTGTCATCAGTAAAGCTCTGAGTTTTGCTATAAGCAGTACATACCAAACTGAGTATGATATATACCTCAGAAACACAAGGCAGCATCTCTCTCATACTATACACATGCAAATCAACAGCTGGTGGAGTAAAGGAATAATGTGTATGTGAGGGAAGCTGTTTAACTGTGTATTTCTACGGGGTCAACAGGGCAGGGCATTTAAACAATTGAAACAATGTTTTAATGAGGCATTACAACTGATGACTTACTCCTTCTGGGTAGAGATATGTAAGGCAATATTGACTGTAGGACTGGGGTTTTCAGAAGCAGCCAGGTGTGTAGCAAGATGACCACTCCCATGCAGTTCAGGAGTGCCACATCTGCATGCTATTCAGAAACATCTGCATATGGTTACACCCTCTCAAACAGCTTGGGTCACTGATTGCTTATTTACTTACTGCAATGGAAAGGGGAATGTGAAGACCTCACAGTGTGGCGAGTGCATCACCCCATCAGAGAGGGAGGAAAATATATACAATTAATGCACCACCTGAATGTATATCCAAATGTGTGTACCCAAAACGAATGCAAAGGAAAAATGGGGAAGATGGTGCACTGCACCCGCCCCTAGAAATGGGATTACAAAAACAAAACTACTACCTTAAATAACAATGCTATTCAAAAAGCATTTAATCATCACTGAATAAAACTTTAAAGTTATGGAAGGTAATGCACAGCATATTACAGTCGGGGGGGGGGGAATAAACACTCGTGGCTGCCCACACCGCTCCTGTTGGGTGCGGGTGAGTGCTCCTGACGAAAGCCTGCTCTTATACGTTCCACACACCCACTGCTCATGAGCCCACGCCTCGGTCCCTGGCGAGTGAGGCCACTACACCCCCTTTCGAAGCTGCCTCCAAGCCAAAGACCAAAGCTATTGCCTAGGCAAGGAGCATCACCATAGGGACGTGGGACTGTCCCAATCTCGGAGACACTCCCCAGCTCGCGCCCCTGGGACCGAGCCAAAGCTGACACAACACCTGCATTGGCCCGGTTTTATCTGCCTTGATGGTCTGATGTTAGGTGTATCCTACTTAACAATTGGCATGTACTTTGCTCTGATCAGGATTTGTTCTCTGAAATAGGTGAGTACCCTCGGATCACAGCTAGGAGAGCCATGAACCTTGGAGACACTTCGTGTCATAGCCTGTATAACAGACCGCGGAAGAATCTTGGTAGTGGGATCCAATTGCTTTGCTACTTTGGGTAGCAAGAAGTATCAGCATACCATGAGGGATTTTATAAATTGTAATACCTCTGCTGTGATATATGCAATAATTTGCAGCTGTGGTAAGTCTATATTGGGGGAACACAGAATCCATTGAAAAAGCAGATACAAGCTCATCTTTCCACTATGCGGTTGACTTTTAGTAATGAATTGTCAGGCCGTATATTATCTCCGGTTGCTAAATATTGTCTCAAGGTGCATGCCAGTCAGTGACTTTAAATAGATATCCGGGCTTACAGGTTCAACCAATTACATTCTCTTTTTTATCCTGTTCTCCAATCAGCTCAGCAGGGCGGGACAGGATTGCTGATCCCTCCCTTCTCCCGTCACTTAACACATTGCTTTCAGTCACAGTGGCAACGCCCACTCTTTTTCAGAAGAAAAACCATAAGCTGAACCTGTAAACCTCAATATCTCGTCCATTTCTTCTT
The DNA here is from genome assembly GCA_027917425.1 of Gastrophryne carolinensis. Classification (NCBI taxonomy): domain Eukaryota; kingdom Metazoa; phylum Chordata; class Amphibia; order Anura; family Microhylidae; genus Gastrophryne; species Gastrophryne carolinensis. Next base: position 304,511,042 of record CM051234.1, on the reverse strand, counting down.
CAATTTAAAAATGAAAAACAGTTTAGAACAGTGCCAAATGTAGCCCAACACAATGGTGTCGCAATTACCTTTGCCTTTAATGAAGATTATTCTCAGCTTGGTCAGTGTCTCAGTTTGGGGCTTCTGGTATAATTTTTTCCCTTGGTTCCGCATGACAAGGGATGATTTATATATGTCTTTTTAGTAAGGACTTGTTATTCCTTACCCACATGGGTAACCATCTGTGTCAGTTTTTGAAGTCTCAATGGGCCTACTCTTCATCTACTCTCCTGACAGCCATTAAAGTGCTTTCATGGTCATTGTTTTGTTGGTGTATGAGTTTGCCATTTGCACATTTGAAGTTCAAATTGGTCTGTTTGGGTTTCTGGTAGCAGTTAAAATGCCTGTGGAATCGCTGCCGCTTGGTTATATGATATCTATGTAAATACAGAAGATATCTGTCTGTTTTTCTTTGTCAGCCGATTTCATGACATATATTATTTTGTTTTATTTTGTATGTATTTTTTTTCTGTATCATTTTTGTTATATATTTCACTTTATATTTTTTTAATTTGGCATCTTTTGATAATTTTTGTGCAGGGCATCCTACTGCCAAGGCTTAACCCTTTAAGTGTCAGCCTACCTGGAGATTTTGTCACCCTTTGTTGCCAGACCATTTTTTACAATTTTGCGCTCCATATGTTCAACTGTGATTTTTGAAGGGATTTCCAAGGATTTCCCAGGAAAATTATATATTGTTTTTTTAGTAGAGTCTGTGCTTTAACATGAAATGTCTTGTCTGTCATTTTTAAGTGTATTCTCAATATTTTGGGGTGAAATATGTTCAAAACAATAAAAAAAATCTATTTTTTACAATTTGTAGTGTTTTTTTGTAATACAAAAGTACGTTTGTCAATAAAATCTTATTGCGTGTGAAATCCCAATTTCTCCCGGTTACAGCGGTACCACATGTGTATTGGTAGACACCATTTCCTGCCCAGGAGACTCCCCCAAACTGAAACAGTGCTTTAGGAGATTTTCAGATAAAATGCAACTATGCTATGCACTCGCAGTTTTACAAGAAAAAGAGCCCTTTACATTTGAAATACCCCCAGCAAACTATATATTCTCTGGAAGTACACATGGCTGCACTAAAAAAGAATAAAAAAGCAGAATCAGAAACTCAAACAATATGCAAACAAGAAAAAACTAGTTAAGTCTGAAAAAGCAAGGTCCCCCGAACAGAACAATACCCAACATGCATAGCTACTTTCAAGGGAAGAGTTGGCAAACACCCCAAAGTAAAGCATGCACGTGTAAGAAATAGAGAATTCCCATTAAATATAAAATATTAGATATATAAGTTTTGAATATCTAAAATAGCTCTCCACCAAGTAGCTTCCCTGGCTAGGATGGTAATTGGGCCTCTTAGATGCTAATTTGGTATCATCCCACCATCTTGGCTGGGGTCGGGTGGACACAATAGATTTGGGTGTACAAAGGATTCCTATGTAATGTAAATTAAGTCAATACCTTCCCGTGGAATCCCTTTGTGAGCAGAGGTGCAGTCTACAGGGAGGGGCTAGCCCTTTCCAACAGGAAGTGAGGTGGCCTAAAAGAATGGGAGATATTTTTGGGGCAGGGGAGAGGGGTCCAAGGAAGAGCAAGGACGTGTGGCATGAGGTCCCTGTATTGGTAATTATGAGCAAGCAACTTTAGGCCTAGTTGGCAATTGTAACAGTACATGTTAGAAATAGTTTTATGTATTTTTTTAGTCCCTGTGATACCTATACTGTCTAGGTGGTTAATTTAACTGTTTAGGCCCTTATTTTTATATACATTTTGTATTATTTTTTACATATGTACTGCTGTCCTTTATCATAAGCCTGTGCACAATACAATCTTTTATACATTCTCATTGGTGTGATTCCTTACATCATCCACAACCTAGAACCTACAGTGGGAATTTATTGTTATATTAATCATTGATATTTTTATTGAGGTTTTTATAATAATAATTGTTTACACACGTAAAGGTAATTTTACTTGAAACTTTCAGCTCTGCGCACCTTGCACTTTTTCTACCAAATCAACTCTTTACATTTGGAATACTCCCTACAAACCATATATTCCCTGAAAGAACACATGTTAAGCTTTCTAAGCGTACACAGCTTGTTGTAGTGGGCTCATCGTTTTAGAGGTAATGTCTCAAAGAATTCTTAGGTTGCACAGGGTTTCCTTAAAAAAAATATAAAAAAACAGACAAAAACACATTTTCTTAAAAAATCAATATGCAAACAAAAAAAAACAAGCTGAATCTGAAAGCGCAAGGTCCCCTGAGCAGAACAATGGGCAACATGCATAGGTACTTTTAACCTTTTTAATTGCCAGCCTACTTGAAATTTTGTCACCCTACATTTTTCACCTTTTTGCGTCATGTTGAACTGTAATTTTTGCAGGAATTTCCAGGTAAATATTCTTGGTGTGCCACACACCCCGCTCCACCTTTGATTCTTCACGATTGGGTTACTCACCGCCAGGTGACGCTGTTGCAGAGAGGAAGTCTTGTAACGAGCCCCCTTCCGGCCTATATATACCTGGTACCTCCCATTTATCACCAGTGTTTTTCTCTCCGCATGACGACAAGACAGAAGGTTGAAGTCTCCTGCTTGCAGGTAGCCGGGGTCTTACCCCGGCACCCCCTTTGGTCTATTTCTGCCCGGTTTTGATTGTTTGTTACCTTTGTGGTTAAATGGAAGCCTCCCAGCCTAGGCTGCTCACTGGGCAATTGGTAGACGGCACTATAGGTGCCTAGGAGCTTATCTCCTCCGCTCGACCCCCTGTTTTGGGGGCAATGCGGCTGTCCGGCATGGTGATCCGGATTTGGGATGCCCCTGTCCCGAGGTTCCCCTTGGCCCCTTGCTCTCCCGTTACGGTCCCTTCTCCCTTCACTATGGGGGGGGGGGGTAGAGGGATGTGTATTGTGTGTATGTTTTACTGTATGTTTATTTCAACGTTTGTCAGGCTGCACCGCAAGCGAGGGTGCGTTTGGCCTGACTAAGATTCCTCCTTACATGGCAGTCTCTGTTATGCGGGCTGCTGCTGCTGGCCTGTAGGGCCAGAGCTTTGGGTCAGCTTTAGGGGTGGCCGGGGCGGGCTGCACTGTGTCAGGCTTGCCTGAGGCTGCCTGCGCTTTTCTCAGGTTATTCAGCTCCCCCTCCCCTGGTCTCCTTTGTTTAAAACGACCGCCGCTTGGCGGGCCGCGTGTTAGTATTTGGGGGCAGGCTGCCTAGGAACTCCTGTTCCCCCTCCCCCCTTCTCCTTTTACTGAGGGCTTTGTTAGCCCTCCGGTTGTCTTGGCACCGCCGTCCGGCGGGCCGCACTGTTCAAATTCAGCGGGGGGGGGGCCCGGATGACGTCAGGGGTGGGGGCGTCATCTTACCGGCCCCAGCCGCACTTCCTTCCTATTATCAGGAGGACGTGTGCGGGGCTCTCAGCCGCATATGTGTGCTGCTGCTGCTGGACACTCCGCCGCTTCTTCCGCTGCTGCCGCTCTGCCGCTATTGCTGCCACTGCCTCCTTCGCTCCTTTTGCTGCATGTCTTCCGCCGCTTCTACTGGTCGGGTGCTGGGCTTTTCTTTTAGCCTTCCTTGGGCAGGTAAGCGGCCTCACCTGGCGTGGGGCCGTCTATTTTTATGTCTGGCTGTTTATTTAAAAAAAAAAAAAAAAAGTAAGATATATAGGAGAAATATTTTTATTTAAAAGAAAAAGAAAAGGAGGAAAATCAGAGGCCAGTTTTCTTTGCCTCTTCAAAGCACTCTGGTGCTGTGTATGTATGTTGTATTGCATGTTGCCATTTGTTTCTGGGGGTCTTACTGTTGTTTTTTTCCTCCCCCACAGATCCTGGGATTCCCTCATTACAGTGGCCTCCCGGTTCTATTTTGCCTGGCTAGTCCTTTTTGTCTCCAAATTGGGACATATTTATATATATATATATATATATATATAAAAAATTTGAAGTTGTAGATATACGACATAATGATTTATTAGTTAATTATTTTTTTTTTTATAATTAAATGTTTTTATTTTTATTGAAGGAAGCAAGGAAAAAGATTACAGCGCTCGGCAACGCAGTGCCAATTAAATACATGCATCACAGGCACTAAATGAGAGACATAACCACATATATTCAATTTCCATTGATAGGAGATAAGAAGTGGGGGGCTCCGTAGAGCCTCGCTCCAAATGTCTTAGGCTGTGATTCAGCTTGTCAATGTGCCGCAGCACTGCAACCCATGCCTCCAACCATATTTTAACGGGTAAAAGAACGGGGGGAAACAAAACTATTCTGAGACAAGTAACGTAGGGGGGAGGGATATGGAGGACAAGACGGAGACAGTAGGGGGAAGGGAAGGGGGAGCGGAGGGTAGGAAAGGGCTCGGGGGGGAGGGCCATCCCACGAGAAGCCCGACAGGGCCACGCTACTTATAAAGGAGGAAATCAGGGGAAGAAGTGAAAGTGTCCCATGCCTGCCATGTTCTCCTGTATTTTTCCAGGGTCCCCCTCAAGGAGACGGTGAGTTCCTCCATCCTACAGATGTCCTGCACGCCAGCCAGCCACTGCGCCAATGTGGGGGGATCACAGGACTTCCATTTTACCGGAATACATGTTCTAGCAGCGCTCAGCAGGGGGGCAAGCAGGGATCTGCGCCTAGATCTCATGGAGGCCGGTGCCAGGTTAAGCAGGTAGCAAGCGGGGTCCTCGCCCAGATCAACATCCATCAGTTTCCTGACGACCTCTCTCACCCCTCCCCAGAAGCCGGACAGCCCCTCGCACTCCCAGAAGATGTGTGTTATAGTCCCCCTAGCGCGCGAGCACCTCCAGCAGAGGGGGGAGGAAGAGGGAAACATCCGCGCCGACACCGCTGGGACCCGGTACCAGCGAGAGAGAATTTTGAACGTGGTCTCCTGATACTTGCAGGAAATGGTGCTCTTATGCGCCAATTGAATTATAGCTAGCTTTTGCTCATCCGTGAAGGTTCTGCAGAGTTCCCTCTCCCATCCTGAAATCGAGAGAAAACCAGCACTCCAGTAGTAAGCACAAATAGAACTATATTAGTGAGTTTCAATCCAATCCAACGTTTCGGGGGTTACAGCAGGCCCCCTTCATCAGGGTCAACACACAACAAGTGGCACACAGACACAGCACATTATATATACATGAGTAACCAATAGCAGAGTCAGAAAAGCCCACCTGACGTCAGAGGGACGTCACAGCGGTGCCTGCTGTCAGAGCTGACAGTGGCATCTTATAATAAACACATCAAACAGATAATAATCAAAAATACTCACTGGCAGAGCCCCCCCAGGCAAAAACCGCTGTGCTGCACTACTTGCATGGCAGCAGCAGCTGGTAACACACTCATACTGGCAGGCTGGTTGCTAGGAAAACAGCCTGGCCAGGCCTCCAATGAGAGGAGGCGGAAGTGACGTCACAGTGAGGGCAGTGAATCCCTCACATGATGACGTCCGCCCACAAGGGCCTAAACAGGCTCTGGGCGCAGCTTCTGTCACTAAAGACAGACAAAGTGTGTGCCTGTAGGGGAGCCCTGACCAGGAGAGACTAAGAACAAAATATTTACATATGTAACCATAAAAATAAATGGATATTACACAGAGCCCCCGGATTGGCCCGTCAAAATAGAGACAGCACAACTAAGCACAGAGCCCAAATGAACGATCACACTCAGCGTGACAGGAAACCTATCCACTGTGTGTGACATTATAGTGCAATGTGGCCCCCTAAAAAAGGGGTGTTAAAGAAAGGTACTAAGGGCCAAATCGTCAGGGGCAACGGCTGTGATGCTGTGGATCGAGGCCAAAGAGTGAAGAAACAAGTGGAGAAAAGTCAGAAAAACACAGCTGGGATGTGTGAAAGAGGAAGGCGAAAAACAGGAGGAGGGCCAAAATAAGGAAAAACTAGCTGGAGTGGTTAGTGCAAGAGAGCAGAGAGAGAAAGAAAAAAGACAGAAAAGAAGGAGAATAAAGAAGAACTAAACCCGGATAACAGTAAGTAGGAAAACAGAATGAAGCAAGAGGAGAATGAAGAGGGACTGAATTGAAGTGAAGGAGTGAGACAGCAAATAAGACCATTGGAAGTGCGGAGAATAAAGAGGAACTAAACCAAGATAATAGTGAGGAAAAAGAGGGACTAAATAGAAGTGAAGGAGTAAAACAGCAGATAAGACCATTAAGCAAAAAAGGGGGGCAAGAAGAGAATGAACCAGAAAAGAGTTATAGAAGACAGTCAGAATCCAAAAAGACCGTGATAAGGAAGAACTAACTGGCGTGATCGATAATTAATGTGTGGGGGCAGGAAAAGGCAGAAAAGGGAAGGCGAAGAGAAAGGAGAATAAAGAGGAACTAAACCAGAATAGAAGTGAAGAGGAAAAAAGTGAAAAAGCAAAGCAAGAGGAGAATAAAGAGGACCTGAATAGAAGTAAAGTAGATTCAGAAATGAGCAACATAGGGGAAAACGACAGAAACAAGAGGATAAAGAGGGACTAAATAGCAGTGAGGAAGTGAGGCAGCAGATAAGACAGATAGTTATCTCAATTCTAAGAAGCTGTGAAAGCCAAATGAAGTATTCAGTCCGCGTGGAGTCACAGTATCCATTTTGTGAATCCAGAATGTCTCTTTCTGTAAAAGAAGTTGTTCGCGATCACCACCGCGTTGAGGTTTGGGGATTTGATCAATTACCATTCCCCTAAGTTCATGGACCTGATGTTTCTTGAGTAGAAAGTGTACCGCCACAGGTTTATCTGATTCAGTGGTTTCGTTACGCTCAGCTTTTTCTTTCAGAACCTTGATGTCGCTCCTATGTTTTTGGAAACGACGTTTAAAGGGGCCCACTGTCTTACCGACATATACCAGTCCGCAGGGACACTTCAGAATATATATGCAAAAATCGGTGTTACAATTAAAGTAGTCCCGAATCTTAAAGCGGTAGCCCATATGTGGGTGTGTGAAGGATTCTCCTGTAATCAGGGAGTTACAGATGTTACAGTTGAAACATCTGTAACAGCCTCGTTTGGTGGACAGTGGCCGCGGTGCACTTCTGTACTTCTCTATGGGGTCAGCCCGTACCAACAGGTCTCTCAGGTTCCGACTTCTTTGATATACCCTGAGGGGTGGCTTCTTCAGGGCTGGTGACAGACTCGGGTCAGCCATGAGTATATTATGGTGTCTGCGACAGATTTTTTCAATCTTAGGTGAGACCACATTGAAGGTCTGGGTAAATGGTACACAATCCATCTTAGACCTCTTGGTGGGTTTCTCTTTAAAGATATCTTTAGCTTTCTGTAAGGCCATATCTATGACCGATACGGGATACCCTCTAACGCGAAATTTGTCGTACATCATTTGTAATTGTACCATCCGGACTTCTTCATCTGAATTAATTCTGAGAACCCTCAAGAACTGAGAGATGGGAATGTTGTCAAGAAGGTGCTTGGGATGTGCACTCTCATACCTCAATAGGGTATTCCTGTCAGTCGGTTTACTGAACAAACTAGTGGAAATGGGACCATAATCTGTCCTTGTTAATGCCACATCCAAAAAGGTGACACGCTCGGCCGAGATCTCCGGGTTAAATTGTATGGAGGGAAAAATCGAATTGATAACAGTGATAAACTGTAGCAATGACGGATGGTCTCCTTTCCAAAATACCATCACGTCATCTATATAGCGCCCCCAGAACACAACGTGATTTAGAAACAATTCAGAGGGATATATTGCATTTTCTTCCAAGAATCCTACAAAGAGGTTGGCGAAAGATGGCGCCACCGCACTGCCCATGGCCACGCCCCTTATTTGACGGTAAAAAGTATTCTCGAACTTAAAAAAATTGCCATTAAGCACCAATTCAAGCCCATTCAAGATATATATTTAGTCGGAATACCCACCGGATCCCGTTGCAAGAAAAAACGGGTAGCTGTGATACCATCGGTGTTGGGTATGTTGGTATATAAGGATGTGATGTCCATCATGACCATATATGTAATATCTTGTGTAGGAACATCCTGTAATTTCAGAAGGAAGTCACCCGTGTCCTTTAAGGACAGATTATGGTCCCATTTCCACTAGTTTGTTCAGTAAACCGACTGACAGGAATACCCTATTGAGGTATGAGCGTGCACATCCCAAGCACCTTCTTCACAACATTCCCATCTCTCAGTTCTTGAGGGTTCTCAGAATTAATTCAGATGAAGAAGTCCGGATGGTACAATTACAAATGATGTACGACAAATTTCGCGTTAGAGGGTATCCCGTATCGGTCATAGATATGGCCTTACAGAAAGCTAAAGATATCTTTAAAGAGAAACCCACCAAGAGGTCTAAGATGGATTGTGTACCATTTACCCAGACCTTCAATGTGGTCTCACCTAAGATTGAAAAAATCTGTCGCAGACACCATAATATACTCATGGCTGACCCGAGTCTGTCACCAGCCCTGAAGAAGCCACCCCTCAGGGTATATCAAAGAAGTCGGAACCTGAGAGACCTGTTGGTACGGGCTGACCCCATAGAGAAGTACAGAAGTGCACCGCGGCCACTGTCCACCAAACGAGGCTGTTACAGATGTTTCAACTGTAACATCTGTAACTCCCTGATTACAGGAGAATCCTTCACACACCCACATACGGGCTACCGCTTTAAGATTCGGGACTACTTTAATTGTAACACCGATTTTTGCATATATATTCTGAAGTGTCCCTGCGGACTGGTATATGTCGGTAAGACAGTGGGCCCCTTTAAACGTCGTTTCCAAAAACATAGGAGCGACATCAAGGTTCTGAAAGAAAAAGCTGAGCGTAACGAAACCACTGAATCAGATAAACCTGTGGCGGTACACTTTCTACTCAAGAAACATCAGGTCCATGAACTTAGGGGAATGGTAATTGATCAAATCCCCAAACCTCAACGCGGTGGTGATCGCGAACAACTTCTTTTACAGAAAGAGACATTCTGGATTCACAAAATGGATACTGTGACTCCACGCGGACTGAATACTTCATTTGGCTTTCACAGCTTCTTAGAATTGAGATAACTATCTGTCTTATCTGCTGCCTCACTTCCTCACTGCTATTTAGTCCCTCTTTATCCTCTTGTTTCTGTCGTTTTCCCCTATGTTGCTCATTTCTGAATCTACTTTACTTCTATTCAGGTCCTCTTTATTCTCCTCTTGCTTTGCTTTTTCACTTTTTTCCTCTTCACTTCTATTCTGGTTTAGTTCCTCTTTATTCTCCTTTCTCTTCGCCTTCCCTTTTCTGCCTTTTCCTGCCCCCACACATTAATTATCGATCACGCCAGTTAGTTCTTCCTTATCACGGTCTTTTTGGATTCTGACTGTCTTCTATAACTCTTTTCTGGTTCATTCTCTTCTTGCCCCCCTTTTTTGCTTAATGGTCTTATCTGCTGTTTTACTCCTTCACTTCTATTTAGTCCCTCTTTTTCCTCCTCTTTTCTCTATTCTGCCTTTTTTCCTCACTATTATCTTGGTTTAGTTCCTCTTTATTCTCCGCACTTCCAATGGTCTTATTTGCTGTCTCACTCCTTCACTTCAATTCAGTCCCTCTTCATTCTCCTCTTGCTTCATTCTGTTTTCCTACTTACTGTTATCCGGGTTTAGTTCTTCTTTATTCTCCTTCTTTTCTGTCTTTTTTCTTTTTTCTTTCTCTCTCTGCTCTCTTGCACTAACCACTCCAGCTAGTTTTTCCTTATTTTGGCCCTCCTCCTGTTTTTCGCCTTCCTCTTTCACACATCCCAGCTGTGTTTTTCTGACTTTTCTCCACTTGTTTCTTCACTCTTTGGCCTCGATTCACAGCATCACAGCCGTTGCCCCTGACGATTTGGCCCTTAGTACCTTTCTTTAACACCCCTTTTTTAGGGGGCCACATTGCACTATAATGTCACACACAGTGGATAGGTTTCCTGTCACGCTGAGTGTGATCGTTCATTTGGGCTCTGTGCTTAGTTGTGCTGTCTCTATTTTGACGGGCCAATCCGGGGGCTCTGTGTAATATCCATTTATTTTTATGGTTACATATGTAAATGTTTTGTTCTTAGTCTCTCCTGGTCAGGGCTCCCCTACAGGCACACACTTTGTCTGTCTTTAGTGACAGAAGCTGCGCCCAGAGCCTGTTTAGGCTCTTGTGGGCGGACGTCATCATGTGAGGGATTCACTGCCCTCACTGTGACGTCACTTCCGCCTCCTCTCATTGGAGGCCTGGCCAGGCTGTTTTCCTAGCAACCAGCCTGCCAGTATGAGTGTGTTACCAGCTGCTGCTGCCATGCAAGTAGTGCAGCACAGCGGTTTTTGCCTGGGGGGGGCTCTGCCAGTGAGTATTTTTGATTATTATCTGTTTGATGTGTTTATTATAAGATGCCACTGTCAGCTCTGACAGCAGGCCCCGCTGTGACGTCCCTCTGATGTCAGGTGGGCTTTTCTGACTCTGCTATTGGTTACTCATGTATATATAATGTGCTGTGTCTGTGTGCCACTTGTTGTGTGTGGACCCTGATGAAGGGGGCCTGCTGTAACCCCCGAAACGTTGGATTGGATTGAAACTCACTAATATAGTTCTATTTGTGCTTACTACTGGAGTGCTGGTTTTCTCTCGATTTCTGGATTTGCGGTGTCACCGCTAACCGTGCACCCCCTCTCCTATGCTTGATTGGTGTGCGGCGGCATACGATATAGCTTGGATGTACCGACCTGGCCGATACGCACCCCCACTGGAGTATTTTTGTTATACCACTCCCCCACTGGAGTATTTTTGTTATACCACTCATCACACTTATGGAAGTGTTTCAGGGCATTGATGGTAACCCTGATATTCGTGCCAAGACACGATCGTTTCTACAAGATGAGATTGAGGCCATCCTCTTCCCTCCTGACCTCTCGGCAGCATTTGGACAAGATACACCGATTGATTTGATCAGAGAATTGAAGAAACTTAAGAAAAAAAGGACTGAGATCGAATTACACGGACTTACCCTGTCTGAATACTATAGGGCTAAGAAGATCCCTCGGGGATTTAGGATCCGGAATCAACCCACTATTGGGCGCAATAACGCGGATTTTTGCGCACGATGGTGCGAGGTGTCTAACCAAAATTCCTTCAATTATATGCTTCTTGTTATTGAGGAAGTGCGGGCACAACTGTGCCAACTCACAAAAGAAATTAATTGTTTGGAACTTCGCATCAAGGATACAGTTACAGCTTTCCCCAAGGTGAATGATGATCTAGCCAGACTGGAAAAGGATATCCATGCCTATACAGAACAACTGAGAAAATATAAGAGAGATAAATTCCGACAGGTATGTCAGGACTATAAGGACAGCCGCGTATATCTCTGGTTGACGGGTAAAGATACCCGGTCTTTTGAACCACCAAAACCACGGAGATATTATCCTAGGCGCGGCGGCGCCCCTTTTAAATCGCAGGCATCATCTGACAGTGATCCCCCGACTGAGGATTTGGCATCTGATGCGGAACCTGGCCCCAGGATTAAGACAGGGGCAGCAGAACAATCACATTTTGGCGAGGTCGCAGAACCCATCGACCCAGGAGGGGCGGTAGGAGGCACCACCGCACATCCATCTGTGCCCAGGACACAGAGACTCACCCGCCGGGGACACAGGAAAGCCCTGTGATGAACCTGGCGTCCAGACCATTAACATCGGAAGAGGTAAGCCTGCTCTCCCGAGGGCTGTCATTTTGTCCGGCGTCTAAATTTGATTTATTTAGATTTGATGTAGAGTTATTCAAGTTTGAACGACGCTTGAAACTTAAGCAGTTTTTTAAGGACCAGCCCACAGAGGTGGTATCTGATAATACGGGCAGAATGTGTAGACTAAAAAGCCAGTTTACCCCACCAGGACAATTTGGGGCTATTGAAAGTTATACCCGGACGATCCGGGCAGATACCATACGTATGAATGCCCGTAAACGTGGATATAGCAACCTGACCCCTGGCGAGATTGCTGCACTTGAAGGCCTAAAGTTCGGACCCACAAACTATAATCAAATCGGCCGACAAGGGTGGTGCCATCGTAGTATTGAACTACTGTGATTATAAAAGAGGCATTGAGGATCTACTTAAGGATGATGAGAGTTATCAACAGTTATCGTTTAACCCAATGCATCAGATACAAGTTAAGGTCCGATCATATGTTGATATGGGACTAGCGAATGGCTGGATATCAAATGATACTGCAAAGTTCTTGATAATGGAACACCCCATCATTCCAGTCATCTATGGATTACCCAAAATCCATAAAGGGTTTGATCCCCTGAAGTACCGTCCCATCGTGGCGGGAACTAATTCTGCAACACAACCTTTGGCACAATGGCTTGATACACTACTGCAACCATATGTGAGGCAGTTACCCTCTTATTTAAAGGACACGGGTGACTTCCTTCTGAAATTACAGGATGTTCCTACACAAGATATTACATATATGGTCACGATGGACATCACATCCTTATATACCAACATACCCAACACCGATGGTATCACAGCTACCCGTTTTATCTTGCAACGGGATCTGGTGGGTATTCCGACTGAATATATCTTGAATGGGCTTGAATTGGTGCTTAATGGCAATTTTTTTAAGTTCGAGAATACTTTTTACCGTCAAATAAGGGGCGTGGCCATGGGCAGTGCAGTGGCGCCATCTTTCGCCAACCTCTTTATAGGATTCTTGGAAGAAAATGCAATATATCCCTCTGAATTGTTTCTAAATCACGTTGTGTTCTGGGGGCACTGTATAGATGACGTGATGGTATTTTGGAAAGGAGACCATCCGTCATTGCTACAGTTTATCACTGTTATCAATTCGATTTTTCCCTCCATACAATTTAACCCGGAGATCTCGGCCGAGCGTGTCACCTTTTTGGATGTGGCATTAACAAGGACAGATTATGGTCCCATTTCCACTAGTTTGTTCAGTAAACCGACTGACAGGAATACCCTATTGAGGTATGAGAGTGCACATCCCAAGCACCTTCTTGACAACATTCCCATCTCTCAGTTCTTGAGGGTTCTCAGAATTAATTCAGATGAAGAAGTCCGGATGGTACAATTACAAATGATGTACGACAAATTTCGCGTTAGAGGGTATCCCGTATCGGTCATAGATATGGCCTTACAGAAAGCTAAAGATATCTTTAAAGAGAAACCCACCAGATGTTTCAACTGTAACATCTGTAACTCCCTGATTACAGGAGAATCCTTCACACACCCACATACGGGCTACCGCTTTAAGATTCGGGACTACTTTAATTGTAACACCGATTTTTGCATATATATTCTGAAGTGTCCCTGCGGACTGGTATATGTCGGTAAGACAGTGGGCCCCTTTAAACGTCGTTTCCAAAAACATAGGAGCGACATCAAGGTTCTGAAAGAAAAAGCTGAGCGTAACGAAACCACTGAATCAGATAAACCTGTGGCGGTACACTTTCTACTCAAGAAACATCAGGTCCATGAACTTAGGGGAATGGTAATTGATCAAATCCCCAAACCTCAACGCGGTGGTGATCGCGAACAACTTCTTTTACAGAAAGAGACATTCTGGATTCACAAAATGGATACTGTGACTCCACGCGGACTGAATACTTCATTTGGCTTTCACAGCTTCTTAGAATTGAGATAACTATCTGTCTTATCTGCTGCCTCACTTCCTCACTGCTATTTAGTCCCTCTTTATCCTCTTGTTTCTGTCGTTTTCCCCTATGTTGCTCATTTCTGAATCTACTTTACTTCTATTCAGGTCCTCTTTATTCTCCTCTTGCTTTGCTTTTTCACTTTTTTCCTCTTCACTTCTATTCTGGTTTAGTTCCTCTTTATTCTCCTTTCTCTTCGCCTTCCCTTTTCTGCCTTTTCCTGCCCCCACACATTAATTATCGATCACGCCAGTTAGTTCTTCCTTATCACGGTCTTTTTGGATTCTGACTGTCTTCTATAACTCTTTTCTGGTTCATTCTCTTCTTGCCCCCCTTTTTTGCTTAATGGTCTTATCTGCTGTTTTACTCCTTCACTTCTATTTAGTCCCTCTTTTTCCTCCTCTTTTCTCTATTCTGCCTTTTTTCCTCACTATTATCTTGGTTTAGTTCCTCTTTATTCTCCGCACTTCCAATGGTCTTATTTGCTGTCTCACTCCTTCACTTCAATTCAGTCCCTCTTCATTCTCCTCTTGCTTCATTCTGTTTTCCTACTTACTGTTATCCGGGTTTAGTTCTTCTTTATTCTCCTTCTTTTCTGTCTTTTTTCTTTTTTCTTTCTCTCTCTGCTCTCTTGCACTAACCACTCCAGCTAGTTTTTCCTTATTTTGGCCCTCCTCCTGTTTTTCGCCTTCCTCTTTCACACATCCCAGCTGTGTTTTTCTGACTTTTCTCCACTTGTTTCTTCACTCTTTGGCCTCGATTCACAGCATCACAGCCGTTGCCCCTGACGATTTGGCCCTTAGTACCTTTCTTTAACACCCCTTTTTTAGGGGGCCACATTGCACTATAATGTCACACACAGTGGATAGGTTTCCTGTCACGCTGAGTGTGATCGTTCATTTGGGCTCTGTGCTTAGTTGTGCTGTCTCTATTTTGACGGGCCAATCCGGGGGCTCTGTGTAATATCCATTTATTTTTATGGTTACATATGTAAATGTTTTGTTCTTAGTCTCTCCTGGTCAGGGCTCCCCTACAGGCACACACTTTGTCTGTCTTTAGTGACAGAAGCTGCGCCCAGAGCCTGTTTAGGCTCTTGTGGGCGGACGTCATCATGTGAGGGATTCACTGCCCTCACTGTGACGTCACTTCCGCCTCCTCTCATTGGAGGCCTGGCCAGGCTGTTTTCCTAGCAACCAGCCTGCCAGTATGAGTGTGTTACCAGCTGCTGCTGCCATGCAAGTAGTGCAGCACAGCGGTTTTTGCCTGGGGGGGGCTCTGCCAGTGAGTATTTTTGATTATTATCTGTTTGATGTGTTTATTATAAGATGCCACTGTCAGCTCTGACAGCAGGCCCCGCTGTGACGTCCCTCTGATGTCAGGTGGGCTTTTCTGACTCTGCTATTGGTTACTCATGTATATATAATGTGCTGTGTCTGTGTGCCACTTGTTGTGTGTGGACCCTGATGAAGGGGGCCTGCTGTAACCCCCGAAACGTTGGATTGGATTGAAACTCACTAATATAGTTCTATTTGTGCTTACTACTGGAGTGCTGGTTTTCTCTCGATTTCTGGATTTGCGGTGTCACCGCTAACCGTGCACCCCCTCTCCTATGCTTGATTGGTGTGCGGCGGCATACGATATAGCTTGGATGTACCGACCTGGCCGATACGCACCCCCACTGGAGTATTTTTGTTATACCACTCCCCCACTGGAGTATTTTTGTTATACCACTCATCACACTTATGGAAGTGTTTCAGGGCATTGATGGTAACCCTGATATTCGTGCCAAGACACGATCGTTTCTACAAGATGAGATTGAGGCCATCCTCTTCCCTCCTGACCTCTCGGCAGCATTTGGACAAGATACACCGATTGATTTGATCAGAGAATTGAAGAAACTTAAGAAAAAAAGGACTGAGATCGAATTACACGGACTTACCCTGTCTGAATACTATAGGGCTAAGAAGATCCCTCGGGGATTTAGGATCCGGAATCAACCCACTATTGGGCGCAATAACGCGGATTTTTGCGCACGATGGTGCGAGGTGTCTAACCAAAATTC
The DNA here is from genome assembly GCA_027917425.1 of Gastrophryne carolinensis. Taxonomy (NCBI): domain Eukaryota; kingdom Metazoa; phylum Chordata; class Amphibia; order Anura; family Microhylidae; genus Gastrophryne; species Gastrophryne carolinensis. The sequence goes on along the minus strand of CM051234.1, from coordinate 304,495,269 downwards.
CTTCAATTATATGCTTCTTGTTATTGAGGAAGTGCGGGCACAACTGTGCCAACTCACAAAAGAAATTAATTGTTTGGAACTTCGCATCAAGGATACAGTTACAGCTTTCCCCAAGGTGAATGATGATCTAGCCAGACTGGAAAAGGATATCCATGCCTATACAGAACAACTGAGAAAATATAAGAGAGATAAATTCCGACAGGTATGTCAGGACTATAAGGACAGCCGCGTATATCTCTGGTTGACGGGTAAAGATACCCGGTCTTTTGAACCACCAAAACCACGGAGATATTATCCTAGGCGCGGCGGCGCCCCTTTTAAATCGCAGGCATCATCTGACAGTGATCCCCCGACTGAGGATTTGGCATCTGATGCGGAACCTGGCCCCAGGATTAAGACAGGGGCAGCAGAACAATCACATTTTGGCGAGGTCGCAGAACCCATCGACCCAGGAGGGGCGGTAGGAGGCACCACCGCACATCCATCTGTGCCCAGGACACAGAGACTCACCCGCCGGGGACACAGGAAAGCCCTGTGATGAACCTGGCGTCCAGACCATTAACATCGGAAGAGGTAAGCCTGCTCTCCCGAGGGCTGTCATTTTGTCCGGCGTCTAAATTTGATTTATTTAGATTTGATGTAGAGTTATTCAAGTTTGAACGACGCTTGAAACTTAAGCAGTTTTTTAAGGACCAGCCCACAGAGGTGGTATCTGATAATACGGGCAGAATGTGTAGACTAAAAAGCCAGTTTACCCCACCAGGACAATTTGGGGCTATTGAAAGTTATACCCGGACGATCCGGGCAGATACCATACGTATGAATGCCCGTAAACGTGGATATAGCAACCTGACCCCTGGCGAGATTGCTGCACTTGAAGGCCTAAAGTTCGGACCCACAAACTATAATCAAATCGGCCGACAAGGGTGGTGCCATCGTAGTATTGAACTACTGTGATTATAAAAGAGGCATTGAGGATCTACTTAAGGATGATGAGAGTTATCAACAGTTATCGTTTAACCCAATGCATCAGATACAAGTTAAGGTCCGATCATATGTTGATATGGGACTAGCGAATGGCTGGATATCAAATGATACTGCAAAGTTCTTGATAATGGAACACCCCATCATTCCAGTCATCTATGGATTACCCAAAATCCATAAAGGGTTTGATCCCCTGAAGTACCGTCCCATCGTGGCGGGAACTAATTCTGCAACACAACCTTTGGCACAATGGCTTGATACACTACTGCAACCATATGTGAGGCAGTTACCCTCTTATTTAAAGGACACGGGTGACTTCCTTCTGAAATTACAGGATGTTCCTACACAAGATATTACATATATGGTCACGATGGACATCACATCCTTATATACCAACATACCCAACACCGATGGTATCACAGCTACCCGTTTTATCTTGCAACGGGATCTGGTGGGTATTCCGACTGAATATATCTTGAATGGGCTTGAATTGGTGCTTAATGGCAATTTTTTTAAGTTCGAGAATACTTTTTACCGTCAAATAAGGGGCGTGGCCATGGGCAGTGCAGTGGCGCCATCTTTCGCCAACCTCTTTATAGGATTCTTGGAAGAAAATGCAATATATCCCTCTGAATTGTTTCTAAATCACGTTGTGTTCTGGGGGCACTGTATAGATGACGTGATGGTATTTTGGAAAGGAGACCATCCGTCATTGCTACAGTTTATCACTGTTATCAATTCGATTTTTCCCTCCATACAATTTAACCCGGAGATCTCGGCCGAGCGTGTCACCTTTTTGGATGTGGCATTAACAAGGACAGATTATGGTCCCATTTCCACTAGTTTGTTCAGTAAACCGACTGACAGGAATACCCTATTGAGGTATGAGAGTGCACATCCCAAGCACCTTCTTGACAACATTCCCATCTCTCAGTTCTTGAGGGTTCTCAGAATTAATTCAGATGAAGAAGTCCGGATGGTACAATTACAAATGATGTACGACAAATTTCGCGTTAGAGGGTATCCCGTATCGGTCATAGATATGGCCTTACAGAAAGCTAAAGATATCTTTAAAGAGAAACCCACCAAGAGGTCTAAGATGGATTGTGTACCATTTACCCAGACCTTCAATGTGGTCTCACCTAAGATTGAAAAAATCTGTCGCAGACACCATAATATACTCATGGCTGACCCGAGTCTGTCACCAGCCCTGAAGAAGCCACCCCTCAGGGTATATCAAAGAAGTCGGAACCTGAGAGACCTGTTGGTACGGGCTGACCCCATAGAGAAGTACAGAAGTGCACCGCGGCCACTGTCCACCAAACGAGGCTGTTACAGATGTTTCAACTGTAACATCTGTAACTCCCTGATTACAGGAGAATCCTTCACACACCCACATACGGGCTACCGCTTTAAGATTCGGGACTACTTTAATTGTAACACCGATTTTTGCATATATATTCTGAAGTGTCCCTGCGGACTGGTATATGTCGGTAAGACAGTGGGCCCCTTTAAACGTCGTTTCCAAAAACATAGGAGCGACATCAAGGTTCTGAAAGAAAAAGCTGAGCGTAACGAAACCACTGAATCAGATAAACCTGTGGCGGTACACTTTCTACTCAAGAAACATCAGGTCCATGAACTTAGGGGAATGGTAATTGATCAAATCCCCAAACCTCAACGCGGTGGTGATCGCGAACAACTTCTTTTACAGAAAGAGACATTCTGGATTCACAAAATGGATACTGTGACTCCACGCGGACTGAATACTTCATTTGGCTTTCACAGCTTCTTAGAATTGAGATAACTATCTGTCTTATCTGCTGCCTCACTTCCTCACTGCTATTTAGTCCCTCTTTATCCTCTTGTTTCTGTCGTTTCCCCCTATGTTGCTCATTTCTGAATCTACTTTACTTCTATTCAGGTCCTCTTTATTCTCCTCTTGCTTTGCTTTTTCACTTTTTTCCTCTTCACTTCTATTCTGGTTTAGTTCCTCTTTATTCTCCTTTCTCTTCGCCTTCCCTTTTCTGCCTTTTCCTGCCCCCACACATTAATTATCGATCACGCCAGTTAGTTCTTCCTTATCACGGTCTTTTTGGATTCTGACTGTCTTCTATAACTCTTTTCTGGTTCATTCTCTTCTTGTCCCCCTTTTTTGCTTAATGGTCTTATCTGCTGTTTTACTCCTTCACTTCTATTTAGTCCCTCTTTTTCCTCCTCTTTTCTCTATTCTGCCTTTTTTCCTCACTATTATCTTGGTTTAGTTCCTCTTTATTCTCCGCACTTCCAATGGTCTTATTTGCTGTCTCACTCTTTCACTTCAATTCAGTCCCTCTTCATTCTCCTCTTGCTTCATTCTGTTTTCCTACTTACTGTTATCCGGGTTTAGTTCTTCTTTATTCTCCTTCTTTTCTGTCTTTTTTCTTTTTTCTTTCTCTCTCTGCTCTCTTGCACTAACCACTCCAGCTAGTTTTTCCTTATTTTGGCCCTCCTCCTGTTTTTCGCCTTCCTCTTTCACACATCCCAGCTGTGTTTTTCTGACTTTTCTCCACTTGTTTCTTCACTCTTTGGCCTCGATCCACAGCATCACAGCCGTTGCCCCTGACGATTTGGCCCTTAGTACCTTTCTTTAACACCCCTTTTTTAGGGGGCCACATTGCACTATAATGTCACACACAGTGGATAGGTTTCCTGTCACGCTGAGTGTGATCGTTCATTTGGGCTCTGTGCTTAGTTGTGCTGTCTCTATTTTGACGGGCCAATCCGGGGGCTCTGTGTAATATCCATTTATTTTTATGGTTACATATGTAAATGTTTTGTTCTTAGTCTCTCCTGGTCAGGGCTCCCCTACAGGCACACACTTTGTCTGTCTTTAGTGACAGAAGCTGCGCCCAGAGCCTGTTTAGGCTCTTGTGGGCGGACGTCATCATGTGAGGGATTCACTGCCCTCACTGTGACGTCACTTCCGCCTCCTCTCATTGGAGGCCTGGCCAGGCTGTTTTCCTAGCAACCAGCCTGCCAGTATGAGTGTGTTACCAGCTGCTGCTGCCATGCAAGTAGTGCAGCACAGCGGTTTTTGCCTGGGGGGCTCTGCCAGTGAGTATTTTTGATTATTATCTGTTTGATGTGTTTATTATAAGATGCCACTGTCAGCTCTGACAGCAGGCACCGCTGTGACGTCCCTCTGACGTCAGGTGGGCTTTTCTGACTCTGCTATTGGTTACTCATGTATATATAATGTGCTGTGTCTGTGTGCCACTTGTTGTGTGTTGACCCTGATGAAGGGGGCCTGCTGTAACCCCCGAAACGTTGGATTGGATTGAAACTCACTAATATAGTTCTATTTGTGCTTACTACTGGAGTGCTGGTTTTCTCTCGATTTCTGGATTTGCGGTGTCACCGCTAACCGTGCACCCCCTCTCCTATGCTTGATTGGTGTGCGGCGGCATACGATATAGCTTGGATGTACCGACCTGGCCGATGCGCACCCCCACTGGAGTATTTTTGTTATACCACTCCTCACACTTATGGAAGTGTTTCAGGGCATTGATGGTAACCCTGATATTCGTGCCAAGACACGATCGTTTCTACAAGATGAGATTGAGGCCATCCTCTTCCCTCCTGACCTCTCGGCAGCATTTGGACAAGATACACCGATTGATTTGATCAGAGAATTGAAGAAACTTAAGAAAAAAAGGACTGAGATCGAATTACACGGACTTACCCTGTCTGAATACTATAGGGCTAAGAAGATCCCTCGGGGATTTAGGATCCGGAATCAACCCACTATTGGGCGCAATAACGCGGATTTTTGCGCACGATGGTGCGAGGTGTCTAACCAAAATTCCTTCAATTATATGCTTCTTGTTATTGAGGAAGTGCGGGCACAACTGTGCCAACTCACAAAAGAAATTAATTGTTTGGAACTTCGCATCAAGGATACAGTTACAGCTTTCCCCAAGGTGAATGATGATCTAGCCAGACTGGAAAAGGATATCCATGCCTATACAGAACAACTGAGAAAATATAAGAGAGATAAATTCCGACAGGTATGTCAGGACTATAAGGACGGCCACGTATATCTCTGGTTGACGGGTAAAGATACCCGGTCTTTTGAACCACCAAAACCACGGAGATATTATCCTAGGCGCGGCGGCGCCCCTTTTAAATCACAGGCATCATCTGACAGTGATCCCCCGACTGAGGATTTGGCATCTGATGCGGAACCTGGCCCCAGGATTAAGACAGGGGCAGCAGAACAATCACATTTTCGCGAGGTCGCAGAACCCACTGACCCAGGAGGGGCGGTAGGAGGCACCACCGCACATCCATCTGTGCCCGGGACACAGAGACTCACCCGCCGGGGACACAGGAAAGCCCTGTGATGAACCTGGCGTCCAGACCATTAACATCGGAAGAGGTAAGCCTGCTCTCCCGAGGGCTGTCATTTTGTCCGGTGTCTAAATTTGATTTATTTAGATTTGATGTAGAGTTATTCAAGTTTGAACGACGCTTGAAACTTAAGCAGTTTTTTAAGGACCAGCCCACAGAGGTGGTATCTGATAATACGGGCAGAATGTGTAGACTAAAAAGCCAGTTTACCCCACCAGGACAATTTGGGGCTATTGAAAGTTATACCCAGACGATCCGGGCAGATACCATACGTATGAACGCCCGTAAACGTGTATATAGCAACCTGACCCCTGGCGAGATTGCTGCACTTGAAGGCCTAAAGTCGGACCCACAAACTATAATCAAACCGGCCGACAAGGGTGGTGCCATCGTAGTATTGAACTACTGTGATTATAAAAGAGGCATTGAGGATCTACTTAAGGATGATGAGAGTTATCAACAGTTATCGTTTAACCCAATGCATCAGATACAAGTTAAGGTCCGATCATATGTTGATATGGGACTAGCGAATGGCTGGATATCAAATGATACTGCAAAGTTCTTGATAATGGAACACCCCATCATTCCAGTCATCTATGGATTACCCAAAATCCATAAAGGGTTTGATCCCCTGAAGTACCGTCCCATCGTGGCGGGAACTAATTCTGCAACACAACCTTTGGCACAATGGCTTGATACACTACTGCAACCATATGTGAGGCAGTTACCCTCTTATTTAAAGGACACGGGTGACTTCCTTCTGAAATTACAGGATGTTCCTACACAAGATATTACATATATGGTCACGATGGACATCACATCCTTATATACCAACATACCCAACATCGATGGTATCACATCTACCCGTTTTTTCTTGCAACGGGATCCGGTGGGTATTCCGACTGAATATATCTTGAATGGGCTTGAATTGGTGCTTAATGGCAATTTTTTTAAGTTCGAGAATACTTTTTACCGTCAAATAAGGGGCGTGGCCATGGGCAGTGCGGTGGCGCCATCTTTCGCCAACCTCTTTGTAGGATTCTTGGAAGAAAATGCAATATATCCCTCTGAATTGTTTCTAAATCACGTTGTGTTCTGGGGGCGCTGTATAGATGACGTGATGGTATTTTGGAAAGGAGACCATCCGTCATTGCTACAGTTTATCACTGTTATCAATTCGATTTTTCCCTCCATACAATTTAACCCGGAGATCTCGGCCGAGCGTGTCACCTTTTTGGATGTGGCATTAACAAGGACAGATTATGGTCCCATTTCCACTAGTTTGTTCAGTAAACCGACTGACAGGAATACCCTATTGAGGTATGAGAGTGCACATCCCAAGCACCTTCTTGACAACATTCCCATCTCTCAGTTCTTGAGGGTTCTCAGAATTAATTCAGATGAAGAAGTCCGGATGGTACAATTACAAATGATGTACGACAAATTTCGCGTTAGAGGGTATCCCGTATCGGTCATAGATATGGCCTTACAGAAAGCTAAAGATATCTTTAAAGAGAAACCCACCAAGAGGTCTAAGATGGATTGTGTACCATTAACCCAGACCTTCAATGTGGTCTCACCTAAGATTGAAAAAATCTGTCGCAGACACCATAATATACTCATGGCTGACCCGAGTCTGTCACCAGCCCTGAAGAAGCCACCCCTCAGGGTATATCAAAGAAGTCGGAACCTGAGAGACCTGTTGGTACGGGCTGACCCCATAGAGAAGTACAGAAGTGCACCGCGGCCACTGTCCACCAAACGAGGCTGTTACAGATGTTTCAACTGTAACATCTGTAACTCCCTGATTACAGGAGAATCCTTCACACACCCACATACGGGCTACCGCTTTAAGATTCGGGACTACTTTAATTGTAACACCGATTTTTGCATATATATTCTGAAGTGTCCCTGCGGACTGGTATATGTCGGTAAGACAGTGGGCCCCTTTAAACTTCGTTTCCAAAAACATAGGAGCGACATCAAGGTTCTGAAAGAAAAAGCTGAGCGTAACGAAACCACTGAATCAGATAAACCTGTGGTGGTACACTTTCTACTCAAGAAACATCAGGTCCATGAACTTAGGGGAATGGTAATTGATCAAATCCCCAAACCTCAACGCGGTGGTGATCGCGAACAACTTCTTTTACAGAAAGAGACATTCTGGATTCACAAAATGGATACTGTGACTCCACGCGGACTGAATACTTCATTTGGCTTTCACAGCTTCTTAGAATTGAGATAACTATCTGTCTTATCTGCTGCCTCACTTCCTCACTGCTATTTAGTCCCTCTTTATCCTCTTGTTTCTGTCGTTTTCCCCTATGTTGCTCATTTCTGAATCTACTTTACTTCTATTCAGGTCCTCTTTATTCTCCTCTTGCTTTGCTTTTTCACTTTTTTCCTCTTCACTTCTATTCTGGTTTAGTTCCTCTTTATTCTCCTTTCTCTTCGCCTTCCCTTTTCTGCCTTTTCCTGCCCCCACACATTAATTATCGATCACGCCAGTTAGTTCTTCCTTATCACGGTCTTTTTGGATTCTGACTGTCTTCTATAACTCTTTTCTGGTTCATTCTCTTCTTGCCCCCCTTTTTTGCTTAATGGTCTTATCTGCTGTTTTACTCCTTCACTTCTATTTAGTCCCTCTTTTTCCTCCTCTTTTCTCTATTCTGCCTTTTTTCCTCACTATTATCTTGGTTTAGTTCCTCTTTATTCTCCGCACTTCCAATGGTCTTATTTGCTGTCTCACTCCTTCACTTCAATTCAGTCCCTCTTCATTCTCCTCTTGCTTCATTCTGTTTTCCTACTTACTGTTATCCGGGTTTAGTTCTTCTTTATTCTCCTTCTTTTCTGTCTTTTTTCTTTTTTCTTTCTCTCTCTGCTCTCTTGCACTAACCACTCCAGCTAGTTTTTCCTTATTTTGGCCCTCCTCCTGTTTTTCGCCTTCCTCTTTCACACATCCCAGCTGTGTTTTTCTGACTTTTCTCCACTTGTTTCTTCACTCTTTGGCCTCGATTCACAGCATCACAGCCGTTGCCCCTGACGATTTGGCCCTTAGTACCTTTCTTTAACACCCCTTTTTTAGGGGGCCACATTGCACTATAATGTCACACACAGTGGATAGGTTTCCTGTCACGCTGAGTGTGATCGTTCATTTGGGCTCTGTGCTTAGTTGTGCTGTCTCTATTTTGACGGGCCAATCCGGGGGCTCTGTGTAATATCCATTTATTTTTATGGTTACATATGTAAATGTTTTGTTCTTAGTCTCTCCTGGTCAGGGCTCCCCTACAGGCACACACTTTGTCTGTCTTTAGTGACAGAAGCTGCGCCCAGAGCCTGTTTAGGCTCTTGTGGGCGGACGTCATCATGTGAGGGATTCACTGCCCTCACTGTGACGTCACTTCTGCCTCCTCTCATTGGAGGCCTGGCCAGGCTGTTTTCCTAGCAACCAGCCTGCCAGTATGAGTGTGTTACCAGCTGCTGCTGCCATGCAAGTAGTGCAGCACAGCGGTTTTTGCCTGGGGGGGCTCTGCCAGTGAGTATTTTTGATTATTATCTGTTTGATGTGTTTATTATAAGATGCCACTGTCAGCTCTGACAGCAGGCACCGCTGTGACGTCCCTCTGACGTCAGGTGGGCTTTTCTGACTCTGCTATTGGTTACTCATGTATATATAATGTGCTGTGTCTGTATGCCACTTGTTGTGTGTTGACCCTGATGAAGGGGGCCTGCTGTAACCCCCGAAACGTTGGATTGGATTGAAACTCACTAATATAGTTCTATTTGTGCTTACTACTGGAGTGCTGGTTTTCTCTCGATTTCTGGATTTGCGGTGTCACCGCTAACCGTGCACCCCCTCTCCTATGCTTGATTGGTGTGCGGCGGCATACGATATACCCTCTCCCATCCTCTCACATAAGGGGGAACAAAGTCCTCTGGGGGCTCCACGAGCAGTGAGTAGGAGTATGACAAGGCTCCCTTAAAATGGCCAGAACCCAGACAGGTGCGCTCAAATTGTGTTAGCTGCCTGGAAGTGTCCGTCGTGCATTCAACCGTCCGCTGATAATGCAAAAGTTGAAGGGCTTGTAGCTGTGAGAGAGGCCTGAGAGCCAGGTCCCCGACCAGGGCCTCCGGCCTCCTCCACCCAGCGCCATCCTGCATATGAAGCCTCCTGAAACAGTTCTGTCTGATCCAGGCTCTGAAGGGACCCCCAGCTATCTCCACCGGGAAATCAGGGTGTCCCAGAACAGGTATCAAGGGGGATGGGGAGGGGGAGAGGCCCGGCCCAGGAAAGAACCTGTCCACCACCCTCCTAGATGGGCCAATCGCGGGGTGCTTGTTCAACCACGTGAGTTTGTTCAGTGGAATCCATGGTAGTCCCGGGAGAGGGCAAGGGGAGGCATCCTGTTCCATCTGAACCCACTGTTTCACAGCAGAGTGGTGGCACCAGTCAATAACTCGGCTCAGGTGAGCCGCTGCATGATAGCGCCTCCAATCCGGAAGGCCCAAGCCCCCCCTAGATTTAGGGATCGCCAATAGAGAGGCCACCATACGATGGGAGCGGCCCGCCCAAACAAATCTAGTGCAAATTCCCGCAAGCTGCTTAAAGAAGGTAGAGGGGATGTCTATAGGAAGGGCCTGGAATAGATATAGAACCCTGGGAAGGATGTTCATCTTGATCACACTGATCCTTCCGAACCAAGAAAAAAACCCCCTGTTCCACCTCAAAAGGTCCTCCTCCAATCTCTTTATCAGGGGAGGGAAGTTCAAGGCGTATGTTTCCTGCAATCTGGAAGGGATACGTGTACCCAAGTAAGTAACAGCCCCCCGTTCCCACTTAAAACGGAAGTTCTCCATGACATGCCGCAGGCGCTCCGTGGGGACATTGATGTTTAAGGCAGAGGACTTCAGGTAGTTGATCTTATAGTTAGAGACCTCCTGGAAGTCCCTGAGCTCGGCAAGAAGGTTTGGCAGAGTGGTCTCCGGTTTTGAGACAAAAAACATCAAGTCATCGGCATAAGCCGCCACCTTGTGCTCCGCCCCGCCCATCCTCACCCCCGAGACGTCCACATTTTGTCTAATTGAGCGTAGAAGAGGCTCTAATGAGAGGATGAAGATAAGCGGCGAGAGCGGGCAACCCTGCCGCGTCCCATTGAACAAACTGAAAGCCTGGGAAGGCAAGCCGTTCACCACCACGGATGCCGAGGGGCAGGTGTACGAGGCCATGATTCTGTTAAGCATCCTGTCACCCAACCCAATGTGACGCAGGGTCTCTTCAAGGAAGGCCCAGCTCACCCTGTCAAAGGCCTTCTCGGCATCCGTGGAGAGAAGTAGCGCAGCCTCCCCCACCCGCCGAGCGTGATGGATCACGCACATGACTCTTGTGGTATTATCCCTCCCCTCGCGGTTCGGGACAAAGCCAACCTGATCCCAATGTATGAGGTCCGGGAGGAGGGGGGCAAGTCTGTCCGCCAAGATCTTATTATATATCTTAAGGTCGCAGTTCAGCAGGGATATGGGCCTATAACTACCGCACTGCGCAGGGTCCTTACCCGGCTTGGGAATAACAGCAATGCTAAGTTCTTTGTAATATTCCAGGCTGTAGCCATCTGGGCCAGGAGCCTTTCCAGGCTTCATGCGCTTGATGGCCTTTGCGAACTCCCCCACATCAATCTCCTCCTCCAGGGCCTCCGCCACACACCGCCTGAGCCGGGGAAGGTTCGATTTCTGTATATAGGCTCTTATTTTTTGCTGGTGTGCCTGGGACCTATTTTGCGGCAGATTGTACAAGCCGTCGTAGAAGTTCCTAAAGGTTTTGGCTATATCTTCTATTTTATAATGCCTGCCCCCTCTCGGGTCGAGCACGCTGGGAATGAAGTTTCTAGACCGCTGCCCTCTCAGGGCTCTAGCAAGGGCCCTACCACTTTTGTTACTGAACTCGTAGAAATACCTGCGACATCTAGCAATCTGGCCCCTAACCTTTACAAAGCTTATATCCCGGAGGGTTTCGCGTAGTTTAGTCAATTTAGAACGCAACGCAGGGTCCAGAGACAGTTTGTGTCTGGTCTCCAGACTCCGTATCTCCTGCAGAAGGCGAGCCGTTTGTTTTTCCCTCTCTTTTTTAAGATAGGCGCCCCGTCTAATCAGGAGGCCTCGAATCACACATTTATGGGCTTCCCACTGGGTCATGCGTGAGACATCTGGAGTATTGTTTACGGAGAAGAACGTGGGCTCCTGAAGGAGAGAGCTGTTAAGCCTCCAGTGTCCCGATGGGGGAGGGGAGTCGGGGATCGATACGGTAATGGAAATAGGAGCGTGGTCAGAGACTGAAATCGAGCCTATGGAAGGCCGCGAGATGAGATGCACGTACCTGTGGGGGACCAGGAACCAGTCTATGCACGAGTAAGTGTTGTGAGGAGGGGAGAAATAGGTGTAATCCCTCCCCCTGGGATTAACAATCCGCCACACGTCTAAGAGTTGGTGGTCAAACAGGAGGGCCTTAATTCTCCTGAGGGTCGAATATGGTATGCTAGAAGTCCCCTTTGAAGTGTCAATTTGAGGGTCAAGCACGCAGTTAAAATCACCTCCTAAGAGGAGAATACCAGTAGTGAATTCTGCCAGCTTCTCCAGGGTGGTCCTCAAGAAGCTAAGTTGGTTAGTACTTGGACAGTAGCAGGTCACCAACGTTACCCTTTGGGTGTAAAGAGTACCCCTTACAAAAAGATACCTACCCTCAGGGTCATGAAGCGTTTCCTCTAGTGTCCAAGGGAGGTAACCCGCCAAAACGATGGCTACACCTCTTGACTTAGAGTCGGGGGAGAGGCCGTGGTACTGGTGACGAAAGTGACGGCTAGACAAATTGTGCGCCCTCCCTGCCTTAAGGTGGGTCTCTTGAAGGAAGGCAATTCCCGCTCCCAAACGTTTCAACTCACCCAGAACGGAAGCATGCTTGAGGGGGGAGTTCAAGCCCTTGGCATTCATTGAAGTGCATTGGACTTTGGACATGATAGTGCCGGGTAGGCGGCTCCCAGCTCAGAGATGAAGGGCACCGAGGGGAAGGAGAGTCCGCACCAGGGGGAGGCGAAAGAAAAAGGGAAGAGGAAGGGAGGGGACGGGGGGAGGAAGGGGACCACGAGTATACCAGGAGACAGAGGGGGGCAACCACAGGAAGAGAGGGGAGGTACACGAGGGGGGAATGCACAACTAACAAAAACTTATGGGGTGGGAACTAGTACTAAAGGGAAAACTTAAACTCAGGGGGATCTAATTGGGGAAGGAATAGTCCTGTCCCAAACAATGAACCCTAGGCGCAAAACGCCAACCCAGGGGGCCGCAGGGTCCGGGCCTACGGTGAGGGCGAAGTGGGTCCGAGAGGCAAAGATGCTCCCCCCGGCCGCCCCTATTCTGAATCTATCAGGGCAACCACCACAGGGTACCCAATCAAAAGAAAGCCCCATCGCGGGGCAACACCCACAGAAACACAAGGAAGTTAGTGAGGACCCGGCCCACCACCCCGCCACGCGTCGACGAGCCCGGCGGCGGCCAAATGGGCCTCCAGGCCTATTGCCAGTCGAGGCGGGCAGGCATCGGGGAGTCCCGCCTATACCTCGCTGGCCAAACGACGGGGGTCCCGCGGCGGCCCCTGCGAGCTGCGGCTCCACTCCTCGCCTGACGGATCCTCTGCGGTTGTCCTCCGGGGGGGCCGAGGGGGAGGGAAACGTCACGCCAGTCCAGGACCTCCACCGGGGGGGGGAGTCCAGGACGGTGAATAGGCCTGGAAGGTCCGCATGAGTTTTTACGGTGAAGGTGCACTGATTTCTACGGACCACAAGATGAAAAGGGTAACCCCAGCGGTAGGATCCTCCACACTCCCGAATCTTGGACAGCAAGGGCCTCAGGACTCGTCTCATCACAAGAGACCTGCGCGACACATCCGGAAACAGCTGCAAAGGTGCTCCATCGAAACAGATCCGACCATGTGCCCAGGCCTTCGCCAGAATGTCCTCCTTCACGGTGTAGTAGTGTAGGCGACAAACAACGTCGCGTGGATGGGCGAGGTCGGAGGATCTGGGACCCAGAGCCCTGTGGACCCGATCAATCACTATCTCGGCGTCGGGTGGGCGGCGGATTATTTCGTTGAAGATGCCGGTGATGGTAGGCCGAAGCTGGTCCGGGCCCGTTGCCTCAGGGAGACCCCTTACTCGAATATTATTGCGACGACTCCTGTTTTCCAGGTCGTCCAGGTGTAAGACCGCCGCCTGTGTGACAGCCCTTTGATGGGTCAAATCTCACTCCAACGCCTCCAGCCTCTGGGTGGTCGCGGACCGGAACTGCTCCATAGAGTCGACTCTGGCATCGAGGTTGCCCACTGACTGCTGCAGATCGGAGATATCCTTCTTAAACGAACTTTCGACCCTCTGAATGAAGGATTCAAGGTCGTCCCTGGTGGGCAAAACTTTCAACTCCGCCTTCAGGGCTGCGAGGATGGGATCAAGAGAAGAAGAGTGCGTCGGCACCTGGGGGGCATGTATGACTTGCGAGGCGGTCTTCAGCGGTGCTGGGGCATCCTCCGCACTAGAAGAGCTGCACGCATCGGGCCACAGGGGTGTACCCGACTCCCGGGCACGGGAGGCTGGCCCAAGCATGTACTTTGAGCTTGTGCAGGCGTGCCAACATTCTGGGGAGCCGCCACAGTTCCCCCCCTCTCCACCGGGGGGACCGGCCGCGGGGCCAGGTAGATGACGACGAGTCGTTCCTCCGCTGCCACAAAGGGGAAGGGGGCATCCCAGGCCAAGCCCCGCAGGCAAACCAGTCACCAGGCACACCCGGGGGTGCTGGTGCCCCAGCCGCCCCTGGTGGGACATCAATGGGGGCCGGCTCATCCAGAGGCCGGGGGGATCCCAGCAATGACCCCCCATCTGGGCTTAGGCCGGGGCTGAACCCCGGATCGGTCGGCTCCTTCGAAGACAGTGGGGAGGGGGTGTCCATGGGCGACGCGCACGGGGATTCATCTGTGTGCCCTGGCCTGCCCAAGTGCTCTCCATGCTGTAGCGAGGGGGGCAATCAGGACTGGGGCAGCTTAGCTGTGTCACTTCAGGGCTCATGGCCCTCACCCTCAGAGTGTCCCCAGAGCGGCCCGCCATGGCTGGACTCCTCCGCCCCCGATCCCCAAGATCCGAGGGTGGCACATGGGTTAAGTGTGGGGGCGCCCCCCCCACGCTGGTGCAGCTGACATGCTCTCCCGGCATTCCTCTTTCTCTGGCCGGCGGGTGAGCACCAAGCTCCCGGGCGCTCGCAGGAGCCGAGCAACTACTCCTGTCTGAGGAGCTCCGTGCAAGGCGACGCTCCTCCGGGTCTGTCAGAAGTCCCCCGCCGCCGCCGCAACTGCCGCCTCTGTGCTCTGATGATGCGGTGGGCCAGCGCTGCCCCCCGGCATCCCCCGCCCCGCTTCCGTCTGCGCCGCAGGGGGGCCCCGACCCCACCGATAATGCCCGGGCCACCCCCCTCCATCCAGGGCACTCACCGGCGCCGGAGCCTTCCGTTCATTCCCCCGGCCAGGGGAGCCTCCACACGTGCAGCGGGTCGCCGCCCCTCCATCCTCCAGCGCCGCCATTTTGGACGCCTCTCCTCTGCCCCTCGTGCGATCCGGGGCCAGGTAGGTGCTTATTTTCTTATGTAGAGGGGCTGACTTGGTCCTCGCCCCCCTCCTACCCTTAGCCATGGCACCTGGTACCGGGTGTGGGTGGGTAAAGCCTGATAATATGGTAGAAAAGCTGGGTCGGCCGGAGGGAGCTCAGGAGGTCATGTCTTCACCCTCTCATCGCCGGCCACGCCCCCCCATTAGTTAATTATTTTTAAAGGGGATCTTTATTATAAATTAAATCCTCCCTCCCGGGACATTAACATAAAGGGGCATCCCGGGTGGCTTATGCCTTAAACCCAGGATTTTGCGAATACCATAAATCACCATATGGAGGCTTCCGATAATACCGGAAATGGTTCTTCTGGGCCATCTAGGGTGTGTGGAGGCTGTGGGACTCTGCTCCCAGGCGATGATGTTATTGTATGCATTCCTTGTGCAAGGCAGAATATTGCACGTCAGTCCGTTGCTCCGGCTGCTGGCTCTTCGCAACTTCCATCATCCCCTACCCCTCCCTCCCTGTTCCGGACCCCGTGTGACGTTGTCAAAGGCGGGGATTCGCAATCCGAGGTGTCTGCACGGTTAGCCAACCTCAAGAAGATAATTTCCGTTAAAGCAGGGTTAAAGGCCACTGCGAAACGGAAGCACCTTTCTCCTGTACCTCTGGCTTCACAGGATGACGTATGTGAGCCTGTAGATTGGTCCGATTGCTCCCTGGACGAGGAGGGAGAATTCCTGGTGGAGTCAGATGAGCCTGCAGATCAGCTTGAGGTTGATGCTATTGGCGATTTGTCTGCGGGGGTTTCCTTTGACACCCCCTCCATTCTGGCTCAAATGTTTGAAATTTTGAATTTAGATCCACCTGAGGCCGTCACCCTGCCAAAGGGTCAGTTGTTTAATGTGCCTCAGCCGCGTTTGGTTTTTCCCAGACAACACCACTTTGAGAGGGTTGTGCTTAAGGAATGGGAACATCCCACGCGGTTAACTGGAATTCCTTCCAGTTGGGAGAAACGTTATCCCTTTCCGCCAGAATTGGTGAAGCTTTGGTCGGTTCCTCCTGACGTCGATACCCCTGTGCTAGGGCTCTCCAGCACGGCTATGGTGCAGTCTGCTGAGACCACTGCCCTTAACCCTTTAAGTGCCAGCCTACCTGCGGCATTTTCCACTCCCTGTTGCCAGACCCTTTTCTGCCATTTTGCACTGAACATGTTCAACTGTAATTTTTGAATGGATTTCCAGGGATTTCCTAGGAAAATTATATATTGTTTTTTTCAGCACAGTCTGGGCTTTAATATTACATGTCTTGTTTTTAAGTTTGTTAGTGTTTTTTTTGTTATTTTTGTGGAAAAGTCGTAAAAAAAAAAATAAAAAACAATTTTTAACATTTTGTAGTGTTTTTTCCTCAGTAAAACATGCAAGTTTACCAGAAAATCATAATGTGTGTAAAACCCCTGTTCCTCCCAATTACAACGGTACCACATATGTATTGATAGAAACCCTTTCCTGTCCAGGAGACCCCCCAAACTGAAAAGAGTGCTTGAAGGGATTTTCAACGAAAAAACAACTATTCTGGACTCCTTGCAGTTTTTCCACAAAAACACCCCTTTAGATCTGAAATACCCCCCCAATACCATATATATACTGAAAGTACACACCTTAAGCTTTCTAGGCGTACCAGGTTTGATGTTGTGGCCACAGATGTCCAGGTGGAATCCATTGACAAATGTAGGCTTTTCACATGGTTTCTTGACGACAATAGTAAAAAAAACAGAATCAAACCCACATTGTTTTTTAAAAAAAACTTTAATCTTAAAAAAACACACCAAATTGGAAACGGCAAGGTCCGCCAAACAGAACAATACCCAACATGCATAGCTACCTGCAAGGGTAGGGTTACCAATCACCCCAAAGTTAAGCATACGCATCAAGGGCATTTCACTTGAAAATTCCTACTCTGCGGACAACATTCACACCCTACGCTTTTTCAACCAAAACAACACTTTTCAATTAAAATACCCCCCACAAACCATATATCCTCTGAAAGTACACCCCTTAGGCATTCTAGGTGTACCAGGCTTGTTGCCGTGGGTGCAGCTTTCGGGGAGCAAACCTTCAAGGAATGACCTGGTTGCACTGGATTTTGCTAAAAAAAAAGTTAAAATGCTAAATCAAAGCCACATTTTCCTAAAAAAAAATAGGCCAATCATAAAAATACACACCTAATTGAAAACGACAAGGTCCCCCGAACAGAACAATACCCAACATGCATAGCTACCTGCAAGGGTACAGTTACCAATCACCCAAAACTAACACATGCGCTATGGAAAAATAACAAAACAATTTCTTACCTGTACTAAGAAGTGCAATTAGGATACTGTAGCTGTGGCATCAGATTATAAGATCAGTGCGGTGATCAATGACCAATATCAGGAATCAAGAACCTGAAATGGGTCACATTTTTTAATCATCACTTGCCACAAGTAACCAGCTGCTCCTGCTCCAGCACTTCCTATCGGATTAGCAACAGCTCCAAAGAAACTAAAGGAAAATAAAATATAATGGCAACACAAAATACCTGTGCCAGCACACAGGAAACATAATTTAACTAAAAAGGGGCCCAGCTACAGACTAAAACAAAAAATTAAGATAAAAATGCATTGCTCAATAATCTAATTGAGTATGGTATAACTCAAAACAATCTTCGAGGCATAAACCGGGTTGGCTGGGACAGGTCGGGCAATAGTACCACACATCTCTTCTAATGCCACGCTTCCTGCAAACCCTACAAGCTCTCTGGGGATACCGCTTTCTACCAGTATCGGGAAGCAACTTTATAAAGTGCTTCCCAACTTATCTGGCCTCACTGTCATTGCTAGGCAAATCTGGTTCCTCCGCAGTATCCCCAAACAACAAAGCAGGGAGTAACTGCTGCTGGTATTTTATGTACGATAAATTGGAGCCTGGCACTGCTGCCTTGAAGGCAACAAAGCTGTTGTAAGTTGCCATTTGGACCAAATGGATAGCAACTTTAGTGTACCAGGCTCTAGTTTTTCGGGTGGCGTTGTAATAAGTTAATATTTGGTCCGTTTTATCCACTCCACCCATGAATTTATTATAATCTTTTATGCAACGTGGCTTTTGGGAAGGGGCTTGGGGACCACGTTGCCTTACATTCACAACTGACTCATCATGGAGTGTTGTCAGTAGGAATACATTTTTTTTGCCCATGTATTTCATGGCCAGGACCTCATCGCTTCTTAGAGCGTAAGACTCCCCCCTTTTTAATTTTTTTTCAAGTAGTGGCCTGGGCAATCCTTTGCGATTAGGGTTGATGGTGTCGCAGGCCGGGGTATCCAACGAATAAAGGGCGCGAAATAAGGGGATGCTGGTATAGAAGTTGTCCACATATAAGTGGTAACCTCTACCCAACAGTGGAGTCATGAGGTCCCAAACGATCTTACCACTTATTGACAAATCAAGGGGACAACCAGGGGGGTCCAGATAGGTGTCCTTTCCTTCATAGATTCGAAAATATTTGATGTACCCGGTCACACTATCGCATAATTGGTAAAATTTAATCCCGTAGCGGGCACGCTTGCTAGGGATATATTGCCGAAAAACAATGCGCCCTTTGAAAAGCAGTAGTGACTCGTCAATTGATAATTTTTGGCCGGGGGTGTACACTACTGCAAAGCGATCTGACAGGCTGTTGAGCAGGGGCCGTAATTTATGCAGCCTGTCGTGACCGGGCTCACCATGGGGAATAGCAGTGGTATTGTCGTTAAAATGCAGATACCGCAGTAAAATTTGGTAGCGGTTTCTGGACATTACGGCCGGAAATAATGGAGTTGCCAATATGGATTGGGTATCCCAGTAGGAGGAAATACTAAATTTTTTTAGGATACCCATTGCTAGAGTGAGCCCCCAAAATTTCTTTATCTCACTCAAATTTGTGGGATGCCATGCCTGAGCTCGGGCGTGCCTCTGCTGGGGGTTTTGCGCTAAGACCTGCTCGGCATAGAGATTGGTAAAGAAGACCATATCCAGTAGGATGGCTTCTGTGATAAACAATTTGAAAAAGTCAATAACACCAAAATTTGTGGTGTCTACAATGACCCCCGGGGACCGAATCAAAAGGGGGAATTTCGGGGGAAATATTATTAGGAGGCCTCCATGCAGATGCTCCTTCACCAGCTGCAGCACTCGATGCCTCATCCTGCACTACACTCGCCTGTAGCGTGGCCTCACTTTGTGCGGCACCCACCCTTCTACTGTGGCTACTACTGGTAGCACTGCGCGGTGTTTCCTCAGTAGAGGATTCACTGTCTGACTTGCTGTCTGATGGGAAGTACTCAGACCCTGACTCACTAAAATCTTCCGAGTCAGACGCCATCAGGTAAGCCGCAGCTTCCTGTGCAGTGTACCGCTTACCAGCCATACCCCAATGCGAAAAAAAATCTAAAAAAAAATTAAACTAAAGGGTCTTCCCGAACTGAAGGCTAAAACTAAAGGCTAAAACTAAAGTCAAATTACAAAAAATACAATTTCACAGTTAAACAATAAAACAAAGCAAATAAACAGTCAAGAATAGAAATAAAAGTGTATAGCTACAACCCGATGAGAAGTGGTGGAGTCAGGAGCAGCAGGTCACGGGATCCCAGCGCACTTAGACCATCCTTGGAGCAGCAGATCCGGTAGATGAAGAAGGTCTTCCTGGGGCAGCAGAAATAGGGTCCTAAAAGCTAGGGGGGTTGGCCTAAAAGAGTAGGGGAGGCTAGGCTCCCAAAAGGAGGGGGAGGCTAGGCTCCCAAAAGGAAAGGGAGGCTAGGCTCCCAAAAGGAAAGGGAGGCTAGGCTCCCAAAAGGAAAGAGAGGCTAGGCTCCCAAAAGGAAAGGGAGGCTAGGCTCCCAAAAGGAAAGGGAGGCTAGGCTACCAAAAGGAAAGGGAGGCTAGGCTACCAAAAGGAAAGGGAGGCTAGGCTAGGCTCCCAAAAGCAGGGGGGGGGCTAGGCTCCCAAAAGGAGGGGGGGCTAGGCTCCCAAAAGGAGGGGGGGGCTAGGCTCCCAAAAGGAGGGGGGGCTAGGCTCCCAAAAGGAGGGGGGGCTAGGCTCCCAAAAGGAGGAAGAGGCTAGGGTCCCAAAAGGAGGAAGAGGCTAGGGTCCTAAAAGAGCAAGCAAAAGGTCCAAACAAAGGCAGTAGCGATCTCAGCTAACCACCTAAGAGAAAAAGTTAAGATTAGGGAGTGTTTAGGACGCATGCATGGACAACAGCCGCACTATGCTATACCTAGAGTGGTGGTAAGGTAAGTTTCACTGGCAATCGAGGGGATTCACTCTGACGGCCAAAAAACACCCACGCGCAGATCTCTGACCACCGGCACGCACCCACGCGCAGATCTCTGACCGCCGGCACGCACCCACGCGCAGATCTCTGACCGCCGGCACGCACCCACGCGCAGATCTCTGACCGCCGGCACACGCACGCACACACACACGCACACACACACAGATCTGACCCCATACACACACACATATCTGACCCCCACACACACACAGATCTGACCCCACACACACACACACAGATCTGACCCCACACACACACACACAGATCTGACCCCACACACACACACACACATATCTGACCACACACACACACACAGATCTGACCCCACACACACACACCCCCCACACACACCCCACACACACACAGATCTGACCCCACACACACAGATCTGACCCCCACACACCCAGATCTGACCCCCACACACACAGATCTGACCCCCACACACACAGATCTGACCTCCACACACACAGATCTGACCCCCACACACACAGATCTGACCCCCACACACACAGATCTGACCCCCACACATACAGATCTGACCCCACACACACAGATCTGACCCCCACACACACAGATCTGACCCCCACACACACAGATCTGACCCTCACACATACAGATCTGACCCCACACACACACAGATCTGACCCCCACACACACACAGATCTGACCACACACACAGATCTGACCACACACACACACACCTGACCCCACACACACATGGCACACTACAAATGCAAGAATTCCTACGGCCACCCACCCCCCCCACCCCCCGCGGCGCACAGATGGCGGCGGCGCACTACAAGTGCTAGGAATCCTACGGCCACCCACCCACTCACCACCCCCACCCCCCAACAAGTCAGTGACACCCCCCACACACCCCTCCTACCTCAAATCCGGCGGAGACCGCGTGCTGTTAATATAGGGGAGGCGCCAGCTGATGACAGCAGCCATGCGCCTCCCTTCCTATTGGTCCAGCGATGATCAGCTGACTGGGGTGAGGTAAGGGTCACCTCCACATGACCCTCTGACGTGTCTTCGACAATGCTGAGCAGGAATGGATGTCTTCTGCTGCCCCTGATGGCCACAAGGTAAGTAAGTGTCAAGCCCGTAACACCTACGTGCTTGGCACTTAACGCCCAGCCAAGCCAGCACGTAGGTATTACGGGCTTGGCAACAAAAGGGTTAAGGATGGTGAGGATCGTCGGATTGACCAGTACGCTTGCCATGGTTTTATTTATGCCGGGTCAACGATGCGCCCGGTGTGTGCTTCGGCGCTTCTTCTATTGGCGGTTAGATCTGTAATTCAGGATCTGTGTGTGGATCTTGATCCCACTTGTAAGGAGTTTACTGCTCTCAGGCAGTGTGAGTCTTTTGTTTCCTATGTTCTGTCCGCTCAGGACGATGCGCTGGCTATGAGTAGCAAGACAGCGGCAATGCTGGTGGCTATTCGTCGGGCAGTATGGCTGCGCCAGTGGTCGGCGGACGTAGCTTCTAAAAAGGTGCTCTCAGCTCTCCCCTTTTTGGGATTGCGACTGTTTGGTGATAAAATTGATTCAGTTGCGAAAGGTGGTAAAATGCCGCAACGTAAGAGGCCTCGTCGTCCCTTTCGGGGGGCAAGTTCTGGTAGGCCTTCCTTTCGGGGATTCAGAGCGGGTAGGGGGGGCTCCCTTTCTCGCTACCAGAGGTGCAGGTTGGACTCGGAGGAAGGGCCATGGCCGCCCCGCACAGTCCTGGGGGCACCAAGCCCAAGCCTGCCGGTAAGCCCGCTCAGCAATGGGGGGACGATTACGACACTTCTCCCAGGTTTGGGACCAGGAGATTCCGGACAGATTGATCCGGGAGGTGGTGTCGTCCGGTTACAAGCTGGAATTCGAGTCTCGCCCTCCTTCACGGTTCTTTCGGTCTCGGGTGCCCATCGATCCTTTGGCCGCACAGGGGCTCCTGGCGTCGGTAAAGAATCTGTTAGAGATGGTGGTCATCCGGCCGGTACCGCGCTTAGAGATGGGCCTCGGTTTCTACTCCAATCTTTTCGCAGTCCCCAAAAAGGACGGGTCGGTTCGTCCCGTCCTGGACCTGAAATTTCTCAACAAGTTAATCCGTTTTCTGAAGTTTCGCATAGAAACTTTGCGTACGGCCGTCGGTTCCCTTCGGCAGGGGGACTACATGACGTCCATAGACATCAAGGATGCTTATCTTCATGTTCCCATCTGCCACGCTCATCAACGTTTTCTTCGATTCGTGATGGAAAATCAGCATTATCAATTTGTGGCACTTCCGTTTGGCCTTACCTCGGCTCCAAGAGTGTTTACCAAGGTGCTGGCAGGGGTGATGGCCATTTTCAGATCTCGGGGCATTCGTGTCGTACCTTATTTGGACGACCTTCTCATCATGGCTCCGTCACTCAATCAATCGGAGACAGACACCAGGATGGTGGTCTCCACTCTGGAAAGCTTTGGTTGGGTGATCAACTTCCCCAAGTCCTCCCTCGCTCCGGCCAGGGTGGTGTCCTTTCTGGGGATGCAGTTGGACTCTCTTCAACACAGAGTGTTTCTCCCCCAGTCCAAAATTCATCTGATTCGGGAGTTGGCTCGGGTCCTACTTTCCAATCCTCGGCCGTCCATCCGTCTGGGGATGAGGCTGGTAGGGTTGATGGTCGCCTCTTTCGAGGAAGTTCCTTTTGCTCAATTTCACACGAGGACGCTTCAGCTTTATCTGGGACCGGCAGCCTCGGTTGCTGGATCAGCCCTTCCAGTTGTCCTCCCGGGTCCGGCAGTCCCTCCAGTGGTGGTTGGTCTCGGCCAATCTCGTGAGGGGCAGGTCCTTCCTGACCCCTCTTTGGGAAATTGTCACCACGGACGCCAATCTTTTGGGATGGGGCGGATTCTGGAAGGAGCTTCAGTTCCAGGGGCAATGGGGACCTCAAGAGGCCCACTTACCCATCAATGTTCTGGAACTGAGAGCCATCCGTCGGGTGCTTGCTCTCCTGACTCATCATGTTCTGGGCCTTCCGGTCCAGGTGCGTTCAGACAATCGAACAGCGGTTGCTTACATCAATCATCAGGGAGGGACTCGCAGTCTGAGTGCTCTCAGAGAGGTGTCCCTGATCCTGACCTGGGCAGAGGCCCATGTTCCTTGTCTCTCGGCGGTATACATTCCAGGAGTGGAGAACCAGGAAGCGGATCGGTTGAGCAGGGGCTCTCCCCGTCTGGGAGAATGGGCTCTCCATCCTCAGGTTTTTCGCTCACTGTGTCTCCGATGGGGGACACCGGAGGTGGACCTGTTTGCCTCTCGTCACAATCACACGCTCCCGAACTTCGTGTCGCTCTCCCGGGATCCTCTGGCTCTGGCAGTGGACGCCATGTCCCTGAGCTGGGGGGATCTGGGATTTCTATACCTGTTTCCTCCGATACCCATGCTGGGCAGGGTGGTTCGGAAGTTGGCTCTGGAAAGGGTGTCCGCCGTTCTCGTGGCCCCAAGGTGGCCAAGGCGAGTGTGGTTCGCAGACATCGTTCGGCTGGCAGTGGACCAGTTCGTTCTGCCTCTTCGGCCCGATCTGCTCACTCAGGGTCGGTTGTGTTACCCCAATTTACCAGCGCTGGGTTTGACGGCCTGGCTGCTGAAACCTCCATCTTGAAAGAGGAGGGTCTTTCTGACTCAGTTGTCAAGACTCTGATCAGTGCCCGGAAGAGGTCTTCTTCTATCATCTACTATAGGACTTGGAAAGCCTATATCGCTTGGTGCGAGGTTAGATCTTTTCCTTGTAGGGTCTTCTCGGTCTCCAGGATTCTGGAGTTTTTACAATCTGGGCTGGACTCTGGTCTTCAGCTCAGTACTTTGAAAGGGCAAGTTTCTGCCTTATCTATCTTTTTTCAGAAGCGTTTTGCGCTTCATCCTTTAGTTAAAACTTTTTTCCAGGGGGTTACGCATGTGCGGCCTCCCAGGAAACCATTACTCCCGGTTTGGGATTTGAATTTGGTTCTTTCTGCTCTGCAGGCTCCTCCTTTTGAGCCTCTGCAAGATATTGCTTTGTCTACCCTGACTCAGAAGATTGTCTTCTTGGTAGCTATCACTTCGGTCCGGCGTGTCTCGGAGTTGGCGGCCTTGTCTATCCAGGCGCCCTACTTTGAGAGGCATCAGGATAATGTGGTCTTTCGGTTCAAGCCAGACTTTCTTCCTAAGGTTGTTTCTGCTTTTCATTTGAATCAGGATATTGTTCTTCCCTCCTTGTGTCCTAATCCTAAGAATGACAAAGAGAGGGTTTTGCATTGTTTGGATGTAGTACGCTGTGTTAAGTACTACTTGATTATCACGTCTCCTTTTCGTAAGACGGATGCCTTTTTTGTTGTGCCCTGTGTGCCTAAGAAGGGTTTGGCACCAGCCAAATCTGCCATTAGCAAATGGATACGTCAGGCCGTTACTGCGGCCTATTCTGCTAAGGGGAAAGTTCCCCCTTTTCGTATCACTGCTCATTCTACTCGCGCCGTTGGAGCGTCTTGGGCTTTTCAGCACCAAGCTTCTGTTGAACAAGTTTGTAAGGCCGCCACTTGGTCTTCTGTTCATACTTTTTCTAAGTTTTACAAAGTTGATGTGCGAGCCTCAGCGGATGCTGTTTTTGGCCGCAAAGTTCTGCAGACTGCAGTCATTTAAGTTATGCTTCACCTGGCCTTGAGATGCCCATCCCTTGTGGACACTGTTTTTGGATGTCCCAATCGTGAAGAATTAAAGGTGGAGCGGGGTGTGTGGCACACCAAGAATAATACCATTTTGTGAGTACTCACCTGAAAAATGGATATTGTTGGTGTGCCACACACCCCGCTTCACTCCCACCCTTTTCGGTATTCCGAATCTTTTATATGGTGAAGCTTTTATTTATTTTGAGGTTACCGTTAAATTACTGGTACCTTGTCTTTCTGCTTTTTAATACACTGGTGATAAATGGGAGCTACCAGGTATATATAGGCCGGAAGGTGGCTCGTTACAAGACTTCCTCTCTGCAACAGCGTCACCTGGCAGTGAGTAACCCAATCGTGAAGAATTAAAGGTGGAGCGGGGTGTGTGGCACACCAACAATATCCATTTTTCAGGTGAGTACTCATAAAATGGTATTTTTATATATTTTTTGCAGCAGGGTTTAGGCTATAATATGAAATGTCTTGTTTGTAATTTTTCAACTTTTTTAAAAAATATTTTTAATTAAAAAAATTAAAAATGGGGCATGGCCGCGGCATGACGGCGGGAAGACGCTGGTTCTGAGGTGCTCCTGATTCCCCAGCCCGGGTGCCCCTTTAAGTGTGTTCCTGTGTCCCGCTCGGTCCCCACTGAGGATGGGAAAACGTCGGGGTCAGCTGCGTGACCTGAAGAGATTAGCCGGGGGCGGCATCGCCCGATTTCTGAGCCCGGGAGACCCCCTGGGGGCGACCACACGCCAATCCAAGATGGCGGCGGCTCAAGTGAAAGGAGGAGACCGGAGTGCGGCGCCGCGAGGAGAGCCGACACGCAGCGGAGCAGCAGGCGGCAGCGGAGCCCACCCTGCCCGGACACATATGTTCCACACGCAGGCAGCCGGAGGAGAGAGCGGAGCGCAGCACCTGTCAGCGGGCGGAGATGCCGGCGGAGACCCGCGGGAGGATGGCGGCCGCAGCTGAGGAGCATCACGAGATCCAGGTGCCGGGGGCGGCGGGCAGGGTGTCCCCCTCTCAAGAGCGCAGAGCCCATATAAGTGTGACACCCAGAGCTGAGTCAGACCCCGGAGATGGGGCGGGGGGAAGCCCCCCCACTAGCTGCGAGAACGCTTGCACAACCTCCCCTCCCTGGGGTCCACAGAAGCATAGAGGAAGGGGGGGGAGGGCTATCCCCAGCCACGCTGTCATCCAGCCAGACAGGCAGACCCCGCAGCCTTTCATTCAGCGGAACCCACGGCCCATTTCTGGATAATACCCCTGGTCCTTCACTGGGCAGGACCCACAGCCCACTCCTGAGTGCAATCAGCAATCCATCCCTGGGGAGAGCCCACGCCCCACCGCCGGACAGAACTTGCGGCCATTCACCAGGCAGAGCCCAAAGCCCATCATCGGGCGGAACTCACAGCCCACCACTGGGCAGATCCCGTAGCCCGTCACTGGGCGGCCCTCACAGCCCATTATTGCGCAATACGCAGCCCGTCGGCATTCTTAAAGGGCTGGTCACGGTGCCCGGGGAGTCTTGCTCAAGCCACGGTCCATGGGGGATAGACGACCAACGGGGCATCCCAAACCCATGGCACAATCCCGCCGGCTCTGAACCAACGACCAAGGCGGCGGATCACTTGGACGAAGTGAGGTCCACACACAGACCCAACCCGCGGACCTGGTCCGTGTCTTCGGACACAGGGACCACATCACCCCTGCCACGCCGGAACAGTGAAGGGAGAAGCGCTGCTGGGTCTGGCTGTGACGCGTGGAGATCCCCTCCGAGCTCATGGGACATGCGCGTGTTTCCGCCACCTGCTGACCCCACCCCTTCATGGAAGAAGAGTATAGCGGCGCCGCCACAGATGCCAGTACACATGCCCCAGTTGGGCTCTGATCTTGACCTGCGCGCAGTGCTCCTGTCCCTCCCCACCAAGGCCGACCTGGAATCAATTCCTACCAAGGCGGATATGGAGACCATGATTTCAAGAATTGAAAAGACCTTCCAAAAGGATCTGGAAGCCGTTCAACACAACGTAGCGGCAGTAGAAGACCGGGTCACAGCTCTAGAGAATGCAAGATCGGAGACGGAGGGCCACCTCTTCCGCCTGGAGCAGGCTAATGATCTACAAGCAAGGCAAATTTCTAATCTCAAGATCCAAAATGACGACCTAGAGAACAGGAGCAGACGAAATAATCTGCGTATATGTGGACTCCCTGAGCTGCCCCAGTACGCAGACCTGGACTCAATTGCTACCTCAGTTTTCAACCAGCTGCTGGGGAACCCTCCTTCTACCGTCATTAAATTGAACAGGATCCACAGGGTGGCGGGCCGGCCACCGGGCGCACTGGATGCCCCTCGTGACATACTCTGTAGGGTTCATCACTTCAGAATCAAAGAAGAAATTTTGAGGAAAGCTTGGGAGGCGGGCCAAGTTGTTCATGACTCCAAACCACTAACCATACTACCGGACTTGGCCCGGTCCACGCTATGGATGAGGAAACCCCTCCTACAGAAAATAAAGGAGAACGGGGCAGTCTACAGATGGGGATACCCCTTCCATCTCATTGTGCGGAAGAATGGAGGGTCGTTCACCCTCCGTACCCCCCGTGACCTGGACGACCTGTTTGTGCTCTTGAACACCGCCCCCTTGGAGGTTCCCAATTGGCTGGACTTCCAGTCATTTCAACCTCTGCCACAGAGAATCCGACGAAGAAGGGCCCCCCCCTAGGAGGGGGCCACCGCGAGGGGCGGGCACACCTCCCCCGCCTCTGGAAGAGTAAGCTTACTGGAATGCGCTAACCCCTCGTGTGTCTTTGGTGTTCCCATCCTATTGCTTTTTTGTCCTTGGCCTCGGACTTGCCACCATTCACTGCCCAGTCCCCCTCCCCTGTCGTATGTGGGTTGGCGCCGGGGGAGACCCGGCGAGCCCCCGGGGCCTGCGGGCGTCGTGCCGGCACCGCGGGACATTCTATGAGGGGCCTCCGGGGCGGGGTCTCTGGCTTGACCTGGCCCCTGGCCCTGGGTGATCCCCAGCGGCTGCGGGATCCGGCCTCGGCCCGTGCTGCTGCTCTGGCCCCCGGCCCTGGACTTTGTGACTGGCCGATGTCCCGCGTCCTGCCCGTCATAAACAGAGTGACTTTGCGTTCCCCGGCCGGGAGGCCCCCCTGGACCTGTTTGCTGCTCTTGCTCACCACGTTGGACATTCCTCCGGACGCCGTCCGGGCCATGGACCAGTATGATGTGGATTTGGATGGGGGACTCCTGGGGCCTCACGTGGGCTTCGGGGTCCGGGGCTTGGCGGGCCGTGGGCCCGGGCCCCCGCTGAGCTGTGGCCCGGCCTGGGTGGCGCGGATGGGTGGTGGGGGCTCCTTCGGGGCCCCTCCCCCCCCGTCGGGCCTCCCAGGGCGGCGGGGTCCTAGCTCGGTGGGCCTCCGGTCCGGTGCGGGCCTCGGCTCCCGGCCTGGGCCCTCTATGGGGCGTGGCCTGGGGCCCCGGCCCGACGCCTTGGATTCCTGGTGGGGGCTCCCCCCCCGGGCTTGCCCTCCGCCCGGCCTTCCTGGTTGACCCTGGGCTCCCGCATTGGACTGTTCGGGGTCTCCGGGGCTGCCGGGGGTAGGCTCGGCCTCGGGGGTGAGAGATGGTGGGTGAGTACCGGTACTTTGAAAAATTGAAGTGAATTACCGCGCTAGAAGTTATGTGTTCCAAGAAACTACTTTTTACAGAGTAGCACTGCTCAACGTGTTAAAATCCTAATATCCAACAGATTTTTTCATTAAACAAAAGTGGTGAATCACAGAGCAGTTAAAAATAACAATAGAATCAGCATATTTGTCCATTAAAATACTATTAAAGAGTCCCACTCTTATCCCGCGAGTTCAGGCGCGGAGTCACCGTGACTGGAGCAAACTTTAAATCACCTTCTCACGTGCCCTCCACCGCTTAAGTTGTACTCTTACCGGAAGGGGATTAATTGATCGCCTTATTATTATTATATCTCCACAAAGATTTCGCCTGTATGGGGTTGTGCTTCTCCTTAAGAACTCCACTTAAAAATCGATCCCAGTTATCTCCTTCTTTGTGTCACCAAAATGATAAGCATATGTCTCCACACAGGCTCATTTAAAGTTTCACCATAAAAGCAGAAAGGAGAGAAGAGAGGGATCTAGCGCAATATGTTTTTAATACGTTTAAAATCTATAAAACGTGCCTGCAATGCACTCACATTTAGAAACTGTTACAAGCGCATTAAGTGCCAGGAGCGGTTCTCACCCAACCTTTGTGTACATCGGCCGATGATGGGAAGGATGAGGATGCCGCCTCTGATGATGAGCTCCAAGGACTGCAGTGTGAAACAATGCTGACACTGCCGCTTGTCCTCAGTACCGGTACTGTTGTGGCCGGGTCGGCATGGGTGTGTGCGGGCAGGGACCGGGCTCGATGCCGGGGGTGGGGGAGCGGCAGTTCCCCGGCCCCATCGACACCCCCCTGGGGGGGGCAGTGACATCGCCGCGGACGGGGTGGCGGATCCGACGGTTGGACCGGATGCGGGTGGCCCTCCCCTCGCGCGGGGGATCTGTTGGTCCCCCTCCGTAGCCGGCCGTGAGACATGTAGTGCCCGGCGGGGCTTGGTTGCCCTTGGGACCCCCCGTCCTAGATGGGGGGATGTGACCGTCCCGTGTCCGCCGCCCACTGTCCCGGTGTGTTGGGGGGCGGCCGCCTTGGGGGGTGGCCGGGTGTCTTCGGGGGTCTCTCCGGGGCGGGTGACTGGCCCGGTGGGGCTCGTGGGATTCAGGTGGACCCTATGTGGGGAATGGGGTCGACGGGCCTACGTGTGGGGCCCAGGGCCGTGGCCGTTGTGTGGGGCCTGTGGTGGGGGGTGCCTGGGGGGGTTGCCCATGGGGTCCCCCCCGCCGGGTCCCGGTGGGCGGTTCACGCTAACCTCTCTGGCCTGGTGCGGCGCGGGGGCCCGGTTTGGGGGGGACCTGGGGCGCCTGTTGGCCGATTCGGGGGGCCCCCCTTCTAAGAGGGGGACGGTGGGGGTCCGAAGCATGGATAACTGTATATTATGGGGTTGTTCGCAAGGGGCTTCTACTGTTAAAGGTTGTATGTGTTTGGGGGGATGTGCCTGTCCCTGGCAACGCTCGCTGGAGACAGATGAGTGGGACATGTTAAGTAGAATTAAGTTTTGAACCGTTCCTTGTGAGAGGAACAGCCCTGGGCTGGGGGCGGGAGACTCCCGTTGTTGTGCAGCGCCACAGTTAATACTCCCCACATAGGCCAGCTCGTCAGGGTCTGAGAGACCTGTGTAGACGGGCGTCTTTTTCCCCTCTACGTTCTTCTCTTCCTTACACTCCGACCCCCTACCCTCCCTCCTTGCCTATCCTTGCTCCTGTGCGCTTCCCCTCCAATTGGCTGGGGCCGGCTCTCTCCGCCGCCTCTCCGCCGGCTCCCTCGCGTCGCCCCCCCCTCCACTTCCCACCGGGGGCCCGATCTTTGTCCGTGTGGTGCAACCCCTCCTCTGCGTTGACCTGCGGTACGACCCTGGGACAGAGAGCACGATGGAGCTACAAATCTGTTCCCTAAAAGCTAAAGGCCTCAACATTCCCAAGAAAAGGAGGATGTGCCTCTCTCTGTTCTGGAGACGAAGAGCCCAAGTGGTGTTCATACAAGAGTCACACTTCCAGAAAGGTAAGGCCCCTAAATTCTCGGATAGACGCTTCCCGATAGGATATCACTCATATTCGCCTGATGCAAGATCAAGAGGAGTGGGCATTCTGCTCGCCTCCTCACTGCCCTGGACATTCATGGATAGTCTGTCAGATGAAGAGGGCAGGTTCATCTTCCTTAAGGGGAGAATGGGCAACCAAATCTGCACTTTTTCAAACATCTATGCACCCAATACGGACCAAATACGGTTCATAGGACAGACCCTGGAAACCCTCCAGGCCTTCACGGAAGGCATGGTGATCTTCGGAGGTGACCTTAACGTCGCCCTAGACCCGCTACTAGATGTGTCCAGAAAAGCCTCCCACCTTTCATTCTGGGCCCTCAAGAAACTGAAAACAGCCCTTAGGATGGCTCAATTGGTGGATCCTTGGCGCATACAAAACCCGCAAGGGCGTGACTACACTTTCTATTCCCCCCCTCACGATTCCTATTCTAGAATCGATTACCTTTTTATTGAGCATAGGTACCTGCAGTTCATACAGAAAGCTGCGATAGACCCTATCACAATATCGGACCATGCCCTAATCTCGCTCTCAGTAAGAATTCCAGAGTGGCCCTCGAAACCAAATTTGTGAATCCTTAACGAGTCTCTGCTTCAATACCCGGCCTTAAAGGAGGAGGTTAGGAGAGAGCTCAGTTCCTACTTTGACCTGAACGCTAGACCGGAGACGAGCCCACTCAACTTGTGGGCGGCCCATAAATGTTATATTAGGGGCATCCTACTGAAAATGGCATCAAGGAGGAAAAAAGAGAGAGAGAAGGCCACTAGTGACCTGCTGGAGAAGATTGGCAAACTCGAAGCCAAACACAAAAGGCAGAAGGCAGTGAGGGTCCGTCAGGAGTTGGTGTTGGCAAGGGAGAAACTGAGAGACTTACTGCTGGTCAGGGCCAAAGCATCGCTTCTAAGACCTAGGCGCTCCTTCTATGAATACGGAAATAAATGTGGTTGTTCACTGGCAAGGGCGATCCAGGAGCAGAGAGCGAGTAATTTCATCCCCCAGATTTTGGGGGCCGGGTTTGCTCCAATCCGGACGACATTGCTACAGCTTTCAGGGAATTCTACCGTAAGCTCTATGACCTATCTGGTGGGGGGAACAGTCGGACCAACCTGCTCCATGATGCACGGGGGTACGTAGCTGCGTCTGGCCTCCCCACACTAGACCCAGAGATTGTGGAGGCTTTGGAGGAGCCTATTTCTGAACTGGAATGGGCTCATGCAGTCAAATCGTCCCCAGGCCCAGACGGGTTCACCCTGTCTTATTATAAATGGCTGGGAGACGTCCTTACCCCGCGGGCGGTAGCTGCGTTCAACTCCATCTCAACCGAACAGGCAATCCCACCGGACATGCTGCAGGCCCAAGTCACGGTCATCCCAAAGCCGGGAAGGGACCCCATGCTCTGCTCCAATTATAGGCCGATATCACTACTAAATGTAGATTTGAAGCTGTTTGCTAAAATACTGGCCAATAGACTTGTGCCACACTTGGGGGTGCTTGTAGACCTTGACCAAGCGGGTTTTACCCCAAAAAGAGAAGCCCGAGACAACGTGACCCGGGTCCTCAATCTCATCCATCTGATTCATGAGGAAGAGATCCCAGCTATGTTGCTTTCTACAGATGCAGAGAAAGCATTTGATAGGGTTCACTGGGATTTTATTCGGGCCACTCTGGAACATCTGGGCCTGCGGGACAATATGCAGACGCCGATAATGTCTCTTTACTCCTCCCCGCCGGCATGTGTCAAGGTCAACGGGATGCTCTCGGAACCATTTCCAATTACGAACAGAATGAGACAGGGATGCCCGTTGTCCCCTATCATATTTATCTTAACGTTGGAACCCTTCCTTTGCCGGGTGAGGGCGAACCCAGACATAAAAGGGGTGAGGGGCGGAGGCTCTGAGCACAAGGTGGCAGCCTTCGCCGACGACCTGCTCTTTTGTATCACCCAGCCGGTGACCACCATCCCTAACCTGTTAAGGGAGTTCAGGGAGTACGCCGAACTCTCGAACTTCAAGATAAACCTACAAAAATCGGAGGCCTTAAACGTCTCCCTACCAGTAGGACAATTGGCGACTATCAAACCCAGCTGCGCCTTTCATTGGGCAACAGAATCAATTTCATACTTGGGTGTTCAGATTACCTCCTCATTGAAAGAAGTGTTTGTTAAAAACTCCCCCCCACTGCTCACGATAATTTAGAGAGATCTCAATATGTGGAAGGATAGGATACAGTCCTGGTTTGGCAGGTGCAATGTTCTGAAAATGAACGTGTTACAGAGACTGCTTTATCCTATTCAGGTGCTCCCCATCCACCTGCCAGCCTCCTTCTTGAAAGCAGTCCACACAGAATTTATAAAATTTGTATGGGGGGGGGGCAAAAGTCCGAGAGTTTCACAAAGACTGCTCACCGTACCGAAAACAAGGGGGGGGGGGACTCCCCGACATCAAAATGTATTACGCAGCGGCACACTTGAGCAGAATTGTGGACTGGAATCTCCACGGAGAGTACAAGCGATGGGTCCGATTGGAGCAGGCGTGGTGCCCGGTCCCTCTGACGTGCTTACCCTGGTCTCCCGGTGCGATCCCGAGTGTGCTCAGAGTGTATCCAACAATAGGCCCGACCCTACAGGTCTGGGCTAGACAAGCTGCAAGGGAGAACATAGCCCCTTCGCCCTCCCCGCTTAGACCGGTCATAGGGGCGGCGGATTTCGTCCCAGGTCGCCTGGATGCAGGATTTAAAAATTGGAGAGCGCCTGGTAGAGTTGCCGCATGGGACTTTTTGAGCGGCTCTCGATGGAAAACCCAGCAGGAGCTTATGGGGTGGGGAGACCCACCTTCCTTGTCACAGTGGAGAGCGCTCCAGATCACCCATTTTCTTGGCAACTTACCCCCCCCCCCGGAAGAGTTTGGGAGGGAGTTAACACCATTTGAACGGCTGTGCTCGTCCTCGGAGCCCATCAGAGGAACGCTATCCATAATATACCAATTGCTGGTGGACCCTGGGGAGACCTTTGTGCCAAACTTTATTCGAGCATGGGAAAGAGACCTAGAGAAAACCTTCTCCCCAAACCAAGTGAAAAAAATGTTGGAACTGGCGCAACGAGCGTCGGTTAGCAACTCCTACCAGGAGGCTGGGTACAAAATCCTCTGCCGCTGGTATAGGACTCCTCAAACGCTACATCGGTTCTACCCATCAGTTTCACCACTATGCTGGAGATGTGAGAAGACCCAAGGCACCATTTTCCACATATTTTGGGAATGTGAAAAAATACAAGGCTTCTGGAGGAATGTTGTAGAATGGATCCGTAAGATAACAGGGGATGGTGTCCCTCTCGCCCCGGAGGCACTGCTGCTGCACTCCATTAGCGGAGAGGTGGGGAAGTACAGAAAGTCGTTGTCTATCCACCTGGTGAATGCAGCCAGGGCATGCATCCCGGCCATGTGGAAATCCTCCGCTACACCTACCATCAGCTCATGGATACACAGGGTAGAAGACATCAGACGCATGGAGAACCTGACGGCCCTTCTCAGGGGGCAGAGGAAAAACATAGACACCTGTGGTTACCGTGGGACATGCTCACGGAGTCAGCCGAGGGCAAACGGCTGCGGAGTTCAACATGATCACGCAGGGTGCTGGCACAGAGACCAGAGATGCCTGATGCGGGCGGTGGGGCGCTCGGTGGCGGCCTGGGGGGGGGTGGACCGGAGAGATGCCCCTTCCTTCCCCCTTCTTCCCTTCATCCCTCCCTCCCCTCCTTATCCGTCCCTCCCCTCCTTATCCGTCCCCCATTCCTCCCTCCCTACTCCCCATCTTGTTCTAAAAAACAAAAAAAAGGTCGGTGGATGAGAACGGTGAGGCTTGATTTCGGGGACCTCCAGGAGGGTGGAGGTAGCGGCGGTCCTATGGATTATACAAACAGTGATTGCTATTATGCCATTATGTAACACATGTTCATAATTTGTCTGCTGAATGTAATCATTTATTCTTGGTTCTCTTCAAATGCCTCGCTGTCTTATCTGCCTCAATAAAGATCTATTATTAAAAAAAAAAAAAAAAATTAAAAATATATATTTTTAGACTTTTTTTCCTTTATTTTAAATAAAACATTTACTTTATTAGAGAACACCACATTGCATGTGAAAGCCCCATTTCTCCCGATTACAACGGTACCCCATATGTATCGGTAGCCCCCCCAATTCTTGCCCAGGAGAATCCCCCAAACCTAAAAGAGCACTTTATAACATTTACAAATAAAATACAACTACTATCTACACTATAAAGGGTTAAACCAAAAAACAATGGCGTAGGGTCCCCCTTCCCGGGGGGGGGGGGGGGGGGGTGGACACCATTTTTGGAAAAAAAAAAAAAAGGATGTGGGGTTTCCCCTACCCAGCATAATCAGGCCGGGACCAACTATGCAGGGCTTGTAGGAACAGGGCGCAGGGGCCAACTTTGTTGACCCCCCATCCTGGATCCTGCACACAGCCAAATGGCCTGGACCCTTCTGCCCTCCCCTGGGCTTTGCCAGGGACACAGAAAAAATTGTATTTTATTATTATTATTATTATTGTTTTTTAGACTTACCTCCCATCCATCCCAGAGCACTGTGTCCCTTGCTGATCACTCTGGCCTCTGCTCTCCTGCTGCTGCTGGAAGCCTTTTATAGCTGCTGGGGGACAGGTAACAAAGCGTTCATTTAAAAAAAATGACATAGGGTCCCCCCTCCCGGGGTGGGGGACCCCATTTTTTTTTTAATTTTAAGGGTTGAAACCCCTTAAAAATCCAGAAAAAAATGGCGTGAGGTCCCCCTTACCCAGCGTAACCAGCCCAGGGACCAGCTATGGGGCTTGTAGAACAGTGAGCAGGGGCTGCCCGTCCTGCAGGCTACACGCCCCAAAGCGTCCTATCCAAGTGCTCTTCTGCCCCCCTGGGCTTTGCGGAGGCAGGTAATGGGGGGCCGGGGGTTAATAGCAAGTCACCCGCTAGCACCCAGAATAGGGCACTTAGGTCTTCTAAGTACAGCACGGACCTGAACTTTGTGAGTTGGGTTCACCCAATCCAAATGATGAGCGAGCCCCCAAGCAGGGACTTCATCAAGAAGTTCATACTCAAGTTCTGGAAACTCGGAAAGCTGGTTGATTGGCTACTTAGCAGCCAATCAACCAGCTTTTTACAACTAAAATCCACAGCCATGCCTATACTAACTTGACTGTATAAAAGATATGGTCACGTCAGACTCCTTATCTGTGCCAGTAAATAGGGAGAGGTTGCTGCTACAGAGTAAGTGACAGTCCTCGTTTTAAAAGAAGACACACAATTGTCCTTTGCAGGACACAAATTAAGTTCAGCTAGGTAGGGAGAGTTGGCGGGGTGGTTGGAGGGACAGCTAGGAAGGCACTTAAAAGCACATCTGTCTGTTGTCTTCATTGTACTCTGAGGATGGGCAGCTGATGGGGCACATTTAATTTCGCATCTGGACATTTAATATAACTCATCTCTGCCCATCTGCATTGCATTTACTGGGTATGTAATACAACTCATCTGTGTCCATCTGCATTGTATTTACTGGGTATATAACACAACTCATCTCTGTCCATCTGCATAGCATTTACTGGGTATATAATGCAACACATCTGTGCCCACCTGTATTGCATTTAATGGGTATATAATACAACTCATCTCTGCTCATCTGTATTGTATTTACTGGGTATACAATACAACTCAGCTCTGCCCTTCTGCATAACATTTACTGGGTGTATACAGTAATACAACTCATCTGTGCCCATGTGTATTGTATTTACTGGGTATATAACTCATGTGCCCACCCATATTGCATTTACTGAGTATATTATATATCTCATCTGTGCCCACCTGCATTGCATTTACTGTATATTTAATTCAACTGATCTCTATCCATCTGCATTGAATTTACTGGTTATATAATACAACTGATCTCTGCCCATCTGTATTGCATTTACTGGATATATAATACAACTCATCTCTGCCCATCTGTATTGCATTTACTGGGTATATAATACAACTCATCTCTGCCCATCTGCATTGCATTTACTGGGTATGTAAAACAATGTATCTCTGCCCTTCTACATTGCATTTACTGGGTATATAATACAACTCACCTCTGTCCATCTTTATTGTATTTACTGGATATATAATACAACTCATGTGTGCCCGTTTGCATTGCATTTACTGGGTATTAAATACAACTCACCTGTGCCCATCTGTATTGCATTTACTGGGTATATAATACAACTCATCTTTGCCCATCTGTATTGCACTTACTGGGTATTTAATACAAGAACTCATCTCTGCCCAATTGAATTGCATTTCCTGTGACAGACTGCCTATATACTGTGTCCAACAATGCAAAAAGCAGCAAATCAGGGACAGGGATGTGGCCATGGTGCTGGTGGTGATGGAGCTGGTGCTGAAAGGAGAGGATGTGTTCCATCTGTCTGTGGCTGCTACACCTTCCTCTGGTGCCAGCAGGTGCCGTGTTTGAAGTGTCTTTTTGTAGGCCCCAGCACCGCTGCCAGTAGGGTGAGGCCAAACAAGTTGAGGCATTCATAGTTTATATGGAACACAGGGCTACCAGTTCCATCGGATTGTCTTCCACCCACTCCACTTCTGCCGAAAGTGCAAAGCCCTCTGCCTCACCCCCCTTAAAATTAGCGAGGCTGTCCCAGCCACGGGTCATGGAGTCAATTTTGCTCTAAGATGACACTCCTAGCTGGCATACCTTGGGCCAACCACCTGCTCCTGCCCCATTTGCAGACCTAGGGTTCTCAGATACCAAACAACTTCTGTTGGGGGAAGAGAACGTGGCCAGAGGACCATCCTGGTGCCGACTGCTATTGCTTTCTGCAATGTGGAGGCTGAGAGGAAAAGTGGCATGGAGGAGGGGGTGGATGATCCCCGGGGTGATGACAAAGTACTAGACCCAATATGGACTGAAGGCCATCGGAGTTTGAACAGGTGGTGGTCACCGAGCCCCAGACAGCCAGCAGAAGAGGGAGAAGGGGGCAAACCTTCAGCAGTCCACCCACTGCTGCTACTACCAACCACACACAGGGACTAAGCACGCTAAAGCTGGTGCAAAGGATGTTCCCAGTGTGGAATTTTTTTCAAGCAGTGCACAGACATCAAGACGGGTCCTTCACATACTGTGCCGCCATATACAAATACTCTCTGCACCATGACCAGGCACTTGCAATCCAAACACAACCTTCAGTGGCAGAAACTCCTTAAATATATGCAGACACCTGAGGCTCCCTCTGCTGCTTTGTTTGACTCAACCTCTACCACCGCTTCCCCAATGGGGAGGATGTGAGACCTCCACTACCACCAGCAGCAGCACCACCATCACCCGTCAACAGCATTCCAGGGAAGTCTTAAGCAGTCTATCCCTTAAACACTGGAGAGAAAGTGGAAGTTGGGCCCATCTCAGCCCCAAGCCCTGGACCCGATCGTGAACATTTCAAGATTGCTGTCCTTTGAAATGCTCTCATTCGGCCTGGTGGAGATCGGATGGCGGTGGCTGTCCCACAATACACCATTCCCAGCCTCCACTACTTTTCTCGCTAGGCCATCCCTGCCCTGCACCAACAGGTTGTGGCGAAAGTAAGATGTGCACTGCTGGGCAATGCTATTAGTTCCAGTGTACATATCAGGGATATTACATCTATTTAACTGTCCACTGGATCAATGTAGTGGCAGCTGGGGCCTCCTTCTCTTACTCTGCTGTTTTCCCATGGCTGTGTTGAGGACTGCATAATGAGGAAGCAGATTGCAGTGTTAAACCTCATCTGTCTGGGCAAAAGACCCCACATCACCCAGGAGCTGTGGACCAGCATCCAGGAGCAGACAGATGAGTAGTTGCTGCTGCTGCTCCTGAAGCCCGGCAAGGTGGTGTGAGACAATGGGTGTTACCTTGTAGCAGTCTTGGGTCAAGCCAAGTTGACACACATTCCTTGTCTGGCTCATGTGCTCAATTTGGTGGTGCAGAGCTTCCTAGCCCATTATCCAGAGATGCCGGAGCTGCTGCATAAAATGCGTGGTGTGTGAAAGCACTTTCGGCGTTCCCACCCTGCTGCTGCTCACCTGTTTGCACTGCAGAGGAACTTTGGACTTCCCCCACACAGTCTCATGTGACTTGCCAACCAGGTGGAATTCCACTTTGTATATGATGGAAAGAAGGTGTGAGCAGAAGCAGGCATAGTGGACTTTCAGCTCCTAAATGCCCAGGTGAGTTTAAGTGCAGACCAACAGTATTTCACCACCAATTAGTAGGCCTCCGTGAGGGACATTTGTGCCATGCTACAGTGCTTCTAGTATGTCACCAATATGGTCAGTGCTGATAATGCCATTGTCAGCTCTACCATCCCTATCCTTTGCCTGCTCTATAAAACCTTTCAGGCCATGACGGAGGATGTGATGGAGGCACAGGAAGAAGCAGAGGAGGAAGGCCCATTTTCCCAGGGCAGTGCACACATGGATCATAGGATGGGCTGCTGGGTCCACAGCGACCAGGTTCAGTTAGCAGACATTTTTTAAGGATTTGAAGGGGGAGGGGGACTTTCTCTTACAGCAGGGTGGTACCCAGCGCAGCTCACAGGCATCACTGGAGCATGGCTGGATGGAGGAGCAGGAGGAGGAGGAAGAGACACAGCTTCTCCTGCGCAATGACCACAGAGTTGCCTGCATAATCACCAGTGACAGTTACTGGGTGGCCACCCTGCATGATCCCTGATATAAGGACAAACATCACCTCCATCACCACTGGAGCTGGATCGAAAGATGTGGAAGTACAAATGCGCTCTGTCGGACGCACTGTTTGAGAGCTTAGTGTCAACACGAGGAGGAGGGAGAGGAGCAAGTCTCCAATGAAGCAGGGGCACCACCGCACAAGGGAAAGGGAGCATGGGCACAATGTGGAACACTTTATTTATTTGTCCCGCAAATCCACAACCATCGGATATGGCTTGTTGTACCAGGAGGCAGACTTTGGCTCGCA
The DNA here is from genome assembly GCA_027917425.1 of Gastrophryne carolinensis. NCBI lineage: Eukaryota > Metazoa > Chordata > Amphibia > Anura > Microhylidae > Gastrophryne > Gastrophryne carolinensis. The sequence goes on along the minus strand of CM051234.1, from coordinate 304,455,483 downwards.
TGGTGGATGGCGCCATTCAACTTATGTGTCGCTAAACTGGACACATGGCCAGAGCTTGCCCTCTATGCCTTGAAGGTGCTGTGGTGTCCTCCTTGACAGGAAGATCCGCCTCCTTACAGCCAACAGATCCCACGGGACTTGGCTGTACCAGCGCCTGAGTGAGTGGTTTCAGCTTTGGCTACCTCTGCACCTTCAGTGCCACATCCATCTCCACCTCCTCCACCTCTTCCTCTAGCACTGCCACATCCTCCTCCTCCTCCCCTGGACCTCTGACACCTGTTAAAAATTATATTTTATTTGTTTTTAATTTATTTTTATTTTGAGTACTTTCCCTACTCCATTGTGTGCAATTCAATCTCCCTGGTGTTACCCCCAAATTGTCTGCTGACAGCGGCTTTTTTTTTTACATTTATGTATTTATTTTCATTTTTTGTTTCCATTATTGTTTTTAGTCCTTTCTCTAGCCCGATCACCCTGGTGTTCCCCTGATATGCAGCCATCTAGCCATATTCTCAGTGTGTCACACACCCCGCTTCCCCTTTAATTCTGACGATAGGGTTATCCTCCAGCAGGAGGGAGAAGTCTTGAAAAACGAGCCCCTTCCGGCCTATATATACCTGGGACCTCCCACTTAACACCCAGTGTTTTCTCTCTGCAAGATGCGACAGGACGGAAGAAAGAAGTCTCCTGCTTGCAGGTAGCCGGGGTCAAACCCCGGCATCCCCCCATGGTCTATTTCTGCCCAGCTACTTGTTTTGTTCACTTAGTTGATATTGGAAGCCTCCCAGCCTAGGCTGCTGGCTGGGCAATGGTAGACGGCACCTCATGGGGCAACGCGGTTATCCGGCTGGTGATCCGGATTTGGGATGCCCCGGCCCGGTTCCCCCTTTAGCCTGCCTTCTCCCGCCTGGTCCCTTCTCCCTTAGCGTGGGGGGGGGGCGTTTGTGGGGTATCTTTAATATTGTGTATTCTGGCCAGGATGTGTGTGTGTTTTTCTGTAGGCAGCTAAACAGGTCGGCGCTGCGATCTGGTGTTTTATGTCCCCGGGCTGCGGGGGCTCCATGTGTGCATTCTGTGGGGCTGTGCTGCGCGGCCGGGCGGGGTGCCTGTTTCTGGCACCCGCCTCGCTCGTACGTGCGGCCATGGTGCTCATCTCTAGGGGGCAGGGCCACGTTCCTTCGTGGCCCGCGCCGTGCTGGCGTAAGCGGGGGGCGGGGCCCGAGCGCTTCGCGTGCTTTGCCGGCCAGCCCTTCGTCTCCTCACTCCAGTGTGGAGCGTCTGGAAGTAATCCCTCAGGTGTGTGCACGGGTCCGTCTGCGGTCTGGGGTCTGCTGGAGCCCACAGAGAGGGCACTCCACAACAGGCCAGCGAAAGAGCTCTGTCGGGCAAGTTTTCTTTTTTCCTTTATTTTTCTGTGCTGCGCATGCATATTTAGTATTTTACCCTATGGTGATATGGCCAATTTGGATGTAATTCCTCTAGATTGGTTGCACTGATTTATTTCTGTGCTGCTGCACTCTTGAGCCCATTGGGGGTATAGAGGGCTGCATATTGACTTGTATACATATATATATATATATATATATATACATACGCATATTTTTAGGTGATTGCCAGTATACCTTGGGTATTTAATGTTTAGTACTGTTTGTGTGTGTGTGTGTGTGTGTGTGTGTGTGTGTGTCTGTTTACGCTTGCTGCATACCTTTTGCACTTTCTGGAGGCTGATTGTGGTCTCTTTCTTACAAGTCCGGGGATTCCCGTGCTGCGGTGGGTCTCCCGGTCTGATATACCTGGCTAGTCTTATTTAAAAAAAAAAAAAGAAAATCCTCCCTCTCCCGGGACTTTAATTATAAAAGGGGCATCCCGGGTTGCTTAATGCGTAAATCCTTGGGTTATTGCGAATGCCATAATTTCACCATATGGAGGCTTCCGACATTTTCGGAAAAGGCTCTTCGGGGCTATCCAGGCTGTGTGGGGGCTGTGGGGCTCCGCTCCCAGGCGATGATGTCATAATATGTATTCCATGTGCACAGCCGAATATTGCGCGCCAGTCCGGCACTCCGGCTTCTGGCTCCTCGCAACCTCCGTCATCTCCTACACCCCCCCACCTATTCCAGACCCCGTGTGATGTTGTCAAAGGTGGGGATTCTCAATCCGAGGTGTGTGCACGGTTGGCCAGCCTCGAGAAAATGTTCGCGCCGCGGTGGCTCAGAAGGCTACGGCTAAGCGGAAGCACCTTTCTCCGGCATCGCCTGTTCCGGAGGATGAGGTGTTGGAAGTGTTGGATTGGTCCGATTGTCCCCCGGCTGAGGAGGGGGAGCTCCTAGAGGAGTCGGACGAGCCTGCAGACCAGCAATTGTTTGGTACCGCTGGCGATCAGGCTGCGGGGGTGTTCCTTGACACTCCTTCCATTTTGGCTCAAATGTTTGAGATCTTGGCTTTGGATCCGCCTGAGGCGGCCCCCCCGCCAAAGGGTGAGTTGTTTGATGTGCCCAAGCCGCGTTTGGTGTTTCCCAGACAACAACACTTTGTGAGGGTTGTCCTTAACGAATGGGAACAACCTACGCGCCTTGTTGGAGTTCCTCCTAGTTGGGATAAGCGTTATCCCTTTCCGGAGGATTTGGTGAAGCTTTGGTCGGTTCCCCCTGACGTCGATGCCCCCGTGTTGGGGCTGTCTAACACGACTGTGTTGCACTCCCCTGACACTACTACCATTAAGGATGGTGAGGATCGTCGGATTGATCAATTGGCTCGCCATGGTTTTATCAGTGCTGGATCGGCACTGCGACCGGTTTGTGCTTCGGCGCTTCTTTTGATGGCTGTCAGGTCCATTGTTAGAGATTTGTACGCAGATCTTGATCCCACTTGTGATGAGTTCATTTCTCTCAAGCAGTGTGAGTCGTTTATTTCATTTGTCATGACCGCCCAGGATGATGCACTTGCGATGTGTAGCAGGACCACGGCCCTGTTGGTTGCTATTCGTCGGTCGGTGTGGCTACGTCAGTGGACGGCGGACTTTGGCTCTAAGAAGTCGCTTACAGCTCTTCCTTTTGTGGGTTTGCGCCTGTTTGGCGATAAATTGGATTCGGTTACCAAGGGTGGTAAGTTGCCTCAACGCAAGAGGCCGCGTGGTTCCTTTCGGGGAGCGGTTTCTTTTAGTCCCTCCTTTCGGGGAGCCAGAGCGGGCAGAGGGGCCTCCTTTCCCGCTACCAGGGGTGCAGGTTGGTCTCGGGGGAGGGGCTGTGGCCGTTCCGGTCAGTCCTGGGGCCCCAAGGACAAGCCTGCTGGCAAGCCCGCTCAGCAATGAGGGGGTGCCCTCACCCGTGCGGGTGGGGGGACGATTGCGACACTTCTCCCAGGTTTGGGACCAGGAGGTTCCGGACAGATGGATCCGGGAGGTGGTGTCATCTGATTACAAGCTGGAGTTCGAGTCTCGCCCTCCTTCACGGTTTTTCAGTCTCGGGTGCCCACCGATCCTTTGGCCGCACAGGGGCTCCTGGCGTCGGTGAAGAATCTTCTGGAAATGGCGGTCACCCGGCCGGTACCGCACTTGGAAGTGGGCCTCGGGTATTACTCCAATCTTTTCACAGTCCCCAAGAAAGACGGGTCAGTTCGCCCTGTTCTAGATCTGAAGTTCCTCAACAGGTTCATCCGTACACGGAAGTTTCGCATGGATACTCTGCGATCGGCCATCAGTTCTCTTCGGCAGGGGGACTTCATGACGTCCATAGACATCGAGGATGCTTACCTACATGTTCCCATCTGCCAGGCTCATCAACGTTTTCTTCGGTTCGTGATGAAGGATCGGCATTTTCAATTCGTGGCACTTCCGTTTGGCCTTACCACGGCTCCAAGAGTGTTCACCAAGGTGCTGGCAGGGGTGATGCCCATTCTCAGAACTCAAGGCATTCGCATCGTACCTTATCTGGACGATCTTCTCATCATGGCTCCTTCTCTCAATCAATCGGAGACGGACACCAGGACGGTGGTCTCCACGCTGGAAAGCTTCGGTTGGGTGATCAACTATCACAAGTCATCCCTCGCCCCAGCCAGGGAATGCGGTTGGATTCTTGTCAACACAGGGTGTTTCTGCCCCAGTCCAAGATTTTTCTGATTCAGGAATTGGCTCGGTTCCTTCTTTCCAATCCTCGACCGTCTATCCGTCTGGGGATGAGACTGGTAGGGTTGATTGTTGCTTCTTTCAAGGCAGTTCCTTTTGCTCAATTTCACACAAGGACGCTTCAGCTTCATCTGTTGGCGTCTTGGGACCGGCGACCACGGTCGTTGGATCGGCTCTTCCAGTTGTCCTCCCGGGTCCGGCAGTCCCTTCAATGGTGGTTGGTCTCGACCAATCTCTTGAGGGGCAGGTCCTTTCTGACTCCTCTTTGGGAAATCGTCACCACGGACGCCAGTTTTTCGGGATGGGGGGGATTCTGGAAGGATCTTCAGTTTCGGGGGCAGTGGGGGCCTCGAGAGGCCCACTTGCCCATCAATGTTCTGGAACTGAGAGCCATCCGTCTGGTTCGCTCGGACAATCGGACAGCGGTTGCTTACATCAATCATCAGGGAGGGACTCGCAGTCTGGGTGCCCTCAGAGAGGTGTCCCTGATCCTGACCTGGGCGGAGGCCCATGTTCCTTGTCTCTCGGCAGTTTACATTCCGGGTGTGGAAAACGGATCTGTTGAGCAGGTGCTCTTCCCGTCTGGGGGAATGGTCTCTCCATCCTCAAGTTTTTCGGTCTCTGTGTCTCCGGTGGGGGACACCGGAGGTGGACCTGTTTGCCTCTCGTCACAATTGCAGGCCTCCGACCTTCTTGTCGCTTTCTCAGGATCCTCTGGCTCTGGCAGTGGACGCCATGTCTCTGAGATGGGGGGAACTGGGGTTTCTGTACCTTTTTCCTCCGATACCCATGCTAGGCAAGGTGGTACGGAAGCTGGCTCTGGAAAGGGTGTCCGCCATTCTCGTGGCTCCAAGGTGGCCAAGGCGAGTATGGTTCGCAGACATCGTTCGGCTGGCGGTGGATCAGGTCATTCTGCCTCTTCGGCCCGATCTGCGCACTCAGGGTCGGCTGTGTTACCCCAATTTACCAACGCTGGGTTTGACGGCTTGGCTGCTGAAACCTTCATCTTGAAGGAGGAGGGTCTTTCTGACTCAGTTGTTAAGACTCTGATCTGTGCCCGGAAGAGGTCTTCTTCTACCATCTACTATAGGACTTGGAGAGCCTATATCGCTTGGTGTGAGGTTAGATCTTTGCCTTGTAGGGTCTTTTCGGTTTCCAGGATTTTGGATTTTCTGCAATCAGGGCTGGACTCTGGTCTCCAGCTGAGTACTTTGAAAGGGCAGGTTTAGGCCTTGTCTATCTTTTTTCAGAAGCCTTTTGCGCTTCATCCTTTAGTCAAAACCTTTTTCCAGGTGGTTACGCATGTGCGGCCTCCCAGGAAGCCATTGCTCCCGGTTTGGGACTTGAATTTGGTTCTTTCTGCTCTTCAGGCTCCTCCCTTTGAGTCCTTGCAGGATATTGCTCTTGCTACCTTGACTCAGAAGATTGCCTTCTTGGTGGCTATCACTTCGGTTCGGCGTGTCTCGGAGTTGGCGGCCTTGTCGATTCAGGCGCCCTACTTTGAGAGGCATCAGGACAAGGTGGTTTTTCGTTTCAAACCGGACTTTCTTCCTAAGGTTGTTTCTGCTTTTCATTTGAATCAGGATATTGTTCTTCCCTACTTGTGTCCTAAGCCTAAGAATGACAAGAAGAGGGTTTTGCATTGTTTGGATGTGGTACGCTGTGTTAAGTACTATTTGCTTACTACTTCTCCTTTTCTTAAGACTGATGCCTTTTTTGTTGTGCCCTGTGGGCCTAGGAAGGGGTTGGCTCCGGCTTAGTCTTCCATTAGCAAATGGATTCGTCAGGCTGTTGTTGAGGCCTATTCGGCCAAGGGGAAGGTTCCCCCTTTTCGTATCACTGCTCATTCTACTCGTGCTGTTGGATCGTCTTGGGCTTTTCAGCACCAAGCTTCTGTTGAACAAGTTTGTAAGGCTGCTACTTGGTCTTCTGTTCATACTTTTTCTAAGTTTTACAAGGTTGATGTGCGGGCCTCAGCGGATGCTGTGTTCGGCCGCAAGGTTCTGCAGACTGCAGTCATTTAAGTTATGCTTCATTTTGCTGTCGGATACCCACCGCTTTTGGATGTCCCTATCGTCAGAATTAAAGGGGAAGCGGGGTGTGTGACACGCTGAGAATAATACCATTTTGTGAGTACTCACCTGTAAAATGGATATTGTCAGTGTGTCACACACCCCGCTTCACCCGCCCTTTTTTGATATCCTGGATCCTCTATATGGTGAAGCTTTCCTTAATTTTATTTTGAGGTTACCGTTGGATTTCCTGGTACCTTGTCTTACTGCTGTTTGAATTCACTGGGTGTTAAGTGGGAGGTCCCAGGTATATATAGGCCGGAAGGGGCTCATTTTTCAAGACTTCCCTCTGCAACGTCGCCTCCTGCTGGAGGATAACCCTGTCGTCAGAATTAAAGGGGAAGCGGGGTGTGTGACACACTGACAATATCCATTTTACAGGTGAGTACTCACAAAATGGTATTTTTGTGGTCCCCAAGTTCGGGCATACATTGAATTCAATGAGGTTCGGGTCAAGCTCAGGGACCTGAACCAAGCTTTTACGGGAAGTTCGGCCAAACTTTCCGAACCTGAACTTTTATGGGCTTTCTCAACACGACTTATATATCTCATCACATTATAATCAATAAGGGCACTTATAATACAAAGCTTTCTTAAGATTGTATTGGGATTGTACAATCAAATTGAAATGTGTATCTGACAGTTTGGTTTTAGCACTGCCCCACTAAGGCTTATTATTGACCATGACCTATGCTGTAATTGGTTAATAATGTCAGTGCACGGCCTCTCTCTGCCGCATTGCTCCTCCTGCTGCTGTGCTGTGAAGACGTGATTTGCCTTGCTGCAGGACAACTCCCTTCCCAGAGCTCCTCCAGTGATATCAACCAGAATAAGCTGCCCCTCTCCAAAACATTCAAAAAATAAATAAATTAAAGACACCAAAAATGACACTGAATGTAACACTCCAGAAGAATTATGAACCACAAACCACCTACTGTAATGCACAGCTATCAAAAAGTAATATTCAAAGGGTGCAGGCCCCAAAGCGCCCGGATACACAGTTTCACTTAGTACATGAACCACAACAGTGAGTCTGCCAGCACAGGCTCAAATGGGTGCTTTTTAAAGATGAGGCCGCACAAACCAGCAATAAAAATAATTCAAAATGTTTAATGTCGCAGAAAGTACCAAAAACACATATCCATATATACACATACAAAGACAAAATTCTTAAAAAACATAGAAAGACAATGCCCTCCGGTGGCCAAACCCTATAACTGACTCTAACCACAAATATATAAAATGCCTGCCTATTAAGAATGCTTTTAGCTGTTTGGGGCCATTTATAAACACTCAATAGTGAAGTATATAAAAAAATATATTATTTAAACACATGATGACAAAAACAACGAATCTACACATTTATATGTAAGACAATTTCATAATAAGATCAACAAAGTGCAAAGTGCTAAGTAGTTATGTGCAAAAGTATGCTAAAGAATAACAAACAAAATAGTAAACCATACTGTGATGTTCTATACTCTCTCAAGTGCAAAAACCTATCCAATTATAAACAAACCTACTTGGTTCCAGGCCGGGCCTGGAGCATAGGCGCCGAGTCAGGAAGCCGGTGATGAATAGGTTAATCTGGCACCACAGATCCCATCACCTCTACCTCTTCTCATTGGTAGATGGGATTGGAAGGAAAGTTGACACAGGAATAGGAAATATTCGGCTTGGATTTCCTGCTTTCAGCACAAAGGAGAGTTGAATAGACGTCTCCATGACACTTTGCTTTAGTGATCCCTGTTAAAATGCTTAGGTTGTTTATGGCTGCTGAATCCCTTTAAGGTGGGCCCGTAGATTTTTGTGGTAAGTAAAGTAAATGTTGACATCACCATATGAAACAGCTATTACATTAGGACACATTTTCTCTTACCCTGAATTTCTTTGCTTGGCACCCGGTGTGTGCCATAAATAATTTCCACATTGTATTTTGCACGGTAATAGTTATTTACAAGTCATTAAATGTGAATTTCCAAAGCTGTTTTACTGGAATTGGTATTTGATTTCTGAAAATCCATGAAACATTTCATGAAACTGGAAAATGTCTGCTTTTACTGACCCTGTGGATCAAATGAAGGGATTAAAACATTCTCAAAGGAATATGACTTCAGACTAATAATTTTACCAGAAAATGCCAAAGTAAAAATGAAATGTATAAATAGGAAATTAAATGGTGTTATGAGCTGTGCTTATAGTTATCATAGCCATTGAGGGTTATCCAAATCTTGATATCCAAGGGTTTGTAACATTTGATATAAAGAAGAATGTAACTACTGTATAGGTATGTGCTGCTTATATTACAACTAACACAAGTTATGACATGCTGTACTTTAACATATAGCTACTGTAAATCCTTTTACAAACCAATAGGTGAGACTGGACATAGATATATGTAATATGTAATATTCATTACAACAAAAAGGATGAAGCAACTTAATAAAAAAATTACACAAAAAAGTTATTCTTATAGTTTTGAAAGCCCCTGTAATATTTTCCTTTTAGTCAGGGGTTCCCAAGCAGTGGTATGAGACAACCTATTAGGTGGTACGCAGCAGGGCCAAGTTGATCTGCTGCCATATGTAATTCACACATTTATGATTTGCTCCATAAGTAAAAGCAAGTGCTCCAAAAGTGATGAAAACTTTGTGTGCATTTCATGCATGTTAAATGGATGTTTTATGTATTTTTACATGGTTTTAGGTAACCCAAAGGTACCACCTAGGAGGCACCTGAGAACGTGAGAATGGTACTTGATGAACTGCACTTGGTTGGGTTATAGTATTGGACAGTTCTAATGAAGTACAGACCTTTTTCTAATGAGATAAACATGTTATTTTATGTTTGGGAATAACAGTTCGACTAAGGAGAACTCAAACACATTAAAAATGAATATTTTCAAATGTGTTTGCATTCCCAAGTGTCTAAAATATTAGTATACACAGAAAGGATACAAAAAAGGGGAAAGTCCACTTTTAGGGACTTTTCCCTAGACCTCAGATCAGTAGCGCCATTGCAACATGAGGCCCCTCTGCTTACTTGCCACTTTCTGGCAGCCCCAGAATCGGACACCCTCTCCTGCACTTTTGACTAAACAGTAAAATTCCCTTAAAATTATTTGTACTTCACATATAGCCTTGTCACTGGTGCAGCAGATTTTGATTTTTAAACTTTGTTTTTCATGTCTTTGAACTCAACCTCTCCAGAAAAATATAAAGGAGCACCTTCAATTTCTGGAGAGCCAGAGTTTTAGCAAAATTAGGAAAATCTTCTAACCAATTTATAAATAACAGCAGCCTATGGGGAACAAATCTGGAGAGGCTCATTGTTGCATTTCTTGAAATCCCCATATATTTCTTCCAAGTTTATGAAACAAAAAAACTTCTTAATTAGACTTTAGGCTCGATTCAGAGAGACACAAAAAAACTTTCAAAACGGTGCCGATGTCGTATTTTTTTCAAATGTTCCCGCTCTCGTATGAGCGTTCGAGCAATTCTATGCATGCATTGAAAACCTTGTGTAAAGTTTCCGTCCGTTCGTACGGCAGATTACGAATTACGCGGATGTCATTTTCCATCCAGACTTTTCCGTTTCATTTCCACATGTTACAACGTAGGCTTTCGCTTTTGCCCTTTTCCCATCGTATCCTCCAACGAATCCTTTACGTTTCCCGATAGATTCTGTTTCCATTTTACCCAAAATAATCGTCCAGACGGAATCCTTACGATCTTGCGCCTGCGCACTACAAACTTAACTCATTAAAGTGCTCACCTACATATTTGCCACCCTCACTTCTACTACAATGTTTAGCTAAACCACTTAACACTCCATCCTCCATCTTCCCTTTTGGACCCTTAAAGCTCACCCTAACCACTTAGCACTATCCTGCCTTTTCCCTTTTGGGTCCTTAAAGCTCACCCTAACCACTTAGCGCTATCCTGCCTTTTCCCTTTTGGGTCCTTAAAGCTCACCCTAACCACTTAGCGCTATCCTGCCTTTTCCATTTTCGGTCCCTAAAACTTACCCAAATCACTTATCACTATCCTCCATCTTCCCTTTTGGACCCTTAAAGCTCACCCAAATCACTTCTCGGTCATGTGAATATTCATCTTTAAATATTTCTGTGCCCATTAGTTTTGTGTTAATGTAGTTTGTTAATGAAATGACAATGTAATTTTTTTGTAATAATTACCAGCATCAAATATGCATTTTTTAAAAATGTGTTTAATTTCAACTTTTTACAACTATAAAAAATTAAATACATAGCAATGGCAGGCCACTGAACATTATTCTTCATCTGTGGTCCACAACAAGTTGCGCAGTTCCTGCATCTCGCCCACCAACTGAAGGACCCTGACACTCAGTTGTGCCACTCTGGCACGTGTGGTCCCTGTAAATTAAAATTTTGGTATAACCATGTTGGGGTCATACTGCAGTGCCCCCCCCCCCCATATGGTCCAAATACCTAAATCTGGACTTCATAAGCCAGAGGGCCCTCGCCACCACGGGCCGGGTTTTGCATAGTGCCCGATTAGAGAACCCCTGGCCCGCATTCTGCAGGCAAAGAACGGGCATCAGGAGCAAGGGCGAGTGGCACATCTTGCGGTTCCTGCAACCAAATATAAAATAATTACACAAAGCAAAGGTAACCAACTAAAACACTAACTCCTACAACACATTAAGATTCAAGTTCAACAATCCAAATATAATTCACAAAGGACATAAGTCTAAAAAAAATAGCAATTATATGGATGTGTGGAAAAATAAATGTTTACATGCTAAGGACTAATTTAGGTCAGCATTAAAATGCATCTATAAGACATACATGAAATGTATTGATTCAGGTGCATTGCTATACAATTTATGGCCTCGGCCATGCTGATACATGCAATGCCTTGGTGCTAAAGGCGCGCAGACTCCTCCACATAGCCGCAAAACATGTTCAACAATAGCAATCCGAGTCCTCAGAGGTGTCGGAAGTGGTTTTACAATTAAACGAATTTATAGGGTGGTGAGCTGTCGGCAAACAGCTCTCTGAATCAGACGGAAACCATCCCAGCAGCGGAAGTTTTCTGAAGGAACGGAAATTTTTCAATTTTGTTTGAAAATGTTCCGAATTGCTTCCGTTTATCGAAAGCGCATATACACATTCTCCCGAACGTTCGTGCGAGTGAAAAATGTACGAAAAAAAGCCAAAAAATGACAAACACCCACCAAAACTTTCACAGACAGCTACGGAAGTCCGGACGAATGTGTCTCTGAATCGAGCCTTTTGTACCCTTCTTATGGAACTAGTTTGTATAGCCTCCATACAAGATGATGGTTCGCCACTACATTTAGAAAAAATATTTATTCACAAAATGTTTGAACTGGCGAACTGTAATTATAACTCACCAGAGACAATCTGGTGCCCGTTGACTGTGCCTGTTATCATGTTGAGATAAGCAAACTTTTCTAAAGTTAGATTTGGGTGATTTGCAGAATTTCCCCCAAAAATGTGGGTTCATCCAAACTGTAATTTAATGAACTCGCTCATAAAAACAATAAATTAAAAAGCTTACCTCAGCCCCGTTCCAGCACCAGGGCAATGTCCTCATCATCAGGCTGCCATAGTGTCTTTACCCAGACAGAGGATCCACATCCTTTGCCCCGTGTGGGGTCCCCTCTCCAGCCTATTTACTTTTTTATCTTTAATCTTGTTTTTATTAATATTTTCAGACATGAAAAAAGCATGCAAAAAAACAGATACATGGGGCGAGGTCAGAGAAACAAACCCTCATTACAATTGTTACAAGTGATTATGCCACCCAGGCCATATGGCGCCCCAACCCCCCCTCCCGCCCACTGCGGCCCGGCCCGGCCCGGCCATCGTGTATTGGACCCTCAGTAGTGTTTGCATCTCATACCCTCACCGGCAGGCATCCATAGTCCTAGGTGGTAAGCAATCGGATCTGCCACCCACTTTTTTAATTTTTAAGAGTTAAATCCTTTAAAAAAGAGCCTCGCAGCCTCTAATAGTGTTGCTGTGACATTCTCCTGCTGTGACATACTCTGATGACGTTTGACAGAATCTTTTGGAATATTCATGCTTAGCAACTAAAGTAATTAATTGCTTCCAGACTGCACAAGAAGACAGCAACATGTATGTGTTAATTAACAAAATATTATTGTCCTAACAAAATAATGTATTTTAGGGTAAAAAAAAAACTTTAAAATAATGGTAAGTATCTATACATTAGTATATTATTATAAAGTTCCTCTTAATCCATGTGGCCCCAAACCTCGGGCCATCGCTATTTGGGATGACTATTCTCTTGAAATGCCCTGGAAATGATGAAAATATGAGAAAGAAAAACATTCCTTTATGCTCCTGCAGCACCTCTTCTATGTTTCTGCACTATTGACGGGGATGTTACCCCAATGACATCATTGCCACACACAGCAGTAGGATTAAAAGGAGGAGGAGGAGCTTTACAGCTGAAACAGGTGCCATTATCTGGGATTAGAGTGAAGCAGGAACAGTAAAAATTGGCAGGGGAGCAGTTCAGGAGATACTAGATAAAAATGTGGGTTTTGGCCTGCTTTAATGTAATGGACAGAGTATTTCTTTTCATCCAATTTACAGAATGTATTACTACACTAGTTTTAAAACTAAAAGAAGAAACAACTTAAGACAAAACTTAACATACATGCTTATTAGTGTTGGTCGAACCCAAACTTTGTGGTTCGGGTTCCCAAACATGGACATCTGACCGAACCCAGAAAAGCTGGTTGATGGCCAGCTAAGCCCATCAACCATCTTAACCTAATGCAGCGGGTGCATCTCTTCCCCCGGTCGCCCCTTATATGTAATATTAAATTGTGGTCAATAGTAAGAAAACCGGGGTCCCACAATCCCCAGATATGTCACACCACCCCAGAGCAAAAGTAGCACCACTGAGAGTATACCAAAATAATAATCTTTATTCAGTTTACACTATTTACATCTACATGTGTATATTGGACACCTAATCATAAAAAACATATAAAACAAATATACAACACTAGACATTTAAAAACAAGGCGAATCCCCCTTCATATCATCCACAATAAATGTAAACACCATAATCCAAATAATAAGCTTAATATAGAAAGTGCGTGTGCTGTGTACCCACTATATGGATTAAATATATAAATAATAATATCAATATCATTTATTTTCATGGATCTGTATGTATCTGTACAAACACATACATATCCACGAATATTTGTGCCGGCACAAAAAAATTAAAAATATCAAAGATTGGGCCCCTTTAAATAAATAAATAATTAAATAAATACATACAACCACCTGTGTGCTATAAAACAATCAATATATAAAAAAATGTAAATAAAGTGTAAGAATCTGTACCAAATGAATAATCGTGACAAAATGTGAATATAATATATGAAACTATCCACACGGTTTAAACAGTATAGCCCCTATTTCCACATTAATACCACTGTGTAAAGTGCCAAATGCTAACCTATCCTCTATGTAACTACATCTCAATTTCCAACACAATGTAACAGGTGGTCATATAGAAACCTTAAACACAATGAAAAACTGTGCCAGCAAATTCAAAATGATACTACCCGAATAACCACAGAGCCACAGCAACACACATGAAGAGGGGGACCGCACTCGAAACACCCACGCGCCCGCCGCTGCCCGTGCGGCTTCAAAGGGTGAGGGTCAATGATCAATAAGCTCATGTGTTTATATACCTGTCCCTACCTGTGCAGCAGCGCGTCCGTCCTCTCATCCCGCCCCTCCAAAACACGTGCAAACCCAGGAAGTAAACCTCGCATCCAACCCTGATGACGATAATGACGTCACCTATTCCCCGCTCACGTGACTATCGTCACCTGACCCAGTAGAGCTGTCAAATCAAACCCCAGCACAACAACGCAGAGGTGAAGGCACCTAGTTTTGAAACAGCCCCCCCACAAATCCAAGCTCACCCCGTCAGGTGCCCCGCGTGGTCACAAAAACGGCGATGCCGAGCGCAAGGCGGGGGAAAAGAGATGGACGTGGGGGGGAGGCGGGGGAAGGGGCGAGGAAGGGAGGAAGGGGAGACAAGAGGGGGAACAGGGCGCACCATACACAACGGGACAGCAGAGCATACAGTTATACCAATCCCAATATATAAAGCCATAACCTGATTATCTACAGACAAAGTCATATAATTGCATGTATATGTATATGGCCTGACCCTCAAAGGGTATCTAAAGCAAACATGTTACACAGTGGCGGGGACAATATCCTAATTTACTAACACTCAAAAGAGTGTCCAAAATAAACATCCATAATAAACATCCAAAATAAACTGTGGGTAAACAACCCAAGTGAACAGCCAGAAAGACCTATATGACATGTGTAGACAGACAGCCACCAATGACAGTGACCTTCTCCATGCTGTTTTCGTTACTATAATTAGTGCAGGGCTACCTATCTACACGCACAGCCCATGTACATGAAGCCAGCAACCATAACCATCTACAGATGAATACACAAAATATATAGCCAAACCACTAGACCATGGAATTGTCAAACAATGACTAATCCTGAGGTCCCTTCTGTTGGCGTGTACTCTATACGGGTAAGTATGGAATTTCTTCTGGGGTCCATATGACCTCCTGCTTGTTTTTGTTTTTATAGTTGAAGTGAACTGATTGTTCCCGATCCTGATTGGTTCATGTAGTCTTTTCTTCAAAGGCCATGATGTTCACAAGAAAAAATGAAAAAATGAAGGGCCATGATGTTCAATGGAGGAAGTATCCCACAGATATAAATCAACCAATCCTGATGAACTCAATAGGCACTATGCATGGTGCTCCTAAAGAAATGTGTACACCTGAGGGTGAAAAAAAGTGAACATGATAAATCAAAAGGACTGAATATTAAATTGTGGTGGTGGGTGGTGGCAATGAGTGAGGGGTCCTCTTTAAGCTAATGTAGAGCATGCAGCAGCAGGAAGCGACTGTACACCTAAGCTGGGGCAATCAGGGGAGTTGTTTACTTTGTCAAAATGGCCACAGCCAGGGCTTTAAGAAGATGGCCGTGAGGACACTGGCAGAGTGAGTGGCAGAGGCCAATGGCAGAGGGTGGAGGGGTTATGTAAGCGGTGGAAGACGGCAATGGGGGTGGAGGGGTTAGGTAAGTGGTAGAAGACAGCAGCAGGTTTGGAGGGGTTAAGTGAGTGGTTGAGGACAGTGGCAGGGGCTGGAGTAGGTAGGTAAGTAGTGGACAACAGCAGCAGGGGTGGAGAGGTTAGGTGAACAGTCGAGGACAGTGGCAGGGGGTGGAGGGGTTAGGTGAGTGGTGGAGAACAGTGGCAGGGGGTGGAAGGGTTAGATGAAAAGTAGAGGATAGCGTCAGGGAGTGGAGAGGTTGGGTAAGTGGTGGGGCAGTGGCAGGAGGTGGAGGGGATAGGTGAGTGGTTACAAAGCACAGCATACAGCATTGATTGGACAGGAGGAGTCTGTGCATGTGCCGGGGGACAGTCAGAAAGGTGAGTTTTTACGACGATCAAGCTTTAACCCTTCTAGCGCCAGGTAAGTAAAATTCACATAGCTGCCTCTCCTGTCGTTAAACGGCAACTACGTAAATTTTATGTACCTGGCTTCCCCCCCCCCCCCCCCAAAAAAAAGCCACTCACCTGACCGAACCTATCGAGCCGGCAGGGTCTCCTCTTCATCTGGGGGGGGGGGGGGGGGGGGGGCTTCAATCCCCCACCCAGCCCCCCCCCCCCCTGGCTGCAGGGAAGTGCCTGGAATAGGTGCCCCCCTCTTCCGCAGCCGCCGGAATTACATGTAAAACAAAAAACATTACATTTACTCACCTCCTCTTCCCGGGGGGGGGGGGACACGATCACCCCCTGGCTCTTCTCTTTTCAGGAGGGTGGCCAATGGGCCCTCTCCCCCTGTCTTCTCGATGGACACTGCCATCATGCTGAGTAACGGATAACGTCACCATGTGGGTGTCATCCCAGCTATTGCCGGCTCTGCTGTCAGATGCCCGGAGATCGCTGGGTAGAGCAGTGGAGGGGTGGGGGATGCTCTGATCCCCTGCCCCCCCTCCTCTGGCTGGTGATCACCAGCATTTGTCATCGGATCGCAGAGGGACACAGGAGCTGACATTCGGAGGTGAGTAATGAAAAAACATTTTTTTTTTAATAAAGTCATTTTTACTGTGTGTTGTGTGTTTTTTACTGTTAACCATCCATGAGACCCCTATACCAGTTCACAAGGCTCTGGGTTTGGCAAGTCACCTGCGGCTAGCGGGTGACTTGCCATTAACCCCGAGCCCCCTCATTACCTGCCTCCCCAAAGCCCAGGGGGGGGGGCAGAAGAGCCCGTGGCCATAGGCTATGTCGGCTCGTAGCCTGCAGGACCAGGGGCCACCAAAGCTGGCTCCTGCACCCTGTTCTGCATCTTTGGACGCTGGCAGGAGTCACAGGCCACGACCTACCCAGGGGCCAAAACCTGATGGCTCTGAACTTGCAGCGGAGAAGGCAGGCAGCGGAGACTACGGAGTCGGGGGATCTGTGGAATGTAAGTTTTTTTTAATTTTTTTTTTACATTCGGCCGATAAGACGCACTGATATCCCCCCCCCCCCCGCACACTTTTGGGGGAAAATAAGAGAATCTTATAGGTCGAAAAAATATGGTAATCTTTGATTGTAGAAGTATTTAACTTTTGATTACAATTTATATAAAAGTATACTTCAAATTACTAAGTGTATTTACTCAAAATAATTGCTTAATCAGTGAATAGGTGACATAATTATATATGTTGCCTAGTTGGCAATATAGTAATATATAATTTACAAGAGGAAAGAATGAGTATAAGAAGAATAAAGGTAAAGAAGGGGAAAATGTAGCCCAGCCTCTGCAATCAGGCCACCTCCGAACGAGCCTTAACAAGGCAGGAACTTTTAATTATATTACAGACAATAAACATTTCATTGTCTTACATATATTCCCAGTATGTCACACACCCCGCTTCCGAATATTCATGACACTTGGGTAACTGTCCTGTAGAGGGTGATCTTGCAGAGATGACATGAAAAAAAGGAGCCCCTCCTGGCCCATAAATACCTGGGACCTCCCACCACCAGTCTTTCGTCTCTGCAGTCGGCGAGCAAGTCAGAAGATGGTTGTCTCCTCCTTGCAGGAAGCCGGGGTAACCCCACGGCCTTTTGTTTCTATTGCTGCTTGAACCTTTTTTCTCTTTCAATATTTTTATTTTATTTAACCAGGAAAATTAGCGATACAAACACGGCAATCGGCGGACCAAGTATAATGCAGAAGCCATCCCGCGCAGGGGAGACCATTACAACAGAGCATGCAAAATTACAGCACTCTATTGAAATAGGAGAGAATTCAACTCAACGGAACTATCCAATATTATATAGCAATGCTACCGCAGCAGAATTATAATGTCAATAAACTATCAACAGAACAGCAGCTGTCAGCATTAAGTCTCTATTCTCACCGCCTCCCATGTCGGGGAAGCAACACTAGCAGACGCATCCGCTCTCTTGCCGCAGTCTGCCCCCCCGGCCCCCCGGAGCCAGGCCACCCAGCGCCCGCAGGGCGCCCCCACCCCGGGGCCCGGGAGAGCGGCGCGGGGCAGGCCATCGCGCACGCAGCGAAGGGGTCATGGAACAAGGGAAAAGAAAAAGAAAAGGGAAGGGGAAGAACACAATGGCATGAAAGGGTAGGTTAGGTTGGGGAGGAAGACAAGGGGAAGAAGTGGGGGGGGGCCCTAAACCTCTCAATGTCCTCTGTTTTTAACCAAGTTTAGAGACAGATTATAGGCTGGCCTGCAAGCTAATAGGGTTGAGTGCTGTGGCTCCTTTAAGACTTTTGTATCCTAATTGCCCTGCTAACGTGCACCTCCCAGGTTAGTTATAAAATGATCTGAGCGGCTGCCACCCTCCCCTTTGTTTCTTTTGAATTTGTGCAAGCACATGGTGTGTGGGGTCTAGGCTGTATTGCAAGGTCTTTGACCCTTCCACCCCATGGCTTGCACTTGAGAGGTTTAGGGCAACCTCAGTTAAGTCTGCTCCCAATTTATCTATTGCACTGTATGTCCCAAATGGGCTCTCAGAGATTAGAGTTAGGACTGCACCCCACAGAGGCACTTTGGCGTAGTGGTGCAGCTTAAGCATACTTCTGCAGATGTGTGTGACCGAGTCCTCTGTTTTTAACCAAGTTTAGAGACAAATTATAGGCTGGCCTGCAAGCTAACTATCACGCTCCCGGAACCACAATTTACTACTTGGACAACTCCAGCTCTCTTGGTAAGGACCTCAACCCCCAATCTCCGCTGCCAGCTTCACCTATAGGAGCCCCCGCTTGCCGAGACGCAGAACACGCCTGCTCGGGATCGGTTGCCCCCAGGACTTTATGGCTCAAAGGTTGAGGTCTTACGGTACAGAGTACTGGAGAGCCCGCGGCTGGAAGTGGAATCGGGTAGCCGGTATGTGAGCGTAAGGTGGAAGTCCAAGGACAGGCAAGGGTCGGCAACAGGAGTGAAGATCGAGGATGGTCAAAGGCAAGCAAGGGTCGGCAACAGGAGTGGAGATCGAGGATGGTCAAACAAGCGAGGGTCGGCAACAGGAATGGGGATCAAGGATGGTCAAACAAGCGAGGGTCGGCAACAGGAGTCAGGATCAATATCAGGGATAAACAATGGCTAGGGTCTAGGCGCTATCACAGGCAACAAGCAACTGCGGGGAAAAGAGCTTTATAGGGACAGACATAGGAGGGAAGGTATTGTGATTGGTGCACACAGGATCATAATAATGATTGGCCAGAACAAGGAGTGCACAACAGGAGGGGGGCGTAAGCCCCACTGAACCCAGGGCTCATTGGCCCTTCAACAACCCAGCACTGATTGGATATAGGGCGTACAGCCCAGCAACCCCTATTGGGCTCATTGGCCCAACACAGCAGAGGGCGTGCTGCCCAGCTGGGCTCATTGGCCCTTTAACTGAAAAGGGGGCGTGCCCCTTTTAATATTCACTTCCTCCGGCGGCCGCGCTGAGAGCAGCGCCGCCGGAGGGCATAGAGGGAACGTGCTCGCGCCGGATACGCCGGCAGAAGGAGGGGGCGCGCCCGCAGCCACGCGAGCCACCGCCCGGTGCGGCCGGCGCCTGAATGGCGGGGCGACAGGGACACCGCTGGAACGCGGCACAGGTAAGCTGACCGTGACACTACCCCCCCTTTCATGAGGGGCCTCCGGACCCTCACCAGGTTTCCCCGGATTGTCACGATGGAATTTTTTAATAAGAGCTTTAGCATGCACATCTTTTGCCGCAACCCAACATCTCTCCTCAGGACCGTAACCGACCCAGTCAATTAAATATTGTAAAGAATTACGGAGCTTGCGTGAGTCAAGAATTTTGTTCACTTCATATTCTGGTTCGTTATCTACTAGAATAGGCGGCGATGATGGACGCGGTAC
Organism: Gastrophryne carolinensis; assembly: GCA_027917425.1. Classification (NCBI taxonomy): domain Eukaryota; kingdom Metazoa; phylum Chordata; class Amphibia; order Anura; family Microhylidae; genus Gastrophryne; species Gastrophryne carolinensis. The sequence continues at coordinate 304,435,790 of CM051234.1, read as the reverse complement.
ATTCTTGGCTGGTTTTAGCAGTGACACGTGAAAAGAATTTGGGATTCTCATGGTTTGCGGGAGTTGAACCTTAAAGGACACGTTGCTTAATTTCTGAATAATGGGGAAAGGGCCAATAAACTTAGGCCCTAACTTACTGGACGGTTGCCGGAGAGAAATATTTTTTGTAGAAACCCAAACAAAGTCCCCAATCTGAAGCGCGGGTTCTTGAGACCTGTGGCGATCGGCAAACCTTTTGTATCTAAGAATAGTTTCTTTCAAAGTCTGCTGGACGCGCGTCCAGATGTTCTTCCGCTCTTGGAGCCGCTCTTCCAATGCCGGTAAATTGGAAGAGGACCCAGAGAGAGAGGAAGCCCTGGGATTCCTCCCAAAATTGCAGAAAAACGGAGAAACTTTGGTACTTTCATTCGGCGCATTATTGTATGCAAATTCCGCGAAGTCAATATATTCTGACCAGTGTTCTTGAGCGTCGGAAATGTAACACCGCAAATACTGTTCTAGACTTTGATTGGTTCTCTCTGTCTGTCCATTGGTTTGAGGATGGTAAGCAGAAGACAAAGATATCTGAATCCCCAAGCGAGAACAGAAGTTCTTCCAAAAACGCGAAGTAAAATGCACACCCCGATCGGAAACTATATTAGATGGTATGCCATGGATACGAAAAATGTGCGAGATAAATAATCGCGAAAGCTCAGGAGCTGATGGTAGCTTAGATAAAGGAATAAAATGTGCCATCTTACTGAAACGGTCGACGACCACCCAAATCACAGTGTTCCCATGTGAGAGAGGCAAATCTACAATAAAATCCATAGAGATATGAGTCCATGGTTCTTTAGGAATCTCAAGTGGGACTAAACACCCACTAGGGGCCTTGTGAACCCCCTTACTTCGTGCACAAACAGAACATGCGTCGATAAAGGTAGTTATATCGCGTCGCATAGTAGGCCACCATACAAGGCGTCGGGCTAAAATGAAAGTTTTACGATTTCCTAGATGTCCAGCAGTTTTGGCATCGTGAAACTCGCGAATTACATCGGAACGCAGATGCGGTGGTACAAACTGACACCCTAAAGGTACATCTACAGGGGATTCATTTTGAAATGGCGCCAAGGCATTCGAAAGATCAGGAAGCAAGGCCCCAATCACACATCCCACAGGCAAAATAGGTTCACCCATATCACCCCGATCCTTACAATCCCCAAACAAGCGGGACAGAGCATCCGCTTTAGAATTTTTTACTCCTGGCTTGAATGTAATTATAAAATTAAAACGCGAGAAAAACAATGCCCAACGAGCCTGACGAGAGTTCAGTCTCTTAGCTGAGCTAATGTACTCAAGGTTTTTGTGATCAGTATAGACCGTGATCGGATACAATGACCCCTCCAACCAGTGACGCCATTCATCAAAAGCCAGTTTAACCCTTTAAGTGCCAGCCTACCTGGAGTTTTTGTCACACTCTGTTGCCAGACCATTTTGCACTATTTTGCGCTCCCCATGTTCAAATGTGATTTTTGAAGGGATTTCCAGGGATTTCCCAGGAAAATGATATATTGTTTTTTTCAGCAGAGTCTGGGCTTTAACATGAAATGTCTTGTTTGTCATTTTTTAGGTGTATTCTCAATATTTTTGGTTAAATATGTGCAAAAAAAAAAAAAAAAAAAAAAAATTTTTACATATTGTAGTTTTTTTTGTAATAAAAAATGTAAGTTTGTCAATGAAATCTTATTGCGTGTGAAATCCCAATTTCTCCCGGTTACAGCGGTACCACATATGTATAGGTAGACACCCTTTCCTGCCCAGGAGACTCCCCCAAACTGAAACAACGCTTTAGGGGATTTTCAGATAAAATACAACTGTGCTACGCAATATGCGCACCTTGCAGTTTTTCCAGAAAAACAACCCTTTACATTTGAAATACCCCCAACAAACTATATATTCTCTGGAAGTACACACCTCAGGCTTTCTAGGCGTACCAGGCTTGTTGATGTGGCCATAGTTTTCTGGAAGTAATCCCTCAATGGATTCTTTGGTTGCAAAGAGTTTCCCTAAAAAAAGGATAAAAAAGCAGAATCAAAGCCACATTTTCCTAAAAAAACTATATACAAACAAGAAAAAACAAGTTTAATCTGGAAACGCAACATCCCCCGAACAGAACGATACCCAACATGCATTGCTACTGTCAAGGGAAGAGTTGCCAAACACCCCAAAGTAAAGGATGTGCGTAACGGTAATTTTACTTGAAAATTTCAGCTCTGCAGACAAAGTGCGCACCTTGCGATTTTTCAACCAAAACAACCCTTGACATTTGGAATATCCCCCATAAACCATATATTCCCTGAAAGTACACACGTTAAGCTTTCTAAGGGTACCCAGCTTGTTGTAGTGGGCTCATCTTTCTGGAAGTAATCCCTCAAAGAATTCTTTGTTTGCGCAGGGTTTCCTTAAAAAATTTATAAAAAAGCTGAATAAAAAACACCTTTTCCTAAAATATAAATATGCAAACCAGAAAAAACAAGCTAAGTCTGAAAGCGCAAGGTCCCCCGAACAGAACAATACCCAACATGCATAGGTACTATTAACCCTTTTAATTGCCAGCCTACTTGAGATTTTGTCACCCTCTGTTGACAGGCCATTTTTCCCCATTTTGCGTCATGTTTTGCGACATGTTTTGCGCCATTTTTGCTGGAACTTTCAGGAAAATTATATATATATTTTTTTGCAGCAGAGTTTAGGCTTTAACATGAAATGTCTTGTTTGTAAATTTTTTTTTTTTTTTTACAATATTATTAAGTAAAAATAATAAATAAATAAATAAAAAATGTTTTAAAAAAATTGACTCCTTTATTTTAAATAAAAAATGTATTTTATTAAGGAAAATCATATTGCATGTGAAAGCCCCATTTCTACCGATTAGAACGGTACCACATATTTATCGGTAGCCCCCCCATTCTTGCCCAGGAGACCCCCCCTAACTGAAACAAGTATTTTATAACATTCACAAAAAAAATACAACTACCATCCACACTACAAAGGGTTAAATCGAGAAAAAAAATGACATAGGGTCCCCCCTCCCAGGGGAGGGAGACCCCATTTTTTTTTTGATTTTTAAGGGTTAAAAACCCTTAAAAATCAAAAAAAAAATTGACGTGGGGTCCCCCTTACCCAAAGTAACCAGCCCGGGACCAGCTATGGGGGCTTGTAGGCACAGAGTGGGGGGGCCAGCTTTTGTGGCCCCCCCACCCTGCAGCCTACGAGCCCACATAGCCCATGTGGGCCCGGGCTCTTCTGCCCCCCCCTGGCCTTTGGGGAGGCAGGTAATGGGGGTGCCGGGGGTTAATGGCAAGCCACCCGCTAGCGCAGGTGGCTTGCCATCCCCCCAGCCTTGTGAACTGGTATAGGGGTCATGGACCCCTTACCAGTTCACAAGGGGTTAAATGTAAATAATCACACAGACACAAGCATAGAAAAAATATTTTATTATTTTTTATTTTTTTTTTTTTTACACTGTACTCACCTCCCATCCATCCTGGAGCCCTCTGTCCCTCGGCGATCACTGGCTTCTGCTCACTTGCTAGAAGCCTTTTATAGCTGCTGGATGACAGAACACAAAGGGTTAATCAAAAAAAAAAATGACATAGGGTCCCCCCTCCCAGGGGGGGGGACCCCATTTTTTTTTTGATTTTTAAGGGTTAAAAACCCTTAAAAATCAAAAAAAAAATTGACGTGGGGTCCCCCTTACCCACAGTAACCAGCCCGGGACCAGCTATGGGGGCTTGTAGGCACAGAGTGGGGGGGCCAGCTTATGTGGCCCCCCCACCCTGCAGCCTACGAGCCCACATAGCCCATGTGGGCCCGGGCTCTTCTGCCCCCCCCTGGCCTTTGGGGAGGCAGGTAATGGGGGTGCCAGGGGTTAATGGCAAGCCACCCGCTAGCGCAGGTGGCTTGCCATCTCCCCAGCCTTGTGAACTGGTATAGGGGTCATGGACCCCTTACCAGTTCACAAGGGGTTAATAGTAAAAAATCACTCAGACACAGAGAAAAAAAAAACTTTATTTTTCTTTTTTTTACACTGTACTCACCTCCGATCCGACGTCCCTCGCCGCTGTCCCGCGCCGCTGTCATGTTGCTGACAGATGCCGGTGGTGATCGGCGCAGGGCGGGTGACAGGTGAGGGGGCTCCGATCGGAGCCTCCTCACCTGACATCCGCCTCGCTCCGATCACCACCGGCATCTGACAGAGATGCCGGAGCTCGGAGGGGGTATAGGAGGAGCGGGATGACGTCATCCCGCTCCTCCCACAATGGGCGGAGCTAAGCGGCGGCGGCCATCGCCGCCATTAGAAGAGGTGAGGACCCGGAAGAGGGTCCTCACCTGAAGACTGCGCAGCCCAGGGGGGGGATCGGACCCCCCCCTGGTGAAGAGGAGACCCGGACAGAAGGCTCGGGCGCGCAGGTGAGTAAATGACAGTTTGTTTTTTTTTTTTTTTTACAGCGCCGATGTCAGCGCTGGAAACGGGGGGGGGGGGGGCGGCTGGTTTCGGGCCCCCCCCTGAAGACGGAGAACGACGGGGGGGCGATCGGATGCCCCCCGCGGGAAGAGGGGACCCCAAGCTTCACGGGGATACCGGAGGTAAGTGATTTTTTTTTCTATCTTTTTAACTGTTTGTGGGAAATGCCAGGCACGTAGTTTCTACGTGCTTGGCACTTAACGGTAGGAGAGGCAACCACGTAGAAACTACGTGCTTGGCATTTAAAGGGTTAATCGCCAATAACTCCCTGTTTCCAACATCATAGTTCTGTTCCGCGGTACTAAATTTCCGTGAGAAGTAGGCGCAAGGATGCAAACGATCAGGATGACCAGAGTATTGTGACAACACCGCCCCCACACCCAACTCAGATGCATCTACTTCAATGGTAAAAGGTTTATTAACGTCAGGGTGAACTAAAACTGGCGCCGAAGTAAAAGCCTGTTTTAGAGTCTGGAAGGCCTCATTGACCGAAGATGACCAGTTTACAGTGAAGGCGCCCTTGCGAGTAAGGTTGGTGAGAGGAGCAACAATTTTGGAGAAACCCTTAATAAAGCGTCGATAGAAATTAGCGAAACCTAAAAAACGCTGTAATTCTTTTAAAGTCTTGGGTTGTACCCAATCCCGCACCGCCGAAACTTTCCCTGCATCCATCTCTAACCCCTGGCTAGAGATTATATAACCCAAAAAGGGAACGGTGGTGACTTCAAACATACATTTAGAAATCTTTGCAAACAAGTTATTCTCTCTTAGTTTTTGAAGTACCATTTTCACATGCAGTCTATGTTCGGACAAAGACTTAGAGAAAATGAGGATATCATCCAAATAAATTACCATGAATCTGCCCAAATAGTCTCGGAAGACGTCATTAACGAAGTCTTGGAAGACCGCAGGGGCATTACAAAGGCCAAAGGGCATGACTAGATATTCGTAATGACCATCTTTAACATTGAATGCAGTTTTCCACTCATCCCCTTGCCGAATACGAATCAGGTTGTAGGCCCCCTTTAGGTCTAACTTGGAGAACACCCGAGCTCCTACTACTTGATTAAATAAATCCCCAATCAAGGGAAGGGGATACCGTTTTTTTACCGTGATCTTATTCAGGGCTCTGTAGTCTATGCAAGGCCTTAAACCACCATCTTTTTTCTCCACAAAAAAGAAGCCAGCCCCCGCAGGTGATGTTGAAGGACGGATGAACCCCTTGCTTAAATTCTCGGAGATGTACTCCTTCATGGCCAGTTCTTCCGGCCGAGTGAGATTATAAATTTTCCCTCTAGGAGGGATGGTCCCGGGGAGCAGGTCAATGGGGCAGTCATAGGGCCTATGAGGGGGAAGGGAATCTGCAGAACGTTCGGAAAAACATCAGCCCAATCTGCGTAAGGCTGAGGCAATCCCTGTGGCAGCATCTGAAAACTTTTGAGGGCAGTGGAAAAACAATGTGTCTTGCAGTAATTACTCCACCTCACTAAACCCTCAGTCTGCCAGTCTAAAATGGGGTTGTGGAGTTTTAACCAGGGATATCCCAGTACTACCGGGGTTTCTGGACAGTCAAAAACCAAGAACTCGATATATTCAGAGTGAGAAGAGCCAACGATTAAATTGAGAGGTGGGGTCTTGGTACTAACCGGACCTCCCTGGATGGCCTTCCCATTTATGGCTAGAACCTGTAGAGATTTTCCAAGGGGTACCAGCGGAATCCCCAGGACGGAGATCATGCTCCGGTCCAGGAAATTACCTGCAGCTCCACGGTCGATAAAGGCGGATACTGCCCGTTTGGAAGGACCCCAAGAAAGCTCTATGGGGATTAACATTTTATTCAAGTGAGAGTAATTAACGGACTCACCTAGATCAGTACTCCCCTCCTGATCTAGGCGAGGAAGTTTCCCGCCGGGTATCCCTTGTTAGGACAGGACCTAGCAAAATGTCCCGGATTCCCACAATATAAGCAGAGACCCATGGAGCGTCTACGCTGCTTCTCGTCCTGGGTAAGATGAGCTCTACCGATCTGCATGGGTTCTTCCAGTGAGGAAGAAGGTGTGTTTGCCCCAGGGGAAGGGAGTGGGTTGGGGGACTGAGATGGCTTAAAGGACGAGGAAGTCCTAACCCTTTCCCTGGCTCTTTCCCTAAGACGCCGATCTATTTTGATGGAGACCTGCATTAGCTGGTCTAGATCTGCTGGTGTAGGGAAATTGACCAAAGCGTCCTTGATACCCTCTGATAGACCCATACGGAACTGGCTACACAGGGCTGGGTCATTCCATCTGGAGTCTACTGCCCACCGCCGGAATTCAGAACTGTAATCTTCGGCAGTATTCCGACCTTGCTTCAAGGCCCGAAGCCTATTTTCGGCTGTGGACTGCTGGTCTGGGTCGGCATATAACACACCCATAGCCTGAAAAAAGGAAGTAACGGAGTGCAGGGCAGCATCATCGGGAGGCAGGCTAAAAGCCCATGATTGGGGATCTCCTTGCAAAAGGGAGATAACTAACCCCACCTGTTGGGTCTCGGTGCCCGAGGATCCGGGTCTCAATCTGAAGTACAGCTCGCAGGAATTTTTAAAATTGGAGAATCTGGCTCGGTCTCCAAAAAACTTCTCCGGTAACGGGACCTTCGGCTCCGACACGTGAGGTGGTACAGCGGATGCAGGAATTTGCCTGTTTTCTTGATTGGCCACTCTCTGGGCAAGTTGATTTATAGCTGTGGCCATAGCCTGTACTTGCTGTACCAGGTCATCCATGAGGGCCTGTGATATTATCACGCTCCCGGAACCACAATTTACCACTTGGACAACTCCAGCTCTCTTGGTAAGGACCTCAACCCCCAATCTCCGCAGCCAGCTTCACCTATAGGAGCCCCCGCTTGCCGAGACGCAGAACACGCCTGCTCGGGATCGGTTGCCCCCAGGACTTTATGGCTCAAAGGTTGAGGTCTTACGGTACAGAGTACTGGAGAGCCCGCGGCTGGAAGTGGAATCGGGTAGCCGGTATGTGAGCGTAAGGTGGAAGTCCAAGGACAGGCAAGGGTCGGCAACAGGAGTGAAGATCGAGGATGGTCAAAGGCAAGCAAGGGTCGGCAACAGGAGTGGAGATCGAGGATGGTCAAACAAGCGAGGGTCGGCAACAGGAATGGGGATCAAGGATGGTCAAACAAGCGAGGGTTGGCAACAGGAGTCAGGATCAATATCAGGGATAAACAATGGCTAGGGTCTAGGCGCTATCACAGGCAACAAGCAACTGCGGGGAAAAGAGCTTTATAGGGACAGACATAGGAGGGAAGGTATTGTGATTGGTGCACACAGGATCATAATAATGATTGGCCAGAACAAGGAGTGCACAACAGGAGGGGGGCGTAAGCCCCACTGAACCCAGGGCTCATTGGCCCTTCAACAACCCAGCACTGATTGGATATAGGGCGTACAGCCCAGCAACCCCTATTGGGCTCATTGGGCCAACACAGCAGAGGGCGTGCTGCCCAGCTGGGCTCATTGGCCCTTTAACTGAAAAGGGGGCGTGCCCCTTTTAATATTCACTTCCTCCGGCGGCCGCACTGAGAGCAGCGCCGCCGGAGGGCATAGAGGGAACGTGCTCGCGCACCCGCGCTGATGCCGGATACGCCGGCAGGAGGAGAAGGAGGGGGCGCGCCCGAAGCCACGCGAGCCGCCGCCCGGCGCGGCCGGCGCCTGAATGGCGGGGCGACAGGGACACCGCTGGAACGCGGCACAGGTAAGCTGACCGTGACACTAACAGGGTTGAGTGCTGTGGCTCCTTTAAGACTTTTGTATCCTAATTGCCCTGCTAACGTGCACCTCCCAGGTTAGTTATAAAATGGTCTGAGCAGCTGCCACCCCCCCTTTGTTGGAGTTCCCAAATCAAAAGCATTTTGATGGCATTATTCTTAAGGAATGGGAGAAGCCTACTCGGCTTCCAGTCATTCCTCAAGGTTGGGATAAAAAGTATCCCTTTCCGGTGGACATGGTAAAACGATGGTCGTCCCCTCCCGAGGTGGATGCCCCGGTGCTCGGGTTATCCAATACTTCTATTTTGCATTCTCCTGACTCGTTTGCTAGTGTCGGTTCAGCCTTGCGGCCTGTTTGTGCTTCGGCGCTTTTGGCAGTGGCTACCAGGTCTGTGGTTAGAGACCTGTTGAGTACCTCCAGGCTTGACCCGGCTAGTGATGAGTTCGCTGCCCTTAAGCGGTGTGAATTGTTCATGTCCTTTGTGCTTGCCGCCTTGGATGACACTATGGTCATGTGTGGTAGAACCTCGGCCTTGCTTGTAGCTATTCGGCGGTTGGTATGGTTGCGCCAGTTGGCGGCTGATTTTACAGCACTTCCCTTTGTGGGATTGCGGCTCTTTGGAGAAAGATTAGATTATGTCACGAAAGGAGGGAAGTTACCTCAGCGTAAGAGGCAACGTCGTCCCTTTCGGGGGGCGGCCTCCTTTAACCCTTCCTTTCGTGGTGCCAGAACTGGCAGAGTTTTGGCCTTCTCTACCCTCAGAGGTGATTCCTGGAGTAAAGGCAGAGGTCGTGCCCATCCAGGTCACAAATGGAGTTCCAAACCCAAGCCCGCAGCTAAACCAGCTCGGCAATGAGGGGGCGCCCTCCCCCTTGCGGGTGGGGGGACGGCTGCGGCCCTTCTTCCAGGTCTGGGACCAGGAGGTCTCAGACAAATGGATTCTGGAAGTGGTGTCTTCCGGTTACAAACTGGAATTCGAGATCCGGCCTCCTCCCAGATTCTTCAGGTCTCGAGTGCCTTCGGTTCCACTGGCTGCACAGGGGCTCCGGGCGGCAGTAAGTTGTCTGCTGGACATGGCTGTTATTTGCTTTTCGCGGAAAGGGGCTTGGGATTCTATTCCAATCTATTCATGGTGCCCAAGAAGGACGGCTCCGTTCGACCCATTTTGGATCTGAAGCTCCTCAATCGGTTTATCCGCTTCAGGAAGTTTCGCATGGAAACCTTGCGGTCAGCCGTCTCTTCGTCAGGGGGACTTTATGACGTCCATAGACATCAGGGATGCTTATATGCATGTACCTATCTTCCTGGCACACCAGAGATTCCTCAGGTTCGTGGTGGAAGATCAGCATTTTCAGTTTGTGGCCCTTCCATTCGGGCTTACCTCGGCTCCGAGGGTGTTCACCAAGGTATTGGCGGGGATGATTGTACCATACCTGGACGACCTTCTCATTTTGGCTACCTCTCTCAGCCAAGCGGAGCTAGACACCAGAGTGGTGGTATCCACGCTGGAGAGGTTCGGTTGGGTGATCAACTATTCCAAGTCCTCCCTCTCCCCGTCCAGGGAGGTTTCGTTTCTGGGCATGACTCTGGATGGCTTTCAGGCCAGGGTGTTCCTTCCTCAGCCCAAGATTCTTCTGATCCAAGATTTGGTTCGGCTTCTGCTTTCCAATCCTCGCCCGTCTATCCGGCTAGGGATGAGATTGGTAGGTCTGGTGGTGGCTTCCTTCGAGGCAGTCCCTTTTGCCCAAGTTTCACATGAGGACGCTTCAGCTCCATCTTCTAGCGACTTGGGACAAGTGTCCGCTGTCATTGGATCAGTCTTGTCTGCTGTCTCCGCGGGCTCAGCAGTCCCTTCAGTGGTGGCTAGTGTCAAGCAATCTGTTGAAGGGCAGATCCTTTCTGACCCCTTGTTGGGAAACGGTCACCACGGACGCCAGCCTGTCGGGCTGGGGGGCCTCTGGAGGGAACATCAGTTCCAGGGGTTATGGGGGCTTCGGGAGGCTCATACCCCTATAAACGTTTTGGAGCTACGGACCATTTGGTTGGTTCTGTCTCGCTTGACTCTTCTATTGCAGGGATTGCCAGTTCAAGTCCGATCGCACAATCGGACAGCGGTCGCTTACTTCAATCACCAAGGAGGGACTCGCAGCTGGAGTGCGCTCAGGGAGGTATCTCTGATCCTTGTTTGGGCAGAGAGCAATGTCCCATGCATCTCAGCCATTTACATCCCGGGAGTGGAGAACACGAAGGCTGACTCCCTGAGCAAGAGATCCTCTCGCCGTGGAGACTGGTCTCTCAGTTCCAAGGTATTCCAGTCCCTTTGTCACAAGTGGGGGACTCCGGAGGTGGATCTCTTTGCCTCACGTAACAATCACAAGCTTCCTGCCTTTGTGTCTCTGTCTCAGGATCCTCTGGCCCTGGCAGTGGATGCCATGTCCTTGGGTTGGAGGGAACTGGGGTTTCTGTACCTGTTCCCCCATGGTGGGCAAAGTGATGCGCAAGCTGACTCTAGAAGGGGCACCAGCAATTCTGGTGGCTCCAAGGTGGCCAAGACGAGTGTGGTTCGCAGACGTTGTGCGGCTGACAGTAGATCAGTTTTATCTGCCTCTTCTTCCGGATTTTATCACCCAGGGTCAGCTACGCTACCCCAATTTACCAACGATGGCTTTGACGGCGTGGCTGCTGAAACCTCCATCTTAAAGGAGGAAGGTCTTTCTGATGCGGTGGCTCAGACTCTTGTTAGAGCTAGAAAGAGATCTTCCCCTAACGTCTACTATAGGACTTGGAGGTCTTATATTAACTGGTGCGAGGCTAGGGCTTTGCCTTGTAGGGTTTTTTTCTATGCCCAGAATTCTGGAGTTTCTTCAACATGGTCTGGACTTGGGGTTCCAGCTTAGTACTTTGAAGGGGCAGGTTTCTGCCCTAGCAATTTTCTTTCAAAGATCTTTTGCCCTTCATCCCCTGGTTAAGACATTTTTCCAGAGGGTTACTCATGTGCGGCCTCCTAGAAAGCCCTTGCTGCCGGTTTGGGATTTAAACTTGGTTCTGTCGGCTCTCCAGGGGCCTCCTTTTGAGCCGATGCATGATATTGCTCTTTCTCTGCTCACTCAGAAAGTTGTCTTTTTGGTGGCTATTACTTCTGTTCGGCGTTGTAGCGATAACCTTTATCGTCGGAGGGCTTCCCCGCCAGAGACGTCCTTTTCCCAATGGTGAGAGGTGCTGCAGGAATCCCAGAGTCATCCGTGAGGAACCAGGAACAGCCCTTACAAGGGCTAGTGAATTGTAATATAGAGTTTCCCCCAATAAGAGACAGAACTCAGTATTGAGGGTGAAGATGAACTTAACTTTATTAGTGCCACACTGGGGCTTATATGCAAGCCTCCATGCAAAGGGACCTCCCCCATGGACCTGATGGAGGACTGCATGACAACCACACGGACCAATGGGGACAGGGCACACAATCCCTCAACTCTGCCGGTAACACAATCAGTAGAACAATAGCAGTCTGTAGCACAATCAGTATAACAATAGCAGTCTGTAATACAATCAATCAGAACAATGCCATTGTCTGTGACGTAATCAATCAACACAATGGCAGTCTGTAATACAATCCAAAATACAATGACATGGCCTGTAACAGTATCAAAATACAATGACATTGTCTGGAATCTAATTAAGAAAAGGCCAGTGAATGACCCGGTGGGCAAATGAATAGTGATGACATCCAAAAGGCAGAGCGTCTGTCACAGGCGTGTCTCTGAGTTGGCGGCCTTGTCTATTCAGGCTCCTTACTTTCAGAGGCACCTGGACAAGGTAGTTTTCCGCTTTAAGCCGGATTTCCTTCCTAAGGTGGTTTCAGCCTTCCACCTCAATCAGGATGTAGTTCTCCCTTCCTTGTGTCCTAAGCCTGGTAATGACAAGGAGAGGACCTTACATTCTTTGGATGTGGTTCAATGTGTGAAATATTATTTGGTAGCTACTTCTCCTTTTCGTAAGACGGACAGAAAGGTCTGGCGCCCGCTAAGTCTTCCATTAGTAAATGGATTCGACAGGCCATTGTTGGGGCCTATTCTGCCAAGGGGAAGGTTCCCCCTTTTCGTGTTACTGCTCATTCTACTCGTGCTGTTGGAGCATCTTGGGCTTTTCAGCATCAGGCTTCTGTTGGACAAGTTTGCAAGGCTGCTACTTAGTCTTCTGTTCATACTTTTTTAAGTTTTATAAGGTTGATGTGCAGGCCTCAGCGGATGCTGTTTTTGGCCGCAAAGTTCTGCAAGCTGCAGTAGTTTAAGTTTGCATTATTGCCTTTTTGGGATCCCCACCCATTATGGGCACTGCTATTGGATGTCCCAAGTGTCATGAATATTCGGAAGCGGGGTGTTTGACATACTGGTAATAATACCATTTTGGGAATACTCACCTGTAAAATGGTTATTACAAGTATGTCACACACCCCGCTTCATTCCGCCCTTTTTTGGTTTTCTGGTATCCTTTATATGGTGAACCTTTTTCTTTGCTGTTTACATTTGGCTCTTCCTGGTCCCTTTACTGCTGTCTTATACCGGGGAATGGTGGGAGGTCCCAGGTATTTATGGGCCAGGAGGGGCTCCATTTTTTCATGTCATCTCTGCAAGATCGCCCTCTACAGGACAGTTACCCAAGTGTCATGAATATTTGGAAGCGGGGTGTGGGACATACTTGTAATAACCATTTTACAGGTGAGTAATCACAAAATGGTATTTTTTTAAACATTTTACAACCAGAAACCTTTGATTGCCTTTCTGTTGGACTGAATTTAGTGGTTTTCCTGACAGGAACCTTTGGAGGTCTTTTAACAAATATCTAAAGTAAAAATTATAATCATTTGATTTTTTCTAAGGCCACAGTTTCCCAGGATATTTTCATGGAGTACTAACTCACATCTTCAAACTATCTCAAGAATCACCTAATACTTTTTCAATAGGGTTTAAAACAGCACTAAAAGGACCCACAGTATATGTATTTCACGTGGTACAATGATGCAAACCATTCTGCTAGCAATGCTGGTGTCCCAATATGATGCACACCTGATACTAAATGGCTAAAAGCATTCTGAAAGAGAATCACCAATGCGCAGCAATTATATGTCTGCAGGCCAGTTGAAGAAACCGAACAGGCCATTTTCCAAAAAGAGTTGCAACCGTGATTAGATAGGGGGGCAATGTTAACAAGCACCAAAACCACAAGACCAGATATCCTATACAGTATAGGTGTTCTTTAGTGTATATTTAAACTCTACTCAAAGGGAAAACTATACTCAAAGTGGACCTCCCTGGGTCAAAGAGCTCCGTCCTGACACCCACAGGTGCAGAAACTGTCTGCTGCTTTCATACACCCACTCCCATCCTTTTTACCTTCTGGTCGCTTTGAGTACCACCAGAGGGAGGCTTGAGTACCACTTATTGTAGTAGTTGTGAAACTGTACTAGGCCTAAATTAGTGACATAGCACTGTGTAAAATGGCTAGTGTTTTTCCATGTGTATTGTTCAAGATTCATGTAAACTTTTATAGCCATATGAGGGTCGAGAATTTTCACTCTTTTTTTTTACAAGAGAAAATGGCTATTCACTTTCATTGCCTACCGGGTGTAAATTTCACCTGGCTCTGAATCAGCCCCAAGGTAGACAATGAGAGTGAATGGCAGTTTTCTGGCTCTGAATCAACCCAATAGTCACAAGTCAACTGGTATATAATCACAAGGCAGCATTGTACTCTGAAACAAAGTAATTCTATATCCTGGCGCCCACTTCGTGCATCCTCTTGCAAAAAGTAGGCAAATGTTATTCAAACACATGAAGGAAAAGTAGACATTCTTGCATCCTGACCGACTATAAATACTGTAGTTTAAGGCTATATACATTTACATTAGAAACAAAGGAGGGGTGGCAGCCGCTCAGACCATTTTATAACTAACCAGGGAGGTGCACATTAGCAGGGCAATTAGAATACAAAAGTCTTAAAGGGGTCACAGCACTCAAACCAGTTAGCTTGCTGACCAACCTACAATCTGTCTCTAAACTAGGTTAAAAACAGGGGGCTCGGTCACACACATCTGCAGAAGTATGCTTAAGCTGCACCACCAGCGCCAAGGTGCCCCTGTGAGGTGACTGGTTTGAGTGCTGTGGCCCCTTTAAGACTTTTGTATATACATTTACATTAACATGTGGTGGTGGCTGGTGGTGCAGCTTAAGCATACTTCTGCAGATGTGTGTGACCGAGCCCCCTGTTTTTAACCTAGTTTAGAGACAGATTGTAGGTTGGTCAGCAAGCTAACTGGTTTGAGTGCTGTGGCCCCTTTAAGACTTTTGTATTCTAATTGCCCTGCTAATGTGCACCTCCCTGGTTAGTTATAAAATGGTCTGAGCGGCTGCCACCCCTCCTTTGTTTCTTTTGAATTTGTGCAAGCACATGGAGTGTGGGGTCTAGGCTGTATTGCAAGGTCTTTGACCCTTCCACCCCATGGCTTGCACTTGAGGTTTAGGGCAACCTCAGGTAAGCCTGCTCCCAATTTATCTATTGCATTGTATGTCCCAAATGGGGCTCTTAGAGACTAGAATTAGTACTAGAGTTAGGACTGCACCTCACAGGGGCACCTTGGCGCTGGTGGTGCAGCTTAAGCATACTTCTGCAGATGTGTGTGACCGAGCCCCCTGTTTTTAACCTAGTTTAGAGACAGATTGTAGGTTGGTCAGCAAGCTAACTGGTTTGAGTGCTGTGGCCCCTTTAAGACTTTTGTATTCTAATTGCCCTGCTAATGTGCACCTCCCTGGTTAGTTATAAAATGGTCTGAGCGGCTGCCACCCCTCCTTTGTTTCTTTTGAATTTGTGCAAGCACATGGAGTGTGGGGTCTAGGCTGTATTGCAAGGTCTTTGACCCTTCCACCCCATGGCTTGCACTTGAGGTTTAGGGCAACCTCAGGTAAGCCTGCTCCCAATTTATCTATTGCATTGTATGTCCCAAATGGGGCTCTTAGAGACTAGAATTAGTACTAGAGTTAGGACTGCACCTCACAGGGGCACCTTGGCGCTGGTGGTGCAGCTTAAGCATACTTCTGCAGATGTGTGTGACCGAGCCCCCTGTTTTTAACCTAGTTTAGAGACAGATTGTAGGTTGGTCAGCAAGCTAACTGGTTTGAGTGCTGTCGCCCCTTTAAGACTTTTGTATATACATTTACATTAACATGTTCAGTACATTCAAAATACTTTGCCTTTCACCTTCCAAGATCACTGCAGCTGAAGTTAAAATGAGTGCAGTCAGATATAATGGAAATTTTGACTTTGCCATGACTGACCAGCTAAGCCCTATATCCAAAGACAGTTTTCCATAGCCACACATAGCTGCTGGAGCTGCATCAAAAGAGACAAATATTATTACTGTATTGCCAACACAGCACCAATGTCCATTTTAAAAGTAAACACATATTAGCAGTATATAAAATCATTTTCCTTGACCTTTGATGGGTCTAAATATGCCAACTTACTTGTAATGAATCCAGTGTGACTTTTAGAACAGCTACTTGTTCTGGGGATGACAAGAGGCTCAACACCTCAAATACTTTAGCAAAGACAAATGAGGCTCTAAGAAAACAGTATTTTTTTAGTATTTGTGCTGTCATGGACATGGTCAATACATTAGTAAAGTTAGGAAAACATAACTCAATAACAACTAGGGTCTTGCAGTACCTGATATCCTTGCCACATAATTATTATTGCAGTAGTATACAAGGTCTGACAACTTTTTGTTACCTTACTGCGTCCTATACTGAGATGATCAAGTATGCATGTACTTAGTGGTTTAATATTAAATTAGAAAAGCACACGCTTTTATATTAAAACTTTAAGATTTAAAAAAGCTACTTTATTAGCAACAACAAAATTATATAGATAGGAAGTATGCATTACTTGAAAAGTCCAAGACAGAAGTTTACCTGGTTTTTACAGTCATTTGTTTGACTAGTGATGGCTGAGGCAATAGGCCTCATGGATCTTGCTAACAAAATGGCTGAAGCAAACAAAATGGCTGCCAGATATAGTTACATGCAAGGCTTTACAAGATAGAATATTTTGCAAGCTTCTTAGTGGAAATGTATTGCAGAAATATGTATGCTAGCGGGATCCAACTGTCAAACCGCAATAACAGCTAAATAGAGCAATGTCTCGCTAACCACGTACCTGGTAACCTACTTGTATGAGGAAACTGTAAGTTTGCACTTCTCTGTGGTTTTGACATATATGTCACAAATATGGAATAAGTACATACTGTGTCTGTGGTTTCTTGCTTTATACGTCCACCCTAAAGCGGAAGTAAACCAGAGTTTGCAACGAGACCCCTTTTGTGTCGTTATTATGCGTCTCAATGCAAGCCTCTCAGATATCTGAAATCACACATAAGACTTATCGCAATTGCAGGACAGCGTGCCTAAAAGAGGATCCAGAGAGATCGCTCTAGAGCAAACAGGCTCATTCTTTCAGTGGTGGAGTTAGATGCGGGCAACACACCTTGAAGGGGGTAAGTAATTTTATTTACTAAACCCCGAGGGGAGGTTAAAAGTGTTGGCCCTTTATTTGCCTCTCGCAATTAGGCAAGTTTTAACAGAGACACGGGTTGTCGCCTTAGATATAGAGAAAGCGCGCTATAGAAATTCATAGGACGTGTCTGCACTTGGGTACCTCTAATGTGTGATTAGTCTGTCTTGGTGTTGATGGTGATAAAGTTATAAGTTTATCTGTTTGTATTGTCAGACAGTCCTGAAGGTGAGCAGGACTCAGGCAATTGACTTTAGAAGTATAAGATATATCTTGTCATTATGGGTCAGACAGAAGCAAGATCCCCCACGTTGGTGAAGATTGTATTCGCTATGTAGAGCGATTAACGGGAGGGGCTTATTATACCTTACCTTTTGTGGAAAATATGGCAGGTTGGACGGAGGCTATGTGTAGCCCCCATCCCTTCCCTAGAACAGGAGGTAATGATCCCTATTATATGGGAATGATAATGGGAATGTGCCTTGGGGATAAAAAGGCGTGGCCCTATTATTCAGGGGACCCTAATTGGGATAAGTCCTATATGAGAGAGTGTGGAATAAAATGGTTAGAAATAGCGCCAGGGTGGTATAGGAGAAATGGATTAATGAGTCTCAGGAAAAAAGTTAGTAAAAAGGAATTAGAGAAGAGACATAAAAGTAAGAAATTGAATTATGAAATTAGAAATCATTCCAACCCCGACACTAAACCTAACGCTCTGCCCCCACCATATGATACGAAGGAGCACAGACCTAAACAGGTAAAAGTAAAAACTGTAACTGCCACACAATATCCCTCCTTAATGCCATTCCAAGGAAATGATTTGAGTCCCACGGCAGCCGTGATAACAATGGCAGCAGTGGAACAGACTAAATACAACAGAAAACAAAAAGAGGAGAGAATAGATGTGGAAGAAATAAAGAGAAAAAGAGGAAGAGAAAAAAGAGGGAAACTAGAGCGAGAACAAAAGAAAATGTCACAAAATATCCCTCCTCAGAATGAGAACCAGTGGTCACATGCTGATGAACAGCAACCAGAAATGACGCTAGGAGAGGAAGAGGATAAGGGACATGAAGAGGAATTAGACACAGAACCTTTCACGATTAATATTACTGATGAACAAACTAAACCAACTAAACAAACACGCCAGAGTCAGGACAAACAAATCATACTTAACGTTAACATAGGGGAGTCCCAGAGACAGACCAGGAACCAGTCCAAATGAGCACTGGATAATACAGTTAAAAACCAGCAGGTGACATAGACACGATAGAGACCCCCGGAGTAATAGCAGCAGCAGCGCCCACTGCAGCAACAAGCTCCATGACCATGGTTAGTACATACAATCTTTTCATAACAGCAGGAGACATTCTGGTCATCACCCCTCCTGATATGAAAGAACTAGATCACATGGCCAAGCATTGTCCTCACCCGTCCAAGTCATCGAAAGGCACAATAGCTTACCTGAGGAGGGCAATAAAAGGAAAAAATTAAATGCCGAAGACATTAAAATGGTTTTAGAGATGGTAGTTGGGGAGAATAGTCCACTTAGCTGGAAAGGGATACCTCACATGGAAGTGGACACACCTGCAGATACCAAGCCAGGTAACATACCCCTGTACCAAGAAGGGAATGAAGCTGAAATGTGGGAAGCATTAGAACACTTAAACCAAGTATTTAAGCCCAGAGCTGATATGGCACCCTCTCTTGCATGTAAGCAGAAAAAAGGTGAACCTTTGACTGAGTTTTGGAAAAGATTTCTACAGGTTTGGCGCTAAGAAAGCCAGATGGGAGATGGCCCAGGGATACCAGCCCTGTGTATCAGTACATTTATCTCCAACTGCCTACCGAGTTTAGGTTTACAGATTAGGCAGCTAATAGATGGATGGACTGAGTTGCCAATAGAAGAGTTTGGTAGAAGGTTAATAAGTAAAGATGCAGCAGGATGTTTTGAGATAATAAGACCGTCAGTGACACATGCAGCGCAGCTCACCAATGTGAATGAATTCAGCATACCAGAGCCAGTTCCATATCCCTATGGGGACCCATGGGGACAAAAGCAATACTGGGAAGATAAGCGCAGGTCAGCCCGTGCAGCACCTAGGGGTAGAGGACGAGGCAGGGGAAATAGAGGAAATCTCAAACAGCAATGGGGAGACAGGCAGGGACCCCCCAAACAACAGGATAGGAGTGCTGGCTGTTTCAATTGTGGCGCAATGGATCATTGGAGAGCCGATTGCCCATACCCTGATACACACAGACAGGGTTCAAACAGACCTCCGCAGGCTGCTCCCGCCAATGCCCAACACAATACCCCTCGCCTCAATGTTGACTGGCAAAATGTAGGACCCCAATGAAGGTGCCCAGGGGCAAATCCCACCTTCCCAGTAGTCTCACAGCATTTCTCACAACAACCATGCATTGATCTGATGATTAGTAAAAAGAAGTTAACATTTTTAGTGGATTCTGGAGCTACATGCAGCGTATTGGGGAGAAATGCATACACAGGACCAAGGGAAGAGACTGCCCCCTCTATGGGAATTAATGGGATTTTGACACAAACATTTGAAACACCACCACTCACGGTGACGGACCTACATCAGAGCCCCTCAATCAACCATGTCTTTAAGATCATGACCAGCTGTCCTGTTAACCTGTTAGGTAGGGACTTAATGGCTAAAAGGGCTATTTCCCTAAGGGTGAATCCTGAGGGCGGTGTCCGAGTTGATAGTGACACTTATCGTCTCACACCTGTAAACAAGAGGAGAAATTGCCATGCAGACTCCTACTTCCCCGTCATCCTCCCAGATGACCCCTGCCTCAAATTGGTCCCTCCTGAGGTATGGGCTACTGGGGACTACGATGTGGTTTTCACAAATGTCACTCCTTACCGAGCCGTCTTAAAGAAGGGATCACAGCCGGTTTATATTAAACAATACCCTTTGAACAAAGAAAGGGAAGAGGGTATAAAACCTTTAATAGGCAATTTTCTACAACAGGGCATATTAGAAAAAGCGGTATCACCGTACAATTCCCCAATTCATCCAGTTAAGAAAGCTGATTGATTCGTTCAGGACCTGCGGGCAATAAATAGCTTGGTAGTACCGTTGGCTCCAATTGTGTCACTTCTAACCGCCATCCCCGAAGACGCCAAAATATACAGCGTCTGCTATATAAAAAATGCCTTTTTTGGAATCCCAGTACATCCCGAGACACGCCCGCTCTTTGCATTCCAATGCTGCGGAGAATCCCTAACTTTTACCAGTTTGCCAATGGGATTCTTGAATAGTCCTGTTGTTTTTTCCATTGTTTTGAGAGAAGTGCTAAAAGCATATAAACCGAACTGTAACTCGATTGTTCTGACCTACTGTGATGATGTATTACTGGCCAGTAAATCAATAACCGCAGCCCGAGAGGACGGAATCCTCCTATTGAAATGTCTCTGTCAGCATGGTATGAAAATTTCTGTGAAGAAATTACAATGGTGTCAGCAGAAAGTTGAATATTTGGGCTTTGTGTTGTCACAGGGAAAGAGAGAATTAAATCCCAAACGAGTAGCGGCAATCGTGGTATTGGGCACTCCACAGAATAAGAAAGACATGTTAAGCTTTCTTGGAATGATTAGTTATTGCCGTCAATGGATCCCTGACTGTTCTTATTATGACAACATACTGAGAGTTACCACACGTGCAGATCAACCTGACACCATAGAATGGTCTGATGAAATGTTAAATGCTTTTAAAAAATTTAAGGAGGCACTGACATGTTCCCCCGGGCTCGGTTTACCTAGCTATGTGAAGGTGTTTCACCTGTATGTACGTGACTTTTGTAAGGGATACAGCTCGGTTTTAGCTCAAAGCCATGGGGGTAAATTGAGACCCGTGGCATACCTCTCTAAACTTCTCCCGGTACAAGTCCAGGGGATGCCAGGGTATTTGAGGTCTTTAGCCTCTTGCGCAATGGCGGTAGAGCAGGCCACCTCGGTCACGCTAGGACACCACACAATACTGCATGCAAGTCACAATGTAAAACATTTAATGAACAATTTACATACCCAACATATGACAGCGCAGTGATTCAGCGTTTATGAAGTAATCCTTTTGTCAAATCCCCACCTAGAGATCAGATATGCCCCGAATACCGAGGGACCTGCCCCGATTTTAAATGCATTATTAGGTTTAAAAAGTGAGGCTGACAAAATTCCTCCGCGCCATGCCCAGACCTGGAGTCTGAGCCAATCGCAGGTTCAGAGCTTGTCTTCGTTGACGGCTCATGTTCCCGGCCCAGAGATGACGTGTTTCAAACTGGATATGCGTTCGTCCGGCTCCCGGAGAATATAATTGAAGCCAAAAGAATTCCTTTCAAGTCCACACAAGCTGCTGAGTTGATTGCACTCACACGTGCATGTCAGCTCTTTGAAGGCCAATCAGTCAGTGTAGTAACGGACAGCCGTTATGGTTTCTCAGTTTGCCACGACTTTGGAAGGATATGGGAAAAACGTGGATACATTTCCGCGGATGGGAAACCCATTTCACATGCAACACTAGTGAAAAATCTTTTAGCTGCCATCATGCTACCAGCCCGACTTGCGATCGTACCTTGCAGGTCACACACAGGACTTCAAACGGAAATTGGGAGGGGTAATGATCTGGCAGATAAGGCGGCAAGAGCAGCAGCCAGACAGCAGACTCTGACAGGAAGTCATCTGGGTCCTCACACTCCATTAACCCTTCCTATGCTAACGCTAGATGCTATTGATTTTACAATAGGATGTTTGCAGGAGAACACATCTGTTTCTGAAATAGGGGATTGGGTACTGGCAGGGGCGCAGAGATCAATAGCTGGGATTTGGTTTATCGAGGGTAAACCATGTATACCCATACACAGTGCCCCCCTATTTATTTCTCAAGCACACGGGATAGGACACAAAAGTGAGAAACAAGTGAAAGCTTATGTAGAGAAATGCATAACATGCCAAATGAATAACCCCAACATTTCACATAAGCCACAGCATGACCATCTAGTATACCCCACAGAACCCTGTACTGATTGGAACATTGACCATACACACATTACAGTTACACCAGGAGGTAAGCCTGAAATTTTACTAGTTCTGGTAGACATGTTTTCAAAATCCACATTCACATCCCGTATCATCCTCAAAGTTCAGGGATAGTGGAGCGCATGAATAGAACAATAAAAGACAAACTTTTAAAACCTGGAAACACAAGCTACCCGCAGTTTTAGCTGAAATAAGGATGACACCTAATAAAGTAACTAAACTTTCTCCTTATGAAATATTAATGGGTAGGCCGTTTCCCTTGCCATGGCACAGGACCATCAGAGAGACTAGCGAAGGGAAGTGCAGGCAGGAGGAATACACCAGGGCTCTGGTGGAGAAGCTCACTGCTAGTGAAACACTTGTCTGTCAGAAATTTCCTTCTCTTTTACAGGACTCGTTTCATGACATAAAGATTAGTGAAAAAGCACGGTAATCAACCGAAGATCGAGTTCCCTTTCAAGAAGCCGTCGAAGGTGATAGCAGTTGCTTGGACGGCCGTGCTTGTGGAAGGAAATCAAAATTGGATTCACGCCACTCGTGTGAAGAAAGTCCATACACTTCAGATACTGGACGAGGATGAAGTACTGCAAGTTAAAGGATCAGACGCCCTACCCAGGGGGCCACAATCAGACGTCCCACCAAGGGGACAAGAAGAAGCTGGTTGCAGACCCCCAGCAAGGAATGGGTCCGAAGAAAGGCCAGCACTGGCTTGCCCGCTAGTTCTATGGCTCCAATCATTTTTGCACTGCAATGATTCTGTCTTTTCTGATAGTGTCAGTAATATGGGTTGTGTGTAACTGTGTTTATGATCGCCCCGCCATAGGTCCACTTCAGCAGGTATGTGAACCTTTGGGTTTGAGTCAGAGTGCCCTTATACCCCCCTCCCCGTGTCCGCAGCCTGAAACTCCCATGCCCCATGTTGTAAAGAAAAGGTCTACTGGAGATAAACTCATCTCCAAATATGTGAGTAAAAACGCCAAAGGTGAAGTAACATTCTGGTTCAATACCTCAGAGCCCAGCATGATTTACACTTTTGATCTGTGCGACGTATATCCTTGTATGGGAGATTCTTCAAACATATATAGATTTGAGGGATTCAAATTTGCACACTATTACATCTGTGTCACGGAAGATTACTGGGGCCGGAATTGCGACCAGTGGGGATCGGTGGGATGGAATACTAGAGATGCCTATGGAAATGGTAGGGACTGGGGATACCGACCGGAGAGTGCCCTAGCAAAAAAGGACGAGCAGGGAAGATCCCTATTGCAGAGGATGAAGCTGTATAGAAAAAAAGGAGCGCTTTGTGGCAGATACTTGCCCGGCACGCCGGGGTATAGGTGTGTACCTCTGACACTCTCCATAGAGTCTCCCTCCCCTAATGACGAGGGCACTTATGTGTTGGGTATTCATAATTGTCCCTGTTCCCCCAATCCTACAATTAAATTTTATATAAAAAATATTGCTGGTAAGTCTGAACCAAAACTCATCCCAAGTATATTAACCAAAGTCCTCTCAAACATAAAGGTGCAGACTGAAGCTGACCCTGAGGAGACTTTAGCTACTGAAACAGGATTTCAGGGACAACAGAATCTGTGGTTACAATGGGCCCACTATACTGCAGCTAAACAAAATAGATCAGATTGTTTTGTGTGTGCAAATGCTAGACCTCATTTAGGCACCGCTCCCCTTCCTCTACCTGAAAATGAAGAGACTTGTTTGCTGAAAATCTACAAGAATCAAACCCATTTTAAACCACCCCTCCAAGCCCGGTGCGGGAATACATGCCTATAAGGGTAATTATACTTGTTATAGCAGAACTAAGGGAAAACTCAACGTAGGTAATTTTACTCAGGGTTGGTGCCACAGATATGCTGCTGTTACTGATAAAAATTTGTTAATTGGCCACAAGGTAGCTGTAACTGATATATACTGGTTATGTGGAGGTGAAGTATTACATCCCATGCTGCCCCGGAAGGAGAATGCGCATCGGTAAAGCTCATAATGTCATTTGTAATCTCCCCAGCAATAGATTGGGAAGAACACATATTGGAGGGACAATTCCAAGGCACCCCCCGTCGAAGTAAGAGGGAGGCAGCATCACCTAAAGGGAGTTTTGATGCTCACGTGTACCTGGATGCCATAGGTGTCCCCAGAGGGGTGCCTGATGAATTTAAGGCCCGAGACCCTGTAAAAACTGGATTTGAGTCCATATTCACCATAGTAACTGCTAATAAGAATGCTGATTGGATTAACTATCTGTACTATAATCAGCAACGCTTTGTGAATGCTACTGGGGACGGCCTTAGAGGAATTGCTGAACAGCTAGGACCTGCAACAGAAATGGCTTTTCAGAACAGAATGGCTTTAGATATGATGCTAGCTGAGAAAGGTGGGGTCTGTAAGATGGTTGGCGAGACATGTTGTACCTACATACCAAACAACACCGGTCCTAATGGAAACGTGACCAAGGCTATTGAAAGGTTAGATACTCTAGCCGTGGGAATGAAAAATAATGCAGGAAATGATGCTAATTGGTCCAGTTGGTTTAAAGATTTCTTTTCTAGCTGGAAAGGTTTTCTCACACAGTTCTGTATTATTGTTATGCTGGTGATCATTGCTATTGTTACATTTAAGATCATTATGTGTGTCATTGCTATGAAAACTAATAAGCAACAGGGAGCTTACTCTGCTTACTTGGCAGAGAATGAAGCTCACTATGATTATATAGTTCGCAGGGCTGAATCTGGGACATATGATGATGCCATGGTTGGTGAGTCTGAGAACTTGTAATAAGTTCTGAGACTCAAAGAAAGGTCTGATGGCTGAGGCAATAGGCCTCATGGATCTTGCTAACAAAATGGCTGAAGCAAACAAAATGGCTGCCAGATATAGTTACATGCAAGGCTTTACAAGATAGAATATTTTGCAAGCTTCTTAGTGGAAATTTATTGCAGAAATATGTATGCTAGTGGGATCCAACTGTCAAACCGCAATAACAGCTAAATAGAGCAACGTCTCGCTAACCACGTACCTGGTGACCTACTTGTATGAGGAAACTGTAAGTTTGCACTTCTCTGTGGTTTTGACATATATGTCGCAAATATGGAACAAGTACATACTGTGTTTGTGGTTTCTTGCTTTATAAGTCCACCGTAAAGCGGAAGTAAACCAGAGTTTGCAACAAGACCCCTTTTGTGTCGTTATTATGCGTCTCAATGCAAGCCTCTCAGATATCTGAAATCACACATAAGACTTATCGCAATTGCAGGACAGCGTGCCTAAAAGAGGATCCAGAGAGATCGCTCTAGAACAAACAGGCTCACTCTTTCAACTGGTTTCTGAAAAGTAACAGTTTGTCTGGTTTCTGAACTGTATCATGTGTGATTTTTGTCAGTGGTTGCTTACTTAACATTAAGACATTCCAAACTTGTGGAGTTGAAGATGTAGGGGCCTTCATGCACAAAATCTAAAAGAAAAGGTAAATTTTGACTTTTCAGCACTGATTTTCCTTAGGACGTTAAAAGATGAGGGAATAAAAAGTACGGAATAGTTAATTCCTTCTATGAAGACACCCTCATTTATGAAAGTATTTTTCTTGAAGACCTTTTGTTGGAAAATGTTGCCTTTGTTAACTGATAAAAAAGTATTCATCCTTGATAGGGTTCCAAGATTATTTAGAAAAATGGAGACACAGAGAACTGAAATCTAGCTGAGAAAAATGTGGCAATATATTTTAGAATGTATTTGTGCTGGAATGCTTGGCGGTATCGTTAGTATCAAGCTTACATTAGCAAAAATCCATTACACAAGTTTGAACCAAGGAGCTGCTAAATCTGTAGAGAATCTGCTAAAGCTGTAAAGTAATGTTGTGATATAAGATATAGATTTTTTATTAAAGTAATTTAATAACCATAAACTAACATAATTTCTGCAAAAAAATTCTAAGAAAGTGCATTCAGTCATCTTAAATATATGTTCTAAAATGTAAATGCAAAGCAGTTATATAATTCTCAATTTTATATTAAATATATGTTTTTAGTGCTAAATACTTTTGTTGGTAAATTAATTAAACCTACTGCCACCTGTTAGAGAAAAATAATTTGTATTTTTACCTTTTTTGGACAATATTCCCAAGTGTCCAACACAGAGAATCGCCAATAAAATTTAATTTTAACATAGTAAGATCCAAAAATTGATCAGCGACTGTATGCCTGTTAGCTCAAAGATTTGACAAACATTTAGATAACCCTTACTTAAAGTGGACCAACAGTCAAAAATGAAAAACCAGACCAACACAAAAAATAGTGATCATATGCATCCCTCCCCAGGGAAATTTAAATTGTTGCACATGAAAATGTATTTACCCTTTTCTAGCTCATGATGTAGTAAATTTGTATGCATTTGCAGGCCACTTGCAAACAGGAAGTACTGCTGGGCTTCCCGTTACTGTACATTGTCCGGGTTGTCAATTGAATCCAGGCAGCAGCATAGCTGAGATGCTGGGAGAGGAAGCTCCAAAATGGCCACTACCTTTCTTTTCCAACTGCAACTGGTCAGGGTCCCCACACACCCTATAGAATGCCCAGTACAATAAATGGCACCACCAACTAAATAACAAATATATCCAAAGTATTTATTCACTAATACAAAGCCACATAAGACAATAAGACACCATAGACAACTTTAAAATACACTGGGGGGCTCCAGTGTTACATTCTCATATATATATATATATATATATATATATATATATATATATATATACACCATAATGATCACACAATAAACTGAAAAACCGGCTGGAAGACTTAAAAATAATATATATCAAAAATATACACAATAGACATTCATAATGTGCAATCCCCAAAGGGATCTCTCCCTTATTCAATGAAATATTGTGCAAATAGTGCAATATATCCTCTCATGTACTAATCGTTCAATAAAGTGCCCCTGCAATTAACTTATCCCAATGAACTAGACAGACCAGCCGGGGTAAGTCAAAAAGACACAACAAATACTTATGTATAATACAAACCCTCTGGACCTCCCCCCGCCAGATGCCCGCCAATGCGTGTCGTGACGAAAACACGTCACTTAATATGCGAATACATGCTGCGTCCGTCTTGTCAGCCACCTTAAATACCCACTCAGCTGGGCTCAATATATTCTTGGTGTGCCACACACCCCGCTTCACTTTGAAATATTCTTCACTTATTGGGTTAACTCACCGCCAGGTGACGCTGTGCAGAGAGGAAGTCTTGTAACGAGCCCCCTTCCGGCCTATATATACCTGGTACCTCCCTTCAATCACCAGTATTTTTCTCTCTGCTTGACGACAAGACAGAAGATTGAAGTCTCCTGCTTACAGGTAGCCGGGGTCTTACCCCGGCACCCCCCTTTTGGTCTATTTCTGCCCGGTTTGAGTGTTTATACCTTGATGGTGGAATGGAAGCCTCCCAGCCTAGGCTGCTCACTGGGCAAATGGTAGATGGCACTATAGGTGCCTAGGAGCTTATCTCCTCCGCTTGACCCCCTCTTTTGGGGGCAATGCGGCTATCCGGCATGGTGATCCGGAAATGGGATGCCCCTGTCCCGAGGGTCCCCGTAGCCCCTTTCTCTCCCGTTACGGTCCCTTCTCCCTTCACTATGGGGGGGGGGGGGTTAGAGGGTTGTGTATTATGTATGTGTTTTTCACAAGTATAACTTTATTATAACATGTGTGTTTTTACTTTATGCATTGAGCAGACTGCACAGCATGTGTGCACTCTTTTCCCTTTCGGCCAGGTCTGTTTTTTATAGTCCTGGCCGGTTTGTGTTTAGGTCAGCTTGGGGCGGTTGGGCGCTGGGCAGGTTGGTTTGCCGCCTGAGTTTCCACAGCCCCCTCCCGCCTCTCCCCTTCCCCACTGGTCTCCCTGCGGCCACTGTATGACAGGTTTTCTGTTGTATGGCTGCGCTATGCTGTTTCCTCTCCTCCTCCTCCCCTCTCTTTCATCTCCCCCCTCTGCTGCCTCCTGCCTGGTGTGCGCGTGTAGCGGCTCATCTGGTGTTAATTCCCAGATGATTTGGCCGCACTGATCGAGCTTAGGGGGCGGGTCCCGGTCACGCGGCGACGGGGGCGTGGCGCCGGTGGTAGCATCATGCGGCCGACCCCAGCTTCACTTCCTTCCTTTCAAACTTTAAAGGGAAGTCACGTGGGGGGGGGGGGGGCGCGCGCGGCCGCACATGGTTATATTTTCCTGTGCTGCTGCTGGCTGCTGCTTCGTCCCTCCGGTTGCTGCTCTCGGTCCTTTCAGGTAAGCGGCCCCACCCTGGTGGGGTCGTTGAGTGGGAGTTTAATATCTATGATATGTGGATATGGGGGTGAGTGTTTTTTGTTAAGGAGGCATCATGTTTTGAATTTATTAAGGGGCAGGGTTTTTGGTCTTTTCTTGCTCATTTAAAGGCACTTTGGTGCCATGCATACATAGGTTTTTGGCTTATTACACGCATGTGGGGATCTGATTGTGGTTTTTTCTTTTCCTTACAGATCCCGGGATCCCTGTTTATGGTGGCCCTCCGGCTCTATGTTACTTGGCTAGTCTTTCTTTTAAAAAAAAAAAAAAAAAAAAAGAGATTATTGGGATATTTTTATATTTAAGAATATACATATATAATATATATATATATATATATATATATATATATATATATATATATATATATATATATATATTATTAAGGGGGACCTTTTTAAAAAAAAAAAAAATCCTCCCTTCCGGGACATTTACAAATAAGGGGGCATCCCGGGTTGGCTTATGCCTTAAAGCCCAAAAAAATTGCGAATACCATAAATCACCATATGGAGGCTTCCGTTATTGCTGGAAACGGTTCTTACGAGCCATTCGGGGGGTGCATAAGTTGTGGGGCTCTGCTCCCAGCTGATGATGTCTTTATTTGCATCCCTTGTGCAAAGCAGAGCATTGCGCGTCAGTCTGTTGCTTCGGCTGCTGGCCCCTCGCAACCTTCATCATCTCCTACCTCTCCCTCCCTGTTCCGGACCCCGCATGACACTGTCAAAAGTGGGGATTCGCAGTCCGAGGTGGCGGCACGGTCGGCCAGCCCCCGGAAAGTAGTGCCCGTTAAAGCAGGGTTAAAGGCCGCTGCAAAACGGAGGCACCTGACTCCGGTACCTTCGGCTCCACAGGACGAGTTATGTGAGCCTGTGGAATGGTCTGATGGATCCCCGGACGAGGAAGAATTCCTGTTGGAGTCAGATGAGCCTGCAGATCAGCTTGAGGCTGATGCGATTGGCGATTGGTCGGAGGGGGTTGCCTTTGACACCCCCTCCATTCTGGCTCAAATGTTTAAAATTTTGAATTTAGATCCGCCTGAGGCTGTCACCCTGCCAAAGGGTCAGTTGTTTAAGGAGCCTCAGCCGCGTTGGGTTTTTCCCAGACAGCACCACTTTGAGAGGGTGGTCCTTAAGGAATGGGAACATCCCACGCGGTTATCTGGAATCCCTTCCAGTTGGGAAAAGCGTTATCCTTTTCCACCAGAGTTGGTGAAGCTTTGGTCTGTCCCTCCTGACGTCGATACCCCTGTGCTAGGGCTCTCCAGCACGGCTATGGTACAGTCTGCTGAGACCACTGTCCCTAAAGATGGGGAAGATCGTCGGATTGACCAATACGCTCGCCATGGTTTTATTTATTCCGGGTCAGCGTTGCGCCCGGTGTGTGCTTCAGCCCTTCTTCTATTGGCGATTAGGTCTTTAACCCTTTAAACGCCAGCTACGTAAAATTCACGTAGCTGCCTCTCCTGTCATTAAACGCCAGCTACGTAAATTTTACGTACCTGGATTTCCCCCCTGCTAACTGGCAAAAAAAAAAAAAAAAGACACTCACCTGACCCCTCGTTTGATTCGGCCGGGTCTATCCTTTAAGATGGTGTGCTCCGATCGTCCGTGGGACCTCCTCCGGCTGCAGGGGAGGGCCCGGAATAGGGTGCCCCCCCCCCGTTTTAGCTGCCACTGGCTTTCCTGTAAAAAAAATAAAAAAATAAAAATGACATTTACCTACCTGCATGTGCGCTGGCTCCCGTCGACCCTCCTCTTCACCTGGGGGGCCTCCGATCCCCCCCAGGGCTTGCCGATCTTCAGGAGAGAGCCCGGGAGGCTCTCTCCTCTCTCCTTCTCGATGGCGGCCGCCATCTTGCCGCTAAGCCCCGCCCCCTTTTAAATAAAATCATTTTGTGTGTGTGTGTTTTTTTTTTTACAGTTAACCCTTTGTGAGCTGGTAAGGGGTCTATCAGACCCCTGTACCAGCTCACAAGGCTCTGGGTCTGGCAAGTCACCTGCGGGCTAGCGGGTGACTTGCCATTAACCCCCAGCCCCCCATTACCTGCCTCCCCAAAGGCCAGGGGGGGGCAGAAGGGCCCGGGCCACTATGGCTATGTGGGCCTGTTCTACACGCCCCCATAGCTGGCCCGGGTCGGTAACGCTGGATAGGGGGGACCTTACGTCATTTTTTTTGGATTTTTAAGGGTTTTTAACCCTTAAAATTCCAAAAAAAAGGGGTCCCCCACCCTGGGAGGGGGGACCCTATGTCAATTTTTTTTTAATTAACCCCTTATGTCCTGTCACCCAGCTGGTAATAAATGCTTCCAGCATTTTGTGGTGTGGTGTGTTTTTTTTTTTTACATTTTAAGTGGACCAACACCCAGGATTTTGACTTTCCTGGGTATTGGTCCTTTCCCCTGGGGCATCCCGATTGGGGATGCCCCGCTGCGTGAAACCCCCCCGATCACCCACAATAACTCACCTTACCCGGGTCCTACGGCGCATGCGCGGCCGCTCGTCCAATCAGCGCGCTCAGAGCGGCTGAGTTATGGACGTCTAAGAGACATCTAAGCTCAGCCGCTCTGAGCGCGCTGGCGGCCGCATCCCCCACTTCCCTCTAACAGGGAGCATGCCCGCGGCGGCCATTCATAAATAGCCGGCCTGGGCACGCGTCCTGCTAGAGGGATAGCGGGGATGCGGCCCGCGCATGCGCCGTAGGACCGGATTCAAGTAAGTGGTAGCAGGTGTTCCGGGGGGTTTTACACAGGGGGGCATCCCGATTTTGGATGCCCCAGGGGGAGGGAATAGAACGGTCCAGGAATCTTATGGATTCCGGGGCCGATCAGCCCTGGGTGTTGGTCCACTTTAACCCATTGTGAACTTGTAAGGAGTCCATGAGACCCCTGTACCAGTTCACAAGGCTCGAGGGCTGTCAAGTGACCTGCGGCTAGCGGGTGACTTGCCATTAACCCCGGCCCCCCTATTACCTGCCTCCTCGAAGCCCAGGGGGGGCAGAAGGGCCCGGGCTGATTTAGGCGGTGTTGGCTTGTACTTGGCAGGGCGGGGGGCCCTGTTCTACAATCCCTGCATAGCTGATCCCTGGGCTACTTATGCTGGATAGGGGGGACCCCATGTCATTTTTATGGGAATTATTAAGGGTTTTTAACCCTTAAAATAAAAAAATGGGGGTTACCTCCCCCCTAGGAAGGGGAACCCCACACCGATTTTTTTTCTTGATTTAACCCTTTATAGTGTGGATTGTAGTTGTATTTTATTTTTACATGTTATAAAATGTTTTTTCAGTTTGGGGGTCTTCTGAACAGTAACAGGGGGCTACCGATACCTATGTGGTACAGTTGTAATCGGAAGAAATGGGGCTTTCACATGCAATATGGTTTTCTTTAATAAAACAAATGTTTTATTTGAAATAAAGGAGATAATTTTCTAAAAAAAAATTTTTTTATTTTGTTTTGTTTTATTTACTCAAAAATATTTAAAAAAAACAGTAAAAAAATTGCAAACAAGACATTTCATGTTAAAGCCTAAACTGCCGCAAAAAAAAATATATGATTTTCCTGGAAATTCCTGCAAAAATCACAGTTAAGCATAGCGCAAAATGGTGAAAAATGACCTGTCAAGAGAGGGTGACAAAGCCTAAAGTAGGCTGGCAGTTAAAAGGGTTAGTAGTACCTAGGCATGTTGGGTATCGTTCTGCTCGGGGGATTTTGCGCTTTCAGATTTAGCTTGTTTTTTTTTGTTTGCATATTGATATTTTAGGAAAACTCATTTTTTATGCTGCTTTATTATACATTTTTTAAGGAAACCCTGTGCGACCAACGAATTCTTTGAGGGATTACTTCCAGAAAGATGGGCCCACTACAACATGCTGGGTATGCTTAGAAAGCTTATCATGTGTACTTTCAGAAAATATATGGTTTGTGGCGGGTATTCCAAATGTAAAGGGTTGTTTTGGTAGAAAAAGTGCAAGGTGCCACTTTGTCTGCAGAGCTGAAATTTTCAAGCAAAATTACCGTCTCCCCAAGCTTTACTTTGGGGTGTTTGGCAACTCTTCCCTTGACAGTAGCTATGCATGTTGGGTATCGTTCTGTTCGGGGGATGTTGCTTTTTTAGATTAACTTGTTTTTTCTTGTTTGCTTATAGTTTTCTTTAGAAAAATGTGGCTTTGATTCTGCTTTTTTATCCTTTTTTAGGGAAGTTCTGTGTAACCAAAGAATACATTGAGGGAGAACTTCCAGAAAACTGTGGCAACATCAACAAGCCTGGTATGCCTAAAAAGCTTGAGGTGTGTACTTCCAGAGAATATATAGTTTGTGGGGGGTATTTCAAATGTAAAGGGTTGTTTTTATTGAAAAACTGCAAGGTGCTCATAGTGCTTAGCATAGCTGTATTTGATCTGAAAATCCCCTAAAGCGCTGTTTCAGTTTGGGGGAGTCTCCTGGGCAGGAAAGGGCATCTACCAATACATATGTGGTGCCGTTGTAACCGGGAGAAATTGGGATTTCACACGCAATAAGATTTTATTGACAAACTTACATTTTTTATTACAAAAAACACTACAAATTGTAAAAAATAGATTTTTTTTTTATTTTTTTGCACATATCTCACCCCAAAATATTAAGAATACACTTAAAAAATGACAAACAAGACATTTCATGTTAAAGCCCAGACTCTGCTGAAAAAAACAATATACAATTTTTCTGGGAAATCCCTGGAAATCCCTTCAAAAATCACAGTTGAACATGCATAGTGCAAAATAGTGAAAAATGGTCTGGCAACAAAGCGTAACAAAAACTCCAGGTAGGCTGGCACTTAAAGGGTTAATTCAGGGGCTATACGAGGGTCTCAATCCCGCTTGTAAAGAGTTTACTGCGCTTAAGCAGTGTGAATCTTTTGTGTCCTATGTCCTATCCGCTCAGGACGATGCGCTGGCTATGAGTAGCAAGGCAGCGGCTATGCTGGTGGCTATTCGCCGGTCAGTATGGCTGCGTCAGTGGTCGGCGGACGCGGTTTCTAAAAAGGTGCTCACAGCTCTCCCCTTTTTGGGGTTGCGTCTGTTTGGGGAGAAAATTGATTCAGTCGCAAAGGGTGGTAAGATGCCACAACGCAAGAGGCCTCGTGGTCCCTTTAGGGGGGCAGGTTCCGGTAGGCCTTCCTTTCGAGGATTCAGAGCGGGTAGGGGGGCTTCCTTTCCCGCTACCAGAGGTGCAGGTTGGACTCGGGGGAGGGGCCGTGGCCGGCCCACTCAGTCCTGGGGCACCAAGCCCAAACCTGCTGATAAGCCCGCTCAGCAATGAGGGGCTGCCCTCACCCGTGCGGGTGGGGGGACTATTGCGACACTTCTCCCAGGTTTGGAACCAAGAGGTTCCAGGCAGATGGATCCAGGAAGTAGTGTCGGCCGGTTACGACCTGGAATTCGAGTCTCACCCTCCTTCACGGTTCTTTCGGTCTCGGGTGCCCATCGATCCTTTGGCCACGCAGGGGCTCCTGGCGTCGGTAAGGAATCTGTTAGAGATGGCGGTCATCCGGCCGGTGCCGCGCTTAGAGATGGGCCTCGGTTTCTACTCCAATCTTTTCGCAGTCCCCAAGAAAGATGGGTCGGTTCGTCCCGGCCTGGACTCTCATCAACACAGAGTGTTTCTTCCTTTTGCCCAAATTCACACGAGAATGCTTCAGCTTTTTCTGTCAGCGTCTTGGGACCAGCAGCCTCGGTCGCTGGATCAGTCCTTCCAGTTGTCCTCCCGTGTCCGGCAGTCCCTCCTGTGGTGGTTGGTCTCGACCAATCTTGTGTAGGGCAGATCTTTCCTGACCCCCTTTGGGAAATTGTCACCACGGACGCCAGTCTGTCGGGATGGGGCGGATTCTGGAAGGAGCTGCAGTTTCGGGGGCAGTGGGGACCTCAGGAGGCCCACTTACCCACCAATATTCTGGAACTGAGAACCATCCGTCGGGTGCTTGCTCTCCTGACTCAGCACGTTCTGGGCCTTCTGGTCCAGGTGCGTTTAGACAATCAAACAGCGGTTGCTTACATCAGTCATCAGGGAGGGACTCGCAGTCTGAGTGCTCTCAGAGAAGTGTCCCTGATCCTGACCTGGGCGGAGTCCCATGTTCCTTGTCTCTCGGCGGTATACATTCCAGGGGTGAAGAGCCAGGTAGCGGACCGGTTGAGCAGGGGCTTTCCCCGTCTGGGAGAATAGGCTCTCCATCCTCGGGTGTTTCGCTCACTGTGTCTCCGATGGGGGACCCCGGAGGTGGACCCGTTTGCCTCTCGTCACAATCACAGGCTCCCGAACTTCGTGTCGCTCTCCCAGGATCCTCTGGCTCTGGCAGTGGACGCCATGTCCCTGAGCTGGGGAGTTCTGGGATTTCTATACCTGTTTCCTCCAATACCCATGCTGGGCAGGGTGCTTCGGAAGTTGGCTCTGGAAAAGGTGTCCGCCGTTCTCGTGGCCCCAAGGTGGCCAAGGCGAGTGTGGTTCGCAGACATCGTTCGGCTGGCAGTGGACCAGTTCGTTCTGCGTCTTCGGCCCGGTCTGCTCACTCAGGGTCGATTGTGTTACCCCAATTTACCAGCGCTGGGTTTGACAGCCTGGCTGCTGAAACCTCCATCCTGAAGGAGGAGGGTCTTTCTGATTCAGTCGTTAAGACTCTGATCAGTGCCCGGAAGAGGTCTTCGTCTATCATCTACTATAGGACTTGGAAAGCCTATATCGCTTGGTGTGAGATAAGATCTTTTCCTTGTAGGGTCTTTTCGGTCTCCAGGATTCTGGAGTTTTTACAGTCAGGGCTGGACTCTGGTCTTCAGCTTAGTACGTTGAAAGGGCAAGTTTCTGCCTTATCTATCTTTATTTCGAAGCGTGTTGCGCTTCAGTCTTTAGTTAAAACTTTTTTCCAGGGGGTTACGCATGTGCGGCCTCCCAGGAAACCATTACTCCCGGTTTGGGATTTGAATTTGGTTCTTTCTGCTCTTCAGGCTCCTCCTTTTGAGCCTTTGCAAGATATTGCTTTGTCTACCCTGACTCAGAAGATTGTCTTCTTGGTAGCGATCACTTCGGTCCGGCGCGTCTCGGAGTTGGCGGCCTTGTCTATCCAGGCGCCTTACTTTGAGAGGCATCAGGATAAAGTGGTCTTTCGGTTCAAGCCAGACTTTCTTCCTAAGGTTGTTTCTGCTTTTCATTTGAACCAAGATATTGTTCTTCCCTCCTTGTGTCCTAATCCTAGGAATGACAAAGAGAGGGTTTTGCATTGTTTGGATGTAGTACGCTGTGTTAAGTACTACTTGATTATCACGTCTCCTTTTCGTAGGACGGATTCCTTTTTTGTTGTGCCCCATGGGCCTAAGAAGGGTTTGGCACCAGCCAAATCTGCCATTAGCAAGTGGATACGTCAGGCCGTTACGGCGGCCTATTCTGCTAAGGGGAAAGTTCCCAC
The DNA here is from genome assembly GCA_027917425.1 of Gastrophryne carolinensis. Classification (NCBI taxonomy): domain Eukaryota; kingdom Metazoa; phylum Chordata; class Amphibia; order Anura; family Microhylidae; genus Gastrophryne; species Gastrophryne carolinensis. Next base: position 304,400,140 of record CM051234.1, on the reverse strand, counting down.
TTTTCGTATCACTGCTCATTCTACTCGCGCCATTGGGGCGTCTTGGGCTTTTCAGCATCAAGCTTCTGTTGAACAAGTTTGTAAGGCCGCCACTTGGTTCACACTTTTTCTAAGTTTTACAAAGTTGATGTGCGAGCCTCAGCGGATGCTGTTTTTGGCCGCAAAGTTCTGCAGACTGCAGTCATTTAAGTTATGCTTCACCTGGCCTTGAGATGCCCATCCCTTGTGGACACTGCTTTTGGATGTCCCAATAAGTGAAGAATATTTAAAAGTGAAGCGGGGTGTGTGGCACACCAAGAATAATACCATTTTGTGAGTACTCACCTGAAAAATGGATATTGTTGGTGTGCCACACACCCCGCTTCACTCCCACCCTTTTCGGTATTTCCGAAGCCTTTATATGGTGAAGCTTTTTATTTTTATATCGAATTGATTTTGAGGTTACCGTTAAAATACTGGTACCTTGTCTTTCTGCTTTTTTAATATACTGGTGATTGAAGGGAGGTACCAGGTATATATAGGCCGGAAGGGGGCTCGTTACAAGACTTCCTCTCTGCACAGCGTCACCTGGCGGTGAGTTAACCCAATAAGTGAAGAATATTTAAAAGTGAAGCGGGGTGTGTGGCACACCAACAATATTCATTTTTCAGGTGAGTACTCACAAAATGGTATTTTCCTCCCAAGGAAGGGCTCCTCCCCCACCAGCAGCACAGCGAGCAGGACACGCGCAGCCCACAGCCACGGAGGTGCGCGAATAAGGTGGGAGCAGAGCCAGCCAGGTGAGTATTCAAGGGGACAAGAACCTGGGCAGAAGAAAACAAGTAATAAAACATACAAACACACATCTATAACATGCACTCTATGTACAAAAATTAATATTCCATAATGATCTACCTTATCATCAGATTCATGGTACAAATAAATATATTGCATGATAAACTGATGGTCGATATATATCTAATAAGCTACAGAGAAGAGAATACAGGAAAATGCCAAGATGGACCCTGGCATATACATTCACATATCTTAACAGGTAATATTGGCCTGATGCAGAGCCTCCCCGTTCAGCTATCCCGTACGTTTTCCCGTTGGTTTTGGCCTGTGATCGGGTTCTGAAAGGGTGCTATGTTGTTTTTTGTGTGCGTTTATGCGCTCAGGTGTGTTGGCATGCGCCTTTCCGATTGACGGCTCGCAAGAGGCTGAACTCCGTGAAAACAGACGGCCCGTTGATTGGTCCGTTTTTTTAATTGATTCAGAGCCTTGATTTCCGATTGAAACCAGCCCCATTTAACGAGGGACTCGACGCTTCACTTACGGCCACTATTAGCACCCGTATTTGAGCTCCGTATCATGGTTTCCTCTGTGCGCGAGCATCAAAGGCGTCAGCTACGCGGTCTTGTACTTTTGAGCATGGCAGAAACCAGGCTGCACCATACACGTTTGGACATCGATGGCATGCATGATGTTGAGCTATTCGAGCTCACCCGCCTTAACCGTGTTTCTCTCCAGGACTTGTATAGCCAGCTGAGGCCATGGTTAGCCCCCACCACAAGAAAGGGGCATGCAATTGCAGGTATGACCAAATTGGTTGGCTGCCTGCAGTTTTTGGCGAACGGCTCATTCCAGAGACTGGGTGCCTTCTCCGTGGGGATGTCCCAGTCTACGCTGAGCCGCAGCCTAACCAAGTTTTTGGATGGCATGGCTACCCTGGCCCCAAAATTTATATTTTTCCCAGACACAGGGGAAGCCTGGAATGCGGTTAAGCTGGCCTTTTATAACCTAGCCGACATGCCCAACGTCATGGGTGCCATGGGTGATGTTTAAGAATATTGGTGTGCATCTTGACACTTATGGTCACACTAATTACAGTTATGTTTGGTTTGTGCAGGAACAGGAAGATGGGCCATTCCATTAATGTCCAGGCAGTGTCCGGCCCTGATCTGCAATTTTTTAGTCTATTTGCAGCCTTCCCTGGTTCCACGCATGATGCCCACATTTTGAGGAACTCCTGCCTCTTTGAACGTTTTCAATCTGGAAATCTGTCTGGCGGATGGCTACTGGGTATGTGTCTCAAACGTGTTGTTGCTTTGCAAACTTAATTTTATTGTTTGTGGCCTGTCCCCCACTAATCTGTGAGAGATAGCAATGAAACAGTACAAGTGGGCAATCACTTACTTACCACTATTTGATCATCTTAATTCTTATATGTATTCTCCACTATTGCGTCCTCTCCTGGCCCTCTTAGCTAGGTAGCATACCACAGTAATTGTATCGGAGTGTACTGCTTGGATGTGCATGTTGGCTCATCAGAACTGTGCTTTGCTCTGACACTGCACAGCTCACATATTTGTCCCTGTTCAATAATGCTTTAATGCACACCTAAACATTATTGATGTTATTCCCCTTAGGGCTCTGTCTGTTGTTCCATGTTGTTAGGCTTTTCAAGTTACCTAACATGCCATTTTTGTTTAATGCATGTAAGGTACTTGTGGATATTGTTTAGTTATTAGAATTAGAGTTATTTGTTCTTTTTTGATGGCCTTATAGTTATGTGTTGACTAGTTAGGGTGCCAGACACTACATATGTTTCCAATAGGCACATTTGTCATGTGTGTTGGTGTTATTGTTTTTTTTTTTTTTTTATTAAAGTTTTTATTTTGCAATAAACAAACAGACATGACACAGCAAACAAGTCAAATATAAGGTATTAAGGTGCCGCAGGCACCCAACTTCAAAACTGGCAGAAAGTGACAACACAGACAATCATTCACACAACTTTCATCCCGGACCCTTGGTAGATCTTGCTTCCATCTCGGAACAAGTACAGGGCAGAGAGGCTAGAGAGCTTAGTTGTTAGATATTAGACTGGGCGCAGGGGCTTCACGATCCCTACAATATTCACTAGGTGACAGCATATGGTCCCAGCCCCCCCAGTATACTGTAGATGTTGCACTGGACCCCAAAAATCCACCTCCGGACCCCCACTCCCACGGACTCACTCAGCGTCATATGCAGACTCTTGGCTCTGCAGCCAAGGATCCCAGACCTTTTCGAACTTATCTGGTGCACCCCTAGCGGCGTAAGTCAATTTATACATGGTGAGTTTCTGGTTGACTAGTCTTTTCCAGGATTGCACTGAGGGCCTAGCGGGGTGTCTCCAGTTAATCAGGATGCACTTCCTGGCGTAGAAGAGCAGCAACCGGACCAGGACCTTTAAAGCCCTCAACTCCGAGAGCGACTCCACCACCCCAAGAAGACATGTGGAGACAGCCCTCGGAACCCGAAAACCCACCACCCTGCTGATCAGACCCATTACACCTTCCCAGAAGCCCATCAGGACCTCACAAGACCAAATCATATGTATCCATGAGCCACTACCTTTCCCGCATCTAGGACAAATATCAGTATCAGATAGGCCCATTCTGTGCAGACGAACCGGGGTGATGTAAGCCTGATGGATCCACTTTGTCTGGATGAATCTATCCCTAGCTTCCACAACCGACGCATGTAGATTATCCATTATCTCCTCCCAGTCGTCCCCGTCCAGGCTTGGGTCTAGGACCTGCCATTTAGACTCAATCTTGCTCCTAGGGGACTCTAGTTCCCCTAACAAGCTTTTATACATCGCTGAGACAGGCTTTTTGAGGTTCTCGTCTCTGACTGCATTTTCCACCTTGGACATTGTGAACCTCGGGCCCTCCCTCCGGAATTGAGCGTGCAGTGCATGTCTAAGTTGTAGATATCGGAAAAAGTCCCGATTAAGCAGATTAAACTCTTCCTTACACTGATCAAAGGACATTAGTACCCCCCCCTCTATAAAGTTGCCCAATCTGCTTAACGCCCTTCCTTGACCAGAACAGCGGGTCCTGCATAGCACCCAATTCTGGCAACCTGGGGTTGTCCCATAGGGGAGCATGGGGGGACCATGCCGGGTCATCTCCCGCCCTCATCCCAAGCTTAGCCGCCCTCTCCCAGATGTTGCCGGCCGCCCTCATACACGTGGTCACCTCTCGGATCCCTCTCGTGCCCCTGTAAGCCAGGGAAGTCAGCCTTTCAGGGGAGCCCAGCAGTGCCACTTCCAAGCATACCACCGGGTTGTCCCGCGGTAAACAGATCCACCAATGAACAAACAGGAGCTGTGTTGCATAAAAGTATAATTGCATGTGTGGCACCGCCAGACCCCCAGTATCTGTTTGCGCCTTCATTATCTGTCGATTTAGCCTTGGGGGGGAATGACCCCATATAAAGCTGAAGATAATCAAATCCAGTGCTTTAAAATGGGAGGCCGGAAACATCACCGGGGAGGCCTGGTAGATGTATAGGAATTTAGGGAGGAAAATCATCTTAAATATATTGATTCTGCCCATGACCGACAGGGGAAGGTTCGCCCACTGGGTGACTCTTTGCTTCAATTTCGCTATTACTGGGGAGATATTAAGAGAGACAAACTCCTCAGTCCGCCCACTTATCACAATCCCCAGGTACTTAAATTGCTGGACACTTTTTAGTTGGGATCTTGGGGAGACATCACGGGGGTCAGTCCCATCCACTAGCAGCAGGCTAGATTTATCCCAGTTGACCTTCAAGCCGGAAAATCTCCCGAACACCCCAATGGTATCCAGAGCAGCCTCCAAGGATCCACCGCTATCCGCAAGGTATAGTAGGGTGTCATCCCCGTAAAGTGAAATCCTCTCCTCTATCTCCCCCAGCCTCCACCCAGCAATAGTTTTGGAATTCCTAATGACGATTGCCAATGGTTCAATGGCCAGCGCAAAGAGCATTGGTGAAAGCGGGCAGCCCTGCCTAGTCCCCCTCTTTAGCACAAAAGGGTTAGAATAGCAGCCGTTGACCCGCACTCTGGCCGTTGGGCGGTCGTACAATAGCTTTATGTATGCTATAAAACTCGAGGGGAGCCCAAATCTGGCCAACACTGCCCAGAGATACACCCATTCGATCGAATCAAAGGCCTTCTCATTGTCCAGAGATACTATCGCCCGGCCGCCACAGTTGTCATGTACTATCTGTAAGTTGGATATCAGCCTGCGCAAGTTTATCCCCGTTGTGCGTCCCGGCATAAAGCCTGACTGGTCAGGCCCGATCAGTTGCAATATAACCCTATTTAACCTATTGGCCAGGATTTTAGCCAGAATTTTGGCATCTTGATTTAAGAGGGAGATGGGCCTATATGACGCACATATATCGGGGGGTTTCCCTTCTTTGTGGATAAGGACCACATGCGCTTCATGGAGGCCGGGAGACTCCCATCGTCCAGCGCCTGTTTCAGGACCTCCCAAAGTCTAGGGGCGATCCGATCCGACTCCTGCTTATACCACTCGGCCGGCAATCCATCAGGCCCGGGCGCTTTCCTGCCGGGAAGTGCTCTCATCGCATTCTTAACTTCCTCAACAGTGATGGGAGAGTCAAGAAATTCCCGATCGGCTAGGGCCAGTTCGGGGAATTTAATTTGATCAAGATAATTCTCCAACTCATCCATCCCGTAATCGACCCGAGAGGAGTACAGGGCCGAGTAGTATCTGAGGAACTGTTGTGCAATTTTCTCACCCTCTGTTACCATTTCCCCTGCAACCATTATCCCGGCAATACTATTGGACTTGTTTTCAGCCCTTGCTAGATAGGCCAGAGTCTTGCCATTTTTATCCCCTTTGTCAAATATCAGCGCTTGTTTATGTAACAACAGTTTCCTAGTTGAGTCGGATAGTAACAGATTATATTCCCGTGTAAGAGACATCAGATTCGAATGGGCCCTATCGTCTGCCGAGGCAATGAATTCCTCTTCCGCTCTCGCAAGTTTACTTTCGAGGTCCCTCCGTTCTTCCCCCTGCTTCCCCCTAACTGCCTTTATGGCGCTTATGGCGCATCCCCTCGTAACTGCCTTAAAGGCATCCCACCTCACACCCGCAGTCGTCTCGTCCGCATTACACTCCCAGAAGACTTCCGCAGCAGAGACCAGACTATTTTTGACTTCAGGAGTCTCCAACCACAGGGGATTAAGGGTCCATCCCACTCGGCTTACCCGCGTCCGCAGCAGCCCAACCCCCAACAACATAGGTGCGTGATCAGATATGCCCCTCGGGAGATAGTCACAAGACGTCACCCTCGCTAGCAGATCAGGTGAGGAGAACGCGAGGTCTATTCTGGACAGGGACCTATGCGTGGCTGAATGACAGGAAAAAGCCTTATCAGTCGAGTGTTTCCACCTCCATAGTTCCTGTAGGCCCATCGCATCTGCCCAGGACGCCAGCTGCGTCTTAGGGCCCGGTCTCTTGTCCATTCTATCCAACGCTGAGTCCAGCACCATGTTAAAGTCTCCCATCAACAATATCGGGGTCGGGGGGTAGTTTACTACTTTCTCCATAATCCGGTGCAACACTTGGATATTGAAGGGCGGGGGGATATAAATGCCAACTATAATCACATCTGTATCCATCAGCTTGGCGTGGATGATTACATAGCAACCCTCCCGGTCCGTCTGCACAGAGTACAACACAAATGGCGTGCCCTTGGAGATGAGTACCGATACCCCCCTGGAGTAGGACGAGAAGAGAGCATGAAATGACTCCTGAATCCAGGGTCTCCTGAGAGCGAGTCCTCTCCGTCTCATTAGGTGGGTCTCCTGGAGGATTACCACATTGGGCCTATATTTCTTGACAAACTGGAGGACCGTGGACCGTTTGATTTTATCGTTTAGCCCCCTTACATTCCAGGAGAGAATCTTACAATCACCCATACTCATAGTTCAGAGCGCTAACCCCTCTATCAGATGTCAACCAGCACCAATTAGTCAGCCCCTCCCCCTGCGCCCGCCAGCCTTCCAGGGTCCGTTTACCATTCGCCCCATTCATACCCACGTAACGACACACATTATACACACTCTTAAACTCTAAATTGTAAAAGCATAAACCTTTCCCGACCACCCCCACCCCGCTCCACCATCCCCAAACTCTGGCGAGCTTCATACCCCCCCAACAATACAATACAACAACGGTGTAACTAGTTGCACCGGGGTGCTTAGACCCACTGCCTATGGGCCCAAAACATAACATTACCCTAATCATATACAGGTTGGCGACATAGTCACCTAGGGTTCCCAGGGTGCGAGAAAGGGGAAATCAGGGGCGACAGGCAGGCATAATCAGGAAGGGGGGGGAGGGACAGCTGGGGGGGGGGGAGGGCCGGCAGACCGACCAAGGGGGGGAGCGACAGGAGTGACGGATAGTAAGGGGGGGTTCAGTAGGGAAGGGGCCATCACACCGTGGGAATCCAGAGCCGCAGCTCTCCTGTACCGATCAAATCAGGATGCAATGTGACTAGAGTAGCCAGAACAGATCTCAACATATTATAACAGGTTACGGCAGTTTCAACAGCCATCAAATCATCAAACTACATCGGGCGATCTCCGCTACCGGGCGGCACTTAGACGCCGGACCAGCATCAGGCGGACCGCTGCCGAGGAGAGGGCCCCAGGCAAGGGGCAACGCCAACAGATAAATTGTGCTGAAATTACGGAAACACTGTCTCCACCCTGAGCCCAGGTCGTTAGGCTCCAGGTAAAGAATCCAACCACGCATTAGCGTCTTCGGCCGACGTGAAGAATTTGGTTGTCTCTCCATCTTGCACGCGCAGCCGTGCAGGAAACATCATGGCGTACTTGATTCCTTTCCGTCTGAGCCTCTCTCTCACGCCATTAAAGGAGCGCCTCTGCTTCTGGACCTCCGAAGTGAAATCCGGGAAGAAGGATAATCGGGCGTTATTGAAAGTCACCACTCCTTTCGTTCTAGCCGCAGCCAGGATCGCGTCTCTGTCTCTATAGTGGAGGACTTTGAAGATAAAGGGTCTTGGCGGCGTCCCGGGCGGCAGGGGCCTCGTTGGGATCCTGTGCGCTCTCTCCACTGTGAAAAATTTAGATAGATTCACCGGCGCCAGAGTCTCCCTTATGAGGTTTTCAGCAAATTGCTCTGGAGAGGGACCCTCCGCTTTTTCAGGCAGGCCTAGGATCCTGACGTTGTTCCTCCGGCTCCTATTTTCAGCGTCCTCTGCCCTCCCCATGAGAGTGGTCACCTGCCTCCGCAGGGTGGCAATTTCCTCCGTGTGGGTGGACAGCTGACCCTCCGCATCACCGATTCTCCTCTCCGCCTCCCCGGCGCGGTCACGGATCTTATCCAGGTCATGACGGAAGTAGTTAAATTGTTCCTGCAGAGTGTCAAATTTGGCTGTGAGGACACTCTGACATGAGGCAATAGCTGCCATAATAGCTGCAGTATCAGGGTTGGAGGTCCCCTGCTCCGCTCCACACGGGGTCTCCATGGTTTGCGTACTACAGGCGACCACGGTTGTTCTTCGCTTCTTATTGCCTCTCATATGTAGGGGGGGCTCCCTGGCTGAAACAGTCCCGTCAGGGCAGGATCCACGGAGCGGGGGACCACCGTCCACCCCGGGCACTCAGGGATCTTTTGAGGGGGGGGTTTAGCAGATAGAAGAGCGTCCGAGCAGTCCCAGATCAACCCCACAGCCTGAGGAGGGGGGTCCCAGCTCCGGCGTAGGGATTAATAATCTATAGCCTCCACGGAGGTGCCACACTCCCGCAGAACGGGTGCCGCCTCCCTCTCAAACAGGCGTCGCGCCGGTACTCCAGACAGCTGCGGCACAGATGAACAGCCCAGGCCAGCTATTGTGGAGGGTCTAGCAAAAAAGGACCACCACAGGGTTCTCTTGTGCAGGGATATGGGGAACAGCAGAGCGTCCAGGTAGCCCCTGCTCCACAGGCAGGGCTGAAGGTCTTGCCACAAGGCAATGATATAGATGTTGCGGCCACTACTAATATGACCCAAGCGTGCCGGGTGAGCTATTGTGCTGGCCTAGGCAGACCACTCCCACCGGACACAGACCAGGGGCAGTAGAAGTAATCAGGGGCTCATCTGCCCACTTATATCGTTTTCCTCCCACGCAGAGGGCACAGGGATTAACAGGGCAGGGCAGGGGGACCCACCCGCAGGGCAGCCTTAATTATATGGTGGCCCTTGCTGTTTGTCTTGGCTGGGGTTGAGCACCAGGGACGCCAGGACAATGTAACTGCTCCACCTCCTCACCTCAGACAAGATGGCGACAGTCCCTCAGTTTTCGCGCCACTTCCTCAGCGCTCTTTCTCTGTAAGGGAGGCACCTCTCTTCACCGCCTCAGCCCAGGAGGATGCACAACACTGCCGCCACTGATGACTCCAGCCACCGCCGATGACTGCGGCCGCCGCCGATGACTCCCGCCGCCGCCGCCGCCGCCTCCACTCTGCTCACGTGTGCTCGGGGCCCGCCACCGCCTCCTCCACCCCTCACACCGCAGCGGTCTTCTTACTTGGAGCGGCTCTTGACACTCCGGGCACCCGTCTCCCCGGCACCGCCGCAGCCCGATTCAGAATGAGGCCGCCGCTGACAGCTTCAATGCTGCAGCCTCTCTCCTCCGCACACACGCCGAGCCGCCGCCGACCCTCCCGCACCTCGCGTGTGTCCCGCTGCCACTCCGATGGCCGTTTCCACCGCCGCCGCACTGCACTTAGGCTCAATCCCTGGACCAGGGAGAGCCTCCACAAGGGTTCTGGACGTCCAGTCACCGATAATCAGGTAAAAATCAGGATGATATCGAGGAGCCCCGTTCAGGCACGTCTGTCTAGGTCGCCATCTTGACCACGCCCCCGTGTTGGTGTTATTGTTAGTTATTTTTAGTAGTAGTTTATTTTTGGTTTGTTTTTTTGCAGGTGATTCTGGCTATCCTTTGCTACCATGGCTACTCACACCCATCCTGCACCCATCTTCCCAGGCCCAGGAGCGGTATAACACTGCCCATAGGAGGACTCGCTCGGTGGTGGAACGTACCTTTGGCTAGCTCAAGATGCGCTTCCGATGTCTGGATCAGACTGGGGTTGCACTACAGTATCAGCCTGCCAAGGTCATCAAAATCATTATGGCTTGTGGTGTCCTGCACAACCTTGCCATTCGAGCCCGGATATCCAGATACACTGACCTGCCTGAGGACACTTTAGAGATTGCAGAAGATCACACCCCTCCATACTCCGGATCACCAAGTGGCACAGCACAGGCAATACGTGCTCAACTAGTGGACAATGTTTTTGCATAAAACACACGCCTTTGAAATGTTTTTTGGTGTAATTTATTTGTGAATTAACAAAAATTTCTTTCCCAACTCTTTTTTTTTTTAATTTTAAACTGAACCGTGGGGTCATAAACATTAACACAACCATTTAGTGGTAGGTAGATTATGATGTTGCAGCTGATGGTTGGGGTGGGTGAATGTGTGCAGCAATATGTGCCAGGCTTTGGTTAATGTGCTGCCATTGTTGGACTATTTCACCCATTCTTGTTTCTGCCAGTAGGCCAGACACATTGGAGTTTAAAACCTCTAATTGGTTAGTCATCGATGTTAATTGGGTGCGCACCGTGTCATTAAATTGTTGGGTGGTTTGTGAGAAAGCTATATTCTCCTGGTGCCACGCTTCCTCCATAATCTGAAGCTGTCTCCTCTGGCTTATATGTCGCCTTGGCTGTGTTCTTGCACTGGCACGGGTGGGTGGTTCTGCACCAGATTGAGTTGGTGCTGGTGGTTGGGTTGCCACCGAGTGTGTGGTGCTGACGGCAGAAGAGGTTGTTGGCACAGAGGTTGTGGTAGTGGACACCAGGTGATGAAGTTGCTGTGCCTGTTGGTTCTGATGTTCACACACTGGTTGTGTAGGCAATTGCGGCATCTGATTGGTGTCCTCCTCCAAATCTCGAATGTCTTCAATAATTGGGGGACTTTGTATGTTCTGTAAAGAAATGTAGAATTTATTGAGTTCACTCTTTTCCCAATAATGGATGCAAGTGCAATTTCCAAAGTCTACACAGAAGACCATTGACTTACCTCATCCAAACACTCAATTTGGTTGGTGTTGGAAGAAACCTGGTGTTGCATGGGCCTCTGGGACAAGCCAGGGGTTGCTTGGCCTTGTGACGTGTTTTGAGCTTGTTCTTGGAAGAGAGAATGAAATGTCATTTTTAACAACAAACACAGTGTGTATTAATGGTTACCCAAGTTTTTGGGTGCACATTGAAAAGTCTCTCTGTAAAAACAAACTCACCTTTCGACCTGACATTCCTGTCTGTGTCTAGTCCCTCTGGCAGGCCCTGAAGGGTTGCAGGGTGTATATATGTGTAGACATGTTCTTCTGCTGGGGTTAGTGTGATTTTAGTCGGGAGACCACCCCCTGTCTGTTGGCTGGGGTAGATTAAATCACACCTATTAAGTGTTACATCCTGTTACAAAGCAGGCTAGACATGCATTTACACTCTAAGTGGACTTTACCTCTGCTGGTGGCACATGCCCATTTTTTTTTCCCATAATATTTGAGATCACCAAATTTGCGCTTAATTTGCTGCAGATCTCTCCTGACAGAGCCAACACTATTAACTTGGCTGCAAATATTAGCCCAGATCTCCTGCTTTGCCTGCTTTGTGGTGCTTTTTGAATAAAGGCCAAATAGGGCATCATAGTGCTCACAGACACCAGTGGCTACAGCCATGCTTTGGGCATCACAAAAACGGGCTGTAAGTGAGCCACTGCATAGCTGACGGCCACATGGGTGTGTGGTGTCCCCTGCATCAGATGAAACAGTTGGCTGGCTGTCTGGGGAGTCGTGTGGGGTTCTTGCGGTTATGGGTGAGTGTGATGGAGTGTGGGTGCTTCTCTGTGTTAATGGCTGGGTGCCTGTGGAGCTTTCACCTGTTGAGCTCTCTAGTGAATCTGTGGTAGTGGTACTTTGTGACACAGAGTGTTGCGGAGGAGGGGTGGGTGGCCTGGGTGGGGTGGAGGTTTTGGACCTACGCTTCCCCTTGGTGGTGTGTCTTGTTTTTTGGGCATGCTTTGTGTGTGGAGGAGGTGCAGGCTGCAGGCTGCAGGCTTTTAACAGATTTGGGTCCCTTGTGAGGCCTGGCTGATTTAGCAGGTGCTGGCGAATGTGGCAAGGGCTCCTTGCTCCTGCGTTTTAGGTGAGCTACCTGTGTGTGTGGCTTATCCACCCTTTTAGTAGGTGCATGTCCCTCCTGGCTCTTGTGGCTGCTCTTGTGATGTTTTTTGTGTGCTGGATCTGAGCGGGTAGTATGTGCCTCTGGGCTTTTGTGGGTCTTACGGCTCCCTTTTGGTCTGGCCATAGTAATATGGTATCCAACACAGAGCTGAGTGCATTGACCTTTAAATATTTTTACCGTGTGGGCGTGTTCAGCAGTGTGTGTGCCTGCGTGCGCACGTCACCGCGGGTGAACGTCATAGCCATACCCGGAACGCCTAAAAAAATGTCGCCAGCTATATACACAGCGGAGCAGGACGACCTAATCATGGATGTGAGTAGGCGAGCGTGCGTTTATGTGCGCGCACAAGGCGCTTTAAAAAAATAGCTAGCTATGGCAGGGCAAGATTAATGAGGATCAACTGACTTGTTAAAGTAAACTACTAGACCACCTTACTTTTAAACATGTGCGCAACATGAAACTAGCCTACATGCAGATTGTAGAACTAGGCCCATGTAAGTAGGAATGAGGGGCAGAAAGTGACTTTAGGTAGGACATGAGACTTGGACATGTTTTTGTGTGACTAATGGGGTACCATTGTGTTTTTTGCAAACAGATGATGCTGAGAAATCGCTACGATTTCCTGTCGTGCGATTTCGAGAAGAGGACGTTGGCGCTAGCGGTGGTAGACGCGATTGCCCGCATTTCGGGGACCACCTATACCTTCACCCAGATCGGCCAACACTGGTCTGACTTAAAGAGGAGGCATATGCCCCGAGTGAGGCGGTACTTTGCCAAACATTTTCCATGTAAGTGTGGCAACTTGACATGCAAGAATCACACTGGCCTTGGCTGGGCCTGTTTTTATGATTGTGTTTATATTTCAGCTAATGAATGGAATATGCGTTGCCGCCCCACCCGGAAAAGAGCCCGCAGCCCAGTGTTGGACGAAGCTGGGGAAGGTATAGGTGGCCCACCGCCAGTGCCAACGCCCACCCCCTCCTCTGCCAGTGAGTATGAGGGCCCCCTTAGACCTCAGTATGCAGGGGGGGGAATCGCACGACAAGGAGTCTAGCCTCACTGAGCAGCAACCTGACTCCGGTAAGACTATCCAAATAACATATGTCCTGATACATACAAGAAAGACATAGATGTGCACTATTGTTCTATGTAGATTCTGACGTCGCAGGCCCATCCCAAGGGATAGTGGAGGGAGGTGCAGAACCTGAAGAGGTGGCTGGGGAAGGTGAGTGATTTGATGCCTCGAAGCATAACCTAATCTGACATTCAGGAGGCACAAAGAGTAACTAACATACTTGTGTTTTGGATCCAAACAGATTCAGAGCCGGACGTACTGGTGGACCCAGGGAGGAGGCTGTGCCCCAGACGCCCTGTTGCCCAAAAGCAATGTAAGTTTTAGTTATTTTTTGGAAAACTAGTTTAAACTCATGTCCCCCCAAATAACAAAAATCAAATAAAAAAAACACTAAAAATGATGATGTTTTTCTTTCAGATCAAAGAAAACGGCAACTCTTTTAAAGGAGCCACCCATTTTAATAAACATTTTAATTTTGTTATTGGACACATTTTGGCCAAAATTTTAACAGTTAAAAAAAAAAAATACAGTAAAAAAACAAAACACTAAAACAAAGTGTGGTGTGTTTTATTTCCTGCCAATGTACGTTATCACAACATCATCATACTGTTACATGTCCCAAAAGGTAAGTATATGGGACAAGGAATAGAAAGAAGAAGGAGAAGAAAACACAGAATAAGAAAAGAGATTAAGGTAAGCAGTATAGACAAGCCAGAAGAAGAAACAGAGATTAAGGTAAGCATTATAGACAAGCCAGAAGAAGAAACAGAGATTAAGGTAAGCATTATAGACAAGCCAGAAGAAGAAACAGAGATTAAGGTAAGCATTATAGACAAGCCAGAAGAAGAAACAGAGATTAAGGTAAGCATTATAGACAAGCTAGAAGAAGAAACAGAGATTAAGGTAAGCATTATAGACAAGCCAGAAGAAGAAACAGAGATTAAGGTAAGCATTATAGACAAGCCAGAAGAAGAAACAGAGATTAAGGTAAGCATTATAGACAGGCCAGAAAAAGAAACAGAGATTAAGGTAAGCATTATAGACAAGCCAGAAGAAGAAACAGAGATTAAGGTAAGCATTATAGACAAGCCAGAAGAAGAAACAGAGATTAAGGTAAGCATTATAGACAAGCCAGAAGAAGAAACAGAGATTAAGGTAAGCATTATAGACAAGCCAGAAGAAGAAACAGAGATTAAGGTAAGCATTATAGATAAGCCAGAAGAAGAAACAGAGATTAAGGTAAGCATTATAGACAAGCCAGAAGAAGAAACAGAGATTAAGGTAAGCATTATAGACAAGCCAGAAGAAGAAACAGAGATTAAGGTAAGCATTATAGACAAGCCAGAAGAAGAAATTTGTAAGTATACTTGTCCTAAACATCAAAATAGGGGTGAAAACGGAAACGGATGGCAAGAAGGTACGTTTGGAAACCCATTAAAAAGGAGGGAAAAACGGATCGTCCATATGAACGGGAACGGAAGCCACGACGAAATAGCATGCCCCCGAGAGGGGGAAAAAACCCTTCCCGATTGAAGACCCAGAAACGGAGCATTAACGGAGTTCCCCGGACGGCGGCTCTGCATCACATTTTAACTCCGGGACAAATGTTAGCAAAACGGGCCATAGGGAAAATGGAACAAAATAAGCTCAGATCGGGGGAGGCTCTGCATCAGGCCATATACCTCTCTGGCACTCCTCAAACCCCGCACCATTGGCTTGATGCAGAGCCTCCCCGTTCAGTTCTGCCGTGCGTTTTTCCGTTGGTTTTGGGCTTTGATCGGGTCAGGAAAGGGTGCTACGTTGATTTTAGTGTGCGCTTATGCGCTCAGGTGTGCGCTCAGCCGCCTTTCCGATTGTCGGCTCGCACGAGGCTGTTTTCCAGGAAAACGGACGCCTCGTTCATTGGCCCGTTTTTTTCAGTGATGCAGAGCCTTGATTTCCGATTGAAATCCCCCTAATAAAACGGGGCCGCCGAGCCTTCACTTACGGCAAGTCAGAGCAGCCGTATTTGCACTCGGGCAATAATATGCAGTCCTCTGTTGGAGCACATCAGCGGCGCCAGCTCCGCGGTCTTGTCCTGCTGAGTATGGCAGAAACCAGGCTGCACCGCACGATGGTATGAGTATTTGATATATTTTAGGGGTTTTTTTGGGGGTCCTTTTTACAGGGTCTCCCTAATTTTTTTTTTATTGCCTGTGTGCAGGAATTGGAAGATGGGACATAGCATAAATGTGCAGGCACTGGCTGGCCCTGAATTGTTTTTTGGGAGTCGTTTTGCTGGCTTTCCCTGCTCGACGCATGATGCGCACATCTTGAGGAATTCCTGCCTAGATGAGCGATTCAAATCGGGCGAACTTTTTGGTGGCTGGCTACTGGTTATGTGTATGAAACTTGTATTGGTTGCCCACCTTGTCTGACTGTGTTTTTTCCCTTAACACATTATTTTGTAACTATTTTCGTAGTATATTTTTAGCATAATTATTGAGCTTTAAATTAAATCGGTTTAGTTACTGTACCCTATTGTGTCCTGTTCTTGCCCTTTTATGTAAGTACCATCCCACAGACATGTTTAAGGAGTGTCCAGGTTGGATGTGCAGGTAGCCTCATTCCAAATGTCTTTTCCTACAACACTAGCCCGCTCACCTATTTGTCCCTCTTTAATAATGTTGCTATGCACCCCTAAACTTTGGGAGTTGTTATAAAATGTTTTTTTTTTTTTTTTGGCAGGTGACTCTGGCTATCCTTTGCTCCCCTGGATGCTGAACCCCATCCTGCACCCATCTTCCCAGGCAGAGGAGCGCTAGAATACTGCCCATAGGAGGACTCGCTCGGTGGTTGAGCGAGCATTTGTTTTGCTCAAGATGCGTTTTCGCTGTCTAGATCAGACTGGGGGGGCATTCCAATATAAGCCAGCCAAGGTCATACAAATTGTATTCGCTTGCGGGATCCTACACAACCTGGCCATTCGTAGCAGGGTTACCAGATATTCTGACCTGCCTGCCGATCATATTTTTCTTGCTGAAGAGCACACCCCTCCTTTATCAGGCAGCCAAAGTGGCACCGCACAAACCATACGTGCGCAACTTGTTGAGAATGTATTTGCATACAACACAAGTGTTTTTTCGGCTTACTTTTTTCTTTCACAATATCTTTATTGAAAGATTCAGGTTGAACAGCATCATACTAATACAATAACATATCGTTACATATCGTTGATATCAACAGCATAATAGTCGCATATCTGAATCAGTGTTTTTACCATTTTTGTAACACTTATAACGAAGGGAAGAAAAAAAATAAAGGAGCGAAAAAATGAGAGAACATTATCTGAATATTAGAGCATGGACCCACAAGACAAACACTAGATCACACGGGGATTAGGGGGGAGACGCCAGACAAGGGGAACTAAGGGAGGGGAAGGGAGAGGTAAAGGAAGAGCGGGAAAGGGAAAGGAGGGGGGAGGGGGGAGTTGCTCAACTCATATGAGCCAAAGGACAGTTACACCGCTTTATCCCCAGTAAGTCAATCTTCTGATCAATTATTTCTGGCCTCTTTGGGTACAGTACTGCTGCCATGGCTCCCAGACCAGGTCATACTTCCCCCTTTGCAGGTTAGCTATCGCCGTCAACTGTTCGTTGACCATTATGTTAGACATCCTGGCTTCTACCTCCTTCCACAGTAATTTCGGGGCCTTCCAATTTGCAGCTATTGTAAGTCTGACCGCCACCAAGAGGTGTTCAGTCAGGAGCCACTCGTCCTTAGAGAGGGCATTCTGCTTCAAAGATAATAACACTTCTAATGGGTTAGGGATGCATGTTTTCCCCAGCATTCGGGATAGAACTGTATAT
Organism: Gastrophryne carolinensis; assembly: GCA_027917425.1. NCBI lineage: Eukaryota > Metazoa > Chordata > Amphibia > Anura > Microhylidae > Gastrophryne > Gastrophryne carolinensis. The sequence goes on along the minus strand of CM051234.1, from coordinate 304,383,128 downwards.
GCCCTCTGCCAGAGCTGCCTAACCCTCGGGCATGCCCACCACACATGGAGGTAGTCCCCCACCTCCCCACAGCCCCTAAAGCACATGGGGGAGTGAGAGGCAGAGCACCTATGGAGCCTAGCGGGGGTATAATACCATCTCAGTACCAGCTTGAAGGCATTCTCTGTTGCCAACACATTAAGTGAGGTGGAGCGAACTGATTTCCAGATTCTCCTCCAAGACTCGTCATCAATCGTCATCTCAAGTTCTGCCTCCCACCTCGCCATATACCCATGCTTAGGCGGGTCCACCTGATTGACCAAGGCCCCATAGATATGCGTAATCACTCCTGTAGCGTATGGCTGTTGATAACACATTTGTTCCAGACGTGTCCACCTGAACGGCTGGGAGCCCCCTTTCAATATGCCTTTAACAAAGTGAGAGAGCTGCAGATACCTGAAAATCTCAGACGGTGGAATCTGTTTAGTTGCTCTCAGGTCTTCAAAGGATCTCATGCCCCCAACTGTGCATAGGTCCTGCACTACCTCCAGACCATTAGCTTTCCACCAGCTGAAACCTGAGGTATGTGTCACGCCAGGGGGGAACATGGGGTTGTTAAAAAGCCTCATCAGTGGAGTATGCCCAGAGATCAATCCCGCCCCTGTCTTACAGCTGTCCCACCTCCCCAACAGGCATTCCAGGACAGGGGACATACCTTCGGGCCTGATACGTTTAGGGAGCCATGGCAGCACATCCACATCCATTGGTTCAATCCTCCTGGCTTCCTCTAGGACCCACAGTGGAGGGGACTCTTTTACATGCAGCAATAGCACCGGAGCAATCTGCGCCGCCAGATAATATTTATGGAGTGAGGGCACACCCAGCCCACCCTTGGTGGTGTGGTAATACAATGTTTTTCTATTGATTCTCGGCCTAGTTGAACCCCAGATATATTTCAAAACTCTGCTTTGTAAGGGTTTAAAAAAGGACAGTGGGACTCCCACTGGGAGCACTCTGAAAAGGTACAGCAGCTTAGGCAATAGAACCATTTTAATAGCAGCCAACCTCCCCAGCCATGACATCCTCAGATTGCACCATGGATTCAAGAGCGTATCAACCAATTTTGGAATGTGTGAGTAATTGGCTTTAAATAATGTCTCATAAGTAGAGGTGATTTTAATGCCCAGGTAGGGCAACTGATGTGTCCAAGTCCACTTATAATTAGCCTGTAAGGATCTCTTGGTTGGCTCTGTTAATGACACATCCAGTGCCATCGACTTTGTATCATTGATCCGAAGCCCGGACAGACCACCAAACTCTGACAAAATCTTTATTAAATTGGGGATAGTGATGTGGGGAGCTGTGATCATGAGCAACATGTCGTCCGCGAACAGGGACAGCTTGCTCTCCCCAGCTGGAGACACTATGCCTCCTATGCTCGCATTATTTCGAATCTTAATGGCCAAGGGTTCTATTGCAAGGATAAATAAGATCGGTGATAGTGGGCATCCTTGCCTAGTACCCCGAAGAATCGAAAATGGAGCTGACATTGCACCAGCATACTTCAGAGCAGCTTGGGGGGCATTATACAAAGCAGATACTGCCGTCTGAAGTCCAACCCCCAGACCCCATTTCCCCAGTACCCACTGTAAGTACTCCCAGGAGATGGAGTCAAACGCTTTCTCCACATCTAGTGACAGTAGCATGGCTTCCTGACTTGTGCCCTTGACTGAGTCAATCAACTGAATTATGCGTCTGACTCCATCCCCCGCCTGCCGAAGAGGGACAAAACCCACTTGGTCCCGATGTATCAAGGAGCCCAAGAAATCATTAATCCTAGTGGCCCAAATTTTTGAAAATAATTTAAGGTCGGTGTTTAACAAAGAAATGGGTCTATAATTGCTCCACTGTTGATGGTCTTTTCCGGGCTTCGGGATCATAACCACATTTGCCTTCAGCATCTCGCTCTCAAATTGGTTCCCTTCCAGAACATAATTAAACAAAGTAGTTAAGGGGGGAACCACCTCCTGGGTAAGTTTTTTATAAAAGACCGCCGTCAGGCCATCAGGGCCAGGCCTCCTCCCTGATTTAAGTGTCCCAATAGCCCTCCGTACCTCCTCCTCAGTGATGGGGGCATCCATCCCCTGCCTCTGCTGCTCAGAGACCAATGGCAGTTCAATATTTTCAAAGAATGCTGTGGCTTTCCTGTGATCTAATTCCTGGGGGGCCCCATATAACTTAGATAACCCATTCCTGAATGTTTCCAGAATCTTTTCAGGGTTGGTAGTAAGTTGGCCTCCATTCATTTTCAGCTTGATGGGGGGCATTGGAAAATCTTGACATCTTTTTCGGCTTACTTTTTATTGTGCTTAATCAAATTGTTAGTTTTCTTTTTTTTTTTTAAAAAAAACCAAACTTACACGTGGGGCCAGATATTGTAACCAAAATCTTTAGTGGTATGTGTGGAAGGATGGTGCAGATGAATGCCGGTGTGGAACAATATTTGCAGCAATGTGTGCCAGGCTTTCCTTAATTTGCTGCCACTGTTGGAATAGGTCAACCATATGGCTGGTAAGGGCAGACACATTTCGGTTTAATACCTGTAATTGGGTACTTATGTTGGTTAATTGTGTGCACACAGTGGCATTGAATTGCTGTGTGCTAGCTGCAAAAGCTATATTTTCCTGGCGCCACGCTTCCAGTTGCACTCTTTGGCTAATCTGGCGTCTGGTATGGGTTCTAGCAGTGGGCTGGGTGGTTGTTTTGGGTTAGGAAAGAGGTTGTGGATGTGGTGGTTGTGGCTGTGTTGACTGCGTTGCGGCCACTGGCTCAGTAGTGGTTGGTAACAGATGTGGGTTGTCCTCCTTCAAATCTCGGATATCTTCTATTATGGGTGTGCTTACTCTGTGCTGTAAATAAATCTAGTTTCATTTTACTTTTTTGATGGCACACCAATCGTTCCTAGTTCAAAGTTAAAAGTACACACAAAGGACCATAGACTTACCCCCTCCAAATCCTCATTTTGGGTTCGTGCTGTTGAATCCTGGTTTGGCCTTGCCTTCGGGGTTAAGGCAGGGGTTGCTTGGCCTTGTGTGTCCTGTTGCCTTTGGCCTTGGAATTGAGAATGTAAGATTATATTAAACCCAAAGTAGAGTGTGTTGTCTAGCCTAACACTGGCTTTTGTCCCTCATTTTAAAAGCTTATGGAAAATTCAAACTCACCTTGGGACCTTACATTCCGGTCTGTGTCGTGTGCCTCTTGCAGGCCCCTGGACGCTGGCAGGGTGTATGTATGTATAGACATGTTCCTCGGCGGGTGTTAGGATTATTTTTGTGGGTAAGGCACCCCCTGTCTGCTGGCAGGGGAAGATTAAATCACACCTAATAAGTGTTACATCCTGTTATCAATGCAACTATAAAGGCATTTAAAATGGGCTTTACCTCTGCTGCTGGCGCATGTCCCTTTTTTTTGGCCTATAATATTTAAGGTCCCCAAATTTCCTTTGGATTTGTGGAATATCTCGCCGGACAGATCCCACACTATTTACTTGCCGCCAAATATTCGTCAAGATCTCCACCTTAGCCTGCTTAGTGGTTGATTTGGAGGTCCGGCCAAATAGGGCATCATAATGCTCACAGACTGCATTTGCACCAGCCATGCTTTGAGCATCGCAAAATCGTGCAGTTAGTGAGCCACGGCGTAGTTGTCGCCCACATGGGTGTGTTGTGTCCCCTGCATCTGTGGAAATTGATGGTTGACTATCTGGGGAGTCATGTGTGTGTCTTGGGCTTATGGGGGATGGTGATGTGTTGTGTGTTGGCTGCTGTGGGTTAATGTATGGGTTCCTGTTGAGCTCTCACCTGTTGAGCTGGATGATGTTTCTGAGGTACTTGAATTGGGAGAACCAGAGGGTTGAGGTGGAGGGGTGGGTGACCTTGGTGGGGTGGAGGGTTTGGCACTACGCTTACCCTTGCTGATGTGTTTGCTTTTGTGTGTATGCTTGCTGTGTTGCGGTTGAGGATGCTGCAGTGTTTTAATCGATTTGGCACCCTTTGGAGGTCTGGTTTTTTTGGCAGGTGGTGGAGAATGTGTTGTGGTATCTTTGCTCCTGCGTTTTTTAGAATGTTCCTGTGGCTGTAGAGTACCCACCATTTTAGTTGGGGCATGTGTCTTGTGTCTGCTCTTTTGGCTTTTTTTTGATGAGCCATGTGTGCGCCTGCTATGTGGCTCGGGGCTTTGGTGGCTTTTTGGGCTCCCTTTAGGTCTGGCCAGATTGATATGGTATACAACACTGAGCTGAGGGCCTTGCGCTTTAAATATGTGGCCCGTGTGGGCGTGTTCCTTGGTGCCTGTGTGCGCGTGTGCGCACGCACGCACATCACCGCGGGGGCTCGTCACTGATAAACCTTGAAAAGAAAACCAAGATGTCGGCCGCCATCTTCACTCAGGAGCAGGACAAAATCATCATGGATGTGAGTAGGCGAGCGTGCGTTTATGTGCGCGCACACATTTCTTGTAATTCAAAAAAAAACAAAGCGCAAGAATAGTCTTGAACAACTTAGTTTGTCATGCTAAATACAAGCCCACCTTAGTTTAACACATGTACGCAGCTACAAACTAGGCTAGATGCAGATAGCAGAACTAGGGCAATGTTAGTCAGCAAGAGGTTAATAAAGTGACTTTATTTAGGACAGGAAACATATTAATGTATTTTGGGGATTAATGGTGGGTCCTTGTATTTTTTAATAACAGATGATGCTGAGGAATCGCTACGACTTCCTGCCGTCAGATTATGCCAAACGGACGTTGGCCCTGGAGGTGGTGGAGGCGATAGAACGCCGATCCCAAACCACCTATACATTCACCCAGATCGCCCAACACTGGTCTGATTTAAAAAGAAGGCATAAGCCCCGGGTGAGGCGGTACTTCGACCAACATTTCCCATGTAAGTGTTGAAAATGTAAATGCACCTATAACCCTGGCATCGCCTGGGCGTGGTTTAATGTTTGTGTTTGTATTTCAGCCCATGAATGGAATATACGGTTCCGCCCCATCCGGACCAGGACACGCAGCCCAGTGTTGGGCGAAGCAGGTGAAGGTGTAGGTGGCCCACCGCCAGGGTCAACGGCCACCCCCTCCTCTGTAAGTGACTCGGAGGAGCCGCTGTACCTCAGCATGCAGGGGAGGGGGGGATCTGACGGCAGGGAGTCGAGCAGAACAGAGCCTCAACCTGACTCCGGTAAGGGAAATATAGTTAGATATGTGGAAATACATGCATTGAATACAGATACTCATGTGTACTATTGTTGTAGATTCAGACGTCGCTGGAACATCCCAAGGGATGAGTGAGGAAGGGGGCGAGGAGGAAGAGGTTGCTGGGGAAGGTGAGTAGATTGATACCTAGAAGCCTAACTTAATATTATATTCATGAAAGAACAACAGTCTCTAATATCAGTGTTTTTGTCATCCATACAGATTCCCAACTGCCACAGAGGGAGGATGAAGGGAGACTCCGCCCCCGACGCAATGTGCGGCCTAAACCTTGTAAGTGGTGTTTATTTAAACTAAAGAAAATGAGCAAACAATACCATTAGAAAACTAAAAATATTTAACATTTCCAGGAAAATGTATCCCAAAAAGCCCTTAAACCGGACCTTAACTATGAATAAGAGGCTATCTTAGATATTTCCCACACCCTGTACATACAGATTGTCCACCTTACAAATCATCTTACCAACCTTTTCCAGAGCACAGCTCTGCTCTGTGTGAGCAAAGCACAGCTATAACCCACCCCCTGTACCTTATCCCACTCTCCTCTCCTCAGTAAGTGTGATGCTTCAGAGTCAACATGGCGTTGCACGTATCCTAAATTCATGAACTGAGTTGCAGGCCAGTGGGGGAAAGAATAACAATTGATTGACTAAAAAATTAATATATATTAGTTTAAGATGCTGTGTCATCTTTTTTTAAGAGTTTTGGCTTTTCAATAAAACACGCAGAAGGTCCGGTTTAAAAAGTGCCCCCAAAAAAAAAACAATAAACAATGCTAAAGTAATGTTTTTCATTCACAGATCCAAGAAAACAACAGGCTACAGACCCCGGGGCCTATTTTTTTTTTTTTAATTTAAAAATGTAAATATTTTAATTTTTATGTTTAAACAAATATTTTAACAAAAAAACACAACTAAAGCCAAACCAAAAAAATGTATTAATAAATAATTATTAATATTTCGAGAGTTGTCTTTCCTGCAAAAGTACCATCACACAACATCAGCACACATTTACATGACACACAAAAGGTTTAGATATGGGACAATAAAACAGAAAAAAAAGGTATGCATTAAAGCCAAGGAAGAAGGAACTACAAGATGATTAAGGTATGCATTAAGGACAAGGAAGAAGGAACTACAAGATGATTAAGGTATGCATTAAGGACAAGGAAGAAGGAACTACAAGATGATTAAGGTATGCATTAAGGACAAGGAAGAAGGAACTACAAGATGATTAAGGTATGCATTAAGGACAAGGAAGAAGGAACTACAAGATGATTAAGGTATGCATTAAGGACAAAGAAGAAGGAACTGCAAGATAATTAAGGTATGCATTAAGGACAAGGAAACCCCCACAAAAAAAAAAAAAAAAAAAAAAGATGTGTGTAAAATTTGCATTTGTGGCCATATGCATATTCCAATGGAGTTTGAGGGATGTGCGCTTGCGTGTAGCCAGATTGGCAACTGAAGAGCCATGGAGATGTAAGTATACTTGCTAAAACCACCAAAATGGAAGGTCAAATACGACGGAAACCAAGCAGGTACGGTAGGAAAAATCAGGGAAAAACGGGCCGCCCGTGTGAACGTGAACGGGAGCCCCGATCAAATTGAAGGCACCCGAGAGAGCAAAAAAAGCTTTCCGAGTAAAGTGAAATTGACGGATCAGTTAGGGAGCCATTCCGACGGAGGCTCTGCATCACATTTGAGCCACGATTCAAATGGGAGCCCCGGACAATCGGAAGGTTTTAAGGGCAGTTCAGAGGAGGCTCTGCATCAGGCCACATATCAGGCAAAACAAAATAAATGCCTGTAGCAACACGTCAAAGGGGACATAACCTGCCCCCAACTCCCCTACCCAATGTGGGGGTTGCTGCATGCCATGCGACCACCTCTGCCTACATGTCACGACAAACAAGGGGGATATATAATGGCTCTCAATATACAATAATTAAGACATTATAAAACAGATGACATCTCCCCTTCTCTTTGTCTCCATGGTCAAATCGCCAGGCCAACTTGATCACATTCTGGGTCTACTGCTTGAGATGTAGCCATCAACTTCCAGCAAAAGATGGACCAATTGTACGTATGACTCCTCTTTACGCCTAAACTGGAAAGCCATAATTAACCACATAAAATAATATAATACACACGTGCAAACCCCAATCACCTCAAACTGACAGCCAAATCATGACCATTTACAAAAATGGTGAAATACAGGCCCTAACCACCATGAAAAAAAAAATTAAATTATATATGTGTAACACCTTCCACCCCCACCACAAAGCAATACTGTGTTCTTTTAAGAGCCCCCCAGAAACGGTCTAAAAGCCACATCCCCATTGAGGCCCTTGGGGGACTGGGAGTCAAGATAGTAGATTCATCTAAGTTCTTTCTGCTGTAGTTTACGTTTGAGATCACCACCCCTTGGACCAATCACGATACTTTCTATCCCCATAACCCTCATGTCACTATAGTCACTGTTGTGTATCTGAAGAAAATGCTGGGCCACAGTCGGAATGATCTTACCGTGCTGTACATTCCTAGCTGCTAGTCGTATGCTAGTCGTATATTTGCCTGAATTCTAGCCTTCAGGCAGTTCAGCGTCTCACCTACATACATTTTTGAACAGCGACACCAAAGGGCATAAACTACCCCTATGGTGCGGCTATTGATAAACTGTTTAATCTTGAATTTCTTACCTGCAACCAAGTTTTGGATAAACTTGTCCTTATTCATATGGAGGCACACCGTACACTTACCACAACTTTCCAACTGTGCAAGGCTGTTGGTCCGGTTTAAATTCAGGTGCTGGCTGGCCCATAGGGTTGCCAGGTATTTTTCCCTGGTCTGTCCCTGGTGCCAGAGGCCCCTTTAAGGGGCATTCATCACCAAAACTGGAACTATAGGCTCGATTCAGAGAGACAAAAAAAGACTTTTGTTTTTGTGCCGTTTTCGTATTATTTTCAAATGTTCCCTCTCTCGTATGAGTGTGCGAGCGATTCTAAGCATGCATTGCAAACCTTCTGTAAAGTTTCCGTCCGTTCGTATGCCAGAGTATGAGTATGAGGATGTCATTTTCCAGCGTGACTTTTCTGTTTCATTTTCTCATGTTACAACGTCGGCTTTCGATTTAGCCCTTTTTCCATCGTCTCCTCCCACGAATACTTTACGTTTCCCGATAGATTCGGATTTCCTTATTCAATGAATAATCGTCCGGACGTAAATCCTTGCGATCTTGCGCGTGCGCACTACAAACTTAACTCATTAAAGTGCTTGCCACCCTCACTTCTACTACAATGTTTAGCTAAACCACTTAGCTCTATCCTCCATCTTCCCTTTTGGACCCTTAAAGCTCACCCCAACCACTTAGCGCTATCCTCCATCTTCCCTTTTGGACCCTTAAAGCTCACCCCAACCACTTAGCACTATCCTCCATCTTCCCTTTTGGACCCTTAAAGCTCACCCCAACCACTTAGCACTATCCTCCATCTTCCCTTTTGGACCCTTAAAGCTCACCCCAACCACTTAGCACTATCCTCCATCTTCCCTTTTGGACCCTTAAAACTTACCCAAACCACTTCCCGGTTAGGTTCTTCTTCCATTTTAGGTCCCTAAAACGTACCCAAAACACTTCGCGGTTAGGTTCTTCTTCCGTTTTAGTCCCCTAAAACGTACCCAAAACACTTCCCAGTTAGGTTCTTCTTCCATTTTAGGCCCCTAAAACTTACCCAAAACACTTCGCAGTTAGGTTCTTCTTCCATTTTAGGTCCCTAAAACTTACCCAAAACACTTCCCGGTTAGATTCTTCTTCCATTTTAGGCTCCTAAAACTTACCCAAAACACTTCGCGGTTAGGTTCTTCTTCCATTTTAGGCCCCTAAAACTTACCCAAAACACTTCCCGGTCATCTGAAGCTTCAGCTCTAAATATTTTTTTTAGCCTTTGTTTGTTGGTAATCTATTTTTATTAAAAAAATGACACTAAAACTTTGTTTTTTTATATTATAAGGCTATTTTTTTTTTGGGGGGGGTACTAAAAATTTAACAAGAAAATTAAATAATTTTAACATTTAACCCTTTAAACGCCAGCCACGTAAAATTTTACATGCCTGACTTTCACCACTTACAGAATAAAAAGTAAAAAAAAAAGTCATTTACCTGACCCCTCGTTCGATCCGGCCGGGTCTCCTCTTCAGCCAGAGGGGCTCCGATCGCCCATTGCGGCTCCTCCAGCTGCAGGGGAGTGCCCAAAATAGGGTGCCCCCCATTTCAGCAGCCGCAGGGATTGCCTGCAAAAAAAAAAAAAAATAGAATGACAGTTACTTACCTTCGTGCCCGATGGCTCCCGCCGGCTCTCCTCTTCATGGGAGGGGGGCTCCGATCACCCCCCCGCTCTTCCATCTTCTGGGAAGGGGCATAACAGCCCTCCTCCCTCCGGAGCTCTGATGGCGGCCACCATCTTGGATTCTAGCCCCGCCCCCTCGGGCGACGTCACCGCCGGGTGTCATCGGGGCACCCGGCAGTTCAGCTCTCAGATGCCAGTGACGGCTGGACAGAGAAGGAGGGAGGTAGGTGATCCTCTGATCGCCTGCCTCCCCCCTTCTCTGCCCAGCCGTCACTGACATCAGATCGCCGCGGGACACAGGAGATGAAGATCGGAGGTGAGTAAAGTAAAAAAAAACATTTTTTTTTTTAATAAACTTATTTTGAAAAGTGTGTGTGTCTGTTTTTTTATTGTTAACCCTTTTTGAACTGGTAAGGGGTCCATGAGACCCCTTATACCAGTTCACAAGGCTCGGGGTCTGGCAAGTCACCTGCGGCTAGCGGGGGACTTGCCATTAACCCCTGGCCCCCCAAATTTCCTGCCTCCCCAAAGTCCAGGTGGGGCAGAAGAGCCGTGGCCCTAGGCTATGACTGCTTGTAGCCGGCAGGGCCAGGGGCCACTAAAGCTGGTCACAGGCTGGTCACGCTGGGTAGGGGGGACCTCAAGCCATTTTTGGGGGGGATTTTTAAGGGTTTTTTTAGGGGGGGCCCTATGCCATTTTTTTTTATTAACCCTATATTACCTGTAACCCAGTAGGTATAAAAGGCTTCCCGCAGCAGCAGAAGAGCAGAAGCCTAAGTGATCAGCGTGGGACACAGGGATGGATGGGAGGTAAGTATTAAAAAAAGTTTAATAAAGTTTTTAATAAAGTTATTTTTAAAAAGTGTGTCTGTGTGTTTTATTTTTACTTTTAACCCTTTGTGAACTGGTAAGGGGTCCATGTGACCCCTATACCAGTTCACAAGGCTCGGGGTCTGGCAAGTCACCTGCGGCTAGCGGGTGACTTGCCATTAACCCCTGGCCCCCCAAATTACCCGCCTCCCCAAAGCCCGGGGGGGGGGCGAAGAGCCGTGGCCCTAGGCTATGACGGCTTGTAGCCTGCAGGGCCAGGGGCCACTAAAGCTGGCCCCTGCGCCCTGTTCTACAAGCCCCCATAGCTGGTCACAGGCTGGTTACGCTGGGTAGAGGGGACCTCATGCCATTTTTTTTGCATTTTTAAGGGTTTTAACCCTTTAAGATCCAAAAAAAATGGGGGGACCCTATGTCATTTATTTTTGGTGTGCCACACACACCGCTTCACTTCTTAAATATTCATCACTTCATGGGTTAATCCACCGCAGGTGACGTAGTGCAGAGAGGAAGTCTTGTAACGAGCCCCCTTCCGACCTATATATACCTGGTACCTCCCTTCAATCACCAGTATTTTTTCTCTCTGCTTGCTGACAAGTCAGAAGTTGGAAGTCTCCTGCTTACAGGTAGGCCGGGGTATTCTTACCCCGCAACCCCCTTTTGGTCTATTTCTGCCCGGTTTGAGTTTGTATACCTTTATGGTGAAATAGGAAGCCTCCCAGCCTTGGCTGCTCACCGGGCAAATGGTAGATGACACTTTAAGTGCCTAGCCTACCGCTCGACCTCATGCGTGGGGCAATGCGGCGAACCGGCATGGTGATCCGGAAATGGGATGCCCCTGTCCCGAGGGTCCCCGTAGCCCCTTTCTCTCCCGTTGGGGGGGTGGTGAGGGTGTGCTTTAGTATGTGTGTTTCACTGTATCACTGCATGTTAACATATATGTCATGTTTATACATTCACTGTAGCATGTGTATATTTTGGGTCTGCTTTAGGGCAGCTTGCGCTGGGTATGGGCTGGCCACCTCTCTGGCAGTTAGTTGCTTGTGGCCCCCTACCCCCCCCTCCCCTCTCCCCTCTCCTCGCCTGGCATTCATTGAGCTTTGTCAGCACATGCGGTTTTTACCCTCCCCCCTCCGCTGCCTGGACGCGTGTGCTGGATCAGCTGTAAAGTGTTCCAGCTGTTCAGCGTAGGGGGGGGGCGGGCCTGCTGACGCGGCGCCGACGTCATGCGGCGTCAGCGGCGTCTGCGGCAGGCCCAGCGTCCCAGCTTCCTTCAAAACAGGAAGGCACGTGGGCGCACGGCCGCACTTTGTCTTCTGCCGGCTCATGGCTGCTGGCTGCAGGCTTACCGGCTGATTGCGGTACAGGTAAGCGGCCCCTCCCGTTGGGGCCGTTAAATGGGAGATATTGTTTAATAATACAGTGAGAAATCACTATTATCAAGGGGGCGTCATTTAAGGGCACTTGGTGACATACTTATATGTTATACACATGTGAAGGATCTGATGGTTGTTTTCTTGCCTTGCAGATCCTGGGAGCCCTGCTTATGCTAGCCCTCCGGCTCTATGTGCCTGGCTAATTATTGGGATTGATTTGAATGTTTATATACATAGACTATATATAAGTATATATATATATATATATATATATATATATATAGTTTCTATTAAAGGGGACCTAAACTTAAAAAAAAAAAAAAAATTTTTATATAAATCCTCCCTTCCGGGACATTACTAAAATAAAGGGGGCATCCCGGGTCGGCTTATGCCTTAAAAGTCCCATTATTGCGAATACCATAAATCACCATATGGAGGCTTCCGTAGATTCCGGAAACGGTTCTGCTGTTCCGTTTGGGGGGTGCGTAGGTTGTGGGGTTCCACTCCCAGCTGATGATATCTTTATTTGCATCCCTTGTGCAAAACAGACTATTGCGCGCCAGTCCGTTGCTTCGGCCGCGGTGCCATCGCATCCTTCATCATCTCCTACCTCTCCATCCCTATTCCGGACCCCGCATGACACTGTCAAAAGTGGGGATTCGCATTCCGAGGCAGCAGCACAGCCCTGCCCCCGGAAAATGATGCCCGTTAAAGCAGAGTTTAAAACCGCTACAAAACGAAGGCACCTGACTCCGGTACCTTCGGCTCCACAGGACCAGTTTTGTGAACCTGTGGAATGGTCCGATGGATCCCCTGACGAGGATGAACTCCCGTCGGAGTCAGATGAGCCGACAGGTCAGCATGTGGCTGATGAGATCGGCGATTGGTCAGAGGGGGTTGTTTTTGACACCCCCTCCATTCTGGCTCAAATGTTTAATATTTTGAGTTTAGATACGCCTGAGGCGGCCGCCCCGCCAAAGGGTCAGTTATTTAAAGAGCCTCAGCCGAGTTTGGTCTTTCCCAGACAGCACCACTTTGAGAGGGTGGTTCTTAAGGAATGGCAACATCCCACACGGTTATCTGGAATTCCTTCCAGTTGGGAAAAGCGTTATCCTTTTCCACCAGAATTGGTGAGGCTGTGGTCTGTCCCTCCGGACGTCGATACCCCTGTACTAGGACTCTCCAGCTCGGCTATGGTACAATCTGCTGAGACCACTGTCCCCAAAGATGGGGAAGATCGCAGGATTGACCAATACGCTCGCCATGGTTTTATCTATTCCGGGTCAGAGTTGCGCCCGGTATGTGCTTCAGCCCTTCTTCTATTGGCAATTGAGTCCCTAATTCAGGGGCTATATGAGGATCTTGATCCCGCTTGCAAACAGTTCACTGCACTTAAGCAGTGTGAATCTTTTGTGGCTTATGTCCTGGCCGCTCAGGACGATGCGCTGACTATGAGTAGCAAGGCGGCAGCTATGCTGGTGGCTATTCGCAGGTCAGTATGGCTGCGTCAGTGACCAGCAGACACGGCTTCCAAAAAGGTACTCACAGCCCTCCCCTTTTTGGGGTTGCGTCTGTTTGGGGAGAAAATTGATTCAGTCGCAAAAGATGGTAAGATGCCACAACGCAAAAGGCCTCGTGGTCCCTTCAGGGGGACAAGTTCCGGTAGGCCTTCCTTTCAAAGGTTCGGAGCGGGCAAAGTTACGTCCTTTCCCGCTACCAGTGGCACAGGTTGGACTCGGGGGAGGGGCCGTGGCCAGCCCACTCAGTCCTGGGGCACCAAGCCCAAGCCTGCTGATAAGCCCACTCAGCAATGAGGGGCTGCCCTCACCCGTGCGGGTGGGGGGACTATTGCGACACTTCTACCATTGGAACCATGTGGTTCTAGGCAGATGGATCCAGGAGGTAGTGTCGACAGGTCACAACCTGGAATCCGAGTCTCACCCACCCTCGCGGTCCATTCAGGGGTCGGTTCATCCCGGCCTGAACTCTCATCAAGACGCTGTGTGTCTTTCTTTTGCCCAAATTCGCACAAGAACACTTCAGCTATTTCTGCTAGCGTGTTGGGTCCAGCAACCTCTTTTGTTGGATCAGTCCTTCCAATTGTCCTCCCGTGTATGGCAGTTCCTCCTGTGGTGATTGGTCTCGACCAATCTTGTATAGGGCAGGTCTTTCCTGACCCTCCCTTGGAGAGGTGTCACCACGGACACTGGTCTGTCGGGATGGGACAGATTCTGGAAGGAGCTGCGGCTTCAGGGGCAGTGGAGGCCCCACTTACCCATCAGAGAAATGTCCCTGATCCAGACATGGGCAGTGTTCCATGTTCCCTGTCTCTCGGCGGTTTACATTCCAGAGGTGATGGAACAGGTAGCGGACCGGTTGAGCAAGTACTCTCCCCGTCTGGAAGAATAAGCTCTCCATCCTCGGGTGGTTCTCTTATTGTGTCTCCAATGGGAGACTCCGGAGGTGGACCTGTGGGCCCCTCATCTCTATCTCAGGCTCCCGAGCTTCGTGTCTCTCTCCCGGGATCCTCTGGCTCTGACAGTGGACGTCAGGTCCCTGAACTGAGGAGCTCTGGGATTTCTATACCTGTTTCCTCCGTGGCCCTTGCTGGGCAGAGTTCTTCAGAAGTTGGCTCTGGAAAGGGTGTACGCCGTTCTCATGGCCCCAAGGTGGCCAAAGCGATTAAGGTTCGCAGACATCGTTTGGCTGGCAGTGGACCAGTTCATTCTGCCTCTTCGGCCCGATCTGCTCACTCAGGATCAATTGTGTTACCTCAATTTACCAGCGCTGGGTTTGATGGCCTGGCGGCTGAAACCTCCATCCTGAAGGAGGAGGGTCTTTCTGATTCAGTCATTAAGACTCTGATCAGTGCCCGGAAGAAGTCTTCTTCCGTCACCTACTATAGGACTTGGAAAGCCTATATCACTTGGTGTGAGATAAGATCTTTTCCTTGTAGGGTCCTTTCGGTCCCCAGGATTCTGGAGTTTTTACAATCAGGGCTGGACTCTGGTCTCCAGCTAAGTACATTGAAAGGGCAGGTCTCTGCCTTATCTGTCTTTTTTCAGAAGCGTGTTGCGCTTAAACCTTTAGTTAAAACTTTTTTCCAGGGGGTTACGCATGTGCGGCCTCCCAGGAAACCATTACTCCCTGTTTGGGATTTGAATTTGGTTCTTTCGGCTCTTCAGGCTCCTCCTTTTGAGCCTTTGCAAGATATTGCTTTGTCTACCCTGACTCAGAAGATTGTCTTCTTGGTAGCGATCACTTCTGTCCGGCGTGTATCAGAATTGGCGGCCTTGTCTATCCAGGCGCCCTACTTCGAGAGGCATCGGGATAAAGTGGTCTTTCGGTTCAAGCCAGACTTTCTTCCTAAGGTTGTTTCTGCTTTTCATTTGAACCAAGATATTGTTCTTCCCTCCTTGTGTCCTAATCCTAAGAATGACAAAGAGAGGGTTTTGCATTGTTTGGATGTTGTACGCTGTGTTAAGTACTACTTGATTATCACGTCTCCTTTTCCGTAGGACGGATTCCTTTTTTGTTGTGCCCCATGGGCCTAAGAAGGGTTTGGCACCAGCCAAATCTGCCATTAGCAAGTGGATACGTCAGGCCGTTACTGCGGCCTATTCTGCTAAGGGAAAAGTTCCCCCTTTTCGTATTACTGCTCATTCCACTCGCGCTGTTGGGGCCGTCTTGGGCTTTTCAGCACCAAGCTTCTGTTGAACAGGTTTGTAAGGCCGCCACCTGGTCTTCTGTTCACACTTTTTCTAAGTTTTACAAAGTTGATGTGCGGGCCTCAGCGGATGCTGTTTTTGGCCGCAAAGTTCTGCAGACTGCAGTCATTTAAGTTATGCTTCACCTGGCCTTGAGATGCCCTTCCCTTGTGGACACTGCTTTTGGATGTCCCATGAAGTGATGAATATTTAAGAAGTGAAGCGGGGTGTGTGGCACACCAAGAATAATGCCATTTTGTGAGTACTCACCTGAAAAATGGATATTGTTGGTGTGCCACACACCCCGCTTCACACCCGCCCTTTTCGGTATTACCGAAGCATTTATATGGTGAAGCCCTTTTTTATTTATATCAAAATTAATTTTGGAGGTTACTGGTGGAATACTGGTACCTTGTTTTACTGCTTTTTGAATATACTGGTGATTGAAGGGAGGTACCAGGTATATATAGGTCGGAAGGGGGCTCGTTACAAGACTTCCTCTCTGCACTACGTCACCTGCGGTGGATTAACCCATGAAGTGATGAATATTTAAGAAGTGAAGCGGGGTGTGTGGCACACCAACAATATCCATTTTTCAGGTGAGTACTCACAAAATGGCATTTTTTAAATTAACCCTATGTTACCTGTAACCCAGTAGGTATAAAAGGCTTCCAGCAGCAGCAGGAGAGCAGAAGCCTAAGTGATCAGCATGGGACACAGGGATGGATGGGAGGTAAGTATTAAAAAAAAAATAATAAAAAGTTATTTTTAAAGTGTGCCTCTGTGTTTTCTTTTTTTTTTTTACTTTTAACCCTTTGTGAACTGGTAAGGGATCTATGAGACCCCTATACCAGTTCACAAGGCTCTGGGTCTGGCAAGTCACCTGCGGCTAGTGGGTATTAACCCCGAGACCCCCCATTACCTGCCTTCCAAAAAAACCCTTAAAATTCCCCCAAGAAATGGTGTCCCCCTCCCTTTGAAGGGGGACCCCACACCAATTTTTTTTATTTAACCCTTTATTAAGTGCTCTTTTCAGTTTAGGGGATCACCTGGACAGGAACGGGGGGCTAACGATACATATGTGGTATCATTGTAATCGGGAGAAATGGGGCTTTCACATGCAATATGGTTTTCTTTAATAAAATAAATGTTTTTGTTAAAATAAAGGAGAAAATGTAAAAAATATATATTTTTGTTACATTTTTTTTTTACTTATTTATTTAAAAATATATAAAAAAAGTAGAAGAAATACAAACAAGACATTTCATGTTAAAGCCTAAACTCTGCCACAAAAAGAAAATATGCCATTTTGTTGGAAATTCCTGCAAAAATCACAGTTAAACATCACGCAAAATGGTGAAAAATATCCTGTCAGCAGAGGGTGACAAAATCTCAAGTTGGCTGGCAGTTAAAAGGTTACAGGTACCTATGCATGTTGGGTATTGTTCTGCTCTGGGGACCTTGCGCTTTCAGCTTTAGCTTGTTTTTTCTTATTTGCATATTGATATTTTAGGAAAAGGTGTTTTTTATTCTGCTTTTTTATACATTTTTTTGTGAAACCCTGTGCAACCTAAGAATTCTTCGAGATATTACTTCCAGAAAGATGAGCCCACTACAATAAGCTAGGCATGCTTAGAAAGCTTAACATGTGTACTTCCAGGGAATATATGGTTTATGGGGGATATTCCAAATGTAAAGGGTTGGTTTGGTAGAAAAAGCACAAGGTGCGCGCTTTGTCTGCAGAGCTGAAATTTTGAAGTAAAATTACCGTTATGCACATGCTTTACTTTGGTGTGTTTGGCCACTCTTTCCTTGACAGAACCTATGCATGTTGGGTATCGTTCTGTTTGGGGGATGTTGCTTTTTCAGATTTTCTGGTTTTCGTTTTTTTTCTGGTTTGCATATAGTTTTTTTGATTCTGCTTTTTTATTCATTTTTAGGGAAACCCTGTGTAACCAAAGAATACATTGAGGGATTACTTCCAGAAAACTGCACCCATGTCAACAAGCCTGGTATGCCTAGAAAGCCTGAGGTGTATACTTCTAGGGAATATATAGTTTGTGGGGGGTATTTCAAATTTAAAGGGTTTTATTTTTTCTTGAAAAACTGCAAGGTGCGCATATTGCATAGCATAGTTGTATTTTATCTCAAAATCTCCTAAAGCGTTGTTTCAGTTTGGGGGAGTCTCCTGGGCAGGAAAGGGTGTCTACCTATACATATGTGGTACCGCTGTAACCGGGAGAAATTGGGGTTTCACACGCAATAAGATTTTATTGACAAACTTACATTTTTTATTACAAAAAACACTACAAATTGTAAAAAATAGATTTTTAAATTTTAATTTTCACCCAAAAATATTGAGAATACACTTATAAAATGACAAACAAGACATTTCATGTTAAACCCCAGGCTCTGCTGAAAAAAGCAATATATCACTTTCCTGGGAAATCCCTGGAAATCCCTTCAAAAATCACAGTTGAACATGGGGAGCGCAAAATAGTGCAAAATAATCTGGCAACAAAGGGTGACAAAATCTCAAGGTAGGCTGGCGGGTAACGGGTTAAAACAAATAAAATATTTAAATTTTAAAAAATACAGTGACAGGACCCAGGACACTAGTCTTCTTCTGTTGTCCCCAACGAGTCAACCAGCTGCTGCATATCGGCCACCAACTCAAGGACTCTTCGATTCATTGCTTCCACTTGCACGTGTGGTCCCTGTATAAAATGTGAAAAAATACATTAGTTTGAGACAAATACATGTTTCTCACCTGTGGATGGAATGTTTGTTATTTGTCAAATTAAATCATGACGACATATGTCAGTCTGCTACGTAATTAATCTAAGGAAGTGGACAGAGGTCATTCTACTAAGTAATTAATCTAAGGAAGCGGGCAGATGTCATTCTGCTAAGTAATTAATCTAAGGAAGTGGGCAGAGGTCATTCTACTAAGTAATTAATCTAAGGAAGTGGGCAGAGGTCATTCTACTAAGTAATTAATCTAATGAAGTGGGCAGAGGTCATTCTGCTAAGTAATTAATCTAAAGAAGTGGGCAGAGGTCATTCTGCTAAGTAATTAATCTAAGGAAGTGGGCAGAGGTCATTCTACTAAGTAATTAATCTAAGGAAATGGGCAGAGGTCATTCTGCTAATGCCATTTACTATGGCTTGAGGTATCTGGGTGATCATGTCAATTACCACATACTGCAAAGAATGACATTACAACTTACTTGGTTGGTGGCCGACCGATGCCTCGTTGGGGACAACCCTACGTCCTTGGCCCTGCCACTGGTGGGAAGTAGAGGCTGTAGAGACATGGCAAATAGGGTCACTTATAATGTCTTAGTCAACAGTAATCAAATGTCAATTTCAATGTGTGTGTCACACCACTCACCTTCTCCCTGTGCCTCTTGGGTGAGATCTGCTGCATCCTCCACATCTTCACCCGCTCCAGAAGCATCTAGAAAAACAGATTAAGGGACTTAGCTTTGTAGTAACTAGCATGTATATGTGTGTGCGGTTACATGAAGAGTCACATACCAGAGGCTCCCGCCTGCGTTGCTGGGTACGACTGCCTGCCCACGCCGTGCCACCCCTCCTCTGTGGAAAGGTCCAGGGGCTGGTCGGAGGACCCAACAGAGGAGGGGTAGGACAGTCGCCCTGGAGATCCACCACCTTCACTTCCAGCTGCAGATTCATGCAGCACTGGTCGGTCTGTGCGCCTCCAGGTGCGGCGGATTCGGTACTCCATTTCCAACACTAGAAAAGAAGAGCAATTATAAATAAATGCCTACCTTCTGTATGAGTTACATCTGGCATGCAATCGTTATGTACTTACTAGGGAAATGGAATCCGAAAAAACGCCGCACCCGGGGCATGTGCAGCTGTTTCAGGTCCGACCAATGCTGCATGATCTGAGTGTGGGTGAAGGTGGTGTCCGTTTGATGGTGTATTCTGGAAACTATCTCCAGGGCGACAGTGTGCTTCTCAAAAGAGTTGGGCAGGTAGTCGTACCTGCGCTCCAGCATGGTCTACAAAACACAACAGAAACATAGGATTTAGTTAAAACTGCATACAAATATCTGTCACCAATCGATCTTTGGACTAAATGACATTAACAGACACAATTCTAGGCTAATCCAATCCTTGAAGCTGGCCTCAGTGTTGTTTCGCAATCTAGGCATGCATTTAGATGGCAAATCAAAGGCATTAAAAGACACTTACAAGCATGATGATCTCTTCTTGTTGGCGGGTGAAGATTGTGGGTGCCATCTTGCCTCTTGTCTGCAGCAGATAAGTAATGCCCCTGCGGTTTCCGGGTTCCGCGCGGCCGGACGAACGTCCGTACGCACGCGTACGCGTAAGCGTCAGACCCCGCCAATCTTATTTAAAGGGTCCTAGACACACAGCTCATTCTCTTTCAGAGTCCATGAGTAATGGCACCAAAAAAATCCAAACCTAAAGCAGCAAAGGAGGTCATCAGCAAACAGGCATCCAAGCGGCAGGAGCCTGCTGCAGGCAGGCAACTCGGTCACAGATGCCAAAAACGAAGCTGCGGCCAACCCGCATTGCTCAGCCAAAGGCACCCACCACAACCACCAAAAAAAAGGGGCCAGCGGGAAAGAGGAAGCCACAGGCTACCAAGCAAACCCCAACGGAGGGGGGAAAAAAGGGACCAAGAGGGTGCGAAGCCCCAGCCCCTCAGGTCACCATCACCCCACCCACGTGTCTACCATGGCAAGGCTACAAAGAGGAGACACCGGGAAAGAAGCCCCAGCATCACTACCTCGCCATCACCACCACCCGCACGTGGTGAAAAAAATTCAAAGAGCCAAAGACAAACAAGGCCCAGAAGCCCAAGCAGCCCGAGCTCGGCATCCCCACCACCCGCACGTGGCCACAAGGCTCATGGCAAGAGGGCAAGGCACTGCCCAAGAAGCCCTAGGTCGCCATCCCCACCTGCACGGGTCTTCAAATCCTCGGCCAAGAGGGCAAGGCACCGACCCAGAAGCCAAAACTCTGGCTCACCTCTGGACAGGCCGTCTACCTCCAAGGGGCATGGGTCTTCTAAGGGCCCACAGTGGCACAGGGCCCCAAGCACGACTTCCTCCACAACACCCTCTCCTCCTCGGCCACATTATCCACTGGCACAGGTGTCAAGGCACTCTGAATATGCCACATCTGCACCTGCGACTTCAGTGGCCACCTATCCACGCTCACCCTGTCCCTTTCCAATTCCGGTTCAATCTGCAGCCAGCCAGCAGTCCGTCATTTCACACCCACACAGCCAGCCCAGAATGTCCCCTGATTTCCCGCCAAACACTGAGGAGCCAGAACCACAACCAACAGGGCGCACATTGCGCAGAGGCCAGTTGAGTGGCAGGTTTGGTGAGGCACAAACTCTGGCATTGGCTAGTGGCCTCACCTTGTATTATGATGAGCTATATGGGCGCAGATCCAAAGCTACAAGCACAAAGCCGAAATTTTGGAGGAGCTCACCAGACAGGTCAATGCAGTGGGGAAAGAGCTAAAAGATGTGGAGCAGATTCAAAGGAAAATATCGGACCTCAAGTATGCAGCACGGAAGAAAAAAAATAAACGGCGTCATTACAGGTACATATATACTTTGTGGATTTGTCTTCGTCTTGTATTGGCACCATTTAGCTAAATGTGTCAAACTATCTTTTTCAGCTTACAAACTGGCGGATGATTCCCCAATAAACTGCAATTTACCCGAGCTGAGGAGATGGTGCTGGGCCTGCTACATCCTGTGGCCTTAGGGGGACACTCGGCACGACAGGACATGGACATTCCGACTATTCCTGCCGGTTAGTAATGTGATCTACGTGTAAAATGATGCTCCAAGCCATATATTAACACATGCCCCTAGGGTGTGCCTTGTAGTGGAGGTAACAATTTAAACAGGGTGTGTTATGTGTGGGGACTCATCATTTTCTGATTTCCTTGCACATACATGAGTTTGTAGAGTCTTGAGGAACACTATTGAGATTAGCAAAGGACTTCCTGTTATGTATTTAGAGTCAGTTACATCCAACACTTCCATCTTTATCTGTAGGCCACTTGGGTTTGAGCTGTGCTTTGCTCAGAAAGACTTGATATGGGGTGCTTGAAAGTTTGACCTAGAAAGAATGGCAACCAGCATAATATGTGGTCCCATAATGGGCTTTTAGGGATGTTTGAAGCCTCAGAACAGCCAGTACATGCATGTTTATTTTGGTTAAGGAGACCAATGTGTATGTACTTGTTGACTAATACATCTAACAGATAATGGCATTCATAGTCAAGGTCAACTTGGTCCATTGGGGGAGTTGCCATTCATGAGTGGCCCCGTGTTTTTGTGAACCATATGTGTTATTACACATCAGCAATGCCTAGTTGTGTGTTAACATGCCTTCTTTTCCACAATGCAGCCCAGCATCATCCCTCAGCTAGTGGGGAATCCTCAGCCAGTTTTACCATGCCGTCAACTTCCGTGCTGCCTCGGACCCAGGATCCGATATATACGGTAAGTGTCTTTTTCTGATGTTGCTTATGCATGTGACTTGCCATGTTTCTTTTTGCTGAATTACATATGTATTCCCCAAACTGAACCTTTTTTATTTACATGTCCCAACAGACCCACACACTGATGGAGGAAATCCAGGAGCTGGAGGAGGATGGACCTAGGTGAGCCTAGGTCACATTTGCTAAACAGCATGAGCATACATATTGCACAGGCAAAAAAAAAGCCTAAAAACATCTAATAGATGTGGGAACAATTTAAACATCAAAGATGCCGGATGAGGGCCAATCAGGCAGACTGCTAACAGGTATTGGTTTAGGACTGTGCTGCTCAGCATTCTTGGATGTCATAACTTTTCAGGACCCCGTATCTGCTTTGTGTGAGGCAAAAACAGTTCTATCCCGGCTCCTGCACTTTATCCCGCTCTCCTCTACTCAGTAAGTGTAATGCATCTAAGCTAAGATGGCGCAGACCCTATAATAAAGTCAAGAACATAATTTCAGCCGAGTGTGGGGAAGAGTAATGATTAATTTACTATAAATTCAAAGTTTAAAATTGGCAAATGCAGAACAAACATTTGGTAAGGCTTTGTTGTTTGAAAAATCTAATGGTTAAGGTCGTGTTTCACATGTAAACAAGGTGTTCAAATAGGCATAGTTTCATACATGGGACACAAACTAAATTCATAGGCATACATATAAAAAAAAGGACGTTATTGGCGTCAACTTACCAAGGAGCCATCCACCGGAAAATTCCCCAGACTCAAACCGACCGTACAATCCAGATCTGCGCAGAATGTAGGCATCATGGGATGAGCCTGGAAACCCGGCAACCATACTAAGGAACTGCATGTCTGGGGCCACCACTGCTTGGACATTCAGTGAGTGGTCCATTTTGCGGTTCCTCGGAAAAAAAAAACCCCAAACATTATCAAAGCAAGGCAAACTAGTGAAACACTAACTAATCACACCCAAAGCCAAGCCTGTGGGCCAATACAAATAAAAAGTAAAGGTTAACTTTGAAGTGTGTAATTCAGGTACACATTAAAATGTTTCCCTTTTGAACACATGTTAAATTTTGGAGAAACTAAATATGGTCCATTGTTTCACAGGGACTCTTTACAAGGAGGGCATAATTGCAAGGAGGGAATAATTACAAGGAGGGACTTTTTACAAGGAGGGACTTTTTACAAGGAGAGGCTTTTAACACGGAGGGACATTTTACAAGTTGGCCTTCTCAAAAATTTGGAAAACAATAAGGTAAAGTAATTGTAAAAATGACAGAGTGCACTTGCCTGTAGATATACTCGTCGGCTCCGGAGGCACCAGGGCAACGTGGGTGCAGTCAATGGCACCCATGACGTTGGGCATGTCGGCAATGTTATAAAATGCCAGCTTAATCTCGTTCCTGGCTACCATGTCCTCAGGAAAACAAATATATTTCCGAGTAATGGTAGCCATGCCTTCCAAAAACTTGGATAGCGCGCGGCTCAGCGTAGGCTGGGAGATCCCCCACGGAGAGGGCACCCAGCCTCTGGAACGAGCCGTTTGCCAAAAATTGCAGGCAGCCAAGCATCTTAGTCATACCTGAAATTGCTTGCCCCTTCCTTGTGGTGCGGGCTAACCATGGCCGCAGCTCACTATACAAGTTATGGAGGGAAGCGCGATTAAGTCTGGTGAACTCGAACAGCTCAACGTCATGCATGCCATCGATGTGCATGCGTCGCCGCCGGTGCAATCTGGTCTCAGCCCTCTGGACAATTTCAATGCCCATGAGCTGCAGATCCTCATGCTCCTCAAATACACTAGAGTCATCCATAGCTGCTAGTCTCGAGGTCAAAATGGTCCCGTAAGGGGATCGCAAAGGAAACGGGTTTATAGGGTGGTGGTGAGTCGGCAATCTGAACGAACGAAAAATATCAGATTTTGTTGGGAAAATGATTCGAACTAACACAAATGTTCCGATTTGCATTCGTTCATCGAAAGAGCATATACGCATGTGCCCGAACGTTCATACGAATGGAAAATGAACGAAAAAAAAACAAAAAAATAACAAACACCCACAAAAACTTTCACAGACAGCTATGGAAATCCAGACGAATGTGTCTCTGAATCGAGCCTTATGTTTAGCTTATTTGTGGCACCCCAAGTGAACACACAGAGATGGTACTATTTGGAATAATGTTTTTGTGCATGGGGCTTAAATGTAAGCTGGGAAATCTTTCATACAAGTGTGGGATGGGCCCCCATAGTCAGTTTTACTGCTGGGCCCCAGCCATCTCTGTCCAACACTGCTTTTTAGTATATTAGATTTGCGTTTGCACTGTTGTCCTTTTTCTTTCTACACAGTGAGGCTTACCCTAATGAGTTTGTGTGCAACATGATATATAGTCTTCATAATGTAGGTTTACATTAAATTTTGTACATAACAGCACCCTTTGGGGCATTCACAGTTGAGTTTTTGCGCCTCTCCTGTCGCACCACCCAATCAGAAGCAGACAATAGAGATGAGCGAGTAGTGAAATTTTTGAAATTTCGATTCGAATAGACCGCGTTACTCGACTACTCGACCGATTATCGAATCCCATTATAGTCTATGGGAAAAAAATGCTCGCCACTTGGAAATCTCAATTCGACCACTTGGAGGTCACCAAGTCCACCCTGAAACATCAGAAAATGATGCCAACACTGCTGGAATGCAACTGGGACAGCAGGGGAAGCATGTCTGGGTGCATATAACGCGCCCAAGTCGCACTATTACGCCACTATCACTGCCACTCAACAATATACTCCAAACACAATATAACTTCTACGTAAAGTGAGACAAGACAAGGAAACCTTCTTTCCTCTACATTGCCATGGACCCCAAGCCAAACTGTATAAAAAAGAAGAACAAAATTCTGCACCCCTTAAAATCACGTTGCCTAATGACAACCACAGATGGCATAGGCAAGGGGGAAAATAAATAGACCCCACCCCTAATTGTCATTGTGTGTGTGTGTGTGTGTGTGTGTGTGTGTGTGTGTGATGTGGTCAGACATGTCCTCTTGTGTCATTGTGTCACCCCAGCAGTAAGGGAAGCTTAAAGGAGGTATGTTACAGTGTGTTACCCCAGCAGTAAGGGAAGCTTACAGGAGGAGGTTTGTTACAGTGTGTCACCCCAGCAGTCAGGGAAGCTTACAGGAGGAGGTTTGTTACAGTGTGTCACCCCAGCAGTCAGGGAAGCTTACAGGAGGAGGTTTGTTACAGTGTGTCACCCCAGCAGTAAGGGAAGCTTACAGGAGGAGGTTTGTTACAGTGTGTTACCCCAGCAGTAAGGGAAGCTTAAAGGAGGAGGTTTGTTACATTGTGTCACCCCAGCAGTCAGGGAAGCTTACAGGAGGAGGTTTGTTACATTGTGTCACCCCAGCAGTCAGGGAAGCTTACAGGAGGAGGTTTGTTACAGTGTGTCACCCCAGCAGTAAGGGAAGCTTACAGGAGGAGGTTTGTTACAGTGTGTCACCCCAGCAGTCAGGGAAGCTTACAGGAGGAGGTTTGTTACAGTGTGTCACCCCAGCAGTAAGGGAAGCTTACAGGAGGAGGTTTGTTACAGTGTGTCACCCCAGCAGTAAGGGAAGCTTACAGGAGGAGGTTTGTTACAGTGTGTTACCCCAGCAGTAAGGGAAGCTTAAAGGAGGAGGTTTGTTACATTGTGTCACCCCAACAGTCAGGGAAGCTTACAGGAGGAGGTTTGTTACAGTGTGTCACCCCAGCAGTAAGGGAAGCTTACAGGAGGAGGTTTGTTACAGTGTGTTACCCCAGCAGTCAGGGAAGCTTAAAGGAGGAGGTTTGTTACATTGTGTCACCCCTGCAGTCAGGGAAGCTTACAGGAGGAGGTTTGTTACACTGTGTCACCCCAGCAGTAAGGGAAGCTTACAGGAGGAGGTTTGTTACAGTGTGTCACCCCAGCAGTCAGGGAAGCTTACAGGAGGAGGTTTGTTACAGTGTGTCACCCCAGCAGTAAGGGAAGCTTACAGGAGGAGGTTTGTTACAGTGTGTCACCCCAGCAGTCAGGGAAGCTTACAGGAGGAGGTTTGTTACAGTGTGTCACCCCAGCAGTAAGGGAAGCTTAAAGGAGGAGGTTTGTTACAGTGTGTCACCCCTGCAGTCAGGGAAGCTTACAGGAGGAGGTTTGTTACACTGTGTCACCCCAGCAGTAAGGGAAGCTTACAGGAGGAGGTTTGTTACAGTGTGTCACCCCAGCAGTCAGGGAAGCTTACAGGAGGAGGTTTGTTACATTGTGTCACCCCTGCAGTAAGGGAAGCTTACAGGAGGAGGTTTGTTACAGTGTGTTACCCCAGCAGTCAGGGAAGCTTAAAGGAGGAGGTTTGTTACATTGTGTCACCCCTGCAGTCAGGGAAGCTTACAGGAGGAGGTTTGTTACATTGTGTCACCCCAGCAGTAAGGAAAGCTTACAGGAGGAGGTTTGTTACAGTGTGTCACCCCAGCAGTCAGGGGAGCTTACAGGAGGAGGTTTGTTACAGTGTGTCACCCCAGCAGTAAGGGAAGCTTACAGGAGGAGGTTTGTTACAGTGTGTTACCCCAGCAGTAAGGGAAGCTTAAAGGAGGAGGTTTGTTACATTGTGTCACCCCAGCAGTCAGGGAAGCTTACAGGAGGAGGTTTGTTACAGTGTGTCACCCCAGCAGTAAGGGAAGCTTAGAGCTGAGACCTCTTAAAAATTGTGTGGAGTCCCAAGAGCTGAGACCTCTTAAAAATTGTGTGGAGTCCCAAGAGCTGAGACCTTTTAAAAATTGTGTGGAGTCCCAAGAGCTGAGACCTCTCAAACATTGTGTGGAGTCCCAAGAGCTGAGACCTCTCAAACATTGTGTGGAGTCCCAAGAGCTGAGACCTCTTAAAAATTGTGTGGAGGCCCAAGAGCTGAGACCTCTTAAAAATTGTGTGGAGTCCCAAGAGCTGAGACCTCTCAAACATTGTGTGGAGTCCCAAGAGCTGAGACCTCTCAAACATTGTGTGGAGTCCCAAGAGCTGAGACCTCTTAAAAATTGTGTGGAGGCCCAAGAGCTGAGACCTCTTAAAAATTGTGTGGAGTCCCAGGAGCTGAGACCTTTTAAAAATTGTGTGGAGTCCCAAGAGCTGAGACCTCTCAAACATTGTGTGGAGTCCCAAGAGCTGAGACCTCTCAAACATTGTGTGGAGTCCCAAGAGCTGAGACCTCTTAAAAATTGTGTGGAGGCCCAAGAGCTGAGACCTCTTAAAAATTGTGTGGAGGCCCAAGAGCTGAGACCTCTTAAAAATTGATTGTATTAAGCCCAAGAGGTGAGCCATAATTTTTTTTTATTAATACAGCAATTCTACGGCGGTTAAGGAGGAGGAGGAGGAGGAGGAAATGGCACTTCATACAGATGGCACTTCACTCTTGGCTGCTTTCCACTGTTGTACAAGCAAAGTCCGGGTCAATTCACTTGCTGTTCATTTTGATTAGCGTCAGCCTGTCGGCACTGTCGGTTGACAGGCGGCTGCGCTTATCGGTTATAATGCCCCCGGCTGCGCTGAACACCCTCTCTGATAGCACGCTGGCGGCAGGGCAGGCAAGCACCTCCAAGGCGTACAGGGACAGTCTTCCCCTTTGTTGTGTGCTGCCACTGCGGTCCAGACCTCCAGCCAGGACACCTCCACATCTGCCTCTGCCTCGGCTACTTTGGGGCCTTCTCCTTCAGCCCCCCCTTCCCCCGCATCTTCGTCTGCACCTTCCATCTCCTCGTCCCATCAACTGTCCATCTCGCAGGCGTTCAACCGCAGGCGGAAGTACGCCTCCAGTCACCCCCAAGCCCAAGCCTTAACCTGCCTCATCTCCAAACTGCTGGCCCTGGAGATGTTGCCGTTTAGGCTTGTGGAGACGCAGGCCTTCCGCGACCTGATGGCGGCTGCCGCACCTCGCTATTCCGTCCCTAGCCGCCACTATTTTTCCCGGTGTGGCGTCCCCGCCCTGAACCAGCACGTGTCGCGTAACATCAGGCGGGCCCTGAGGTACGCAGTCAGCGCAAAGGTCCACTTGACCACCGACTCGTGGACAAGCGCTTGCGGCCATGGACGCTACATCTCTTTGACGGCACACTGGGTGAATGTTGTGGAAGCGGGGACGGGGTCGCAAACAGGGACGGGCCTACATACCACCCCCGCCCAAGATTGCCAGCACGGGTTCTGATAGACCCCCCTCCTCTTCCTCCTCCTCCTCCTCCTCCTCTGCCTTAACATCGCCCTCAGCCCCTAGCTGGAAGCGTTGCAGCACTGGCGCGGGGAGACGTCAGCAGGCAGTGCTTAAGCTCAGCAGCTTGGGCGACAGGAAGCACAGCGCCGCAGAGGTGAGGCACGCCATATTGCAGCAGACAGAGATGTGGCTGTCGCCGCTGCAGCTAGGACCAGGCATGGTCGTGTGCGATAACGGCCGTAACCTGGTGGCGGCTCTGGAGCTTGCAGAACTCAATCACGTACCATGCCTGGCCCACGTTTTTAATTTGGTAGTACAAAAGTTTCTAAAGACTTACCCCAACCTGGCAGAGCTACTGGTCAAAGTGCGGCGCTTGTGCGCTCACTTTCGGAAGTCAACTGTAGCTGCTGCTAGCTTAAAAAAAATCCAGCAACGCCTCCATTTGCCTCAACATCGGCTGTTGTGCGACCTGCCCACTCGCTGGAATTCCACCTATTGCATGTTGGCCAGGGTGTGTGAGCAGCAGAGAGCATTGATGGAGTACCAGATGATGCATCCACGCGTGCATCCAACTCAGCTCCCTCAGTTTGCCAACCATGAGTGGCCATGGATGGCAGACATATGCGATGTATTGCGTATCTTTGAGGAGTCCACTAAGAAGGTCAGCAGCGAGGACGCTATAGTGAGCGTAACCATCCCGCTCCTATGCGTCCTTAAAGAATCGCTCATCGCAATAAGGGAGAACGCATTGCACACAGAGGAGACGGGGGTAGGAGGAGACGCAACGCAGGTAGACAGTCAGACCACACTTTTGTCTGCTGCTCGGTGACAGTTGCAGGTGGAGGAGGATGAGGAGGACAACGTGGAGGTGGCTGTGGAAGAGGATGCTGGCGGCGAGGGTAGCAGTCAGGCTGTGTGCGTCCCATTGGTTCAGCGCGGATGGGGCGGAGAGGAGGAGGAAGAGGAGGAAATGGAAAATGATCCTTCTGGTGGGGGCAGTGACGTCATGCCTACTCAGAGTCTGGCACACATGGCTGACTTCATGCTGGGCTGCTTTTCCCGGGACATACGTGTTGTCCGGATATTGGAGAACAAACTATACTGGGTGTTCGCACTCCTGGACCCCCGGTATAAAGATAACTTCTCCTCTTTTATTCCGGTAGAGGAGAGGACGAATCGATTACTGGAATACCAGAGGGAACTCTTGCAGAACATGCAGATTTTCCCACCCAGCATCGCTGGCGGCAGAGAGGAGAGTGTCTCCCAGAGTCTGACAACATCGATCAGGCCCACAGCCACCAGGGGAACACTCTCCAAGGTGTGGGACACGTTCATGTCACCCCCTCGTGCAACTTCCATCACTGCGGGGCCTGCTATCAGCAGGAGGGACAAGTATCGGCGGATGTTGCGGGACTACCTGGCAGACCACACCCCTGTCCTCCCCGATCCCTCGGCGCCCTACACTTACTGGGTCTCCAAGTTGGACACGTGGCTGGAAGGCAGTGGCAGCAAGACCGGGCGCAGGTTGTATTGCGTTTGCTCTCTCCCACTAAGCCCAGTGCTTGACTTCCAAGTGACGGCGCATGCCTGAGGTGGTCAGATTGCTCTTCTCAGAGCCCCTACTCAGTTTTGAGTGGCAGATTGCGCAAACCGCGCTCAGTTTGTCGTCCGTGCAAACATTAAAAAATCTCCACACCACAGAAGTACGAGGCCTCGATGGGGGAGCTTTGCGCGACTGCCTGCTGCCGGGAAGAGCTTCGGCCCTGCTGGCTGTGGCCTGCCTTCTCTGTCTGGACTGTCCTCTGCCTCTGGACTGTCCTCTGCCTCTTGCTGCCTTATTCGGTGATGCGCAGACCGCATCTCCACTGCTTTCCCCGCTGGACATCACCCCTGTCCAAGTGGGGTCGGTCATTTCGTCGTCCACCACCTCCTCTTCCACTTCCTCTCTCTGCTCCTCCTCCTGCCCACTGGACATTCCAACAGCCTCCCTTGATGGCAACTGCGTCTCATCATCATCGCTCATGATAGCAGATGCTGGTTCCGGGTCCACATCACTAGGAGATGGCGGATACTCAAGTGTTTGGGCATCACTACAAACAAATTCCTCTGCTAGCTCCTAGGATTCTTGCGGCACATCTGGAAAAGGACCCGAAAAGAGGTCCTGGGAGGGGTCAAGGGTGGGCTGACTCTGTTGGCCAGGTTGGGAGGAAGGAGGGTCAGAGTGAGACTGTGTGGATGACTGGGTGGTGGACAAGTGACTGGAAGCGTTATCGGCCATCCATTGCACCACCTGTTCACGCTGCTCAGGCCTCAACAGAGGTGTACCCCGCCCCCCGCATAACTGTCCCATAAAGGCAGGGAAATGGGTGAGCGTAATGCTGGCTGCCCCTCACCTGCACGCATTGTATCCCCACTGGCTTCAACGCGGTTTCTGCCCCCACCAGCATTTCCGCGCCCCCGTCCTCGTCCACGTCCCTTTGCACTAGCCCTCCGCATTTCAGACGTTTTACTTTTTTGGCCACGCGTTATGCCAAATATAAATATATTTTTTAGGAGAACACCTGGCTATACAGCCGTATACTGCCAGAAGGTGAAATGGTGCCTAATACGCACTGGGTATATAACAGTGTTTTGTTGGCACAGAGGACACAAAACAGTAGAGCCAAATATAAATATATTGTTTAGGAGAACACCTGGCTATACAGCCGTATACTGCCAGAAGGTGAAATGGTGCCTAATACGCACTGGGTATATAACAGGGTTTTGTTGGTAAAGAGGACACAAAACAGTAGTGCCAAATATAAATATATTTTTAAGGAGAACACCTGGCTATACAGCCGTATACTGCCAGAAGGTGAAATGGTGCCTATACGCACCGGGTATAAAACAGTGTTTTGTTGGCACAGAGGACACAAAACAGTAGTGCAAAATATAGTTTTGTATATAGGTGCTAATACACCACTGAAGTCTTTCTGTCCCTATTCCAGCAGCAGCTACCAGTCACTAAAGCAGCCGTTTTGAGCAGAGTGTATATAGTTTTGTATATAGGTGGTAATACACCACTGAAGTCTTTCTGTCCCTATTCCAGCAGCAGCTACCCCTCACTAAAGCAGCCGTTGTGTGCAGTGTGTATATAGCTAGAATGAGCTATATACCGTTCAGCATAGTAGCCCTAATAAGGACTCTCAATGACTCTCTTGTCTTCTGGTAGCTGGTATATATGGTGGTAAATGCGATATTCTGAGCTTCTGGGGCCCTGCCTGCCTACATATGAGCTATATACTGTTCAGCATAGTAGCCCTAATAATAAGGACTCTCAATGACTCTCTTGTCTTCTGGTAGCTGGTATATATGGTGGTAAATGCGATATTCTGAGCTTCTGGGGCCCTGCCTGCCTACATATGGGATATATACTGTTCAGCATAGTAGCCCTAATAAGGGCTCTCAATGACTCTCTTGTCTTCTGGTAGCTGGTATATATGGTGGTAAAAGCGATATTCTGAGCTTCTGGGGCCCTGCCTGCCTACATATGAGCTATATACTGTTCAGCATAGTAGCCCTAATAATAAGGGCTCTCAATGACTCTCTTGTCTTCTGGTAGCTGGTATATATGGTGGTAAAAGCGATATTCTGAGCTTCTGGGGCCCTGCCTGCCTACATATGGGATATATACTGTTCAGCATAGTAGCCCTAATAATAAGGACTCTCAATGACTCTCTTGTCTTCTGGTAGCTGGTATATATGGTGGTAAATGCGATATTCTGAGCTTCTGGGGCCCTGCCTGCCTACATATGAGCTATATACTGTTCAACATAGTAGCCCTAATAAGGGCTCTCAATGACTCTCTTGTCTTCTGGTAGCTGGTATATATGGTGGTAAATGCGATATTCTGAGCTTCTGGGGCCCTGCCTGCCTACATATGAGCTATATACTGTTCAGCATAGTAGCCCTAATAATAAGGACTCTCAATGACTCTCTTGTCTTCTGGTAGCTGGTATATATGGTGGTAAAAGCGATATTCTGAGCTTCTAGGGCCCTGCCTTCCTACATATGGGATATATACTGTTCAGCATAGTAGCCCTAATAAGGACTCTCAATGACTCTCTTGTCTTCTGGTAGCTGGTATATATGGTGGTAAATGCGATATTCTGAGCTTCTGGGGCCCTGCCTGCCTACATATGGGATATATACTGTTCAGCATAGTAGCCCTAATAATAAGGACTCTCAATCCCCTCGATTCAAAGAGCAAAAGTTAATTGATTTCGGATCGAGAATCGTAAGTTTGGGTGGGTGTTTGTCATTTTTTCTTGTTTTTTTGCCCATTTCGTATTCGCACGATCGTTCGCGCATAGACGTATATGAACATACGCATTTCGTACGGGAATCGTATATTTTGCGTTAGTTCGTGTGTTTTTCCCGTCCAAATCGTATTATTTGCGTCAGATCCTATTTTTTACGTCCTTCACATGGGCTTGCGACCAATTCAGAGAGGTGATTGCTAATTGTTTTGAAGCCCATTAAAGAGCTGCTTTACGAAATGTTTGCCGGCAGCTATTTGGCCTCGGGAGTAGGATGGAGAGGAGCGAATTTGTGGCACATCAAGGGCTTATGCTTTTTGGCATTGAGTTGATCCAGATGTCTGAGAGCAGATTGCCCCTGCGTCGTCGCATGAACATCGATAGCATGAATGATGTTGAGCTGTTCGAGCTGACCAGGCTTAATCGCGCTTCCCTCCATAAATTATATAGTGAGCTGCGGCCATGGTTAGCCCGCACCACAAGGAAGGGGCATGCAATTTCAGGTATGACCAAGATGCTTGGCTGCCTGCAATTTTTGGCGAACGGCTCGTTCCAGAGGCTGGGTGCCCTCTCCGTGGGGATGTCACAGCCTACGCTGAGCCGCGCACTATCTAAATTTTTGGAAGGCATGGCTGCCATAACTCCAAAATATATTTATTTTCCGGATGATATGGCAGCCAGAAACGCCATTAAACTTGGTTTTTATAATGTGGCCGACATGCCCAACGTTATTGGTGCTATTGACTGCACACATGTGGCACTCGTACCTAGGGCTGCCGACGAGTATATATATAGGTATTGAGATTGGTTATTATGTTGGCCAACGTGTAATGTAACCTGTTTTCCTTTGCGGCAGCATATTTTTTTATCCCTCATTTGTGTAGCTGCTTTATCTAGGCTTTTCATTAGTATTTCCCAATAGAGTGCAGACATGTTTTTTTTTTTTTTTTCATTTTTACAAATATCAATTACCCTTTTTGTATGTTTTTGCCTTAAGGAATCGAAAAATGGGACACTCCCTTAATGTCCAGGCCGTGGTTGGTCCGGACATGCGTTTTATGAGTGTCCTTGCCGGCTACCCAGGATCGTCCCACGACTCCTATATACTCAGGCGATCTGGGTTGTTTAGGAGATTTGAGGCAGGTGAATTTTCGGGTGCATGGCTGCTTGGTAAGTGTGTCCTATTTGTGTGCTATTAAATGTGGGATTAATCTTGTATTTGTTGATATTTTTGTATTTGAATTCTTTACATAAGCCAGAAACTGCCTTTTTGTTGGGTCATATATTATGAACTCCAAACCAAAATGCTTGCCTCGCTTTGTCCTTCAGAATGTTTTCCCTTTAGTTAGGATGTCTGTAAGTTCCATGTCCCTAAATATATTGGTTGGGAGTTTATACCCAAGTATCTGTGAGCTTTTGCTCCTTTTGTAGTATTGGTCTTTAAATGGCAAAGTGGACTTAAACTGCATACATTGTAGTTTTCATATAAATGTTGATAGCCCCTCAGCAGCATCCTAATTGTAACATGTCAGAAAACTAAAAATATATTTAAATTCCAACTACCCTTGGCCGTGCAGATATTTGTTAATTAATTGGTATATTGAAGTGCCATTTTTAATTATGTACTACATTAGTGGCAATAGTTATTTTGCTAATGTGCCCTGGGTGTTTTTTTTTGCCCTTTACCTTACATCATTATGATATATGTAAAATTCTTTGTGTTTGTTGTGTTGCCTTTTTAATTTTTATTACATTTAATTGTCTGTTTAAGGTGATTCCGGGTACCCACTTCTACCCTGGCTCATGACGCCTGTGCTGCGGCCCCAGGATGCCTCTCAGGAAGCGTACAACCGTGCGCACCGCAAGACCAGGGCTGTTGTGGAGAGGGCCTTTGGGCTGTTGAAGACCCGTTTTCGTTGCTTGGACCATACTGGGGGCGCCCTGCAATATGATCCCAAAAAAGTGATCGACATAATCATGGCATGTGCTGTTTTGCACAATTTTGCTATACTCGAACGTGTCCCACGTTATGTGGATAGCCTGCCCTCTACAGCCCTAGAGGATGATGGAGAGAATTTTGTTGGGCCACCCAGTGAGTCTGCCCAATCAGTTAGAGCAAACTTGATATTGCAGCATTTTAGTTAATTTTATTTCGTGTATCAACATTCTGTGTGTCTGTGTTAGCCTTTTTGTTAAATATGTTGTTTTGCCGTAATGTGGCATTACCTCAAATTAAAACATTTTTCCCTTAATTGTTGCCTAATGTATTTCATGTAGTTTCCTTAGCTTGATATTTGCATTGTTACACCTCTTAAAACAAAAATTATCTGGTTTAGCCCAAGCTGTTTAAAATGTGTTCCCACTAAAAACGCCACAAGTATTGTAAGTGAGAATATTTTTTTACTTAGGAAAGTTAAAATTATTGTGCTTAACAGAAAACATTCCACATACATCTGTGGTTACAAATGGATGAGATAACAAAAAAAACATCGAGCACATCTACACCTGGAAGTGAGTGGCACAACCAAACAAGGACACCCAGTCCAAAGGCCAGCCTAGTCCAGTCATTAATATTGCCTGTGCCCAGGGATATTTGGGCATGGCCATAATGTCACACAAACATGTCTGCAAACAGGAGGAGCACAAACCAAATACATATTTAAAGCCATAAGTGGCCAGATACACTCCACATAGACCTATGGCATTGGCTAGTGGCCTTAATCATTACTCTAAGGCGCTATATGGGAGCAAATACAAAACACAACCTGCATGAGCAACACAAAATGGATTGTTTGAAACCTCAAAGGACAAGTAAATACAGTGGGGGTTAAGAGAAAAGATGTCCCACACAACCATGGCTTAATAGGGTGGCTGCCCATAATACCCAGGTGGAGGTCCAGGTGGAGGTCCATGTGAATGGGACCTAGCCTGGGCCATGGCAGCATTGTGAATTTGAAACTGCTCCACAATGTTTCTCTGCATATTGGTCATCTCAGCCATGGCTGACTGGATGCCATTACTTGCAGTTACCATGTTGCTGTTGAGGGTACGCAACTCCGCGAGGATGCCCTGTAAGCTGGTATTGATGGTGACCATGTCGGCATGCCTTTCCTCACGCTCTGTAACAAGCTGTGCCTCATAAGAGTCCCTTTCTTGGGTCCATAATTGAAGCAGGGCACTCTGCCTCCCCTGGGAAATTGTGGGGCGGCGTAATGGAGTCCGCCGCACAATTACCCTGGCTCTTGGGCGTGCCCTGCCGCGTGGTGTCGTCCCCTCAACAGCAACAGGCATGCTTTGCAAATCCTCAGCAGCAGAGTGAACACTGGGGACTGTTGTGTCAGTCTCCCCATGTGCATGCACAATGGATGGAGATTCACTCTGCTGCTGAGGATTGGCCAGAGAAACATTATGGAGCAGTTCCAAATTGGGACCCAGGGGGAGGTCATCGGACGTGCCCTGCATGGAGACATCAGCTTCCTCCATTTCCTGGATCTCTTCCATGAGTGTGCGGGTCTGTAGGGACATGTAAAAAAAAAAGTGTAAGTTGGCGTCCAGATTTGGGATTCCCACAGTTTAACACATGCTTAAGCACTTGGTAGTATTTATGGTACTAAATTAACTTACCGGAAATCTCGGATCTGGGCTCCTATGCTGTACGGACCTGGTAGGCATAAGCAAACTGGGGGGTGAGTTTACCCTTGCTGAGGGATCATGCTGGGCTGAAGAAGAGAAAAACAAACAAGGTAAACACACACATAACCATTTTTTTAATAGGTAATCAAATAAACCACTATTTGTAATATTAAGCAACTCTACAGTAATGGGGACATTTGTTAAAAGACACGCAATTTTAGATAGGTGCAGTGCCTCGAGAAAACTGCTAACTGACCTCAGTTCTAAGTCAGGAAGTGTACCCAGTCAGCATACAACTTGCAACGCAAATTTTTGGATTAAGACTACCATTCGCTAGGTCCGGGGTACTCAAACACTTCTTGTAAAGGTCCATTTAAAGGTATGTGGTGAGAGGTGAATGTCTGGCCATGGGGCTGACGCAGGGGGTGTCTAGTTAGAAATAAACACACTGGTGGAGGGGCTTGAGATTTCAAAGTGCAAACTAATAAAGGCTGCTTGCCCTTGCTGGGCTGGATGGGGCAGAGCTGAGGGGACAGGGATTGGATGGCTAAAGGGGGGAGTTCACGAATTGATGGTGATGGGATGGATGGAGCAAATCTGTTACAAATGTATGGGGCTTATGTGGGGGGGGGGACATGGGGGGACTGTGGCAGATGGGGCAGAGCTGGGGCAGCGGGACACGATTGTACCAAGAGAAAGATGTACCAAGTTACTGTGTACCTTGCAATGCCACTTCCTGTGCAGTACTTCATATTGCAATGCTATGTTTCAGGGAGCCATGACATTGGGCAGGAGAACAACCACTACATCGCCGATCAAGGGGGCAGCTCTGAGCACGTCAACACAGAAGTAACTGAGTGCAGGGCTGTCTGGCCAGGGGTCCTGGAATCTGGTGCCAAGGTCCGCATTGGGACCCCGGGCCGCCAGTTGAGTCTCGCTGCTCTAGGTCAGATATGTTTGGGGGTGGGTAATTAAATTGTTAACTCAAACACAACTCACACAACAAATCGCCAACCCATCCATAATGATGTGTGTTTTGTGATTGATTCCAAATATATCACTTTTCATGATAAACTTCATTACTTGACCAATAAAATTGGAAATTGGATCTTTGCCATAATGGATGTGGTCCTAAATGTGTGATTCACAGGGACCAAAAGAGGACACAAACAGGCACAGAAGTGCGAGGCCAAGCAAGGCAAACCATAGGGCCATCCCGTCATCTTGTTACTAGTGAACTTTAGATTATTTAGCAAACAGGCAAACATGCAGATTTAAGAGTACTCACCGTGGGTACGGGTCGGTGAGTCTGTGTCCCTTAGACCAGCATGTCCACCGACCGCGACCGGATGGAGAAGTCCCAGCACAATCTCCTCAGCAGGGGTAAACTCCAGTTTGGTAGGAAATCCACCTCCAGTTTTCATGCTGAAAAGAGAAAATCGTTTGGTACTCAGAAAATGTGCATACAGTACATCCTAATCCTTATATTTGGAGACATCATTTATTTACCTGTAATTATGCCTTTTAATTTCTTTTTGCCGTACAGCATATTTCAGATCCGAGATTTTCTTCTGAATTTGGGACACATCTTTCCTCTCTTCCCCCGCTGCATTTACTTGTCGTAGGATGGTTTCAAACAATTCCATCTTGCGCTGCTTTGTGGTGTGTTTTGATTTGCTCCCATAGAGCTCGTCATAGTATAATGTAAGGCCACTAGCCAATGCCATATTTTGGTCATGGGAGAATCTCCCACTCAACTGGCCGCGGCGCAATGTGCGGCCAGATGGTTGGCTTGGCTGCTCCTCCATGTGTGCAGACACATGTGGTGACATTATGGCCTGGGGCTGGGTAGGGGAATGGACGGATTGTTGGCTTCCCAATGACTGGACTGGACTGGCCAAGGGACTGGGTGTTCTTGCGTGGCTGGCCACCGAACTTCCAGGTGTAGATGTGGTCATGGTGGACATTCTGGGCCCTCTTGGGGGGCTATGTTCCCGGCTGGTGCCAGGTCGGGGGCTCTGTTCCCGGCTGGTGGCAGGTCGTGGGCTTCTGGCCCTGCTGCGGGGCCTGTAAGGGCTTCTGGCCCTGCTGCGGGCCCTCGCTGGGGTTCGGGCCCTGCTGCGGGGCCTGTAGGGGCTTCTGGCCCTGCTGCGGGGCCTGTAGGGGCTTCTGGCCCTGCTGCGGGGCCTGTAGGGGCTTCTGGCCCTGCTGCGGGCCCTTGCTGGGGTTCTTGGCCTCCGGCCTCGCCTTTCTGGGCTTCTGGCCCTGGATGGGCTTCTGGCCCTGGATGTTCTTCTGGCCCTGGATGGGGTTCGGGCCCTGTATGGGCTTCTGGCCCTGGATGGGGTTCGGGCCCTGGATGTTCTTCTGGGCCTGGATGGGGTTCGGGCCCTGGATGGGGTTCGGGCCCTGGATGGGCTTCTGGCCCTGGATGGGGTTCGGGCCCTGGATGTTCTTCTGGGCCTGGATGGGGTTCGGGCCCTGTATGGGCTTCTGGCCCTGGATGGGGTTCGGGCCCTGGATGTTCTTCTGGGCCTGGATGGGGTTCGGGCCCTGGATGTTCTTCTGGGCCTGGATGGGGTTCGGGCCCTGGATGGTCTTCGGGCCCTGTATGGGCTTCTGGCCCTGGATGGGGTTCGGGCCCTGGATGGGCTTCTGGCCCTGGATGGGGTTCGGGCCCTGGCTGGGCTTCGGGCCCTGGCTGGGCTTCTGGCCCTGGATGGGGTTCGAGCCCTGGATGGGGTTCGGGCCCTGCTGCGGGGCCTGGGTTGCCGAACTGCCCTACTTGAACCCATGGGCGGTGTGGGCTCCCTTGGGCGGCCTCTTCTGGGGGCAGAGGTGGTGGGTGCTGCTGTTGCCTGTTTTTTTGCGGCAGGGGCACGTGCCTTGGGGCCCCTTTTTTGGCTTCCAGAGGGTCCAGTGTCCCTTGGTGGGGCAGAGGTAGTAGTCTGGGATCGCAGCTTTTTCCTACCTTGCTGGGACCTGGTGGTTGGGCCCTCCGAGGTCTGGCTTTGCTGGGCTCGTTTGGAGATTGCCTTTTTAGGTGCCATCTTCCACAAATGCTCAAAGAGAATGAGCTTTGGGTGCAGGGACCTTTAAATAATGAGCCCAGCGTGTGACGCCTATGCGCACGACTACGCGCTCGTACGGACGTACGTTCGAGCGGAACCAGGAAACCGCTGGGGTTTCACTTATCTGCTGCCTTGAAGAAGCATAAAGATGGCGCCCACTATCTTCACCCGTCAACAGGAAGAGATCCTCATGCTGGTAAGTGCCTGCCTCTGCATTTTAATGTAATAGTCAATGATGGCCTAAATGTAAATGATGCGTTTGGAACTAGTTTGGGGTCTCTTAATGTTTAATAACTGGCTCCTCACACTTCATCCTCAAGGGCCGAGCCTGGCCACGTTTTCACCTGTCTATGCTGATGTCCTAATTAGGGAAATTGCTCAGGCTTAGCAACAGTTAATTAACCTGTGGAGTAGCGGGGCTAGCTGTCAAACCTGGCGTGTCTCGGACCTTGATGCGGATGTTTGAGGAACACTGTTTTCCTAAGCCATAAAAACACAACGGGAAGCCACACACGTGGTCCAAAAGCCTAAGCATAAGCCTACATCTTGGATGTTTAAACCATCCTAACATGCCATAGATGCAGGTGGCCTGATTTTTGATGTTGGCTATTATCTGTATGTACATGGTGTGTGATACATATAACATAAGACCAGACTCTCATTCACAGTCAACGTCCGCTTTAAGGCACTCCCCAAAAATGGCTGCCACTCTAAATGTGTGTGTTAATGACATGAAATTCTCAACTTGTGATGCAACACATATGGGTCTGTGTGTAAAAGTAAAAGCTCTGTGTCCATTATGTTTTTCAGATCATGCTTCAGCGCCGGTATGACTTCGCGCCCAATGTGTGCGAAAAAAGGGACATCGCCCGGGAGATCATCGCGGAAATACACCGTGTGACTAGCACCACCTTCACTCACACCCAGATAATGCAGCATTGGTCGGACCTGAAACGTCTGCACATGCCCCGGGTGCGGAGGTTTTTTGGGATCCATTTCCCAAGTAAGTACAAAGCAATTGCATGGTATATGTTCCAAATGTATAAGTTATGCCTTTATTTATAATGACTTTTCTTTGGTAGTGTTGGAAATGGATTTCAGAATTCGCCGCACCCGGAGGCGTACAGGCCGACCAGTGCTGCATGAGTCTGCATCTGTGAGTGAAGGTGGTGGATCTCCCGGGCGACGGACCTACCCCTCCTCTGTGGCCTCCTCAGACCAGCCCCTGGACCTTACCACAGAGGAGGGGCCCAACCGCGTGGGCGTGGAGTCATACCTGGCCAGGCATGGGGAAGGCTCTGGTATGTCACTCTTCATGTATAGGCACAAAGATATACATGGCAGGCCAAAAACTAAGTTATCCTTTATTATGTATTTGTAGAAGCTTCTGGTGCGGGTGAGATAGTGGAGGAGGAGGCAGCAGAGATGCTGGAAGTTGATCCTGGCGAAGGTGAGTGATGTCAGCCAGACTGGGAGCCAGATATGTTGGGAATAGTGACTCTATACAAGTACTAACCAAATGTCACATGTTTCTCCAGGGACTTCTTCACAGCATAGCCAGGACCAAGGGCAGCCTGTTGGCCCCAACCAGCCATCTGTCGGCCACCAACTCCGTAAGTCGTCATGCCATTATTCATATTAATGTTTTGTTAGCTAATAACACACACATAACTAAAGGCGTAGCCAATGTGTAGTTAACACTTTCATGTGGGCACTTCGTTAGCTTAAAGCGGACCCTAACTTGTATTAAGAACATAATAATTAGCCAACACACTGTACCTACAGATTTGAAACATTGAAAAACAGCCTTCAGCCATCTAATGCATGTTAGTAGACTGAAAAAAACCAATATTGCGGAATATGGAATGCGCAATATTTACAGGCAGCATGGGATACAGATTGAAAAAAGTAAGGTGCTGCCATGCATTGTGGGACTGATGACCTTTCCCTCAACCCAGCTATGCTCTGGATTCCCAACGCACCAATGTAACCTACTCCCCTGTACTTTATCCAACTCTCCACTCCTCATTAAGTGTTATGCTTCAGAGTCCAGATGGCGGCGCTGTAATCAAAAAACCTCCCAAATGTACTTTGATCTGGTGCAGAATCATTTGGGAATAGTTATTGGTTTTCATTAAATAATGTTGAAGGTCCGGTTTAAGGAGTTTAAAGACTTACCTGTGGGAAATGCATTAACTTTATCCCTTGGAAGAATGACATATGTCATGCATTTACATGTATTTGATTAACCCCAAATCTATTTCCAGCATACAAACCGGTCTGGGACTCCTATTTATGTTTATTTCTCTATTGGTTACAGGGATGATCCCAAAAACATTGGCTGGTAAAAAAAAAAGAATCAAGGAGTTGGTGGCCGAGCTGCTGGCCATACAGGCGACGTTGGGGCCAACAGATGAAGAAGAGGAGGATGATTAGTGCCCTTGGTCCTGGCTACTTTTGTTAACTCGTTTAACATTGTTTTTTATTGTTACAAAGTTTTAATGTTTTTCCCAAAAAAAAAAAAAAAAATTTTACTATGTTTTAAACATCCAAAAAAAAACAAAAATTTTACTATGTTTGTAAAAAAAAAAAAAAAAAATTTTACTATGTTTTAAACATAACAAAAAAAAAAATATTTTAGTATGTTTGTAAAAACCCAACAAAAAAAAAAAATACTATGTTTTAAACAAAACAAAAATCAAAATGTTACTATGTTTTAAAATACAAAAAAAAAAAACCAAACAAAATAATTTAAATAAATTATATTTTAAGCCTTCATAAATGTGTCTTTTATAATATGCGCACCCAAAAACAATTACACAAACCAGAAAAAACACGCTTATAAACATATAGACATATGTACATTATGTGGTTTGGGTAAGTTTTAGGGTCGTCAACATGAAGAAGGATGCAAGCGCTAAGGGGTTTAGGTAAGTTTTAGGGACCGAGAAATGAAGAAGGATGCAAGCGCTAAGGGGTTTAGGTAAGTTTTAGGGACCGAGAAATGAAGAAGGATGCAAGCGCTAAGGGGTTTAGGTAAGTTTTAGGGACCGAGAAATGAAGAAGGATGCAAGCGCTAAGGGGTTTAGGTAAGTTTTAGGGACCGAGAAATGAAGAAGGATGCAAGCGCTAAGGGGTTTCGGTAAGTTTTAGGGACCAAGAAATGAAGAAGGATGCAAGCGCTAAGGGGTTTAGGTAAGTTTTAGGGACCAAGATATGAAGAAGGATGCAAGCGCTAAGGGGTTTCGGTAAGTTTTAGGGACCAAGAAATGAAGAAGGATGCAAGCGCTAAGGGGTTTAGGTAAGTTTTAGGGACCAAGAAATGAAGAAGGATGCAAGCGCTAAGGGGTTTAGGTAAGTTTTAGGGACCGAGAAATGAAGAAGGATGCAAGCGCTAAGGGGTTTAGGTAAGTTTTAGGGACCGAGAAATGAAGAAGGATGCAAGCGCTAAGGGGTTTAGGTAAGTTTTAGGGACCGAGAAATGAAGAAGGATGCAAGCGCTAAGGGGTTTAGGTAAGTTTTAGGGACCGAGAAATGAAGAAGGATGCAAGCGCTAAAGGGTTTAGGTAAGTTTTAGGGACCGAGAAATGAAGAAGGATGCAAGCGCTAAGGGGTTTAGGTAAGTTTTAGGGACCGAGAAATGAAGAAGGATGCAAGCGCTAAGGGGTTTAGGTAAGTTTTAGGGACCGAGAAATGAAGAAGGATGCAAGCGCTAAGGGGTTTAGGTAAGTTTTAGGGACCGAGAAATGAAGAAGGATGCAAGCGCTAAGGGGTTTAGGTAAGTTTTAGGGACCGAGAAATGAAGAAGGATGCAAGCGCTAAGGGGTTTAGGTAAGTTTTAGGGACCGAAAAATGAAGAAGGATGCAAGCGCTAAGGGGTTTAGGTAAGTTTTAGGGACCGAGAAATGAAGAAGGATGCAAGCGCTAAGGGGTTTAGGTAAGTTTTAGGGACCGAGAAATGAAGAAGGATGCAAGCGCTAAGGGGTTTAGGTAAGTTTTAGGGACCGAGAAATGAAGAAGGATGCAAGCGCTAAGGGGTTTAGGTAAGTTTTAGGGACCGAAAAATGAAGAAGGATGCAAGCGCTAAGGGGTTTAGGTAAGTTTTAGGGACCGAGAAATGAAGAAGGATGCAAGCGCTAAGGGGTTTAGGTAAGTTTTAGGGACCGAGAAATGAAGAAGGATGCAAGCGCTAAGGGGTTTAGGTAAGTTTTAGGGACCGAAAAATGAAGAAGGATGCAAGCGCTAAGGGGTTTAGGTAAGTTTTAGGGACCGAGAAATGAAGAAGGATGCAAGCGCTAAGGGGTTTAGGTAACTTTTAGGGACCAAGAAATGAAGAAGGATGCAAGCGCTAAGGGGTTTAGGTAACTTTTAGGGACCAAGAAATGAAGAAGGATGCAAGCGCTAAGGGGTTTGGATGGGGTGCGGGATGAGGGTGCACATGCGCAAGATCTTATATACATACGAACGCACGAATTTAAGAGGCCAAAAACCAATGAAAACCAGAGGCAAACGCAAGTAATTGGAAGAGGTGGACGATGGAAGCAGCAGAAAAAACAGGCTGCCGCCGCAACAGGTGAGCACATGAACGTGATTTTTACGATTGACAACTGACTGAGGCAAGTTCGGGAGATATCATACGAACGGACGTATATTTTAGGATAGAAACGTATTTGCTTATTGAATCACTCGCAAGTTCATACGAACGCACGAGCGGACGGGAAAAATAGGATGATCGGCACCCAAATCCAAGCTGTTACATGTTTCTTTGAATCAACCCAAATGACTCTCTTGTCTTCTGGTAGCTGGTATATATGGTGGTAAAAGCGATATTCTGAGCTTCTGGGGCCCTGCCTGCCTACATATGGGATATATACTGTTCAGCATAGTAGCCCTAATAAGGGCTCTCAATGACTCTCTTGTCTTCTGGTAGCTGGTATATATGGTGGTAAATGCGATATTCTGAGCTTCTGGGGCCCTGCCTGCCTACATATGAGCTATATACTGTTCAGCATAGTAGCCCTAATAAGGGCTCTCAATGACTCTCTTGTCTTCTGGTAGCTGGTATATATGGTGGTAAATGCGATATTCTGAGCTTCTGGGGCCCTGCCTGCCTACATATGGGCTATATACTGTTCAGCATAGTAGCCCTAATAATAAGGACTCTCAATGACTCTCTTGTCTTCTGGTAGCTGGTATATATGGTGGTAAATGCGATATTCTGAGCTTCTGGGGCCCTGCCTGCCTACATATGAGCTATATACTGTTCAACATAGTAGCCCTAATAAGGGCTCTCAATGACTCTCTTGTCTTCTGGTAGCTGGTATATATGGTGGTAAAAGCGATATTCTGAGCTTCTGGGGCCCTGCCTGCCTACA
The DNA here is from genome assembly GCA_027917425.1 of Gastrophryne carolinensis. Lineage (NCBI taxonomy): Eukaryota > Metazoa > Chordata > Amphibia > Anura > Microhylidae > Gastrophryne > Gastrophryne carolinensis. The sequence goes on along the minus strand of CM051234.1, from coordinate 304,338,514 downwards.
TATGGGATATATACTGTTCAGCATAGTAGCCCTAATAAGGGCTCTCAATGACTCTCTTGTCTTCTGGTAGCTGGTATATATGGTGGTAAAAGCGATATTCTGAGCTTCTGGGACCCTGCCTGCCTACATATGGGATATATACTGTTCAGCATAGTAGCCCTAATAAGGGCTCTCAATGACTCTCTTGTCTTCTGGTAGCTGGTATATATGGTGGTAAATGCGATATTCTGAGCTTCTGGGGCCCTGCCTGCCTACATATGAGCTATATACTGTTCAGCATAGTAGCCCTAATAATAAGGACTCTCAATGACTCTCTTGTCTTCTGGTAGCTGGTATATATGGTGGTAAATGCGATATTCTGAGCTTCTGGGGCCCTGCCTGCCTACATATGGGATATATACTGTTCAGCATAGTAGCCCTAATAAGGGCTCTCAATGACTCTCTTGTCTTCTGGTAGCTGGTATAGATGGTGGTAAAAGCGATATTCTGAGCTTCTGGGGCCCTGCCTGCCTACATATGGGATATATACTGTTCAGCATAGTAGCCCTAATAAGGGCTCTCAATGACTCTCTTGTCTTCTGGTAGCTGGTATATATGGTGGTAAATGCGATATTCTGAGCTTCTGGGGCCCTGCCTGCCTACATATGAGCTATATACTGTTCAACATAGTAGCCCTAATAAGGGCTCTCAATGACTCTCTTGTCTTCTGGTAGCTGGTATATATGGTGGTAAATGCGATATTCTGAGCTTCTGGGGCCCTGCCTGCCTACATATGAGCTATATACTGTTCAGCATAGTAGCCCTAATAATAAGGACTCTCAATGACTCTCTTGTCTTCTGGTAGCTGGTATATATGGTGGTAAATGCGATATTCTGAGCTTCTGGGGCCCTGCCTGCCTACATATGAGCTATATACTGTTCAACATAGTAGCCCTAATAAGGGCTCTCAATGACTCTCTTGTCTTCTGGTAGCTGGTATATATGGTGGTAAATGCGATATTCTGAGCTTCTGGGGCCCTGCCTGCCTACATATGAGCTATATACTGTTCAGCATAGTAGCCCTAATAATAAGGACTCTCAATGACTCTCTTGTCTTCTGGTAGCTGGTATATATGGTGGTAAATGCGATATTCTGAGCTTCATGGGCCCTGCCTGCCTACATATGGGATATATACTGTTCAGCATAGTAGCCCTAATAAGGGCTCTCAATTACTCTCTTGTCTTCTGGTAGCTGGTATATATGGTGGTAAAAGCGATATTCTGAGCTTCTGGGGCCCTGCCTGCCTACATATGGGATATATACTGTTCAGCATAGTAGCCCTAATAAGGGCTCTCAATGACTCTCTTGTCTTCTGGTAGCTGGTATATATGGTGGTAAAAGCGATATTCTGAGCTTCTGGGGCCCTGCCTGCCTACATATGGGATATATACTGTTCAGCATAGTAGCCCTAATAAGGGCTCTCAATGACTCTCTTGTCTTCTGGTAGCTGGTATATATGGTGGTAAATGCGATATTCTGAGCTTCTGGGGCCCTGCCTGCCTACATATGGGATATATACTGTTCAGCATAGTAGCCCTAATAAGGGCTCTCAATGACTCTCTTGTCTTCTGGTAGCTGGTATATATGGTGGTAAAAGCGATATTCTGAGCTTCTGGGACCCTGCCTGCCTACATATGGGATATATACTGTTCAGCATAGTAGCCCTAATAAGGGCTCTCAATGACTCTCTTGTCTTCTGGTAGCTGGTATATATGGTGGTAAATGCGATATTCTGAGCTTCTGGGGCCCTGCCTGCCTACATATGAGCTATATACTGTTCAGCATAGTAGCCCTAATAAGGGCTCTCAATGACTCTCTTGTCTTCTGGTAGCTGGTATATATGGTGGTAAATGCGATATTCTGAGCTTCTGGGGCCCTGCCTGCCTACATATGGGATATATACTGTTCAGCATAGTAGCCCTAATAAGGGCTCTCAATGACTCTCTTGTCTTCTGGTAGCTGGTATATATGGTGGTAAATGCGATATTCTGAGCTTCTGGGGCCCTGCCTGCCTACATATGGGATATATACTGTTCAGCATAGTAGCCCTAATAAGGGCTCTCAATGACTCTCTTGTCTTCTGGTAGCTGGTATATATGGTGGTAAATGCGATATTCTGAGCTTCTGGGGCACTGCCTGCCTACATATGAGCTATATACCGTTCAGCATAGTAGCCCTAATAAGGGCTCTTAATGACTCTCTTGTCTTCTGGTAGCTGGTATATATGGTGGTAAAAGCGATATTCTGAGCTTCTGGGGCCCTGCCTGCCTACATAGGAGCTATATACCGTTCAGCATAGTAGCCCTAATAAGGGCTCTTAATGACTCTCTTGTCTTCTGGTAGCTGGTATATATGGTGGTAAATGCGATATTCTGAGCTTCTGGGGCCCTGCCTGCCTACATATGAGCTATATACTGTTCAACATAGTAGCCCTAATAAGGGCTCTCAATGACTCTCTTGTCTTCTGGTAGCTGGTATATATGGTGGTAAATGCGATATTCTGAGCTTCTGGGGCCCTGCCTGCCTACATATGGGATATATACTGTTCAGCATAGTAGCCCTAATAAGGGCTCTCAATGGCTCTCTTGTCTTCTGGTAGCTGGTATATATGGTGGTAAAAGCGATATTCTGAGCTTCTGGGGCCCTGCCTGCCTACATATGGGATATATACTGTTCAGCATAGTAGCCCTAATAAGGGCTCTCAATGACTCTCTTGTCTTCTGGTAGCTGGTATATATCGTGGTAAAAGCGATATTCTGAGCTTCTGGGGCCCTGCCTGCCTACATATGGGATATATACTGTTCAGCATAGTAGCCCTAAAAAGGGCTCTCAATGACTCTCTTGTCTTCTGGTAGCTGGTATATATGGTGGTAAATGCGATATTCTGAGCTTCTGGGGCCCTGCCTGCCTACATATTGGATATATACTGTTCAGCATAGTAGCCCTAATAAGGGCTCTCAATGACTCTCTTGTCTTCTGGTAGCTGGTATATATGGTGGTAAAAGCGATATTCTGAGCTTCTGGGACCCTGCCTGCCTACATATGGGATATATACTGTTCAGCATAGTAGCCCTAATAAGGGCTCTCAATGACTCTCTTGTCTTCTGGTAGCTGGTATATATGGTGGTAAATGCGATATTCTGAGCTTCTGGGGCCCTGCCTGCCTACATATGAGCTATATACTGTTCAGCATAGTAGCCCTAATAAGGGCTCTCAATGACTCTCTTGTCTTCTGGTAGCTGGTATATATGGTGGTAAATGCGATATTCTGAGCTTCTGGGGCCCTGCCTGCCTACATATGGGATATATACTGTTCAGCATAGTAGCCCTAATAAGGGCTCTCAATGACTCTCTTGTCTTCTGGTAGCTGGTATATATGGTGGTAAATGCGATATTCTGAGCTTCTGGGGCCCTGCCTGCCTACATATGAGCTATATACTGTTCAGCATAGTAGCCCTAATAAGGGCTCTCAATGACTCTCTTGTCTTCTGGTAGCTGGTATATATGGTGGTAAATGCGATATTCTGAGCTTCTGGGGCCCTGCCTGCCTACATATGGGATATATACTGTTCAGCATAGTAGCCCTAATAAGGGCTCTCAATGACTCTCTTGTCTTCTGGTAGCTGGTATATATGGTGGTAAATGCGATATTCTGAGCTTCTGGGGCCCTGCCTGCCTACATATGGGATATATACTGTTCAGCATAGTAGCCCTAATAAGGGCTCTCAATGACTCTCTTGTCTTCTGGTAGCTGGTATATATGGTGGTAAATGCGATATTCTGAGCTTCTGGGGCCCTGCCTGCCTACATATGAGCTATATACCGTTCAGCATAGTAGCCCTAATAAGGGCTCTTAATGACTCTCTTGTCTTCTGGTAGCTGGTATATATGGTGGTAAAAGCGATATTCTGAGCTTCTGGGGCCCTGCCTGCCTACATAGGAGCTATATACCGTTCAGCATAGTAGCCCTAATAAGGGCTCTTAATGACTCTCTTGTCTTCTGGTAGCTGGTATATATGGTGGTAAAAGCGATATTCTGAGCTTCTGGGGCCCTGCCTGCCTACATAGGAGCTATATACCGTTCAGCATAGTAGCCCTAATAAGGGCTCTTAATGACTCTCTTGTCTTCTGGTAGCTGGTATATATGGTGGTAAATGCGATATTCCGAGCTTCTGGGGCCCTGCCAGCTACAGCCTGTCTTTCCCTGCTGTGAGCGTCTATCCCTCACTAAGTTCAAGCTGCTAATGCTGACGAAGAGGAAGTGCTGAGTTTTGTAGATTCGAGGTCACATGGTTTTTCCAGCCAATGCGTGTAGACGCCATTCTCGCGATGCCAGCGTCCTCCCAGGACCTGTCCCACCCCCCCTGCATGGTGATTGGTGTAAAAAACGCGCCAGGGAAGGTGTGAGGGGAAACGAATTGTGAGTGCGCCATCGCCGCTGTACTCGATCGAAATCGAGTATGACGAATAGCGTAGTATTCGATCGAATACCGACTCGGTCGAATACTACTCGCTCATCTCTAGCAGACAACTAAAAAAATAGTTTTATGCACATTAAAAATATTCAGTTAAAAGTGGGAGATATTCTGGGTGTCAAACAATAGCAAAGGCCTAGAAGAAACAAACACTCTCCACTGGAGAAGTCACTTGCAGAAAAAAATTGATTCTTCATCAATGTAAACCTTACAAGCATCCTCAGTGATTCTCAAGTGCAGTTTCTAATGACTTGGGAACACTGGATATTACATGAAAGCCTAAGTACAGAATCTTTGGCTATACTTATTCTTCTTTCTTTTCTCTTTTTCCCATTCTATATCTACATTTCTTTTAATTCTAATGTCACCATCTACATGCTCCTCCCCTTTTCCTTTTGTCTCACTTTTTCTTCTTTCCAATTTCCTTTCTATTTACTTCTTACTAAATTTGGCATTAGTTTTATATACATTTTTTACTTCTGATCAGGGCCGGATCAAGTGTGGTGGAGGCCCCTGGGCACAAAATATGGTGGAGGCCCCGTACAGAGTATTTTTTTTCTGTAATGTAAAAGTACAGCCAAGTAACATAATATATAATCAGATAATCATAATAAATCATCATAATAAATCAGGTACCCTGTGCTCTAGGTCGGATTACCTTTCACCAGGCTGCCTCCAGGAATGCCCCTCCTACCTCCACAAACAGTCACAGTGAGGCAGGCACGCCCAGGCCCGTATTTGACACTAGGCAGACATAGGCACATGCCTAGGGCAGAGCTACAGCCAGGGGCGGGGATGGGGTGGTGGCCAGAAATACTTTAACTTAAAAAAAAAAATTGTCTCCTAGAAGGCAGGCCTTGGTCGGCAAAACAGGCAAGGTGCTAAACAGTTTTTTTTAAGTCATTGGTGGAGCAGCGGGACCTCCTCCCTTCCCAGAGACAATCTGACCTGTCTGGTTCCCTTTTCTGTTGCTGTGCAGCGCCTCCATTCTGCACATGAGACGAGAGGGGAGAGCAGCTGGCTCCGCCCACCTGGCCTCACTGCCCCTCCCAGCACAGCACGGGAGAGGAGGCATAGTGCTGCAGGGGCCGCTCTCTCCCTAGAGACATTCCAAGTGAAAGGTAAGGAGTTTTCACCCACAGAGGGTGTCTGTGTATGTGTGTGTGTATGTGCCTGTGTCTGTGTCTGTGTGTATGTGCCTGTGTGTGTGTCTGTGTATGTGTGTGTGTGTGTGTCTGTGCCTGTGTATGTGCCTGTGTGTGTGTGTGTGTCCGTGTATGTGCCTGTGTCTGTGTGTGTGTGTGTGTGTGTCTGTGTGTGTCTGTGTGTGTGTGCCTGTGTCTGTGTGTGTGTATGTGACTGTGTGTGTGCCTGTGTCTGTGTGTGTGTGCCTGTGTGTGTATGTGCCTGTGTCTGTGTGTGTGCCTGTGTGTGTGTATGCGTCTGTGTATGTGCCTGTGTGTGCATGCACCTGTCTGTGTGTGTGTGTGTGTATGTGCCTGTGTCTGTGTGTGTGCCTGTGTGTGTATGTGCCTGTGTCTGTGTGTGTGTGTGCCTGTGTGTGTATGTGCCTGTGCCTGTGTGTGTGTGTGTATGTGTCTGTGTGTGTGTCTGTGTGCCTGTGTGTCTGTGTCTGTGTGTGTGCGCCTGTGTCTGTGTGTGTCTGTGTGTGTGTATGTGCCTGTGTCTGTGTGTGCCTGTGTGTGTGTATGTGCCTGTGTCTGTGTGTGCCTGTGTGTGTATGTGCCTGTGTCTGTGTGTGTGTCTGTGCCTGTGTGAGCATGCACCTCTGTGTGTGCGTGTGTGTCTGTGTATGTGCCCGTGTGTGTGCCTGTGTGTGAGTCTGTGTGTATGTCTGGGGCGTTAAGTGCAAAACAATTCTGCGTGTCTCTTTCTAGTTTTTAAAAGTTGGGAGTTATGTAAATGTAGCTATTTCCTGTCCCCAGCGGATTGAGCTCTGCTAGGAAAAGGTGAGTATAACCCTTATGCAGGGCTCATTGATGGTGTGAGGGGGAGTTGAGTTTCCTATCACCCATCAGATGGAGCTCTGTTAGGAAAAGTTGAGTATAACTCTAATGCAGGGGTCACTGATGTTGTGAGGGTGGGGTGAGGTGAGTTTTCTGTTCCCCATCAGATAGAGCTCTGTTATGAAAAGGTAAGTATCTCTAATGCAGGGCTCACTGGTGGTGTAAGGGGGGAGGGTGAGGTGAGTTTCCTGTCACCCATCAGATGGAGCTTTGCTAGATAAAGGTGAGCATCTCTCTAATGCAGGGCTCACTGATGGTGTGAGGGGGAGGTGCAGTAGTTTCCTGTCCCCCATCAGATGGAACTCTGTTAGGAAAAGGTGAATATCTCTCTAATGCAGGGTCACTGATGGTGTAAGGGGAAGGTGCAGTAGTTTCCTGTCCCTCATCAGATGGAGCTCTGCTAGGAAAAGGTAAGTATCTCTAATGCATGGCTCACTGATGGCATAAGGGGGAGGTGAAGAGCTTACAATCTATTAGGGAATAAGGGAGGACGCAGGAGGAGAAGAGCTTACACTCTATTAGAGTATAAGGGAGGATACAGAAGCAGAAGAGCTTACACTCTATTAGGGTATAAGGGAGGATACAGGAGGAGAAGAGCTTACACTCTATAAGGGAGGATACAGGAGGAGAAGAGCTTACACTCTTTTAGGGTATAAGGGAGGATACAGGAGGAGAAGAGCTTACACTCTATAAGGGAGGATACAGAAGAAGAGCTTACACTCTATTAGGGTATAAGGGAGGATACAGAAGGAGAAGAGCTTACACTCTATTAGAGTATAAGGGAGGATACAGAAACAGAAGAGCTTACACTCTATTAGGGTATTAGAGAGGATACAGAAGCAGAAGAGCTTACACTCTATTAGGGTATAAGGGAGGATACAGGAGGAGAAGAGCTTACACTCTATAAGGGAGGATACAGAAGAAGAAGAGCTTACACTCTATTAGGGTATAAGGGAGGATACAGGAGGAGAAGAGCTTACACTCTATAAGGGAGGATACAGAAGAAGAAGAGCTTACACTCTATTAGGGTATAAGGGAGGATACAGAAGGAGAAGAGCTTACACTCTATTAGAGTATAATGGAGTATACAGAAACAGAAGAGCTTACACTCTATTAGGGTATTAGGGAGGATACCGAAGCAGAAGAGCTTACACTCTATTAGGGTATAAGGGAGGATACAGAAGGAGAAGAGCTTACAATCTATTAGGGTATAAGGGGAGATACAGAAAGAGAAGAGCTTACAAACTATTAGGGTATAAGGGAGGATACAGGAGGAGAAGAGCTTACAATCTATTAGAGTATAAGGGAGGATACAGAAGCAGAAGAGCTTACACTCTATTAAGGTATAAGGGGGGATACAGGAGGAGAAGACCTTACACTCTATAAGGTAGGATACAGAAGGGGAAGAGCTTACACTCTATTAAGGTATAAGGGAGGATACAGAAGGAGAAGAGCTTACACTCTATTAGGGTATAAGGGAGGATACAGGAGGAGAAGAGCTTACACTATATAAGGGAGGATACAGGAGGAGAAGAGCTTACACTCTATTAGGGTATAAGGGAGGATACAGGAGAAGAGCTTACACTCTATTAGGGTATGAGGGAGGATACAGAAGGAGAAGAGCTTACACTCTATTAGGGTATAAGGGGAGATACAGAAGGGGAGGAGCTTAGACTCTATTAGGGCATAAGGGGAGATACCGAAGGAGAAGAGCTTACAATCTATTAGGGTATAAGGGAGGATACAGGAGGAGAAGAGCTTACACTCTATTAGGGTATAAGGGGGGATACAGGAGGAGAAGAGCTTACATTCTATAAGGTAGGATACAGAAGGGGAAGAGCTTACACTCTATTAGGGTATAAGGGAGGATACAGGAGGAGAAGAGCTTACACTCTATTAGGGTATAAGGGAGGATACAGAAGGAGAAGAGCTTACACTCTATTAGAGTATAATGGAGGATACAGAAACAGAAGAGCTTACACTCTATTAGGGTTTTAGGGAGGATACCGAAGCAGAAGAGCTTACACTCTATTAGGGTATAAGGGAGGATACAGAAGGAGAAGAGCTTACAATCTATTAGGGTATAAGGGGAGATACAGAAGGGGAGGAGCTTAGACTCTATTAGGGTATAAGGGGAGATACCGAAGGAGAAGAGCTTACAATCTATTAGGGTATAAGGGAGGATACAGGAGGAGAAGAGCTTACAATCTATTAGAGTATAAGGGAGGATACAGAAGCAGAGGAGCTTACACTCTATTAGGGTATAAGGGGGGATACAGGAGGAGAAGAGCTTACACTCTATAAGGTAGGATACAGAAGGGGAAGAGATTACACTCTATTAAGGTATAAGGGAGGATACAGAAGGAGAAGAGCTTACACTCTATTAGAGTATAAGGGAGGATACAGAAGCAGAAGAGCTTACACTCTATTAGGGTATAAGGGAGGATACAGGAGGAGAAGAGCTTACACTCTATAAGGGAGGATACAGGAGGAGAAGAGCTTACACTCTATTAGGGTATAAGGGAGGATACAGAAGGAGAAGAGCTTACACTCTATTAGGGTATAAGGGGAGATACAGAAGGGGAGGAGCTTAGACTCTATTAGGGCATAAGGGGAGATACCGAAGGAGAAGAGCTTACAATCTATTAGGGTATAAGGGAGGATACAGGAGGAGAAGAGCTTACAATCTATTAGAGGATAAGGGAGGATACAGAAGCAGAAGAGCTTACACTCTATTAGGGTATAAGGGGGGACACAGGAGGAGAAGAGCTTACATTCTATAAGGTAGGATACAGAAGGGGAAGAGCTTACACTCTATTAGGGTATAAGGGAGGATACAGGAGGAGAAGAGCTTACACTCTATAAGGGAGGATACAGGAGGAGAAGAGCTTACACTCTATTAGGGTATAAGGGAGGATACAGGAGGAGAAGAGCTTACACTCTATAAGGGAGGATACAGGAGGAGAAGAGCTTACACTCTATTAGGGTATAAGGGAGGATACAGGAAGAGAAGTGCTTACACTCTATTATGGTATAAGGGAAATTTTATTAGTAAACAAACAAACAAAACTCAGCTAATCAGCATTAATACATAATATAAAGAAAACGTATACTTGTATACTATGAACATAACACAGCAGAATACTACATACTATACATTATCCACCGTGTCTATACTCTTAATGATTACTCAGTGAAGATACATCAGGTTACAGATCAGGGGTTAGGTGCCATCATTGTGCAGAGCCTTAACACATTAAACACCATCATAGATCTGAATCATCAATCGTCCTGCCTGCCAGTCACTTCCATATCAGAGTCTATAGGGCCTATAGCTGCTGGTGACTTTTTCTTAGTCGGGGGGTCCTCTTCTGACCCCGAGTCACATTCTCTGGCTATACGCTTTAACTCTTGCTCCAGCTCCATAGTATTGTGCCCAGAAATATCTGCACCTGACTCAGACAGTATGTTATATCACTACTGTATCTATTCTGCCTTTGGGCCTTTTCCCTGGCTTTTGGACTAAGGACCATGCGCCTTCTGGTCTGCGGGTGGGCTTGTCTTTTTTCTTCCCTCTCTTATCACCAGGGGCTTTACTATCTGCAGAAGAGGCTGGAGCAGAGCAATGGGCCATAGCAGGGGAAGGGGCTACAGGGGAAGATGGGCTATCAGCTTGCTCCGGCGCTGGCCATGGGATGGCGGCCACAGGCTGTGGGGTTACATCTGTCTGATCTCTTATCTCAGTTGTCTCAGACCCTGGCCTCCTCCTCTGTAACGTCACCTGATGCCTCCAGCTCCTCCGCAGCCTGGCTATAGAGGTTATGGAAGGCCTCCGAGCAGTCCTTATGGTAATGACCCATCTGACCACACAAGTTACACCGGACATTTGTGCACATGGCGCTGGTGTGACCAATCTCCCCGCACAGGTTAAACTTCACTACAGTACACACTCCGGCCACATGACCAGCCTTCCCACACTTAAAGCACAAGCGGGGCTGACCGGCATAGAAACACACCCCCCTCTCACGGCCGATAAAGAAGGAGTTGGGCAAATGTAAGGTAACATTACTGTGCTGCCTGAGCTTCACCAGCACCCTCCAGCCTCCCGTCCAGATCTAATAATCATCAAGACACTTTGTCAGGTCAGACATTATATCGCAATACCTCCTCAGCCATATCACAATATCCTGCGGGGGGACGGACTCTTTCCAGAACAAGATATTAACGCTCACAGTACCTGGCTTTGACACTGGGATAGGGATAAACTGGTCCCATCCCTCAGCGCCCCTAAACTTTGTCACACTTGCCCAGAACCTGTCCAAGCTGGCCATGAGCTTGAAGCTTATATCGTATCCCTGCCTGTCCGGGAGGTTTATTACTGCCAATATATCTGCGGGTGTGAACCCCATCTAGTTACACAGGAGCTCCTGGATCACATGTCACCTGTCTGGCAGATCTTCCTTTGCCCCCATATTCTTAAATCTTACCACGTTCTTCCTCTTAAATGCCTGACCGGTGTAATGTAAGCCAGGGCTAAAAGATGGGGCACCGCGGCTCCAGGCATTCTGAGGAGGAGCATGGCCAGATGCATTGCCAGTATTATCACTGCGGGGTCTGGATTGAGGGGGACCCGATACCTGTGGTCGGTCACCTGTTGGAGGAAAAACATTATTAGTGCATGCAGACGATTTAGTTCCATTACTATCAGGAACCACAGGCTGTTCATTGTCCCAAACAGATTGTAATGCATTGTGACTTGCTTGCTTGTTTCCTCGATTGGGGGACAGTTCAGAGGTGTCACTATGTCCCGGCTGTGACCTCGGGCTTGCAATTTGGGGGGTCTCCCCAACTTCCATAGTGTCACTGGCTGCATCACATCCATTCTCAGGCTGGGGGAGGGCGCCTTGTTCAGTTGAGTTCATTGCTATTCAGGGATTGCTCACTGCTGCCCCCTGGGGGGGGGGGGGGATGGGTTGGCTTACTTGGCTGGCATCATGAAAAGGGGCAGAATCTTGCAGCACTGGGGTCCTGTACAGCAGCTCCTGTGAGGATGTCTCCTGCTTTGATGGTGAGGGAGAAGCTGAGCTGGGTTCAGGTATCTGTCTGTGTTTTAGGAGCTTCTGAGACTCCTCAAACCGATCCATGTTCTTGTATCTCTCTGCCATGGGCCCCATTTGTTTCTCAAGTGTCTCAATGTCTCTAGTATTTGTAGCAAGCTGTGTGCGGCAAGTCTCTAGCAGCTCATCATAGACGGCTGCGGTCCGGGGGTTCGCAATCTTTAGCTCATTCATTCCCTCTATGCGTCTTTGCAGCTCTGTCCTGGTTGCTCTTAATTTGTTCATGTTGTTGACTAAATCTGGAATATTCCCAGTATGTCACACACCCCGCTTCCGAATATTCATTACACTTGGGTAACTGTCCTGTAGAGGGCGATCTTGCAGAGATGACATGAAAAAATGGAGCCCCTCCTGGCCCATATATACCTGGGACCTCCCACCATTCCCCAGTCTTTCGTCTCTGCAGTCGGCGAGCAAGTCAGAAGATGGTTGTCTCCTCCTTGCAGGTAGCCGGGGTAACCCCCCGGCCTTTTGTTTCTATTGCTGCCTGAACCTTTTTTAATTTAAACTATAGCAGTATGCCTCCCAGCCTAGGCTGAAGGTCCAGGCAATGGTAGGCTGCACCTTCTCACGCAATAAGATTTTATTGACAAACTTACATTTTTTATTACAAAAAAACTCTACAAATTGTAAAAAAATATTTTTTTTTTATTTTTTTTCACACATTTCACCCAAAAATATTGAGAATACACCTAAAAAATACAAACAAGACATTTCATGTTAAAGCCCAGACTCTGTTGAAAAAAACAATATATAATTTTCCTGGGAAATCCCTGGAAATCCTTTCAAAAATGACAGTTGAACATGTGTAGCGCAAAATAGTGAAACATCGTCTGGCAACAGGGAGTGGCAAATGCTGCAGGTAGGCTGGCAGCGAAAGGGTTAATGGCGTAAATCCCTCTGGTCATTGTGACTACATTAAAATCACCATATGGAGGCTTCTCAGGATACTGGGCTTGGGCTCCCCTCGGGGCAACCCCGGCAGTGTGTGGGTTGTGGGGCATCCCTTGCAGGGGATAATGTACTTGTTTGCATACCTTGTGTTCAGCGGGCCATAACACAGCAGCCGGGGGCCCAGGCGTCTGGGTCCGGGGTCCCGGCCTCATCTTCTTCCCCACCCTGCCTTATCCGTACCCCTAGTGATGCTGTCACAGGTGGGGAGTTGCAATCTGATGTTTGTGCCAGACTGGCTAATATTGAGAAATTTATTTCTGGCTCTGTTGCCAGAAAGGCCTCAGCTAAGCGAAAGCATTTGTCTCCAGCCGCGCCGGCCTTTGAGTTTGATGATTATGATTTCCTTGACTGGTCTGATTATTCCCCGCTAGAAGAGGGGGAATTATTTGAGGATTCTGAGGGTTCTGACAATCAGCAGTTTGTTGGTGCTGATACTGAGCAAGGGCAGGGGGATGCTGTGGATACCCTGAAGGTCTTGGCTCACCTTTTTGAGGTTCTGGCAATTTCTCCTCCTGAGGAGGCCGCTCCTCAAAAAGGGGAATTCTTTGGGACTTCCAAGCTGCGCCTGGAGTTCCCAAATCAAAAGCATTTTGATGGCATTATTCTTAAGGAATGGGAGAAGCCTACTCGGCTTCCAGGTATTCCTCAAGGTTGGGATAAAAAGTATTCCTTTCTGGTGGACGTGGTAAAACGATGGTCGTCCCCTCCCGAGGTGGATGCCCCGGTGCTCGGGTTATCCAATACTTCTATTTTGCATTCTCCTGACTCCACCACTCTCAAAGATGGTGAGGTTAAACGCATTGATCAGATGGCTTGCCACGCGTTTGCTAGTGTCGGTTCAGCCTTGTGGCCTGTTTGTGCTTCGGTGCTTTTGGTAGTGGCTACCAGGTCTGTGGTTAGAGACCTGTTGAGTACCTCCAGGCTTGACCCGGCTAGTGATGAGTTTGCCGCCCTTAAGCGGTGTAAATTGTTCATGTCCTTTGTGCTTGCCACCTTGGATGACACCATGGTCATGTGTGGTAGAACCTCAGCCTTGCTTGTAGCTATTCGGCGGTCGGTATGGTTGCGCCAGTGGGCAGCTGATTTTGTGGCCAAAAAGTCGCTTACAGCACTTCCCTTTGTGGGATTGCGGCTCTTTGGAGAAAGATTAGATTCTGTCACGAAAGGAGGGAAGTTACCTCAGCGTAAATGACAACGTCGTCCCTTTCGGGGAGTGGCCTCCTTTAACCCTTCCTTTCGTGGTGCCAGAACTGGCAGAGTTTTGGCCCTCTCTACCCTCAGAGGTGATTCCTGGAGTAGAGGCAGAGGTTGTGCCCGTCCAGGTCACAATTGGAGTTCCAAACCCAAGCCCGCTGCTAAGCCAGATCAGCAATGAGGGGGCGCCCTCACCCTTGCGGGTGGGGGGGCGGCTGCGGCACTGAGACCTCCAGGTCTGGGACCAGGAGGTCTCAGACAAATGGATTCTGGAAGTGGTGTCTTCCGGTTACAAGCTGGAATTCGAGATCCGGCCTCCTCCCAGATTCTTCAGGTCTCGAGTGCCTTCGGATCCACTGGCCTCACAGGGGTTCCAGGCGGCAGTAAATTATCTGCTGGACATGGCTGTCATTTGCCCAGTGCCTTTCGCGGAAAGGGGCTTGGGATTCTATTCCAATCTATTCACGGAAGCTTATATCGTATCCCTGCCTGTCCGGGAGGTTTATTACTGCCAATATATCTGCGGGTGTGAACCCCATCTAGTTACACAGGAGCTCCTGGATCACATGTCACCTGTCTGGCAGATCTTCCTTTGCCCCCATATTCTTAAATCTTACCACGTTCTTCCTCTTAAATGCCTGACCGGTGTAATGTAAGCCAGGGCTAAAAGATGGGGCACCGCGGCTCCAGGCATTCTGAGGAGGAGCATGGCCAGATGCATTGCCAGTATTATCACTGCGGGGTCTGGATTGAGGGGGACCCGATACCTGTGGTCGGTCACCTGTTGGAGGAAAAACATTATTAGTGCATGCAGACGATTTAGTTCCATTACTATCAGGAACCACAGGCTGTTCATTGTCCCAAACAGATTGTAATGCATTGTGACTTGCTTGCTTGTTTCCTCGATTGGGGGACAGTTCAGAGGTGTCACTATGTCCCGGCTGTGACCTCGGGCTTGCAATTTGGGGGGTCTCCCCAACTTCCATAGTGTCACTGGCTGCATCACATCCATTCTCAGGCTGGGGGAGGGCGCCTTGTTCAGTTGAGTTCATTGCTATTCAGGGATTGCTCACTGCTGCCCCCTGGGGGGGGGGGGTTGGCTTACTTGGCTGGCATCATGAAAAGGGGCAGAATCTTGCAGCACTGGGGTCCTGTACAGCAGCTCCTGTGAGGATGTCTCCTGCTTTGATGGTGAGGGAGAAGCTGAGCTGGGTTCAGGTATCTGTCTGTGTTTTAGGAGCTTCTGAGACTCCTCAAACCGATCCATGTTCTTGTATCTCTCTGCCATGGGCCCCATTTGTTTCTCAAGTGTCTCAATGTCTCTAGTATTTGTAGCAAGCTGTGTGCGGCAAGTCTCTAGCAGCTCATCATAGACGGCTGCGGTCCGGGGGTTCGCAATCTTTAGCTCATTCATTCCCTCTATGCGTCTTTGCAGCTCTGTCCTGGTTGCTCTTAATTTGTTCATGTTGTTGACTAAATCTGGAATATTCCCAGTATGTCACACACCCCGCTTCCGAATATTCATTACACTTGGGTAACTGTCCTGTAGAGGGCGATCTTGCAGAGATGACATGAAAAAATGGAGCCCCTCCTGGCCCATATATACCTGGGACCTCCCACCATTCCCCAGTCTTTCGTCTCTGCAGTCGGCGAGCAAGTCAGAAGATGGTTGTCTCCTCCTTGCAGGCCTTTTGTTTCTATTGCTGCCTGAACCTTTTTTAATTTAAACTATAGCAGTATGCCTCCCAGCCTAGGCTGAAGGTCCAGGCAATGGTAGGCTGCACCTTGTGGTGTATATGGGAGCTAGCTCCCCTGTGAGACCCCATACAAAGGGGTAGGCGGTGTCCGGGTTGGTGATCCCGGCTAGGGATGCCCCGTCCCTATTACCCTTTCACCTATTGGTGTGGGTTCTCCCCCCCTACCATGTCCCTCTGTGCCTTTTCTCCTGTGGGTTGTTTTACTTTATTTGGGGGAAAAGGTGTGTGGATTGTGTGTGTGTGTTTGTATGTGTTTTTGCGGCATTGTTGCTGGGCCAGTTTCACTTTCAACAGGTGCTCGTTGTGGGCCGTCCACCCCCACCCCACCCCCCCTCGAGGCCGGCTTCTCTCAAGCACTCTTTCTGGCCTCGCTGCCTGCTTTGCTGCTCTCCCTCTCATTCCCTTGCTACTGTGAGGGTTGACAGTCGCTGCTTTCTGCGGTGAGTGGATTTTATTTATTTCACCATTTTTAATTATCTTATATGGTGAGTGATGTGCATATTGACTCTTATGTCTGTTTTCATGTCTTCTAGGTGGGATCCCTTCTTTTTAAGTTTAAAGAGGGAGTTCTCCCGGTCCTAGGGTCCCTTAGAGTTTAGTTTAGGGTTCCCAAAAAAAAATTAAAAAAAAATAAAAATCCTCCCACTTGGGACCTGAAGGGACATCCCGGGTAGCTTAACCCTTTTGTTGCCAAGCACGTAACACCTACGTGCTGGCTTGGCTGGGCCTTAAGTGCCAAGCCCGTAGGTGTTACGTGCTTGACTTTCCTCGCTTCTCGTTTAAAAAATAAAAATAAAAAATACTCACCTGACCCCTTGTTGGATCCGGCCGGGTCTCCTCTTTAATTTGGTGCCATCCGATCCCCCGTGGGGGGTCGGATGGCTCCAGGAGAGCCCCCGGAATAGGCCGCCCCCCCCACTTCTGCAGCAGCAGCTGCTAACTGTAAAAAAATAAAAATGACATTCACTTACCTGTGTGTGCGCTGGCTCCCGCTGTCCCTCCTCTTCACCTGGGGGGCCTCCGATCCCCCCCCAGGACTTACCGATCTTCAGGAGAGAGCCTGGGAGGATCTCTCCTCTCTTCTTCTCGATGGCGGCCGCCATCTTGCCTCTAAGCCTTGGGGGCGGGGCTTATGAAGTCATCCCGGCCCCGAACGGGCTTCAGCTTTCTCAGCTTCTCAGATGCCGGTGATCGGCGCTGGGGAAGGAGGTGACAGGAGATCCTCTGATCTCCTGCCTTCTCCTTCTCTGGATGCCGATCACCGGCATCTGTCAGCTGAGCGGCGAGGGACAAGAGCTTGCAATCGAAGGTAAGTACAGTAAAAAAAAATTTTTTTTTTTCTAATAAAATACTTTTTATTATTGTGTGGTGGTTTTTTTTTTTTTTTTTTCAAGAAAAATTTTTATTTTGCCATGACAGTTGTTCTAAAAGAGACAGTATTTCGACAGTCACATACAATAGATCGTAAATGACATCTTGAAATCCAGATGACTTAACAATACTAATGTCGTTATTGTTATATATAGAATAATACATAAAGGCGAGAAAAAAATAAAGAAAAAGCCTCTTCGGCTCCAACGCCATGATTGGCCACATATAATCTGCTCATGGTCCTATATAAACTAACAATTTTAGAAAGGGGCTCAACTAATCAATGTAAAAAAATCTACATAAACAAAAGCCCTTATATTGGTATACACAATTAGAGTTTCCAGAAAGGAAGGGGGAAGGGAAAGAAGGGTAAGGGAAGAGAGAAAAAAAAAAAAAATAAAATAAAAATTACAAAATCAATAAGTCTTCATTAAAATTAGAATGCATGAATTCACGTGTCCACAGAGACCACATCTCCCGGAATCTGTCCAGTTCCCTATCTTGGATCGCTGACATTTTTTCCATAGACATTATATAATTTACTCTAGTTTTGAATTCTCTAAAAGGAAGAGTTGAAGTTTTCCATGCTCCTGCAATAGTAAGTTTAGCAGCCGTCAAGATGTGGTAGGCCAAGCGTTTCTGATTCCTTGAGGTAAAACTCAGAGGGGCATTTAATAGCGCTATCCAAGGACTTATATTAATGCGTTTGCCTAAAACCTTATTCAAAGCCGCAAAGACTTTCCTCCAAAAACTCCTAACCCTGGGACAACTCCACCAGGTATGATAGTACGTTCCTTCTTCATTGCAGCCTCTAAAGCAAAGACTAGAGGCCCCCCTGCCAAACCTCCCCATTTGCTTGGGAACTAAGTACCATCGCATGGCCACCTTTATATTAACCTCGATTGCCCACACCGAGGCCGCTGGGCCAAATGAGGTCAGCCACATCTTACGCCATTCTTTAATGTTCCTATCCCCACCTAAATCCCTCTCCCATTTCAGCCTATATGGTAATGTTACCTCTTGATCTGTACCAATCAGCGCTCTATACAGTTCAGAGATCAATCCTCTCCCCCTAGGATCCAGTCTACACCTCTTCTCGAAATGGGTAAGGTGAGATATCGATTCAGTCCCCCTCGTCTTAGAACTTAAAAAATGTCTTATTTGAAGATAGCTAAAGAGGTCTCTAGGTTGCAACTGAAACTTCCGCTGTAATTCAACAAAATCAGCTATTTTGTGTCCCTCAATACAATCTAATAGACACAGTACTCCCGCTTTTTTCCAATTTTCAAATCTATTCGAGTCTATAAGTGCCGGAGGAAACAATGGATTACCCCATAAGCTCATTAATGGCGAGTGAGGGGATGCCAAGCCATACATGTCTTTAAGGCTATCCCACAGTTCGAGTGTATGTGACATAATCGGATTACTGACTTTTCCCCTAATCTTGCGGGGAACCCATAGCATAGCGGTGCAAATTGACGGACTACTCAGTTCCGACTCTAGTTGTACCCAAAGAGGGACATCGGCTTTGGCATAATAAGACATGATCTGAGCTAATTGGGCGGATTGGTAGTACTTAATTAAGTTAGGTACTCCTAGACCCCCTTGCTCCCTAGGGCGTAGCATAATGTTCCTTGCTACTCTGGGCTTCTTGGCACCCCAGATAAACTCAAATATTTTCTTTTGTAAGTCATTTAAATAACTACGAGGAATGGTAACTGGTAGCGTTCTCACTAAATATAAAAATTTGGGCAGCATAGACATTTTAATCGCCGCGATTTTCCCCAACCAAGATAGACCATATCCCTTCCATTTATCTAAAAGACCTAGAAGATTCTGTCTCAGAGGGGTGTAGTTAGCTGCAAAGAGTGTTGAGTAGTCACCCGTTAAACTAATGCCTAAATATTTTAATCCTATGGTTTCCCATTGAAAGTCAAAGGAACCCTTCAATCTAGCACCTAATTCCTGTTGAATATTAATATTTAAGGCCTTTGACTTAGCCGTGTTAACCTGTAAGCCAGAAATCAACTCAAAGTCTTTCAGCGTCCGTAATATCACAGGGAGAGATATGCTTGGATTAGAGACCACCATTAAAACGTCGTCTGCAAATAAACTCAATTTATGGTGAACAGGGCCCACTTTCAGACCTGAAATGTCCGGGGATAGCCGTATCATTTGTGCCAAGGGTTCCATTGCTAATGCAAACAGGAGAGGCGAGAGTGGGCAACCCTGCCTGGTGCCTCGTTGTAGTGGGAACTCCCCAGACTTAAAACCATTGTATTTAATAAAAGCCCTCGGGGAAGAGTATATCAATTTTATAATTCCGATAAAGTTAGGTCCAAATCCCCAATGGGATAGTAGGGTAAATAAATACTCCCAAGACACTGTATCAAATGCCTTCCTGATGTCTAATGAAAGGAGCATTGTTGGAGTTTGAGTAGTTCTGGCCACATGGATCAACTGCAATACTTTTCTGATATTATCACCTGCCTGTCTACCAGGAATAAAGCCCACCTGATCCTTATGTACTAAATTTGGTAGGTATGCAGAAAGCCTATCTGCTAATATTTTTGTCAATATTTTCATATCAACATTTATAAGCGAAATGGGTCTATAGTTGGACCATACTGTATGGTCAGCTTCAGGTTTCGGGATCATACTGATGGATGCTGTGAGAGACTCCCTGGAGAAAGGGCAACCCGAACGCACTCCATTAAAGTTAGCAGCTAATTTAGGTGCAAGAATCTCTCTAAAAGTTCTATAGTAAGCCACTGGGAAGCCATCGGGTCCTGGCCTCTTATTCAGCTGCAACTTGTCTATTACCTTCTTTATTTCCGCCACATCAAATCCTTCCTCCAGAGAGTCTCGCAATCTATCTGGCAGGCCAGGAAGCACAACCTTAGATAAATAATCTCCCGCCATCTCAGGATCAAATGTACCATGGGAAGAATATAGCTTCATTAATTGGTCCCTAAACACCTCTACAATCTTCTCTGGATTACTCGTAAGGTCCCCCCTTTGGTTTTTTAATCTAATCGGTTTATACCCCTGGTCTGGAATTTTTAATTTTTTAGCTAATAAAGAATCGGGCTTATTGGCCTTACAATAATACCGGTGTTTCACCCATTTTAATGCCTTCTCCGCCCTGCCCGCCAGGGCTAAATTTAGTTCCTGTGTGACTTCATAAAGTCTAGAGCGAACTCCAAAGGATGAGCCTCGTTTAGCTTTTTCTACCAGCTCCAAGTATTCCTTTTCTAATTCTTCGATACGGGAATTACGCTCTCTCTTTTTTTTGGAGACTATTTTTATCAATCTGCCTCTCAAAGTGGGTTTATGTGCCTCCCAAGTAAGAACAGGTGAAACTCCCGGGGATTCATTATATTTGAAATATTCCACTAAGGCGTCAGATACCTCCTTAACTACTCCAGGGTCGGATAGGATAGAGGTGTCTAGGGACCAAGAAGTCCCCGGTCGGCCATAATACATCAATTCTATTTTTAAAATTACACAGTCATGGTCTGACCATGAAATCGGGTGTATCTTTGCCGATTTAGCAGCCGCTACAGCCCTCTGAGACAGAAATATATGGTCTATCCTGGTCCATACATTATGGGGATGTGAAAAATGGGTATAGTCCTGAGTGCCCGGGTGTAATTCCCTCCAACTGTCTGACAAAGAATATTCGTCAAGCAGTCCCCGAAATTGCCTAGAGGAAGCCGCATACTGTGCATTAACCACTAGACCTGCCACTGATTGCCTGTCCAAGTATGGGTTTAAGGTGAGATTCGAGTCCCCACAAATAATTACACTACCCTGTGCTACTTCTGTAACTTTATTGAAAAGCTGTTTGAGGAACGCTATCTGACCGGTGTTAGGAGCATAATAGCTGACAATAGTTACTTCTACATCTCGCAATAATCCCACTAGGATCAAGTAACGCCCCTCTATGTCTTTTATTTCTTTGTTACAGTGAAAGGTTACCCCTCTTTTGAATCCAATCAGCACACCTTTTTGTTTGGTGTATGCATTGGCTGTAAATACCTGGGGGAACGCAGGATCCAGATACCGCGGTTGGGAAGATCTTGAAAAATGGGTCTCTTGTAGGCATATGACCTCAGGGTGTAGGGCCTTAATTCTCCTAAACGCCGTAGATCGTTTATTTGGCGAATTAAAGCCCTGTACGTTCAAAGACAACACAGTTACCATGGTACAGTAATAATAATTTCAATATATATGTTAGCAATAAAAAAAAAAAAAAAAAAAAAAAAAAAAAAAAAGGGAAATGGGATAGGAAAAATAGGGACGGAGATAAGGGTGTACAATTAGAATTCAGCCAGTGAGGAATCCCAATTCCTCCAACAGCTTACAACCGAATGGGAGTCTCTCCGGCTGAATCTCGCTCTCTGACCGGTCGCCTCTTCACACCCCGTTTAGAGGGTAAAGAGTAGCTACCGGACAGCCTGGATTTACCAGGTTTTTTTTTAATTTTTTTTTTTTTAGACTTTAATCGTTAACTCAATGTTAATAACTATCTAATATGAAAATACTAATAACCACAGGGATAGTCCCTCCGATTAAACCGGAGTGCAACATACATAAGCCGACAAGCAGCAGGGGCTGTATCAACAAACTGATCTAAAAACAATAGAAAGGGTCTTGGCCCGGAACGGTGACCTTTAAACTTAACTTAGCTCCATGGTGATGCCTTGGTCCCGTCCCCGAGAGAATCTCTCCTGGAACCGGAACCAAGCCAAAACCCTAAGGAGCAAAAATACTCATCGCAGTAAGAGCTGCTTTGTAATCCTTTAAACTTTAAGGCTTAATAACAGTAGAATACTCAAGTGTCTCCATAAGTTAAAGATGAGCTACAACTTGTGTGTCTTCCTCCTCGCCTTTGACGTTTCCCAGCCCGCTGGGATTTAGGAGAGTCCTCAGCGATTCTAAGGGTTTTTATCGAAGCTGATCTGGACAAACCTATTGAGGCCATGTGGGCCCGCAATTCCTCCATCGAGACCGCAGTGAAGTTGACCTCATTATATGTAAAAGTGATGCGAAAGGGAAAACCCCATCGGTATTTTATCCCCTGCTCTTGTAGGATAGCCAATAAAGGTTTCATGTCCCGCCTTTTAGCCATGGTGGTTGCTGAAATATCTGAGAAGATTTGATATTTGTGTCCCTGGAAATAAAGCTCGGGAAGTTGTCTCGCCGCCTTCTGGATCATCTCCTTGGAGCTAAAAAAATGAAATTTAGCAATTATATCTCGGGGTAAGTCAGTAGGTTGTCTCCGAGGTCCTAAGGATCTATGGACTCTATCCATTTCAAGCCTCTCAGCCGACAGCTCTGGGACCAGTTCTTGACATAAAGCTGTTATCACCCCTCTGGCATCTTCTAAGTGCTCAGGAAGACCTCTAAATCTCAGATTAGAGCGACGTTCCCTGTTTTCCATGTCTTCCAACTTGGTAGCAAGTGAACAAGTTTCAGATTTCAATTGAGTAACTTCAGCATCTAAAACATTCTGAGCGACCTTTATATCACTCATTTTGGCCTCTAACGCATTGAGACTGGAAGCCACTTTTTCCAACTCACTGGAGACATGTTCCTTAATCAGCTTAGTAGTAGATGATAAGGCATTCTGCAGCATAGATTCTAAGCTATGTAATAAAGATGTACTCACATCCAGTTGGGGGACCGATGGGGTCAAAACTGATTTCTCCTTTTCTTCCTCCAGGAATGAGGCCTCAGTGTTCTCTATAACTTCAATATCCTCAGGTGTGAGGTCTTCCGCCATCTTGCCTCCTCTCACCAGGCCAGCTTCTTGCACACAATCCCTGGGTGTCAGCTCTCCAGGTTCTATTTTATACCTTCTAATCTCACTCCAGGGGCACCACAAGAGACACACCAAATTCGCTGCAGCAATCTCCCGTCCCCGCAGGCTCGCGCTGATCACAAGGGAGCTGTATGAGAGTTGTAACAGAGGCCTTCCTGCGCAGTTCAGCAGTGACGCTGCCTCCGTTCCTCCCCGCTCCACGCCGCCCACCGCAGCCGCCGCCGATCGCCGTCACACTCTCCAGGTACCTCCGCTAGTAGCTCCGGTGCCTTCCTACTGCGTGCTATCACCGGTCCGGGCACCTGACCTGGCTCACAGCCCCTCTTCACTGCCGTCGGGCACGGAGCTCTATCAGGCCGCCGCCATCATCGCGCCGCGCGCATGCGCACTCTGGTGGTTTTTTTTTAACAGTTAACCCTTTGTGAGCTGGTAAGGGGTCCATGAGACCCCTTATACCAGTTCACAAGGCTGGGGGGGTGGCAAGTCACCTGCTCTAGCGGGTGGCTTGCCATTAACCCCCGCACCTCCATTACCTGCCTCCCCAAAGGCCAGGGGGGGGGCAGAAGAGCCCGGGCCCACATAGGCTATGTGGGCTCGTAGGCTGCAGGGTGGGGGGGCCACCAAAGCTGGCCCCCCCACTCTGTGCCTACAAGCCCCCATAGCTGGTCCCGGGCTGGTTACTTTGGGTAAGGGGGACCCCACGTCATTTTTTTTTTTGGATTTTTAAGGGTTTTTAACCCTTAAAAATCCCAAAAAAATGGGGTCCCCCTCCGCGGGAAGGGGGACCCTATGTCATTTTTTTTTTTTAATTAACCATTTGTCATCCAGCAGCTATAAAAGGCTTCTGGGCAGGAAAGGGTGTCTACCTATACATATGTGGTATCGCTGTAACCGGGAGAAATTGGGGTTTCTCACGCAATAAGATTTTATTGACAAACTTACATTTTTTATTACAAAAAAACTCTACAAATTGTAAAAAAATATTTTTTTTTTATTTTTTTTCACACATTTCACCCAAAAATATTGAGAATACACCTAAAAAATACAAACAAGACATTTCATGTTAAAGCCCAGACTCTGTTGAAAAAAACAATATATAATTTTCCTGGGAAATCCCTGGAAATCCTTTCAAAAATGACAGTTGAACATGTGTAGCGCAAAATAGTGAAACATCGTCTGGCAACAGGGAGTGGCAAATGCTGCAGGTAGGCTGGCAGCGAAAGGGTTAATGGCGTAAATCCCTCTGGTCATTGCGACTACATTAAAATCACCATATGGAGGCTTCTCAGGATACTGGGCTTGGGCTCCCCTCGGGGCAACCCCGGCAGTGTGTGGGTTGTGGGGCATCCCTTGCAGGGGATAATGTACTTGTTTGCATACCTTGTGTTCAGCGGGCCATAACACAGCAGCCGGGGGCCCAGGCGTCTGGGTCCGGGGTCCCGGCCTCATCTTCTTCCCCACCCTGCCTTATCCGTACCCCTAGTGATGCTGTCACAGGTGGGGAGTTGCAATCTGATGTTTGTGCCAGACTGGCTAATATTGAGAAATTTATTTCTGGCTCTGTTGCCAGAAAGGCCTCAGCTAAGCGAAAGCATTTGTCTCCAGCCGCGCCGGCCTTTGAGTTTGATGATTATGATTTCCTTGACTGGTCTGATTATTCCCCGCTAGAAGAGGGGGAATTATTTGAGGATTCTGAGGGTTCTGACAATCAGCAGTTTGTTGGTGCTGATACTGAGCAAGGGCAGGGGGATGCTGTGGATACCCCGAAGGTCTTGGCTCACCTTTTTGAGGTTCTGGCAATTTCTCCTCCTGAGGAGGCCGCTCCTCAAAAAGGGGAATTCTTTGGGACTTCCAAGCTGCGCCTGGAGTTCCCAAATCAAAAGCATTTTGATGGCATTATTCTTAAGGAATGGGAGAAGCCTACTCGGCTTCCAGGTATTCCTCAAGGTTGGGATAAAAAGTATTCCTTTCTGGTGGACGTGGTAAAACGATGGTCGTCCCCTCCCGAGGTGGATGCCCCGGTGCTCGGGTTATCCAATACTTCTATTTTGCATTCTCCTGACTCCACCACTCTCAAAGATGGTGAGGTTAAACGCATTGATCAGATGGCTTGCCACGCGTTTGCTAGTGTCGGTTCAGCCTTGTGGCCTGTTTGTGCTTCGGTGCTTTTGGTAGTGGCTACCAGGTCTGTGGTTAGAGACCTGTTGAGTACCTCCAGGCTTGACCCGGCTAGTGATGAGTTTGCCGCCCTTAAGCGGTGTAAATTGTTCATGTCCTTTGTGCTTGCCACCTTGGATGACACCATGGTCATGTGTGGTAGAACCTCAGCCTTGCTTGTAGCTATTCGGCGGTCGGTATGGTTGCGCCAGTGGGCAGCTGATTTTGTGGCCAAAAAGTCGCTTACAGCACTTCCCTTTGTGGGATTGCGGCTCTTTGGAGAAAGATTAGATTCTGTCACGAAAGGAGGGAAGTTACCTCAGCGTAAATGACAACGTCGTCCCTTTCGGGGAGTGGCCTCCTTTAACCCTTCCTTTCGTGGTGCCAGAACTGGCAGAGTTTTGGCCCTCTCTACCCTCAGAGGTGATTCCTGGAGTAGAGGCAGAGGTTGTGCCCGTCCAGGTCACAATTGGAGTTCCAAACCCAAGCCCGCTGCTAAGCCAGATCAGCAATGAGGGGGCGCCCTCACCCTTGCGGGTGGGGGGGCGGCTGCGGCACTGAGACCTCCAGGTCTGGGACCAGGAGGTCTCAGACAAATGGATTCTGGAAGTGGTGTCTTCCGGTTACAAGCTGGAATTCGAGATCCGGCCTCCTCCCAGATTCTTCAGGTCTCGAGTGCCTTCGGATCCACTGGCCTCACAGGGGTTCCAGGCGGCAGTAAATTATCTGCTGGACATGGCTGTCATTTGCCCAGTGCCTTTCGCGGAAAGGGGCTTGGGATTCTATTCCAATCTATTCACGGTGCCCAAGAAGGACGGCTCCATTTGACCCATTTTGGATCTGAAGCTCCTCAATCGGTTTATCCGCTTCAGGAAGTTTCGCATGGAAACCTTGCGGTCAGCCGTCGATTCTCTTCGTCAGGGGGACTTCAAGACGTCCATAGACATCAGGGATGCTTATCTGCATGTACCTATCTTCCTGGCACACCAGAGATTCCTCAGGTTCATGGTGGAAGATCAGCATTTTCAGTTTGTGGCCCTTCCATTCGGGCTTACCTCGGCTCCGAGGGTGTTCACCAAGGTATTGGCGGGGGTTATGGCCCTCCTCAGAGTCCAGGGCATTCGCATTGTACCATACCTGGACGACCTTCTCATTTTGGCTTCCTCTCTCAGCCAAGCGGAGCTAGACACCAGAGTGGTGGTATCCACGCTGGAGAGGTTCGGTTGGGTGATCAACTATTCCAAGTCCTCCCTCTCCCCGTCCAGGGAGGTTTCGTTTCTGGGCATGACTCTGGATGCCTTTCAGGCCAGGGTGTTCCTTCCTCAGCCCAAGATTCTTCTGATCCAAGATTTGGTTCGGCTTCTGCTTTCCAATCCTCGCCCGTCTATCCGGCTAGGTTGAGATGGTGGCTTCCTTCGAGGCAGTCCCTTTTGCCCAGTTTCACATGAGGACGCTTCAGCTCCATCTTCTAGCGACTTGGGACAAGTGTCCGCTGTCATTGGATCAGTCTTGTCTGCTGTCTCCCCGGGGCTCAGCAGTCCCTTCAGTGGTGGCTAGTGTCAAGCAATCTGTTGAAGGACAGGTCCTTTCTGACCCCTTGTTGGGAAACGGTCACCACGGACGCCAGCCTGTCGGGCTGGGGGGCTTCTGGAGGGAACATCAGTTCCAGGGGTTATGGGGTCCTTGGGAGGCTCATACCCCTATCAACGTTTTGGAGCTATGGATCATTTGGTTGGTTCTGTCTCGCTTGATTCTTCTATTGCAGGGATTGCCAGTTCAAGTCCGATCGGTCAATCGGACGGCTGTCGCTTACATCAATCACCAAGGAGGGACTCGCAGCAGGAGTGCCCTCAGGGAGGTATCTCTGATCCTTGTTTGGGCAGAGAGCAATGTCCCATGCATCTCAGCCATTTACATCCCGGGAGTGGAGAACACGAAGGTGGATTCCCTGAGCAGGAGATCCTCTCGCCGAGGAGAATGGTCTCTCAGTTCCAAGGTATTCCAGTCCTTTTGTCACAAGTGGGGGACTCCAGAGGTGGATCTTTTTGCCTCTCGTCACAATCACAAGCTTCCTGCCTTTGTGTCTCTGTCTCAGGATCCTCTGGCCCTGGCAGTGGATGCCATGTCCCTGGCTTGGAGGGAACTGGGGTTTCTGTACCTGTTTCCCCCCTTCTTCATGGTGGGCAAAGTGGTGCGCAAGCTGACTCTAGAAGAGGCACCAGCAATTCTGTTGGCTCCAAGGTGGCCAAGACGAGTGTGGTTCGCAGACGTTGTGCGGCTGGCAGTAGATCAGTTTTATCTGCCTCTGCCTGTTTCTTCTGGATCTTATCACCCAGGGTCAGCTACGCTACCCCAATTTACCAATGCTGGCTTTGACGGCGTGGCTGCTGAAACCTCCATCTTAAAGGAGGAAGGTCTTTCTGATGCGGTGGTTCAGACTCTTGTTAGAGCTAGGAGGAGATCTTCCTCTAACGTCTACTATAGGACTTGGATGTCTTATATTAACTGGTGCGAGGCTAGGGCCTTGCCTTGTAGGGTGTTTTCTATTCCCAGAATTCTGGGGTTTCTTCAACATGGTCTGGACTCGGGGTTCCAGCTTAGTACTTTGAAGGCGCAGGTTTCTGCCCTGGCGGTTTTCTTTCAAAGGTCTTTTGCCCTTCATCCCCTGGTTAAGACATTTTTCCAGGGGGTTACTCATGTGCGGTCTCCTAGAAAGCCCTTGCTGCCGGTTTGGGATTTAAACTTGGTTCTGTCAGCTCTCCAGGGGCCCCCTTTTGAGCCGGTGCATGATATTGCTCTTTCTCTGCTCACTCAGAAAGTTGCCTTTTTGGTAGCTATTACCTCTGTTCGGCGTGTCTCTGAGTTGGCGGCCTTGTCTATTCAGGCTCCTTACTTTGAGAGGCACCTGAACAAGGTAGTTTTCCGCTTTAAGCCGGATTTCCTTCCTAAGGTGGTTTCGGCCTTCCACCTCAATCAGGATGTAGTTCTCCCTTCCTTGTGTCCTAAGCCTAGCAATGACAAGGAGAGGACCTTACATTCTTTGGATGTGGTTGGATGTGTGAAATATTTGGTGGCTACTTCTCCTTTTCGTAAGACGGACGCCTTTCTTGTGGTGCCCTCCGGGCCCAGGAAAGGTCGGGCGCCTGCTAAATCCTCCATTAGTAAATGAGTTCGACAGGCCATTGTTGGGGCCTATTCTGCCAAGGGGAAGATTCCCCCTTTTCGTGTTACTGCTCATTCTACTCGTTCTGTTGGAGCATCTTGGGCTTTTCAGCATCAGGCTTCTGTTGAACAAGTTTGCAAGGCTGCTACTTGGTCTTCCGTTCATACTTTTTCTAAGTTTTATAAGGTTGATGTGCGGGCCTCAGCGGATGCTGTCTTTTGCCGCAAAGTTCTGCAAGCTGCAGTAGTTTACGTTTGCATTATTGCCTTTTTGGGATCCCACCCATTATGGACACTGCCATTGGATGTCCCAAGTGTAATGAATATTCGGAAGCGGGGTGTGTGACATACTGGGAATAATACCATTTTGTGATTACTCACCTGTAAAATGGTTATTACAAGTATGTCACACACCCCGCTTCATCCCGCCCTTTTTTGGTTTTCTGGGATCCTTTATATGGTGAACCTTTTTCTTTGCTGTTTACATTTGGCTCTTCCTGGTCCCTTTACTGCTGTCTTATACTGGGGAATGGTGGGAGGTCCCAGGTATATATGGGCCAGGAGGGGCTCCTTTTTTTCATGTCATCTCTGCAAGATCGCCCTCTACAGGACAGTTACCCAAGTGTAATGAATATTCGGAAGCGGGGTGTGGGACATACTTGTAATAACCATTTTACAGGTGAGTAATCACAAAATGGTATTTTTGTCTGCAAGCTGCAGCTCTGGTGCGTGCTTTGTCTCTTTAAGACTTGCCTTGCGCCTTGGCTTTTCTTCCGGGTCTTTGAATGTCTCTGCTGCCTCAGTCCTCTGAGACTTGTGGCCATTTGCCCTCAGCTCAGCATTTGCATTGTCTGATAACGTCTCAGATTTATGTCCAGTGGCAGATTTAGCAGATTTCCCCCCAGTTATGGGGCCACCAGTGGCCAGCTGTGTCTTGGATCGCAGGGCCCGGGACTCTCGGCTCACACACACATTCTGCTGCAGGTTTTCCTGCATTGTCAGTCTTTCCAAAGATGTCCTCCTCAGCTTGTGCTGCTTCCCACTGCCGGCCTGAGCTGGCTGCTGAGTGTCCATCACAACAGGTTGTTGGATCTCCCTGCCTGGATCAGCACAGTCACTTTGCTGGGGCTGCCGCCCTCCCTCCATTACATGCAGCACACAGACACTGCTACACGGCCCATCATTATTATCC
The DNA here is from genome assembly GCA_027917425.1 of Gastrophryne carolinensis. Taxonomy (NCBI): domain Eukaryota; kingdom Metazoa; phylum Chordata; class Amphibia; order Anura; family Microhylidae; genus Gastrophryne; species Gastrophryne carolinensis. Next base: position 304,309,241 of record CM051234.1, on the reverse strand, counting down.
ACCACTTCCATTCCAGCTTCACTTACTTTACTGTAACTTTCTTCCATAAAGACTCTTCCACCTTCATTGTAATCCACCGTGGTCAGCCGGTCAGCAGCACATTCAGTAGCCAGAGGGTCTCTAACATGGACTCCAGATTCAGACCCAGAAGCCTGGAGCTCACCTGGGGAGCGACCCCACCCAAGGCAGCCAGGCCCTGGGCTAGAGCCAGACATTCAGAGCACCTGCAGAGAGCTCACTCACACACCTCCTCCCACCTTAACGATCTATTAGGGTATAAGGGAGGATACAGAAGGAGAAGAGCTTACAATCTATTGGGGTAATTAGGTGGGTGTGGTCACACACTGTGAGAGCCAGAACACACAACTGCTCCTAATTACCAGAGGCCTGTGAAGCCTGGGGGTTTCCTGGGAGTGCCTCCGCAGGCAGCATGGATGATTCTGGGGGTGAGACGCGCCGGTACCCCCGGAGGAATGTTAAACCTCCGGATCCCGGGTCTGCTTCCACCAGTGGTGCTAGTAACACCACGGTGCCCCAGCCTGGTGAGAGTTTGTCAGTTTTTCGCAGCCGTGTATGCAGTAATTTGTGCAGTGTGGCGAAGGAGGAGGAGAAGCTGTGCAAGATGAAAATCGCATTAAAGAAAAAGAAAATGGACACCAGCAAGGCGCAGGGACTGGATCTGCGGTCAAGTAAAGCAGACTTAGCTGAGCTTGAATCAGCATGTCGGCAGCAGGAGAAGCTTGTTTCGTCCCTTAAAGCAAGCAGCATGGCCATTAAAGAAAAATATAAAAACGAGGAGCGATTTAAGTCCATGCAGCTCTCAGGCACCACTGTGAAGGAGGAAGAGGCCGACCATGTGGATGAGACCCCGATGGTGGAGGATTCTCCAGCTGTACCTCCACCCAAAGTTGCAGCAGTAGCAGAGCCGGGAGCCCCGGAACCAGCATTGGAAGACTCTCTTGCTGAGGCAACACATCATGAGTGCATGACATCGCTGGGCATCCAGGAAGCCCCTACTGGAGCAGATCTTCCAGAGGACAGCCGCCAGCCTGAGGAGCCCATGCCAGCTAAGTATGACGTCCATCTGTCCAGCCAACCTGCGGAGTGCGCCATAGGTGCTGTGTCAGGGGGTATAGAAGACTGTGGCACTCCTTGCCCTGAAAAGGGTGAGGTGGCGCCAGCCGTAAGTACCATCCTGGCATCCATCCGGGTTCCTGGGTGCGCCGAACTTGGTGGACCTGGGGCCATGGGTGACTCACCCGCAGGTTTGGGTCTTGCTGGCAGGGCTTCTATTGTTTCTGCTTCAGCTGGTTTGGGTGCTGTTTCTGATGATGTTGCTCCTGTTACTGCTGCTGTGTCTGGAGTCCACAGGGGTTAATTCTGTTTTTGGACTTTCTGCTGGGCCCGCTGCTGTGACTGCTGCTGATGTTATGACTGTCCCCTCACCTGCACCTCAGGTGGACAGTAAGAAGACTGTGCCACCTAATGCTGGGGCCCTTGCTGCCCACCCTGCCCTGTATTTCATCCAGCGAGGTGGCACAGGGAGTAGGGCCAATAATGTTGTTGGTGCTGCAGTGCAGTCCCCTGTGTCCTATGCCCAGGTTGCCAGGCGTGGTGAAGAAGCTGCTGGTGAGAGGATGTCTGTGCCCAGTGAGGCCAACGCCCCTGCCAGCGGCTTCAATAGGCGCAACCTGTCCAGCTTAGGTGGGAGGGGGAGGGGCCAGCTATCACCCGGTGGGCGGTGGTGGATCTTATACTGGGTATGGGATTCGCAGCCACAGACATTTTTGCCCTGATCAGTCCAGCGGGGAGTGCAGAACATGACTTAAGCTTCTTTAGACCAGAAGGAATGGACTTATTTTCGGACCGTTATGAGCTGCTGAAGCAAGATCCTGCCTGGAAGGGGTTAACTCCCATCCAGGTCTCCAGATAGCAGCTCATGAAAAATGTCACCATACTGGTTAGAAATGCAGGAATGGCAACCAGGTCACCTACTTGCCATCTTCTGCCTATATTGGCCGTGACCGGCTGACCTTCTTTTATCCTGGTCAGCCCAAGGTTTGCCATAAATGTGGGGCCAAGGGTCATTTCAGCTCCTCCTGCTCCCTTCTTAGGTGCTCGTTGTGCCAGGGCTTGGGACACTTGGCTAAGGACTGCAATACAATCCAATGTAATCTATGTAACCAGCTTGGCCACCCTTATAGTCAGTGTCCTGAGGCTTGGCACAACCTGGACAGGGAAGTGGTGCAGGAAATGCTGTGGCTGGATAGGGAGGAACATTCCCATGCTGTCCCATCTACAGTCCCTCCCCCCACTCAGCTGGGGGTTCCTGAGGCCCCTGCGCCCGCTCCTGTACCATCTGCAGGGGTCACTAAGGTAAATCCCCATTCTGCCCCCAAGTCAGCAAGTACCAATGTAAAATCGAGTAATTTAATAGCTGAGGCAGTCTGGGGGGCTGGCACTGCAAATACCAAGGGGGTCTCAGTAATTGTGGCCCCTGCTGTAAAACCTCGCAGGCTGGGGCTAGGTGATCCTGATCCTGCACCCCCTTCTGAGCAGGGTGGGAGTTCAGACTCCAAGACAGCGTGGTCTGGACTCTCCCCCGAGGATCAGGATTACCTTGCTCTCAGGTTTGCTACCAAGAAGAAAAGAAAAAAGGACAATGGAGTGCCTGAACCGGGGAATAGCCACGGGGTGCAGCTCTTTAACTGGTTTGAGGCACTTTCTGAGGTCTTAATAGAGATTTCTTCATTTGATTCTGAGGCCTCAGATATGGAGGAAGAAACACATGCCTCCTCCAGTAAGCGTGAGGGATCCGATAGTGAGGCCGGAGGGAAGGCTAAGAGACATTCTCCCGAATGACTCTGATGGCAGTTCCCCCTCCGATAAAGGTGGCAACCATTAATGTTGCCAGCATTAAATCAGTAAGCGCTCGTTTTATGGCCTTATTTTTTCTCAGCCAGTTTGATGCTGAGATTTTATTTTTGCAGGAGACCAGATTGGCCAGTCTGGCTGACATTCCCGCTGTGAAGCGGGAGTGGAGGCATGGACCCTCTTTTTGGTCTCTTGCGGCCGAGCCTTACAGCGGAGTGGCGGTGCTTTTTAAAACTGACATGGTAACTTGCCGGCGAGTCATTGAGGTGGAGATCGGGAGGTGCATGGTATTGGACGTCGTAAGGGGGCAGGACCTGCGCCTAATAAATATCTATGGACCCCAAACTAAGTGGGACAGGAAATGCCTCTTTACAAAGATCAAGCCGTTCCTTTTTACAGCCCGGCCAGTAGTCTTTGCGGGTGATTTTAAAACCGTGACTAGGCCCATGGACAGGAGAGGCTTCAAAGGCAAGCTGGGCTGCGATAGTCTCTTATTGAATAGTATGGTTAGAGAGGCAGGTCTGGAAGATGTGCACATTAAGCACTCCCCGGACCTCACGGGCTTCACTTTTCAGCGAGGTAGCAGTCAGAGTAGGATAGACAAGTTTTTTTTGAAGGAGGGCTCGGCTTCTCAGCCTCTGCGGCTGCAGGCGGTCGAGTTCCCCGATCACCTTTTACTATCGATGGTCATGAATGCTTCTGACTCACCCCATAGAGGAAGGGGCATCTGGAGGATGAATTCGGCTCTCCTTGAGGAGGAGTGGGTAAGACAATCCTTTGAGGAATTCTTTCAGGCACAGGTTTCCATTAAGGATTTTTGCAGCAGCAGGTCTGAGTGGTGGGAGCTGACCAAAATGAGAATTGCTGGGCTTTTCAGGGGCCTAGGAAAAAGGAAACAGCTTGATAAATACATTGCCTACCAGTGCTTGCGGAGGAAGCTTGACATCCTTGTCTCGAATGGTGGAGATCAAGGGGCAATCTCTGAAGTCAAGCTTCTCCTCAGGAAGTGTCAGTATGACCGGCATGCTTCTCTGGTTCTGGAAAGGGATTATGGGAAATACCACTCGCCCGATCCCTATCAGAATTGCAGACAGGCTGCAGCTCTCAAGACTGTCCTTGGTCTAAAGGATAGTACAGGATCCCTGGTAAGATCTAAATCTGGGATCCTGGAGATCATTAGGTCCTTTTATGCTGACCTCCTGGGCAGAAAGGTTCTTGACCGGGCAAGGATGGAAAGTTTCCTGGACTCTACTCCAGGATTGGAAAATGGTGACATTTCTATCACTGGCTTGACAGAACCGGTCACGGCTGATGAGGTGGTAAGTGCAATTGATCACCTTGCCATCAAAAAGTCACCTGGGTCAGATGGTCTGACATCTGAATTTTATAAATGTTTTAAGACCATCCTGGCACCACATTTGGTGGAGGTTTTTAATTGCTGTCTGGTAGAGGGTTCCCTCCCTCCCTCCATGAGGCGCTCGGCCGTGATCCTTCTGTCAAAAGGTAAGGACTCTTCGATGATTGAGAACTGGCGCCCCATCAGCCTTCTCAATGTCGATAGAAAGATACTGGCAAAGATTTTGTTCTGGCGCTTGTCGTCAGTGGCGGAGCAACTGCTTTCTTGTCACCAGCATTGCTCCATCCAAGGTAGAAGCACCTTCTCAGCGGTTTTAGCTGTCCGGGAAGCCTTGGAGTGGTGCAGGGCTGCAGGCTGGGGAAAGTACTTGTTGGCGTTGGATCAGGCAAAGGCTTTTGATAGGGTCAATCATGAGTACCTATGGCTGCTTCTTGGTAAGTACGGCCTGCCGGGGCGGTTCATTAATTGGCTACAAACCCTGTATGAAGGGGCTGAGAGCTTCCCTCTTGTTAATGGTTGGGTTGGAAGGCCTTTCGAAGTTGGCTCTGGTGTGCGACAGGGATGCCCCCTGAGTCCCCTACTGTATGTGTTTGCGATCGATCCCTTTATAAGGAGGGTCGAGAGCAGCATGTTATGTGGGGTTCCTCTGGATATGCCTGGTGAGCCTCCTTTGAAGGTCATTGCCTATGCTGATGATGTATCTGTGATTGTCTCTGGGACAAATGAGGCGGAGGAGGTGGCCTCTCTGATAGCACAGTATACAGAAGCGTCAGGCTCCAAGGTCAATCACGAGAAGAGTGAAGTTTTCTGGATGGGTGAGGGTGAGGGCTTCGAACTTCCGGACGCCTTCCCAGTGCCCCAGCAGGAAATTAAGATCCTTGGCATAAATTTCGGTCCTGGCGATTATGGCCAAAAAAACTGGGAGCGCAGGCTGGAAATTGCCAATGCCAAGGTTGCAGTCTGGAAGAGCTGGAAATTGTCTCTCAGGGAAAGGGTTGACCTTATCAAGACCTACCTGATCCCCATCTTTTTATACGTCAGCTTCGTCTTTGTTTTGCCAGTGTCTCTCTACACCAGGGTCTACAGCGTGTTTTTCCAGATGTTATGGGGAAACCGCATGAACCTGGTGAAAAGAAATGTCACCTACCTATCTAGGCAGGAGGGTGGCCTAGGGATGGTCAACCCAGTCGTGTTTTTCTCTCTCTTGTTTCTGAAACATAATTTTGGAAGCATGTTGGCAGAGAGCCCGCCTGGCTGGGTGGGTATTTTCCAGTCCTGGTTTAAGCCCTTCCTGCGAGACTGGGAGAATGGTGGCCGGATGAAAAGCCCTCGAGTTCCTCAGGCTCAGCTCCCAGTCTATGTTGCCCCGTGTTTGAAAATACTTCGGCAATGGCAATTGACAGCAGAGGACATGAGATCTACTCCGAGGAAGCTTCTTGTGAGTCGGGTCCTGGGTCTGGCTTTTCATGAGCCATTGTCCCTCAGGGATTGCCCAGGCTCCATCATGAGGGAGGGTTTGAGGCTTATTAACTCCTCAAGAATTCCTTTGAAATACCGGGATATAGCCTGGCTCTCCTTCCAAGGAAAACTCTACCTTAGGGGGATCCGGAAGAGTCGCAGCCTGCCAGAGATAATTTGTCTCCGGGAGCAGTGTAGGGATGAGCTGGAGACTATGGACCACTTCCTGCTCCGGTGTCCCTTTAATGTAGAGGTGTGTAAACAGGTGGGGTTGGCCCTCGGTGCCCCCTTCTTCTCCCAGCTTTCCTATGCTGAGTGGGCGTATGGAGCATTCAAGAACAGAGGGGATTTTTGTTTGGACACTTTATATCTAGTTAGTCTAGTGATCCGCTATTTCACATGGAATGCCCGGTGCCAGCTCTGCATTAGGAAGAAAGTCCTCCCTGTCCCGATGGTGGTGCATGACATCCTGCATGAGGTGGGCAAGATCCGGGTGCTGGAGAGGGACAGGTGGGAACGGGGGGCCTGGATGAAGGCGTGGAGGAACATCAGGCCTCCTTGATCCCCATGACTTCCCTCTGGGTGAGCTTTCCTATCTCTTATCACCCATAGATTTTTATAACAATGACAGATTTTTGAAGAACGGCTGCATGCACAGGTGACGGGGTCTCTTAGTCTTTCTGCTGAGTTGTGTAGAGTGTAGTGTTTAGGTTGTAGATAGGATTGTATATAGAATAATGGATATTATATATTATATGCCGAATTGTTAGGCCTGTTTCTTTTTGTTTAGTTATTATTTAATTTATTTTTATTTATTTATTATTGTAACTTTGTATATATTGTATATATTGTATATGATTGCTTGATTTTACTCAATAAAAAAAAGTTACACCTCCTACTGTGAGTAGTTCCTCTCTGATTACCTGCAGCTGGAGAGCTGAGAGCTGTGTGCTGTGCTGTGAGCTGTGAAGCCAGAGGCCTTGCTGGGAGCCCTATCCCAGGCAAGATGGAGGATTCTGGGGGTGAGTCGCGCCGGTACCCCCGAAGAGATACTAAACCACCAGATCCCGGGACTTCATCTACTTGTGGCACTATTTCCACCCCAGCCCGGGGAGAGTTTGGCAACATTTCGAAAGCAACAATCTTATTGCTGTGGCTAAAGAGGAGGAGAAACTATGTAATTTAAAATTAGCCTTAAAAAAGAAGCGAGCGGACTCCAGCAGAGTAAAAGGTTCAGATCGCCGCACTGCCAAGACAGAAATGTCAGATTTGGAGGCGCAGGTGAAGCAGCAGGAGAGGTTGGTGAAATCACTGAAGGAAGGCAGTGGCGCTTTTCAGGAGAAATACAGGAATGAGCAGCGCTTTAAGACCATGCAGTGCTCAGGCCAGGCCATGGAAGAGGAGGCAGACCACATGGCAGAGACACCAATGGAGGACTCACCGGCTACATGTTCATCCCAGGCCATGGCAGTGGCAGAGTTGGGGGCCCCGGAACCGGTGGCATCTATGTCTGGAGCAGTCCACCAGGTGTGTGCAGCTTTGGAGTGCAGTGGAGGAGACCTGCCAGAGGGCGACCACCAGCAGGTATGTGAGGAGCTGATGCTAGCTCAGTGTGATGCTACCCTAGTCAGCCATCTTGCGGAGGGCGCTGATAGCGCTGTGTCAGGTGGTGGTGAGGATTTTGGTGCTCCTTGTCCTGCAGTGGATAGGGTGGCACCAGTCTTGTCTGCTGTCCTGGCACCTATCTCTGGTCCAGGGCTTGCTGATCTTGGTGGGCATCGGACTATGAGTGTTTCACCCACAGGATTGGGTCTGGCTGGGAAGGTTTTAAATGTTCCTGCATCCTCTGGTGTGTCTGTGGCCAGCCTGCCCTCTCTGTCTCCTTCTAGTCTGCCTCCTGTGCCTACTGTGTCTTCTGCCCGCCTGCCCCCTGTGTCTGCTCCAACTCTGCCCCCTATTGCCACTGCTGCTGCTTCTGCAGGCCTGTTGTCTGTGTCGGGTGCCAACCTGCCTCCTGTGTCGGGTGCCAACCTGCCTCCTGTGTCGGGTACCAACCTGCCTCCTGTGTCGGGTGCCAACCTGCCTCCTGTGTCGGGTGCCAACCTGCCCCCTGTGTCTGCTCCAACTCTGCCCCTTATTACCACTGCTGCTGCTTTTTCTGGCCTGCCTTCTGTGTCGGGTGCCAACCAGCCTCCTGTGTCGGGTGCCAACCAGCCTCCTGTGTCGGGTGCCAACCAGCCTCCTGTGTCGGGTGCCAATCAGCCTCCTGTGTCGGGTGCCAACTTGCTTCCTGTGTCGGGTGCCAACCTGCCTCCTGTGTTGGGTGCCAATCTGCCTCCCGTGCCTGTTGCTGGCCTATACAGTGGAACTATTGCTGTGACTTCTGTTGCTGTGAAGGAGGCCACTGACTGTCCCATTAATCTCCCTATATCTACCCCTATTGCTACCCATGTGGACAAGACTGGGCCCTCAAATGTTGGAACCCCAGCCGCAAAGCGTCCAGCCTTGCACTTTATTCAGCGTGGTGGTGGTACTGCAGTGCAGCCCCCTGTGTCCTATGCCCAGGTTGCCAGGCATGGAGGAGAAGCTGCTGGTGAAAGGGCATCTGTGCCCAGTGAGGCCAGTGCCCCTGCCAGCAGCTTCAATAGGCGCAACCTGGTCCAGCTTAGGTGGGAGGGGGAGGGGACAGTTATCACCCGGCGGGCGGTAGTGGATTTCATCCTTGGCTTGGGATTTACAGCCGCAGACATTTTTGCCCTGATCAGTCCAGTGGGGAGTGCAGAGCATGACCTGAGCTTCGTCAGACCAGAGGGGATGGACTTATTTTGGGAGCGGTACGAGCTGCTGAAGCAAGATCCTGCCTGGAAGGGGTTAACTCCCATCCAGGTCTCCAGACAGCAGCTCGTAAAAAATGTCACCATACTGGTTAGAAATGAGTCCATTCCCCCCTCTGATTTGACTGTCTGGCTAAAGCGTTATGGTGATGTTCTCACTCCCCTGAAGAAAATCCTAGACGATCGGGATATCTGGACTGGGGGCTGGTCAGTGACCCTGAGGCTCCGCAGGAATGGCAACCAGGTCACGCACTTGCCATCTTCGGCCTATATTGGCCGTGACCGGCTGACCATTTTTTATCCTGGTCAGCCCAAGGTTTGCCATAAATGTGGGGCCAAGGGTCACTTCAGCTCCTCCTGCTCGCTTTTTAGGTTCTCATTGTGCCAGGGCTTGGGACACTTGGCTAAGGACTGCAATACCATCCAATGTAATCTATGTAACCAGCTCGGCCACCCTTATAGTCAGTGCCTGGCACAACCTGGACAGTGAAGTGGTGCAGGAAATGCTGCGGCTGGATAGGGAGGAAGAACGTCCCCATGCTGTCCCGTCTACGGTCCCTCCCCCCACTCAGCTGGGGGTTCCTGAGGCCCCTGCGCCTGCCCCTGTACCATCTGCAGGGGTCCCTAAGGTGAATCCCCAGTCTGCCCCCAAGTCAGCAACCACCAATTTCAGATCAAGTAATTTAATAGCTGAGGCGGCCAGGGGGCTGGCACTGCAAGTACCAAGGGGGTCCCAGTAATCGTGGCCCCTGCTGTAAAACCTTGCAGGCTGAGGCTAGGTGATCCTGATCCTGCACCCCCTTCTGAGCAGGGTGGGAGTTCAGACCCCAAGACAGCGTGGTCTGGACTCTCCCTCGAGGATCAGGATTACCTTGCTCTCAGATTTGCTACAAAGAAAAAAAGAAAAAAGTACAATGGAGTGCCGGAGCTGAGGGAGAGCAGTGGGGTGCAGCTCTCCAGCTGGTTTTAGGCACTCTCTGAGGACTCTATAGAAATTTCTTCTTTCGATTCTGAGGACTCACATATGGAGGAGGAAGCACCAGTCTCCTCCACGAAGCGTTTAGGTTCAGATAGTGAGGCCGGAGGGAAGGCTAAGAGACATTCTCCCAAATGACTCTGATGGCAGTTCCCCCTCCGATAAAGGTGGCAACCATTAATGTTGCCAGCATTAAATCAGTAAGCGCTCGTTTTATGGCCTTATTTTTTCTCAGCCAGTTTGATGCTGACATTTTGTTTTTGCAGGAGACCGGATTGGCCAGTCTGGCCGACATTCCCGCTGTGAAGCGGGAGTGGAGGCACGGACCCTATTTTTGGTCTCTTGCGGCCGAGCCTTACAGTGGAGTGGCGGTGCTTTTTAAAACCGACATGGTAACTTGCCGGCGAGTCATTGAGGTGGAGATCGGGAGGTGCATGGTCTTGGACGTCATTGTAAGGGGGCAGGACCTGCGCCTAATAAATATCTATGGACCCCAAACTAAGTGGGACAGGAAATGCCTCCTTACAAAGATCAAGCCGTTCCTTTTTACAGCCCGGCCAGTAGTCTTTGGAGGTGATTTTAACACCGTGACTAGGCCCATGGACAGGAGAGGCTTCAAAGGCAAGCTGGGCTGCGATAGTCTCTTTTTGAATAGCATGGTTAGAGAGGCAAGTCTGGAGGATGTGCACATTAAGCACTTCCCGGACCTCACGGGCTTCACTTTTCAGCTAGGTAGCAGTCAGAGTAGGATAGACAGGTTTTTTTTGAAGGAGGGCTCGGCTTCTCAGCCTCCCCGGCTGCAGGCGGTCGAGTTCTCCGATCACCTTTTACTATCAATGGTCTTGAATGCTTCTGACACACCCCCTAGAGGAAGGGGCATCTGGAGGATGAATTCGGCTCTCCTTGAGGAGGAGGGGGTAAGACAATCCTTTGAAGATTTTTTTCAGGCGCAGGTTTCCATTAAGGATTTTTGCAGCAGCAGGTCTGAGTGGTGGGAGCTGACCAAAATGAGAATTGCTGGGCTTTTCAGGGGCCTAGGAAAAAGAAAACAGCTTGATAAATACATTGCCTACCAGCGCTTGCGGAGGAAACTTGACATCCTTGTTTCGAATGGTGGAGATCAAGGGGAAATCTCTGAAGTCAAGCTTCTTCTCAGGAAGTGTCAGTATGACCGGCATGCTTCTCTGGTTCTAGAAAGGGATTATGGGAAATACCACTCGCCTGATCCCTATCAGAATTGCAGACAGGCTGCAGCTCTCAAGACTGTCCTTGGTTTGAAGGATAGTACAGGATCCCTGGTAAGATCTAAATCTGGGATCCTGGAGATCATTAGGTCCTTTTATGCTCACCTCCTGGGCAGAAAGGTTCTTGATCGTGCAAGGATGGTGAGTTTCCTGGACTCTACTCCAGGATTGGAAAATGGTGACCTTTCTCTCACTAGCTTGACAGAGCCGGTCACAGCTGATGAGGTGGTAAGTGCAATTGATCACCTTGCCATCAAAAAGTCACCCGGGTCAGATGGTCTGACAGCTGAATTTTATAAATGTTTTAAGACCATCCTGGCACCACATTTGGTGGAGGTTTTTAATTGCTGTCTGGCAGAGGGTTCCCTCCCTCCCTCCATGAGGCGCTCGGCCGTGATCTTTCTGTCAAAAGGTAAGGACTCTTCGATGATTGAGAACTGGCGCCCCATCAGCCTTCTCAATTACATAGTTACATAGTTAATACGGTTGAAAAAAGACATATGTCCATCAAGTTCAACCAAGGGTGTTGGGGTAGGGGGAAGTTATTTTTTATTTCATAGGGGAAGCTATTTATTTTATTTTTTGTCTTTATTTTTTGTTATTGATAACCACTAGTAGTAACTGTTAATGTTATTTTCTTCAAAATAAGCATCTAATCCTTTTTTGAAGCTGTCAGTGGTTGATGCTGTAACAAGCTTCTGTGGGAGGCTATTCCATAGATTTATAGTTCTTATGGTAAAAAACGATTGTCGCCTCCGGAGAGGATTTTACGTAAAATAGTGTTCCCCCATATTTTTTGTATGGTCCATTTATATATTTATACAAGTTAATCATGTCCCCCCGCAATCGCCTCCTCTCAAGACTAAACAGATTTAATTCTCGTAATCTTTCCTCATAACTAAGATCTTTCATTCCCTTTATTAGTTTGGTGGCTCTCCTTTGCACCCTTTCCAGAGTCAGGGCGTCCTTTCTATGAACGGGTGCCCAGAACTGGACGGCATATTCCAGGTGAGGGCGCACCAGTGCCTTGTAAAGAGGCAAAATTACATCTCTATCCCGTGATTCCATGCCTCTTTTAATGCACGATAGTATCTTGGTGTCCTTGGAAGCTGCTGCTTGGCATTGCATGCTGTTATTTAGTCTGTGATCTACTAGTACCCCCAGATCCTTCTCAACAAGTGACTCTCCCAGTTTTACTCCCCCGAGGACATATGTTGCTATTAGACCCCAAGTGCATGACTTTACATTTTTCCACATTGAACTTCATTTGCCAAGTGGATGCCCAGACACTCAATAGGCTCGATTTAGAGAGACACAAAAAAACTTTCGGTTTGGTGCCGACGTCGTAACATTTTCAAAATTTCCCGCTCTCGTATGAATGTGCGAGCGATTCCAAGCATGCTTCGTAAACCTTCCGTCGAGCGCACGGACGCTCGTATGCCAGAGTACGCAGACGAGGATGTCATTTTCATTCGTGAATTTTCAGATTCCATTTTCACAAGTAACAACGTAGCCTTTCGTTTTTGCCCTTTACCCATCGTATCCTCACACGAATCCTTTCAATTTCCCGCTACATCCTGCTTCACTTTTTCCCAAAGTATTCGTCCAGACAAAATTCTTACGATATTGCGCCTGCGCACTACAAACTTATCTCATTAAAGTACTCGCATACATAATTTCACTCCCATCACTTATCATGCAAAAAAACTCACCCTAACCACTTAGCGCTATCCTGCCTTTTCCCTTGAGGTCCCTTAAAGCTCACCCTAACCACTTAGCGCTATCCTGCCTTTTCCCTTGAGGTCCCTTAAAGCTCACCCTAACCACTTAGCGCTATCCTGCCTTTTCCCTTGAGGTCCCTTAAAGCTCACCCTAACCACTTAGCGCTATCCTGCCTTTTCCCTTGAGGTCCCTTAAAGCTCACCCTAACCACTTAGCGCTATCCTGCCTTTTCCCTTGAGGCCCCTTAAAGCTCACCCTAACCACTTAGCGCTTTGTTTCTTCTTCCATTTTCACACCCTAAAACTTACCCTAACCACTTAGCGCTTTGGTTCTTCTTCCATTTTCACACCCTAAAACTTACCCAAATCACTTAGCGCTTTGGTTCTTCTTCCATTTTAGGTCCCTAAAACTTACCCAAATCACTTAGCGCTTTGGTTCTTCTTCCATTTTAGGTCCCTAAAACTTACCCAAATCACTTCACGGACATCACAATCTTGATTTAGAAATATGTCATTGGCCCCTTGTTTTTGGTAAATGTATTTGTGCAAATAAATGGGACACCATTTTTTTTTAGTTTTTTGTTTATTGCTCAACTGGCATTTTTTGTGGAAATATTTTTTGCAACTTTGTGCAAAACATTTTACAAACTATATACATTATTTTTTTTTGTTAATTTAAATATATACAATAAGAGATTTTGTAAAAAATTAAAAACTATATACAATATAAACTATTTAAAAACCAATAAAACTATGTACAAACAACTTTTGGGTTTAACCAATAAAACTATGTACAATGTAAAATGTTTAAAAATATACAGGACCAGGAAACAGGACACTAGTCTTCCTCTTCTGTTGTTCCCAACGTGTCCTGCATCGCCTGCAGATCGGCCACCAACTCAAGGACCCTCCGATTCATCTCAGCAAGTCGTTGTCGTGTGGTCCCTGCCAAAAAATCAGACAAACATATTATTGGGAGAACAATACATGTTTCTCACCTGTGGATTTAATGTATTTTATTAAACAAATTCACTATAAGGCACATATGTCATTACTGAAAGGAATTAAGGTTATGAAGTGGACACAGGTCATTAAGCTAATTAAGTGGCCACAGGTCACTCTTATCTTGGCATTGACTAGGGCATTATGTTTTTTGGGGTTCATGTGAAGTTAGACAGAAATGGCAATAATGCCATGACTACTTACTTGGTTGGTGGCCGAGAGATGGCTCGTTGGGGACAACACCCTGAGTTCCTGGTTCCTGGCTCTGCTGTGAAGAAGTGCCTGTAGAAACATGGGCCAAATGGTTAGTTTGGATGTCTGATTCAGCAGTCCTCAAATGTTTTTAGCTAAGTCTGGGTCACATCACTCACCTTCTCCAGGGTCTTGTGGGCTCCTATCTGCTGCCTCCTCACCCACTACCTCACCCGCAACCGAAGCATCTACAAATACAGAATCAAGGATTCAGTTTGGTGATCTCAGGAGCTAGCATGTATATGTTTTGCCGTAGACATGAAGAGTGACATACCAGAGGATCCCGCATGCGTGGCAGGGTACGACTGCCTGCCCACGCTGTGCCGCCCCTCCTCTGTGGTAAGGTCCAGGGGCTGCTCTGAGGAGGCCACAGAGGAGGGGTCGGCCCGTCGCCCTGGAGATCCACCACCTTCACTCCCAGCTGCAGAATCATGCAGCACTGGTCGGCCTGTGCGCCTCTGGGTGCGGCGAATTCTGTAATCCATTTCCAACACTACCAAAGAGAAGGCATTATAAATAAAAGGCCTAAATTCTGTCGTAGTTACATCTTGCATGCAAGCGCTATGTACTAACTTGGGAAATGTATCCCGAAAAACCTCCGCACCCGGGGCATGTGCAGTCGCTTCAGGTCCGACCAATGCTGCATGATCTGTGTGTGGGTGAAGGTGGTGTCAGTCCGGTGTTGGATCTCCGAGATGATCTCCAGGGCGACGTTTCGTTTCTCAAACGAGTTGGGCAGGTAGTCGTACCTGCGCTCCAGCAGTGTCAGTATGACCGGCATGCTTCTCTGGTTCTAGAAAGGGATTATGGGAAATACCACTCGCCTGATCCCTATCAGAATTGCAGACAGGCTGCAGCTCTCAAGACTGTCCTTGGTTTGAAGGATAGTACAGGATCCCTGGTAAGATCTAAATCTGGGATCCTGGAGATCATTAGGTCCTTTTATGCTCACCTCCTGGGCAGAAAGGTTCTTGATCGTGCAAGGATGGTGAGTTTCCTGGACTCTACTCCAGGACTGGAAAATGGTGACCTTTCTCTCACTAGCTTGACAGAGCCGGTCACAGCTGATGAGGTGGTAAGTGCAATTGATCACCTTGCCATCAAAAAGTCACCCGGGTCAGATGGTCTGACAGCTGAATTTTATAAATGTTTTAAGACCATCCTGGCACCACATTTGGTGGAGGTTTTTAATTGCTGTCTGGCAGAGGGTTCCCTCCCTCCCTCCATGAGGCGCTCGGTCGTGATCTTTCTGTCAAAAGGTAAGGACTCTTCGATGATTGAGAACTGGCGCCCCATCAGCCTTCTCAATTACATAGTTACATAGTTAATACGGTTGAAAAAAGACATATGTCCATCAAGTTCAACCAAGGGTGTTGGGGTAGGGGGAAGTTATTTTTTATTTCATAGGGGAAGCTATTTATTTTATTTTTTGTCTTTATTTTTTGTTATTGATAACCACTAGTAGTAACTGTTAATGTTATTTTCTTCAAAATAAGCATCTAATCCTTTTTTGAAGCTGTCAGTGGTTGATGCTGTAACAAGCTCCTGTGGGAGGCTATTCCATAGATTTATAGTTCTTATGGTAAAAAACGATTGTCGCCTCCGGAGACTAAATTTCTTTTTTTCCAATCGAAGGCAGTGCCCCCTTGTCCTTAGAGAGGATTTTACGTGAAATAGTGTTCCCCCATATTTTTTGTATGGTCCATTTATATATTTATACAAGTTAATCATGTCCCCCCGCAATCGCCTCCTCTCAAGACTAAACAGATTTAATTCTCGTAATCTTTCCTCATAACTAAGATCTTTCATTCCCTTTATTAGTTTGGTGGCTCTCCTTTGCACCCTTTCCAGAGTCAGGGCGTCCTTTCTATGAACGGGTGCCCAGAACTGGACGGCATATTCCAGGTGAGGGCGCACCAGTGCCTTGTAAAGAGGCAAAATTACATCTCTATCCCGTGATTCCATGCCTCTTTTAATGCACGATAGTATCTTGGTGTCCTTAGAAGCTGCTGCTTGGCATTGCATGCTGTTATTTAGTCTGTGATCTACTAGTACCCCCAGATCCTTCTCAACAAGTGACTCTCCCAGTTTTACTCCCCCGAGGACATATGTTGCCTTCGGGTTATTAGACCCCAAGTGCATGACTTTACATTTTTCCACATTGAACTTCATTTGCCAAGTGGATGCCCAGACACTCAATAGGCTCGATTCAGAGAGACACAAAAAAACTTTCGGTTTGGTGCCGACGTCGTAACATTTTCAAAATTTCCCGCTCTCGTATGAATGTGCGAGCGATTCCAAGCATGCTTCGCAAACCTTCCGTCGAGCGCACGGACGCTCGTATGCCAGAGTACGCAGACGAGGATGTCATTTTCATTCGTGAATTTTCAGATTCCATTTTCACAAGTAACAACGTAGCCTTTCGTTTTTGCCCTTTACCCATCGTATCCTCACACGAATCCTTTCAATTTCCCGCTACATCCTGCTTCACTTTTTCCCAAAGTATTCGTCCAGACGAAATTCTTACGATATTGCGCCTGCGCACTACAAACTTATCTCATTAAAGTACTCGCATACATAATTTCACTCCCATCACTTATCATCCAAAAAAACTCACCCTAACCACTTAGCGCTATCCTGCCTTTTCCCTTGAGGTCCCTTAAAGCTCACCCTAACCACTTAGCGCTATCCTGCCTTTTCCCTTGAGGTCCCTTAAAGCTCACCCTAACCACTTAGCGCTATCCTGCCTTTTCCCTTGAGGTCCCTTAAAGCTCACCCTAACCACTTAGCGCTATCCTGCCTTTTCCCTTGAGGCCCCTTAAAGCTCACCCTAACCACTTAGCGCTTTGTTTCTTCTTCCATTTTCACACCCTAAAACTTACCCTAACCACTTAGCGCTTTGGTTCTTCTTCCATTTTCACACCCTAAAACTTACCCAAATCACTTAGCGCTTTGGTTCTTCTTCCATTTTAGGTCCCTAAAACTTACCCAAATCACTTAGCGCTTTGGTTCTTCTTCCATTTTAGGTCCCTAAAACTTACCCAAATCACTTCACGGACATCACAATCTTGATTTAGAAATATGTCATTGGCCCCTTGTTTTTGGTAAATGTATTTGTGCAAATAAATGGGACACCATTTTTTTTTAGTTTTTTGTTTATTGCTCAACTGGCATTTTTTGTGGAAATATTTTTTGCAACTTTGTGCAAAACATTTTACAAACTATATACATTATTTTTTTTTGGTTAATTAAAATATATACAATAAGAGATTTTGTAAAAAATTAAAAACTATATACAATATAAACTATTTAAAAACCAATAAAACTATGTACAAACAACTTTTGGGTTTAACCAATAAAACTATGTACAATGTAAAATGTTTAAAAATATACAGGGCCAGGAACCAGGACACTAGTCTTCTTCTTCTGTTGTCCCCAACGTGTCCTGCATCGCCTGCAGATCGGCCACCAACTCAAGGACCCTCCGATTCATCTCAGCAAGTCGTTGTCGTGTGGTCCCTGCCAAAAAATCAGACAGACATATTATTGGGAGAACAATACATGTTTCTCACCTGTGGATTTAATGTATTTTATTAAACAAATTCACTATAAGGCACATATGTCATTACTGAAAGGAATTAAGGTTATGAAGTGGACACAGGTCATTAAGCTAATTAAGTGGCCACATGTGACAGACGCTCTGTCTTTTGGATGTCATCACTATTCAGTTGCCCACCGGGTCATTCACTGGCCTTTTCTTAATTAGGTTCCAGACAATGTAATTGTATTTTGATACTGTTACAGGCAATGTCATTGTATTTTGACTGCCATTGTGTATTGTTGATTACGTCACAGTCAATGGCATTGTCCTGATTGAGTGTATTACAGCCTGCTATTGTTCTACTGATTGCGTCACCGGCAGAGTTGAGGGATTGTGTGCCCTGCTGCTATTGGTCAGTGTGGTTGTCATTGCATGGAGCATTGCATATAAGGCCCAGTGTGGCACTAATAAAGTACACTTCACCTTCAACCTCAATACTGAAGTTCTGTCTCTTATTGGGGGAAACGCTATATTACAATTCACTAGCCCTTGTAAGGGCTGTTCCTGTTTCCTCACAGACGACTCTGGAATTCCTGCAGCACCTCTTACGATTGGGAAAAGGACGTCTCGGGCGGTGAAGCCCTCCGGCGATAAGGGTTATCGCTACAATTGGTGGCAAGCGGTCGGATGGTCCTTTGTACCCAGAGAGAGTGCTACCCTGATGGAGAGTCAGTAGGACAAGTTGAAAAGGCTTACCCTGAAGGATCTACTCGAGAGCCGGGGAAGGTCAGCTAGCAACCGCCCACGTCGGGAACTGATAGCCGAGCTGATCGAAATGGATCATGCAGCAGTGAGGACCGAAACCAATATAGAGATCGATGAAGACGCTGCTCTCGTTCAAGCGGTTCGGAACAGATTGTCGGTCTATGGCCCGAATCCATCACAGGAACTGATCGACCGAGTCTTTGCCGCAGCGGAGGCAGAGGCCAGTAAGCGAAGGGAAGATCGGCGACTTTCAACCCAGCAGCCTCTCAGCCTCAGTTACACTGGGGGGAGAAAGATTCCATTTGCAGCATTTAAGTCCTTCCAGGAAAGTGACGACGAGATTGACGGATTTTTGGCCGATTTTGAACGGCAGTGCGCTTTACACCGGGTACCCACGGAGGAATGGGTCACCATATTATCAGGGAAACTATCTGGGAAAGCTTCCGATGCTTTCCGGGCCATCCCTGATGTGGACTTACCACACTACCATCTGGTAAAGGAGGCTTTGTTAGCCCGGTACGCTGTCACCCCGGAGGCCTACAGGCGACGATTTCGGGAATCCCAAAAGAAGGGAGGGGATTCTTACACGGAGTGGGCATGTCGCCTCCATCGTACAGCATCACACTGGGTCACTGGATGCAAAGCCACGACCGCTGAGGATGTACTACAGTTGTTTTTACTAGAACATTTTCTCAATGCCCTGCAACCAGAGCTAAGAGAGTGGGTACGTGACCGGAGGCCTCTAACGCTACCTGAGGCTGCTCGTCTAGCCGACGAGTACACCGATGCTCGCCAGACAGAACAGTCCGCTCCAAAACCACCACCTCCCATCAAATTTCAAGCACCTGTGGCTTCAGCGCCAACTCGTGACTCTGGGCCACATAGGCCAGCGCAGCAACCGAACCTCTCCACAGTTCAGTGCCATCGTTGCAAACAATGGGGACATTATCGCAGGGATTGCGCCCTAGAGCCTCCCCGAAACACGTGGGGGCAAAAGCAACCTTCCACCTCCCGTACTCCTGTGGCACACTGTTTGGAAGCTGAGAGCAGTTCGGAAGAGTATCTGGGGGTACTGTACGAAGCTGATCCCGTACAAGCGGCCATCCAAGACAACCGACAGCACCATTGCCAGGAGGTACGAGTCAATGGGCGCACCGCGCAGGGATTACGCGACACCGGAGCCACACTTACCTTGCTCCAACCTCATTTGGTCAAGAACAAAGACCGCACCGGACACACCGTTGCAGTAAGGGTGGCGGGAGGAGCTGTGTTTCGACTCCCCACCGCCCGAGTACATCTTGACTGGGGCGCTTGATCCGGCAGGGTACAGGTGGGACTTATGGACAACTTACCAGCAGAAGCACTATTGGGAAATGATCTAGGACCAATGACTTCTGCCTACGCTACCTCTGGGCCAGCCAGCGTCAACCCTGTTACAACCCAGGCTCCAGCCCGAGCTGTCGACTCCAGCCCACTGGTCGGGGAGACCCAGGGATTTCGCCTGCATCACGTCATGTCTGTTACAAGAAGCCAAGAAGAGGATCAGCCATCAGGTTACGTCCTTCCAGAAGGGAAACTTATGCCAAACACTATTTTTGTTGGGGGCATTGGCCGTCGGATTAATCAGCCTGAAATTAAGGATGTTTTTTCAAAGTACGGCGCTGTAAAGAATGTCAAAATTATTAGGGATGCCTCTGGCGTTTCTAAGGGTTATGGTTTTGTCTACTTTTACGATGATGTAGATGTGCAGAAAATTGTGGATTCTCCGATCAGCTTCCATGGAAAGAGATTGAAACTTGGGCCAGCTATAAGCAAGCAGAGCACCTGTGCACACATCCAACCAAGGACTTTGGTGCTGAACTCACCAACGCCACAATATCCCAGTGTTTCGACCCCACCCATGACCGATTCCTATGTACAGCCCACGTCAATGTTTAGTCCGGTTACTCTCTATTTGCAGACTTGTCCTTACACAGAACTCTGCCCATAACAAGAGTCCGGACAGCCCCACGTTAACCCGAACAGGGTCAATCCGGGTCTGCCGGGTGTTCCACAAAAAGGGGGCATTGTGACAGACGCTCGGTCTTTTGGATGTCATCACTATTCAGCTGCCCACCGGGTCATTCACTGGCCTTTTCTTAATTAGGTTCCAGACAATGTAATTGTATTTTGATACTGTTACAGGCAATGTCATTGTATTTTGACTGCCATTGTGTATTGTTGATTACGTCACAGTCAATGGCATTGTCCTGATTGAGTGTATTACAGCCTGCTATTGTTCTACTGATTGCGTCACCGGCAGAGTTGAGGGATTGTGTGCCCTGCTGCTATTGGTCAGTGTGGTTGTCATTGCATGGAGCATTGCATATAAGGCCCAGTGTGGCACTAATAAAGTACGCTTCACTTTCACCCTCAATACTGAAGTTCTGTCTCTTATTGGGGGAAACGCTATATTACAATTCACTAGCCATTGTAAGGGCTGTTCCTGTTTCCTCACAGACGACTCTGGAATTCCTGCAGCACCTCTTACGATTGGGAAAAGGACGTCTCGGGCGGTGAAGCCCTCCGGCGATAAGGGTTATCGCTACACCACAGGTCACTCTTATCTTGGCATTGACTAGGGCATTATGTTTTTTTGGGTTCATGTGAAGTTAGACAGAAATGGCAATAATGCCATGACTACTTACTTGGTTGGTGGCCGAGAGATGGCTCGTTGGGGACAACACCCTGAGTTCCTGGTTCCTGGCTCTGCTGTGAAGAAGTGCCTGTAGAAACATGGGCCAAATGGTTAGTTTGGATGTCTGATTCAGCAGTCCTCAAATGTTTTTAGCTAAGTCTGGGTCACATCACTCACCTTCTCCAGGGTCTTGTGGGATCCTATCTGCTGCCTCCTCACCCACTACCTCACCCGCAACCAAAGCATCTACAAATACAGAATCAAGGATTCAGTTTGGTGATCTCAGGAGCTAGCATGTATATGTTTTGCCGTAGACATGAAGAGTGACATACCAGAGGATCCCGCATGCGTGGCAGGGTACGAGAGCCTGCCCACGCTGTGCCGCCCCTCCTCTGTGGTAAGGTCCAGGGGCTGCTCTGAGGAGGCCACAGAGGAGGGGTCGGCCCGTCGCCCTGGAGATCCACCACCTTCACTCCCAGCTGCAGAATCATGCAGCACTGGTCGGCCTGTGCGCCTCCGGGTGCGGCGAATTCTGTAATCCATTTCCAACACTACCAAAGAGAAGGCATTATAAATAAAAGGCCTAAATTCTGTCGTAGTTACATCTTGCATGCAAGCGCTATTTACTTACTTGGGAAATGTATCCCGAAAAACCTCCGCACCCGGGGCATGTGCAGTCGCTTCAGGTCCGACCAATGCTGCATGATCTGTGTGTGGGTGAAGGTGGTGTCGGTCCGGTGTTGGATCTCCGAGATGATCTCCAGGGCGACGTTTCGTTTCTCAAACGAGTTGGGCAGGTAGTCGTACCTGCGCTCCAGCATGGTCTACAAAACAGAAATCAAACATAGCAAGAACTCAGAAATGCATATCTAGAAGTGCCAACAATACATTATTTGGTTCAATCACATGAACACATACACACACACGCTTCTAGCCTAAGTTAACTTTCAAATATGGCAGCACTGTCGTTTGGCACATGTGTGGCGTGCGCTTGGGTGTGCATGTAGTTGAACCAAATCTTTAATTCAAAAATATTACTTATTGCGCATCCTTAACATGTAGATCAGCATTTACCAATCAAAGCAAAGTCCTTAAAAGACACTTACGAGCATGATGATCTCTTCTTGTTGGCAGGTGAAGATAGTGGGCGCCATCTTTCTTCTTCTTCTCGGCAGCAGATAAGCACGGCCCCAGCGGTTTCCGGGTTTCGCACAGCCGTGCGAACAGCCGGACGTGCGTGTAAGCGAACGCGTAGGCGTCACACGCCGGATACCTTATTTAAAGGTCCCTGCACACACAGCTCATTCTCTTTGAGAGTCCACACAAAATGGCACCAAAAAAAAAAATTGTAGCAAAGAAGCAGAGCAAGCAGGCTGAGCAGGCCGAGGGTCCGCAAACCAGGTCGCAAGAGCCTAAAGCCAGACTAAGGGCTAGCACCAAGGCTGCTGCAAAAAAGGAGGTGGCAGCACCACCACAACCAAAGAGCAAGCTAACCAAGGCTGGAAAAACTCAGATGGGTAAGAGGGGACGAAGCCCCACCCCACCCTGCCCCACATCACCCCCCCCACGTGGCACCAAGGCCATAGGCAAAGGCCAAAAACACAGGGCCCGAAGCTGAAGCAGGGGCCGAACAAGGTCAAGGTCCAGAAGCCGCAGCAGGGGCCCAAGGCGCCGCAGGGGCCAAACAAGGTCAAGGTCCAGAAGCTGCAGCAGGGGCCGAACAAGGTCAAGGTCCAGAAGCCGCAGCAGGGGCCCAAGGCGCCGCAGGGGCCAAACAAGGGGCCAAACAAGGTCAAGGTCCAGAAGCCGCAGCAGGGGCCGAACAAGGTCAAGGTCCAGAAGCCGCAGCAGGGGCCCAAGGCGCCGCAGGGCCCAAACAAGGTCAAGGTCCAGAAGCCGCAGCAGGGGCCAAACAAGAACCAGGTCCAGAACCCCGAAAAGCCACCAAAGGCCAACGGCCCCCTACCCCCCCGCACGTGGCTCAAAAGCGAAGGCAAAAAGTCTGAGCAGATATGCCTCACCCCAGGCAACCACCTCCAACGCCCCACAGACCCAGGCAACCACCTCCAAGGCCCCACACACCCACAGGGCTCCAAGCAGCACCTCCAGTTCGCCAAGACCCTCTGTTGCTCGCCCACATTATCCTCCGGCACAGGTTGGCATGCATTCCCCCTATGCCACATCTACACCTGCAACTTCAGGGTCCACCCAGCCCCGAACACCCAGTCCCTTCCCAAGTCCAGTAAGATCAACAGCCAGCCTCCAGTCGTTGAGGTCTCCTCCATCCCCCCCGGCCAGAATGTCACCCCATTTGCAACCAACCACTGAGGAGCCACAACCACCCCGAAGAGGGCGCAACTTGCGCAGAGGACACTTGGGTGGCCGTTTTGCAGAGTCCCAAACTCTGGCATTGGCTACTGGGCTCACCTTACATTTTGATGAGCTATATGGCAGGAAATCAAAACACACCAGTAAACAGCGCAAAACTGAGATTTTTGAAGAACTCACCAGGCAAGTCAATGCCGCGGGTGAGGAACGTAAAGATATGGACCCGATTCAACGTAAGATTTCGGACCTAAAATATGCAGTGCGGAAGAAAGAGAGTCTAAGGCGGATGCACAGGTACATAGGTCATGTTTTGGTTTGTATTATTCTTGTCTCTCCATCAGTGTGCTTAATTATGCTTACTATGTTTTTCAGCGAAACAACTGGCGGAGGTTTCCCAACAAAAATGCGATTTACACCGGCTGAGGAGATGGTGCTGTCCTTATTACATCTCGTGGCCTTAGAGGGACACTCGGCCCAGCAGGACACCGACAACCCACCAATTCCTGCAGGTTAGTAATGTGTGAATGACCCCACAAATGTATGGAAACATACACATAGGCAGCAAGGGCTAGTTAAACACATGGCTCTAGGGGGTGCCAGCAAGGGCTAGCTAAACACATGGCTGTAGGGGGTTGCAGCAAGGGCTAGCTAAACACATGGCTCTAGGGGGTGGCAGCAAGGGCTAGCTAAACACATGGCTCTAGGGGGTGGCAGCAAGGGCTAGCTAAACACATGGCTCTAGGGGGTGGCAGCAAGGGCTAGCTAAACACATGGCTCTAGGGGGTGGCAGCAAGGGCTAGCTAAACACATGGCTCTAGGGGGTGGCAGCAAGGGCTAGCTAAGCACATGGCTCTAGGGGGTGGCAGCAAGGGCTAGCTAAACACATGGCTCTAGGGGGTGGCAGCAAGGGCTAGCTAAACACATGGCTCTAGGGGGTGGGTTTGTTGGGAGTGCTCACTTTGACTAGGGTGTGTCATGTGTGTGGCCTGGTAATGTGCACATTGCCACCCACATACATGATGTTTAAGTTAATTTCTGAAAAATATGTCACTTAGGAGTGGAGAAAAGGAATGGGTGCTATGTATTAATTGACAAGCACACGCCACACTAACATCTTTGGCTGTTGGTCAATTTGGAAAGAGCTGGGTTAGTTGGCCAACTGATTAAGATGGTTTGGTAGAAATGTTTTATGCCATACAATGTTCCCCACCAGAATCATATTGTAAGTGTTTTTTGCCACCTTAGTGTGTTAACTTCATCGCCTTAAAGGGATGTGGCAACTCACACATCAGCCATTAGTTGCATGTTTGTTTGGAGACACATGAACAATGGGTCTAGTCTGGTTTAACAATCCATGCACTAATGTAATGGCATTCCTAGTGAATGCCAAGTGGCCACGTTGTGGGAGGGGCCTTTACTGCTTGGCCACGTTTCTTTGATTACCATATGTGTTCTTAAACATAAACTATGCATAGTTGTGTGTTTTCATAGCTCTTTTTCTTCTAAAGCAGGACAGCATCATCCCTCAGCTAGTGGGGACTCCATGTTACCGCTGCCGTCTTCTTCCGCGCTGCATAGGACCCAGGATCCGATGTCTACGGTAAGTGTATTTTGATGCTGTTGTGTATGCATGTAGGTTGCCATGTTTTGCTTGTGTGGTTTTTATAGGTATTCCCCACACTGAACCTGTTTTTTTTACATGTCCCCAACAGAGCCACACACTGATGGAGCAAATCCAGGAGCAGGAGGAAGATGGAAGCTTCATAGGAGATTCTGAAGATCTTCCCCTGGGACAGAATCTGCAACTGTCCCAAAATGTGTCTCCGCCAAATCCACAGCAGCAGAGGGAAGCTGGCTGCATGCTGCCTGCACATCGTGGGCAGCATGCAGAGACTGACCCTCCAGTCCCCAGTTTCAGATCTGCTGCTGAGGATTTGGCGAGCAGACCTGTGGCTGTTGGGGGTCCTCGAGAAACATCATCTGCACGCCCCACAACCCGGGGAATTGGGCGGCGTACTCAGCAACGTCGCCCAGTTTCCCAGGGGAGGGGCGTGCAGATGATGGAGTCAGCATGGCACCAAGAGAGGCGGCTTTTTCGTCGGCAAAATCAGGAGCATATTAGGGGCCAATTAGAGTCCCTAAATACTACCTTCAGTGCCGTGCTGACTGAATTGAGGACCCATAACAGCCACATGGCCAAATTGACTTCAGAACTAAGGTCAGGCATGGCAGAAATGCACACTAACCAAAGACACATTTTGGAACAGTTGCAGATTCTGAATGCCACACAGGCCCAGGTTATGCCCCCCCCACCAAGTGGGCCAACCTGGGTTCTATGGGCATCACCCATATTAAGGTGTGTTTGGCGTGAATCTGGTCCATATCTTTGCGATACATCCCCACTGGACTGACTTGTCTGGTGAGGGCTATAAATCTTCAATTTTGCACTGTTCTTGCTAGTTTTTGATTATCCCCCATATAGCTCATTCAAGGCCTGAGGTAGCCCAGTAGCCAATGCCAGAGGCCAAGACTCACTGAATCGGCCACTTAAGGTGTTGCGCGGCTGCCATGGGCACTATAACATTTGTGGTGGCTCCTCATGTTTGGCGGCATGATTGGGTGACATTCTGGCCTTAACAACTAAGACCTTGGACCCTGGCTGTGATTGTACTGGATTTGGATTGGGACTGGGTGTTCTGTTTTGGGTGGCCCACTGACTTACAGGTGTAGATGTGGCATAGCTAGGTTTGCTTTCAACCTGTGTCGGTGGAAAATGTGGGCAAGCAGGAGAGGGTTTTTTTTTGTGCAAATTTTTTTCCCGAAAATAATTGCATGTACATGTCTGGTCCACAAGTATGTGAGGCCCACTCAGATACTATTCTGTTTGTAGCACATAAACCTTTTACGATGTAGTAAACATTTTTGTTTCACCAAGCTCATGTCTGTGTTGTTTTGATAGAGAAATATGAGTTCAAGTTGTCACCAAAACAAACAATAACCAAGGTCTACAAATAAATACTCACACATAGTTTTTTGTTTGGGTTGGCCAAATTCATTATTGTTTACTTAATAATGAAATGAAACATAGCAAAACAAACCAAATAAAAATAACAACCAAATAAAAAAAAAAAAACAAATACAAAATTAGGAAAAATGTGTGGCTATTAAATTTGGACCAGGTTTGGGATCGGCCATGAATGAGCAGGTATCCAGGATAACAAGCAGAGCTTTTCTCATCATGAACTCTTTGTTTACAATGGCGATCGCCTTTGTAATGGGATTGATATATTTGTGTTTGGAGGATACAATCCCGAGAGGCCACTAACATCGCCTAGTTGCATCTTAGACAACTGTATTAATATATCGGGCCCTATGTGGAGACACCCAGTCCAATTATTCACACCAATTCTCTACATCAACTTCAAATTTTCACTGTGAGTGTAATAATAGGGGGTCAGCTAATTTAATCTAACGAACTTTCTGATTTTGCCTATATCAGCATCAGCAGATAGGCACAATGCAGACTAACCTCAATAGGCGTATATATATATTGGACTACTTATGAGTATACCTTCCCCCCAAATATTATTGGGTTTCACAAATATCAAGATCACTATATAATTTTCAATAGATATAATTTTCATTTTCAATTGATATGAACTATCTTATTGCGTGTGGCACAAATTTAATATGGGCTGTTCACCTCTATTATGACCCTTATTACCCATATTTATTAATTATGTCTATTTTTTATTCATGAATTTATTATTCTTTATGGTTTGCACTTCACATATTTTTTTTTTTTTTTCCTATATCTCTGGATAAATTAACATTTCATATATTCCCTTATTAAATAAAATAAATTTTTATTATTATCTTACATGGTTAAATGTCACCTAGTTTTATGTTTCACTTTGTATTTCTTGATGTGATTAGTATGTCCAATATGTATTCACCATTAACATATTAATTATATTTCCTAATCCAGCTGCCATGAACTATTACCATTTTTAAGTTATAATTTATCAAATGTATTCATATTATTGGTTCATTCAATGTATCTGTGGTATTATTCTTGTCATACAATATGTATATGTCAGTTTATGTTTATGGGCTTTGTGCAATGTATAAATATATGTATGTGTTTCACATTAATGCTGCTATCCCATTCCCCTTTCCCCCATGCGCGCACGGGGCGGGCTGTGCTGCTGTTGGCGGCCGCGCGCCCCGCCAGCGCCTCCACGGCACCTCCCGTTATGGGGGTTGAGGGTGGGGGCGTGTGGCGGTGCGCGCGGCCGCTTATACGTGCGCGGCCGTCACCGTCCGTGCAGCTGGGGCATGTGACGCGCGTCTGGCGTCTCTATCTACTTCCGGTGTCATCCCGTCCTATGCCTGTCGAGTCAGGCTGGCGGGGACGGATGTGACGGCAGGCGCGCGCGCACTTCACATTTAAAAGGGGTCTGTGTTCAGACAGCTGGTGTCCCGTCCAGGAGAAGTGGTGAATCCACGCAGCGCGTCGGCGGTTTTCACCTTAGGTGTGCTTGGGGGTGATCGGTAGGCCATGCTGTGCTACGGTGATGTATCAATTTAACCTTATTACTATTGACTGTGTTACACTGTATTCAGACTGTTGCATTTTTTATCATTGGGTTTGCCAGCCGGCGTACGCTTTGCCTTGCCATTCTCATTCACTCACTGATTAGTTTTTCTACTCACCTTTTCTTTTTGTTACTTTTTCACATATTCCAGCACCTTTCTCACGTTTTCTCACTTTCCACTTTTCTTAGCTCTCTATTCAGCACTTGCACCTCATCACTGTCTGGCTTGGCGGACGTGCGCTGGTTTGGTACCAATTAGTATGCAGGTTATGCCCCCTTTTGTGGCATTTACCATTACTTTCATTATTAAGCATTAGCCTACCCAAGCCCCCACACCCAGTCTTTTTAATGCGTCTTGTAAATGTTTTTTAATATGTTTTGCCCATATGTGGTCATTGTTATCACTATTGCAATTTCAATAAAATAGCTTTTTGCATAATTTTCCACATAATTGGTATACATTGATTGATTTGAGGGTGAGTGCAGATTACTTTTGGGGCCAATGTATGGGACATACCAGAGTGTCCCTTCCTGTATATTTGCCATTGGCTATTAAATTTGCCCGCACGGCCTGCCCAGACGCACTTGGCTGGCCCACATAGGCGTCGTCTGCCTCATCGGAGGGTGGAGAGGGTGGGCAATCCAGATATCGGGGGACCCTTTGCATAATAGCTAAATTATGGAGCGCTGCACATGCCATTATGATGTCAATGACCTTTTTGGGGTCATACTGCAGGGAGCCCCCAGTGTGGTCCAAACATCGAAACCGGGCCTTGAGGAGTCCAAAGGCCCTCTCCACCACTGCCCTGGTCTTTCTATGTGCACGATTATAGGCCTCTTGTGCTGGAGTCTGTGGCCGGAGGACCGGAGTCATCAGCCACGGCAGTAGTGGATACCCCAAATCTCCTAAAAAATGTAAACAAAATAAAAAAATACAGTAAATCATACATTGCCACGCAACATTCCTACTCCAATAAAAATAAAAGAGGTATGTGACATTGTCACACAAACATGAGCATACATATTGCAGATGCAAAAACCAGAATCTAAAAAATGTGATAGATGGTGGTCCAAAGTAGGCAAATAATACTGTGGATGCTGGCCAATCAGGTAGACTGTTAGCAGCTATTGTTGCCTGTCTGTGCTGCAGAACAATGTTTTATGGGATAAGTTGACCTGACCCATTTTCAGTCTTGGCTTAGTCCAAAACCGGTGTAAGCCGGCCCCTGCACTTTATCCCGCTCACCTCTACTCAGTAAGTGAAATGCATGTAAGCAAAGATGGCGCAGACTCTCTGGTAAAGTCAATAACCGATTTTGATCTTAAATTGTTTGGAAGGCGGTTTCAGACTTTGCCTCGCATTACACTTATTAATTAAAACAATGCAGGCCAAACAATTTGGCAGCCTATGTAGTTTGTATAATGTAATGGTTCCAGTGGGGTTACACATGTTCACAAGGTGATGGGCAAGGCAGCATTTAGGAAAGGTTAATACAACCAAAATCAAAGCCATACATATACAATCCAAATCGGTAATTTGAGCCAACTTACCAAGGAGCCATGCACCCGCAAATTCCCCTGACTCAAGCCGCCGGAATAATCCTGATCTGCGCAGGATGTAGGCATCATGGGCTGAGCCAGGGTAGCCTGCCAGGACGCTCAGAAAACGCATGTCCTGGGCCACCACTGCTTGCACATTCAGCGAATGGCCCATTTTGCGATTTCTGTGTAAAAAGGAAACATAAACAACCAAAAAATAACGATTAGGAAACAAATCCAACGCACACTTCAAACAGCCTAAGTCAAAATGTAACATCCAGACAAATAACACTAAACAACTACGTTACATTTAAGTGGGCAACAAAAGAAGATCAATGTTTGAGCCTTGACAAGGTTGAGTTACTAGTTCTATTTTAAGTACACTTACAAATGTTTTACTTGGAAATAACTAACTTTTTTAGTCCTGTAAAAATAAGGGCCATTGTTGCACATACACTCTTGGCAAGGAGGGAGCATTAGCAAGGAGGGAGTGATTGCAATGAGGGAACATGTAAAGCAGAGAGTATGAACCTAGAGGGACTAATCAAAAGGAGGGACTATTGCCAATGAGAGTTACTAAAAATGGAGACATTAGTCACAAGGATGCATTTCAGAAAAGGAGGGACTATTGCCAATGAGAGTTACTAAAAATGGAGACATTAGTCACAAGGATGCATTTCAGAAAATGCGGGACTATTGCCAATGAGAGTTAATAAAAATGGAGACATTAGTCACAAGGATGCATTTCAGAAAAGGAGGGACTATTGCCAATGAGAGTTAATAAAAATGGAGACATTAGGCCCAAGGATGCATTTCAAAAAAGGAGGGACTATTCCCAATGAGGACCAACAATAATGTGATTGGGCAAAGGAGGGACACACAAATATTTAGATACAATGGAAGCCCAAACTTGCCTGTATATATACTCGTCGCTTGACGGAGGGACCAGGGCAACGTGCGTGCAGTCAATTGCACCCATGACATTGGGCATGTCGGCGATGTTATAAAATGCCAGCTTAATGGCGTTTCTGGCTACCATATCCTCAGGGAAACAAATATATTTCCGAGTTATGGTAGCCATGCCTTCCAAAAATTTGGATAGCGCGCGGCTCAGCGTAGGCTGTGAGATCCCCACGGAGAGGGCACCCAGCCTCTGGAACGAGCCGTTCGCCAAAAATTGCAGGCAGCCAAGCTTCTTGGTCATACCTGAAATTGCTTGCCCCTTCCTTGTGGTGCGGGCTAACCATGGCCGCAGCTCACTATACAGTTTATGGAGGGAAGCGCGATTAAGCCTGGTCAGCTCGAACAGCTCAATGTCATGCATGGAATTGATGTCCATGCAATCTTGTCTCTGCCCTCCGGACGATCTCAATGCCCATGAGTTGCAGATCCTCATGCTCCTCAAAGGCAGTAGCCTCGTCCATGGATGGCTCGCTCCCGTAGTCAAAAAGGTGCCGGGAATGTTTTGGCCCTGAAACGAATTTATGAGGTCTGGGACCATCGACAATCAGCTCTCTGAATTAATCGCAAGCCCATTGCAATAACGAAAAATTTCTGAACGGATGAAACATTTCCGATTTGGTGGGAAAAAGCTCCCGAAGTAACGAGAATCTTCCGATTTTGTCACCATTATCGAAAGAGCATATACGCATGTTCTCGAACGTTCGTGCGAGTGAAAAATATACGAAAAAAAGCCAAAAAATGACAAACACCCACCAAAACTTTCACAGACAGCTACGGAAGTCCGGACGAATGTGTCTCTGAATCGAGCCTAATGTGTCCAAGTCAGCCTGAAGCTTGTGAACATCTTCAATAGACTGCACTGTGCTACATATCTTTGTGTCATCTGCAAAAATAGAGACAGTGCTTTTAATTCCATATTCTATGTCGTTTATAAACAAGTTGAATAATAGTGGGCCCAGCACTGAACCCTGGGGTACACCGCTTACAACTGGTAACCATTCAGAGTAGGTATCATTAACCACAACTCTCTGCACACGATCCTTCAGCCAGTTTTCGCAGTTACAAACTGCGTTTTCTAATCCTGAAGATCTCAATTTCCCCAATAAGCGTCTATGGGGGACAGTGTCAAATGCTTTTGCAAAATCCAGAAAAACTATATCCACAGCCGCCCTTCTGTCCAGGCTTCTACTTACCTCCTCATAGAAGCCAATCAGGTTAGTTTGGCAGCTTCTTACCTTAGTAAAACCGTGTTGGTTGTCACTTATAATATTATGGATAGTTACATATTCGTGTATGTTGTCCCTTAATAGTCCCTCAAGCAATTTCCCCACAATGGATGTTAAGCTAACAGGTCTGTAATTGCCCCGGAGAAGACCTAGAGCCCTTTTTAAAAATGGGCACCACATTTGCCCTGCGCCAGTCCCTTGGCACTATACCAGTTGCTAGTGAGTCTTTAAAGATCAACAACAGAGGTGACGAGATAACGGAACTGAGTTCTTTGAGAACTCTTGGGTGAAGTCCATC